>JAKTYF010000003.1:0-617924 GCA_030564605.1 Debaryomyces coudertii
TGTTGCATGGGAAAAACATGCATGAAATGAGTATAACTATCCATTAAAAGTAGATGATAACGCTCATTGGTTAAACTGGGATGCGCGAAAGGACCACAGACATCAGAATGAATAAGCTCCAACGGAGCAACAGGACGAGCACGATTAGTGGTAGACAGTTTAGGTTGTTTATGAATGGCCTTGCTTTGAGTGCAGGATTCGCATGAAAAGTCTAAAGATTTAGACAGCGAGGACTCAGGAGCAGACGACTGATATTTCTGAAGCA
Organism: Debaryomyces coudertii; assembly: GCA_030564605.1. Taxonomy (NCBI): domain Eukaryota; kingdom Fungi; phylum Ascomycota; class Pichiomycetes; order Serinales; family Debaryomycetaceae; genus Debaryomyces; species Debaryomyces coudertii. Next base: position 266 of record JAKTYF010000003.1, read on the forward strand.
CTTGGCGTTCCACCGTAGAACTAGGATGTCCAAGACGAGCGTGTGTATTGACCGAAGTGTAGTATGCATGTCCCGAAATCGAAGATGTAGATGTAGAAGACATGTCAGACTTCACAGACGGAGGACAAATAGGCTCGAGAATGAGTTTATAAAGCTCATCATCGAAAGGTCCAACCACATTAGCAACAGGAATATCAAGCAGAAGCTCAAAGAACTGATGTTCGTCGAAAAGGAAGGTAGCCTTATTCTTAGTGCCCTTAGAAAGAGAAATTAAATTGCGTGCTATTGAAATGTATTAAGTGAGAACTTTAATATGGATGCAAAAAGTCTCAGTTTTTGCGAATACTAAATAAATTAATTTCTATAGGTTTCATCCTAATAATTGTTTCACCTTACTGACATGTAACTAAACAATCCACCACAACAATGTATCTTATACATGTGGCTGAGGAATAAAATAAGACTTAATTGTAACTTAACTGATTGAAACCTAACTGATTGAAACTGAATTGAAATGAACTGCCCCATGAAGAATTTACTTCAACAAATATTCAGGATTATTAATGAATTTGTCTGAATCTAACAACTAAAGCTGAGACTTTGCTAAGACCAATTGATCATTTAATATATGCGACAAATTTTGACCGATAAAGGCTTTGATTCTCGAGTATATGTCTAAGCAAGACATCATTATCCAGATTAAGTAAAGTCTAAAATTCGATTATGTCTCTCAAAATAGATGGCATCATATCCTTGGTGAAGAAATACAACACCTAGTCCGACCAATCACACATAGTTTTCATCGTTTATTTTGCAGGCTTCTGTCTACTCACTATTATCTACAACAGTTATTTAATTCTGAGTGCCATATTTAATAGAGAATATTGAGAAGAACATAGTCAAGTTTTTCAGTTCTTAAGAATACGAGAAGCACAAATGTTCTCAACATCATAAAGTCTTTTGTTGATTTCGAGAGCCTTGAAACCATAATACTTTTGATTGCAAAGCAATCTATTGTGTTCACGTTATAGAGGCAGAAGTATGAACAGTTTGTTAAGTACGAAGTGGCCCTAAAGTATATTAACTTAATACACTGTCATTTTAAAATTAGTCATCTTGAGATTTTTGTAGTAATAGATTTAAATTCGTAATCAGTTATTTAGGTTTATATCGATAAAGATACTCCTTTGAGTGGAGCGTAAACAATTTATATAATTTAACAATCAGATATTCATATAATATGAAAAAACGAGTTCGGTTTGGCAAAGTATGTAACAACACAAGGAAAAGCATTAGATTGTTTTCCTGATAATAGAATACACTCTGCTAAAGTGAACATCGTCATCAAACATGATCACGAAATACAGTTCGTTAACTCGATCAGAAACCGGGTCACGTACATGAGAATTAACAACTTATAGTAAGAATCTGTCGTCGAACATACTACTGGAGGTTGAAAACGTCTTGAGAAAATGTAATTATGTTGGCGAAAATCGGTATCATTAGGATGGACAAATAGAAGACGTGTGTCCAATTCCGCCACATCTATGACAAGTCACTTTGGACCTAATCAAGTTTTTAACCTTAGGTTTCTTCAAAAACGCAAGTTCAGAAATTTTATCCGTGTATGTCATCCAATTCAAAGTCCGCTTTGGGATCTGATCAATGTTGAATAATTTACCTTTGATAACGTTATCATCATGTATACTATAAACAAAGGGAATCTTATATTCCTCCATAATAGGAAAAATTTCAGGATCAAAACATTCAAGAAGATTAACCTTGTCCAATAACGAAGAACTTGGATCAGCGAGTTTTGCATACCACGCTGAATGTATCTCAAGTTTCTGCTTGAAAGATATTTTACAAGAACCCAAGTCCATTTCAGTTTAAATCACTCAATTAATCAATTGAGGAATCAACTTAAAATCGGCGCCTATAGTTGGCTTTTCACCCGCAGTTCAATATTTATGTCGCCATAATTACATTTGGAAAAAAAAAATAATAAATTTCTCAAATCATATTAGACCAGACTACATAAGATTATTAAGCCATAATAAATAATAAAGGTTACTTTATTTACCTCCAACTGTATATATATAGCTTCTTCCTGATAATTTGTATATTCATTATTGTAGACGGGTTCTAACAAAACAAAGCCTATAACATATCCGCAAGCTCAACAATTATAGACAAGGTAGTATCCGAATCTTGAACCACAAATCATACTTCGGAATACTCATCCATTTTGAATGAATGCCATAGCCTCTATCACAAAACTCCTTTCCAGTAAATTAAGGACTTGACGATTTGATATCCTGGTTTCTTCATTATATATTTACTGCAATGTGACCTAAAGGATTTCATGATCAATCAAACCAAGTAAATAATATAGGGTACTCTCCATGTTAAATACTATTACTAAGTTTAAAATAAAGGATAGGAAGTTTAATAACAAACCAAATTTTACCTAAAGTGTTGTATCATTAACCGAATACATAGATTAACTCAAAATTTAATATTGAAAACATTCCTGGATTAAGCATATATCGTGCTTTACATTATCTACTCAACATAACGGATTTTTTATGTTTTTTCTTACTTCCCATATTCTAATGATAAGGAAAGTGAGATTTTTTTTGTATTTTGTATTATTTGAGTATATTTGCAATTTTAACAAACGTAAATTCTTATAGATCAAGATATGAAAATAAACGTTCAATTGACTGAGTACGCAAATATATTTTTAACTTTTCCAAAAATCAAAGAGCCTTCTTATAGTCAAAATATAAAATAATGGTGATTTTCAAGAATAGTTGCAAATTAAAGATAGTGTTACTAACATGACTCATAATGCACAGTTCGATGCGTATGTATATTCGTTGAGTAGAGGGTAAAATATTTATGTATATGTAGTTTTATGTACAGTATTAATACCCTGAGAATAGTTTGATACATAGGGAACAGGAAGTAATGTCAAAAAAACACCCAAATGGTTCTCCTATATTTAATACACAACTTATACATTTTCTAGTCGGTGAGTTTAACAAGCTTCTAATCACGAATACTAGCATATATATCCATTTTGATTTCCATTCGAGAAATACATCAAGGAGCTATTATAATTTTTCATATAGTACAATTAGCCATGTTTCTCAATGATAAACCGAAATTTATTTTCTAATATACAAAAGATAGATAAACCAAATAAACTAAATAATACATAAGAAAACTAAAGTGAGTAGCTATGCAACTTAGTTAGCAGCCGAAGAATATTTAGTAACAGCTCTAGTACCTTCGGAGACTGCATGTTTAGCTAATTCACCCGGTAAAATTAATCTAACAGCAGTTTGGATCTCTCTGGCAGAAATGGTCGATTTCTTGTTGTAAGCCGCTAATTTAGAAGCTTCACCAGCAATTCTTTCGAAAATATCGTTAACAAAAGAGTTCATGATAGACATAGCCTTTTGAGAGATACCCGTATCTGGATGGGTTTGTTTTAAAACCTTGTAAATGTAAGAAGAGTAAGTTTCCTTTCTGGTCTTGGATCTCTTCTTGGTGTCAGTGGAAGCTGTCTTCTTAGCTGCTGGTTTCTTTTCAGCAGGAGCTTTTGAGGCAGGTTTCTTTTCAGCTTTTGGGGCCATTGTAAACAATATATGATAAGTTAATAGATATGAATGAAAATTAAGAGAAAAAAAGAAAACCAGAAAGAACCTGTTGAAAACAACCAACAGGGGAATACCACCACTTATATACAAATCGAAACAATAGTTCTGTAACGTTTGTTTTGCTTATTTGGTTGGTACATCATAAACGCGTTAGTGATATCTGATATGTAAACAAACTATAATTTACGCAGTAGTTCCAAAAATTACGCGTATATGGAGGGATACTGAAAAATCCTCTGGTACCTGTAAAAACAATCATCTTTAATAATATCTATACCAGATGACTGCTAAATAAACAAACATGATTTCATTAAAGATATATAAATTTACAGAATTCATCTTCTGATATTTTAATTTATAATTTTTTCCTTTTTGTTAAATTAATAATAATAATAAATAAATAAATATAATGTCTGGTGGTAAAGGTAAAGCCGGTTCTTCTGAAAAAGCTTCAACTTCAAGATCTGCCAAAGCTGGGTTAACTTTCCCAGTCGGTAGAGTTCATAGGTTATTAAGAAAAGGTAATTACGCCCAAAGAGTTGGTTCTGGTGCTCCAGTTTACTTAACTTCAGTGTTAGAATATTTAGCAGCTGAAATTTTAGAATTAGCCGGTAACGCAGCCAGAGACAACAAAAAATCGAGAATCATCCCAAGACACTTACAATTAGCCATTAGAAATGATGAAGAGTTAAATAAATTGTTAGGTCATGTTACAATTGCACAAGGTGGTGTTTTACCAAACATTCATCAAAACTTATTACCAAAAAAATCAGCTAAGGGTAAGGCTTCTCAAGAATTATAAGTGAATAAGATTTCATAATGAAGAGTTATATTTCTCTGTGTATTATATAAGTTTATTAATGTATATTATCTAGATATGGAGTTATTTTTCTCAATTTCATACTCCAGTTAAAATCACGTGTACTTAGTATTGGAGATAAAGTGGCCATTTTAGTTATTAGTTACAGTAGAGTACTCATAAGATGACAGTTCAATTGAAAAATAACGGTAATAAGTTTAAAATTGCAACAACTACAAGCGTGGTTATAGCTGGCACTTATATTGTCTTGAAAACTTTCCCACATTTGAAGGATTCAATTTATAATTATTTAACAGGTACTAAAGTAGTTGATGAAGATAAAGAACCTATAGAATTAGAGGAATCAGAAGAAGCAAAAGAACAAGGTCCCAGCAAAAGAATAAGAGTAAATAGATCAGATTTTGACACCGAAGTTGAAGTATCTAAATGGTCATATAAGAGATTGAAAGATTATTTGAAACATGTATGTAATTTATTTCTAGTTATGACGGATAGTAACGCATCAGTAAACTTGCGTCTTTGAAAATTACTAACGAATCAAGAAAGAAATTAATACGCCAGAGAATTCTTCTCATAATAGTCTTATTTCCCTTGTTAAATCAATTAAAGAGACTAATTAGTTCTACCTGAAATTTTTGTACAGATAACAGTTTTTGTAAGATTACATGAAACTTTTATGAGTTTTATTCATTATTTATCCTATTTAATTCATTATTTTGATCTATTAATAATCTATTTATTTCTATTTTCAGTCCACAATTGTAGGCCTTTCTGGAACACACCACGCGTCAATCCTTTGGTCTCGTCGATATGAACGAATTCACAATTTATCGTTGTGACATCTCTATTTCTCAGTTCGTCATCAAATAATACAAAACCTCCCTCTTGTAATCTCTCATGTATCCGTAAATGTTTTGCCGCTCTTGTAATATGTTTAATCTTGGACCCTTGGCCCCATTGTAAAGAATGGAAATACTTGATCATTGGAATATCATCTATATGAAACAATGATAATAGTTCTTGAGCAACTCGTGGGGTTGCTGTCCTACTAGCACCAATAATAATCACATCTTGAGATTTCAATTCAATTAATATGTTTTCAACATCTTTATACAACTTCAATTGCATGCCGTATCTATCGACGACCTCTCTTTTTGAAACCGGTTTAAGTGGCATCGTTATATGTGTATCACACCAACATGGCCATAGCGTATAATCTAGATCGAAAACGACAGCTGTTGGGTACTGATAATTCATTTATTTCCTTCTTGTATTAAAATTTAAATAAGTTTGATCGTCATTGCCACTCATTTTTTTTATCAGTAATAAATTTCCCCCACACGCATTTAATACATTAAACCTATCCCTTGTTTAAAGAAGGCAAACATAGCTTTTTATTAAATTTTTCTTGAGGATTTAAGAAATGGAGTCACAACACAAACTAGTAACAATTAAGATAAGTCACAACCAGTTATGTACCTCTCTGAAATCTTGTCTTGAAAAGTTGATCACTACTGATAGAGAATCATTTACTCAGATTGATGATAAGGAAAAATTGGTTGCTTTTTTGAAAACTGATTTTAAGCTTGGGGAATTGAAAGACCTAAAGATATTAAGAAAATCAAAGAAGCATAAGAACTACATACCATTGGAATCTGTAAATGATTTCAAATCATTATCTAGAAGCTTGAAGGTTAAAAATCACATTAAACTACTTATCAATGATTTAACGCCAGTTTATTCTTGTCAGCCTGATTGCAACAGCGACTATAGGAAGAGAAGGACAATTGATTTCGCAAGTTTGGGCAAAGCTTTGGTAGAAGCTTCGTTTACGGTGTTATCAGATTTTAGGGGTGAAGAATTTCAAACACAGACACATACACAAACACAAACACAGGCATCAACAACAAAATCACAGCCGAAAATGGGAATTAATGAGAAGCCACTACCTTATAAGGACTACATTCATGAGCTTGTAGCCTGTGATTCTTGTAATCCGACAAATTTTGTTCCAATTAAAGGAATTAGGTTCAAATGTCTAGTGTGCAGTGATTATGACCTATGTGAGGCATGCGAATCAAGACAACATATTGAAGAGAAAAAAGATGGAGATCATTCATTTACTCACCCAATGATTAAGATTACCAGACCTCTTCCTGAAAATAGATGGACTTGTCCAAGGGAATTTTCTAACAACAATGATATCACATGTGATATTCCATTAAATGGTTGTTCATTAGCAAATAGAGATAAAATCGAATCTATTTTACGGGAAGGTGACACTGATGATTTCTTCAGAAATGTTGACAAGATTATTGAAGAGTCTGATAGATACAAAGTTTTGTCATCATTACTTAAATGTAAAAATAATCAAGAAGCGGATGAAGATACTAAGTTTGCCATGTTAGAAAGTCTCATAGAATCTTCTAATGGCCAAGCAAGTAGTTATGAATATGTTAACATGAACGAGAATTTTGCGGAAAAGAAAACAAAACCTTTAGATCATAATAAAGGAACAGCTTTGGACAGTAAAGACGACACTGGGATTGTGAATAATTTTTCGAATCAAGTTGCAATTTATACAAAAAGATATGAACCAGGTGCGAGGGTTATTTCTCTAACCTTATATAACAAATCATCACATCCTATTTCTGGAGGAGACTTAAAGTTTGAATTTTATGATAGTTATTTAAGCGAAGAAATCTTAGTTAAGAATGTTAGAGCGATCTCACCAGGTGAAAAGAGAAGTTATAACTTAGGTATCTTAACTGACAAATTCAATAATTTATCTCGAAGATTGAGAATTACAACAGCCGATGTGACTATCATGGATGGCATTTATAACCCAGGTAAGTTCACGTCTTTAGATATTATAAATCAACCAATGCTGGCTAACAGTGTCGATAAAAAATTTGAAAATAACTTTATTGATGTTGCGTTGGTACCAAAATCTAATAATATGGCACAAGTTATTCTCACGAATAAAACTACAACGTGTCTTGATTGCTCGAATTTAAAATTTAAAGTTGTTAACTGTTTCGATCAAATTGTATGTGATCTAAGTGTTGTTCATGGCCGCAGGATTTTCCCTAATAGGACCGTAAAGTATAACATTGGTTTAAGTAACGCACACCTTAAGTATCCGTTCAGATTAATTATAAATACTGAGTCGTTTTCTGCATCGTGTGATTTAAATTTGAAACGTTTAAATGGAATATTTGAAGTAGTTCCGAAAGGAGAAAAATTTGAATCTTTAACAACTGATGGAAACAATTTTGATTTTTCATCTTCAGATTCTGAATCCATTGTTGATCCACATCAAAAACTTGATGATCCTAATAGTAAGTTGGAAGGGACAACTATGTCGAGCGATACAGTAAAGACTAGTTCATCGAGTGATAAGTCAATCGAAGGTTCAACTCATTTTGTAGTGTTACCAACTTTACCAAAAGAATCTCTTTTAGAATCGAAAAATTTTTCATCTTCTGAATATGCTGACGCCAAATCATTCCTGGGTCATGAAGGTGATTCTTCTTCTCGTAATTATGAAAATATTAAAGCAGCTGATGATGCTAATGACTATGATATAATCAGCATTGGTGAGGAAGGGGAGGATATTGATTCAGAGTTTGAGGTATTATCGCCAGTTAGTAGCCATTAGTAACCAATTTCATCATTTAGCTTTTTTGAACTAAATCTTGAATTTTTATTATGTTCGAACTTTATTTGGTTTATATTTAATGTGTTGTCTTTATGCGGGATTAAATAGCGATTTCCTATGTTTATGATTTAATGAATATTTATGAGAGAAATGTATTGATTTACAGGGAATAGTTAGTATGGATATAAATTGAAGCGACTTTAGTTCAAGTCGTGCACGCGAAATTTGAATTTGAAGTAAACTGAAATGTAACAGTAGACAATAATAAAATTTAAGCTAACTATTTAGTAACAAATTCAACTATGAAGACACAATCAAATAAACTGGCGGCTAATAGGGAAACAGCACCAGAAAGTGAAGGTATGTTTTAATTTTAATGATAAAATGATTGCATATTGAAGATTAATGACTAACATTTTAAAGAACAAAAGTTTAAGCAAAAGTGTAAAGAACTAAAGAAAAGGATTACAGAAATAGAAGAAAACAACGAAGTTGCTACTCTCGCATTATCTAGAACAAAAATGACGATTCGTAGGTTGCGTCTTGAATATGTAATTTTGTTGGAAAGACTTGAAGAACGTGCTATAATGATACCAGATGGTAATAATGAATTAGAAGAAATGTCTCCTCCTCCATCGCCTTCTATTTTGGACGAATCGTTAAATACATCTAACGCAAAACTAACCCGTAATGGATTATCCAAGAGAGGAGGAAAGAAAGGAAAGGGAGGATCAAATTCTTCAGGAACCAATGGAAATAGTAATAGTCGTGTACAACGTATCAGAGATCCAGATTTACCGAAAAGACCTACGAATGCATATTTAATATTTTGTGAAATGGAGAAGGAAAGAATAAAGCATGAATTAGAAGAAAGAAATCCTGGAGTATCTATGGAGTTATCTAAATCTTTGACGGAGGCGTGGAAAAATTTGGACGATGAGAAACGTAAACCATATTACAAACTTTACGAAGATGATAGAGACAGATATCAAAGAGAAATGTATGTTTATAACCAAAAAAAACAGATAGAAGAGGAACATAAGGAACCAAGAAAATCAAACAAAAAGCAAAAACTCGATAATGAAGCTCTTGTCGACGAGAATTTAAAAATTGCTAAAGAGGAACAAGAACAAGAAGAAATTAATCAGCTCGAAGATTCAACAAATAGTTCATTTGTGGTTAATGCAGAAAATAGTAATAGTAGGGAAACAAATGAGGATGAATCTGTTCAGCCTAATTCAATTGATATTATGCATATAGATAAGGTAGAAAACACGCCAGGATCAGAAAATAAGGAAAATGATTAGTTACTTCGATAAGTACAGAAATGTTATAATTAATTAATATACACGGTATTTATGTTACAATTATATTTTGTTGAACCTACTTTTTTTACTGCGATAGTAACCACTGTCATCTTTTTCATGTTTTCTTTTATCTCTTGACCTCTCATGCTTTTTCATCTTACGCCTTGCTGCAATATCTGGAGCTGTAACTGCCATTTGGGCCCTTTTTGTTTTTCTTTCTCGTCTTCTTAAATTAACCGCTTGTTTGACCTTGGTATATATATTAGTGTATTCAGATGTTCCGAGTTTATTTTCAATCATTTGCATACATTCCATAGAAAGTGAGACTAACTCACTCTCTTCTTCACTGTTATTAGGATTTAATTCCGTCAAGTTGTACAAGGCTAAAAGAATTTGTTCTGATGCGGCTGGTAATTTCTCAATAGAAAGAACTTGAACTAACATAGCAGCGAATTGGACTGATGACTTCTTTGAAACAAACGAATCTTTATAATTTATCTCCTGCCTAATTATCGAACATATTCTCGAAGCTAGGTAATCTGTAGCGAATTTGTATTTCGTCGATTCTCCAATGTCGGTTTCGGATGATGACTTATATTGATACAAGACATTGTTAGATTCCCATCTCATGGCTATTAAAACCAAATTTTTGGTAATCTGTGTACCTAACTCTTGAGAAATGGATGGTGCCCCGAGTTGATGTAAAAGTCTATAGGCAATAGTTTGGATATCGTAACCAGTGAGTGCAAATTCAGAATTATCCAAATTTGATAATAGAATCCCCACTAAACGACATGAAATAAAACGGACCCACGAGTGTGGAAATAGAAGCGCATCTAAAGTAGATTTCCATACTTGTTCGTATTGTGACCTAAAAACTTGCTCCTTCAACTTGCTACAAATAACAGAAAATACACTCAATGATGAGTAAACTATTTCCCATTCAATATTTGTTTCATTTTCGGTATTATTCTTGGAAGCTGAGAGAATCTCTTGAATATTCTGCAAAGCCAATTCGTCTAACCCAGTATTTTCGCCAACACCGAATTCAGAAATATAAATTCTGTAGATAATTAAACCACACCTCTTTAATAAATTATTTGACGATTGATTCAACCAAGCAAAACAATATTTTTCAATATCTGATAAATGCTTTGAGCCTAATTTCTTGAATATATTAGAGATTAATGCTGTTGCCATTTCGCGACATTTCGATGAATCATCGCTAACAACAACATTAGCTAAAGCAATAAAGAAAGAGGTAGCCAATTTATTCAATAATTCTGATCCGGCTTTCATAACAATTAAGTGTATAAGCTCCATTACCGATTGTCTTCCCGCTTGTGTAGCATAACCCAAATTATTAACCAAGAATTTGAATTGTTTTTCTAATCTTCCTCTACCTTGATCATATTCCATTAAGAATTGAAAATAAACGCTCCTTGACATGTCCCTAATTTCTTTCGCATGGTTGACAACCATGATTTTGGAAACCTTATCCATGGTATCATAAACCTCCGGAATCATAATGTGTTGTGATATAACAGATTTCAAAAAATTGAATGCTAGACCCTGTCTATTTGGCTCTTCCAAATCTGGTTGAAGACGGACAAGAATATAGCTGATTGCTGTATCTTTTAAGTTAATTTCTGGTTTATGCCTAATAACTGCTGCAAGAAATTTCAAGCAAGCTTGGCACAATTCAGAATTAGTGGATGGACAGTTTTTGATTATATTCAACGATCTTCTTGCACATGCTTTAAATAGACTATCTATTTGTTCCGAAAATGGTAATCTGATAATTAATGTCAAGATACGAAGACAAGCAATTACTACTCCTTCATTTTCTGACTGTAAGCTACTTTCTAGAAGTGGAATAAAGCCTTCAAGATTGGCAGGTGTAAGTAACCCTTCATGTCTGGATATCGATGTCCTTAATAATTCGAAAGCAAACCTCTGTAATGTAAAAATATATTGTGAATGTTCTGTTTGAGTTTTTAACGGTTTTGCATTCAATTTCACTAAAAAGTTGTCTTCCGAAGGTTTAATTATCTTCACGGGGACATTTCGTTCACTTAATAATCTCACAGACTGTTTATGAAGTTCATAACTTAAAACAAGAACATCTCTCGTCGACGATTCGTCATTACGATTTAATCCTAACGCGTATCTTCTTAATAATTCATCAAGTTTATTTTGGGTTTTTAAGGAAACATTTTCTTGTAAAAGGAGTTTAATTGGTTCCACTAGATAGCTGAAGCTTCGCAAAGATATGTTAGTACACAAAATTTCACCTGAATCAAAACTTTTCTTAAATTTAACTTCTTTCATTTTACTGGTGTAACCTTCTGCATCCTTCTCCTGTCCTGCAGCGCCAAATATATCCTCCATAATTATATCAACTATTAACTGAGCAGATTCATCTAAATCACCATGCTTTAATACATCTGAAATAGTAACCAATAAAGAATGAACCGTGAAACTCAATACATGTATCTGAGATCCTCGCGATAATGCACCCTTTAATTCACTCAAAATAAATTTGAAATATTTTGCTCCCAAAATTATCGAAATCTTGCTTAACGTCTTCCTAACGGTATCTCTTAGCTCCTCAGATCTAGAACGCATAACTTGACATGTACTTGTTAATATACCAGGTAGCTCAGACTCTATCAAGTTTTCAGAAATACACATAACTAAACTAATCATCGCTTCAGATAAAGGAATACGAGATACAATCGTTTCATCGTTACGAGCAGTTAAAGTCTTTAACAAGGATGGGAATATTTCTCGTGTAATATATCTATTCATTTCATCCTGACTTGTTGGCATGTCTCTCATAACATCTTCAGATGATTCATTTCTGCGAGACTCGATGGAAGTTAATAACGATTTCGATACTGCAACCACTAAATTCACATTATCTTTCAAGAGTTCTTCTTTACAATTTTTCATTCCAGAAATATACCTTCTAAACAAAGCCTTGAATTGATTCCAACTAATGCATCTAACTAATGCACTAATAGTATCGACGGTTTCATTTGTAATATTTCGAAGTTTTTCATCCAGGCAGAATGCATAATGCTCAATGATGGGCAAAATATAGTGTGAGATATTATTCTCGGATAATTTATTCCTCAATTCACCCACCCTTTTAATAGCTCTTTGACGACGATGTAACTGAATGTGATTTACATTCTTAAAGAAATCTGCTTCCTCGTCATTATTAAACAATAAAACTTTCATATCATCAAATTCTGTGAAAAAATTAGCATATCTAACTGCGTGACAAAGTACAGAAATATATTCGGTTTGAACTACTTCACTTGATTTTCTAAGACCAATACGTAAATGGGGCAAAATAACATCTTTGAACATATGTATATGACCTTGTGCTTGTTGCGAGCTTTTCATCTTTGAGAAACAGTCTATAAACCTGCTCAATGTATAAGTGGCATTTGTTCTGATCGCAAGTTCCAATTCGTCATTTATGAAGTACAAAGCACAGTAAACTACCGGTAACCATTGAACTGTGGTCATAGTTGAATATAAATTTTCATTGATATCCCTAAAGCTTGCCAATCTCTTTTCAAAATCGAACTCCTCAATACGTTTATCCGAATAAGAATTTATGCCTTCTAATATTTGTGCAATATTCTCTAATTCAACAAATCTGTTTCCAATACTTTGGAATACTTTGACTAATGTTTCACGAACATGCCGATCGGAGTACACTCGAAATGATTTTGAACAAGCTTGGAACAATGGCTTAATATCGTCGAACGCGCAGTCGTATTTATCGACTAAGGATGATAAAGACAACAATATGAAAACTTTATTCTTTGATTCAACCTGATTTGGAGGCTTGTCTAGTGCTTTCGTTAATGATTCTATCAACGAGGCACGGGTTGAGTTTTCATCAATATAATTACCCTCAATCAATAACAATAAAATGTTAATCGCTTTCGAGTTGATTTCTCGATCGGTTGTTATATCTAAAATATTTGGTAAAAACTTTAAAAGAGTGTTAACCAACAAAGCTAATAGAGTGAAATAATCATCATTGTCTATACCTCTCTTATTCAAAGCAACTATTGAAAAATCTAAGACCACTGACACAACCGATTCTTTCACATGAGAATTAGTTACTAAAGACATGATAGCTTCCACAGGGGCAAATTCATCAATATACAAAAACTTGACTAGATTTGGTAATTCAATCCAGCTGGTCATAAGTTTCATTAATGATGACGTTTGTTGTAAATTTTCTTCAGTGAATCTATCTAGTCTAGGCTTTATGATTTCGCCATATATAAGATTGATATAACCATCCCATTGAAATGATTCCCCTAATATCTTGAACAAATCACCAAGACATTTCATACCAAGTTGTCTTATATTTCTAGCAGATTTTTTTACTACTAATTCAAAGGCACCACTGTCTTCATCATCAATAACTCTTTGTGAAACAGTTAAGGAGTACACCAAAGGTTCTATAGTTGTTTTCAAAACGTCATTATATCTGTATCCCAATGTACTATATACGTCATTTAATAAGTTGACGAAACCATTAATTTTCCTCAAGACTTTTATGTCAATTGCCGGTATTTCTTTTGTGGTAAAATATTCCTGATAGTTAAGCCTGTCAGATCCTAATTTCAAAAATTCGATAACGTCTTTATGTGATAAATTTGGTAGAATTCCCACAATGGCAAACTTTCTACCAGATTTACTATTACTCTTTGGGACACTTTGAGCACGACCAAATAGAATACGCAAGACTAATGGCATCAAAAGATCTTTATCACCTTGCTCTATAGTTGAATTAGAATTATTCGAAATAAATTTGGAAAGTTCATCGCGAAATATGGTATCATCTAATAAGTTTTTCAAATTATCTTTATATTTATTGACTGACCCTATCTTCCAATTAAGTATAACATCCAATGCCATTTTTTGTACTTGAGTTTGTTTATTGCACAATAACCTGAGCATATGTTCGTACAATAAATCAGATTTGTAAACCTTTTTCAAATTATTAAATTTAGTAAACAAGCAAACCAAATCATTACGATCCTTTAAAGTCCAGGATTTTTGATTGTTGTGAGAAACGGCATTATTACTTTCACCATCTTCATTGATACCGTCATCATTCTCATCATTATCTTCATTGTCGAATTCGACCAAAACTAATGGTACTAATTTATCAGAATGTCTTTCAGCAATCGATGGAACAGCATTCAATGCATGTATAGCATGTGATCTTAAAATAGAGCTATACGTATTATCAGCTCTTAAACCTTCAGCATTACACAAAATCAGACTTCTGATACTGTGATATCTAGAAAAGAAGTTTTCATTCACATGTAGAAAATTACCTCGTAATCTAGGATTCCTAACCTGCCATTCTAACAATGCATCCTTTTCATCTCCTTCAAATGGAGAGGACTTGAAATTGTAATAGCTACGATTTTGATCTTCATAATTCATTTTAATCAATTGAAACGCCAACAACCATATAGTTGACGAGCATTTTTCAAGCAAATACGGCAATGCTTCGAAAACAGATGTCCAACACGGTTGAAACTTATTGGAAAGTAAACCAAACATAAATCTTGAAATTAGGTTACATTCTAAACTAGTGGGGTTTTCCAACTTCTTAAATTCAAGTGCTAAATTACGAACTCTTAAAGCAATATCTCTTCCAGTATTTAGGGTTAATGGTATTTCTTCAATTAATCTTATTTGAGGAATTAATGAAGAAATTTTCAAATTCAACACTTCAGAAATTTTAATAATCAAAAGGATATTATTGTAACGAAGGCCATGGCTTGGCATCGACATATTATCCGACAAGTTTAGGACTAAATCATTGTAGTTGTCTCTAATTAGAGGAAGTATAGATTCAGAACAAGAACTGATAAAGTTTTCAACAGATGAGATAAACACCGACGATTCACTAAGTTTTTTAAAACTAGATACAATTAGTTTGAATACAATAATAGCATTTTCATCGTTTCTATTATCTTTCGATAATCGCGATAATGCGTCCACAATAGCTCCAACTAAATCATGAGAAAATTTAGAATCAAATATAAATCGACCATCACATAGTTGCTTTAGTAGCATAGTTAGACATTCGCTCTCAGTTGCGTTCGACCTTCCACAATGTCTTAAAATTAAAAGTTTCCAATATATTTCGAGTAAATCTTCTGAATTAGATATTTCTTGATAATTTTCATGCAATTGACTTATAATGTGTGCTTGCATATTAGCTGGTATAGTTAAATTTTGAATTCCATAGAAATTTTTTTTAGACAATCTTGTTAAAAAGTAACCCAACTTTTCAGTTTCTGAATCATTATATGTTATTAAATTTATATAATCTTGAATGTATTTCCCAATACCAAAATTAATAACTTTCATTGTAGATATCTCTAAGTTTGCTTCTGCAAAACTTAAGAAGTGTTGACCTTTATTTATGTTTAATATAGTTTCGAAAAAGAACTTGTAATACTTTGTTAATTCATGAATATCACAATTACGGATAATAATTACAAGTAGATATGTCAATGAATCGAATAATGTGTTAGAAAACTGAATACCTTGCTTGACATTTTCTATGAATAAACAAGTCGTCGATAAGATCGGAGACCATGAAGTTATTTTCTTACCAGATTCAGCAAATGATAAAGTAATTAAAACTTGAGATATCGAAATCCCTAATGTGTCTGTGATTGTTGATTCGTCTAAAATTTCAGTTAAGTGATTAGTGACTAATTTATAAAATTTATCACAGTTTTCTGTAGTACCATGATTGACAACATCTAGCAAAATGTCCGAAACAATAGAAATAAATTTTCCTTCAGAATGTTTGGCGAGCATCGAATTTTCAATTAATTTAGATAATATGTTAGTTGATTTCGAATGAAATGCACCTTTCGTATTCTTCATAGACTCAGAAAATAATACCACCAACGATTCATTGTAGGAATCGTTTTCATGAATGATTTCACTCTGATGATTAAACGAGTATTCGATTATAGCAGTTAAACTTTCAACTCTCAGCTTTCGAATTAGGAAAGATAACGCTTCCGCACAAAACCTTGAGATATATGTTTTCTTATTAAGCTGCAATAATGGAATCAATATCTTAAATGTTGGCAATAAATCTTCAATCAAAGTTTTTGAAAGATATTTAAAGGCAAATGCTAAACTGCTGAAGCACCATTCTAACACATTAGACGAATTCCTGCTGTTTTGGGAATCATTTGGATTTGTTGATAATGCAAGATTGGTTAATAATATCAAGGTTTTATCATAATACGGCATGAAATCAGGACCTAAGTCATGTATGAATTGTGATAAGCATTCAAGTAATGCTTGAACCGAGTTAATATCATTTATTTCAATATGGGTGTATAATGAATCAAATATGATAGCTTGATGATGTAAAATTTGAGGTAATGTTTGAGACACATTTTCAACCTCATCTAAGAACTCTGTAAAGTCACCGCTTATATTGACTTCCTTCCAGTGTTCTAAAGTGGCTAGAAAATGTGATGATTCAACATAATCATGAGCTCTCTTATTCAAGCTTAAATTTGGTTCAATTTTAATCGAATCAATTCTTTCTCGGAAAGATGAAAAGGCATGTCTTCTAGACGACTGGGTTGTCTTCCCTTTGGATACGTTCACCATTAAGAGTCTGTAATTCTTTTTTACTTAAAGTATAACTTCTTCTCTAGAATATTTAGCTCATCTAAAAAAAAAGTTCTAGTGAGGTCACGGGCTGCACAACCTCATCATGGCAAATTTTGTACGATATTCAAAAATTATCTAAAGGATACAGGCCCTTGTTATGGTTATAGAAACAAATACATATCGACAATTATAAATGAATAATGTCTAGTAATGATAATGATACTGTACCCTTATTATCTAATAGTATTCCAGAAAATCCGATAATAATTCTGGATCAAGAGCGACAACGAAAGGGTTCGGTGCAATCATTAGGGAACAAGAATACACAAGCAAATAGATCCGTTTCAAAAATAAACCAATCACCTAAGATTGGATTACAGAGAACAAGTAGAACAACACAAAAATTGAAGTTATTGCCAGAAGATCCACCAAATTTAGACAATGAAAATGACGAAGAAGTTTACTCCCAAGTAACCAGGATAAAGGATACACCAGCACGGAAAGACGCTGAGACGTTGGGGAAGCTGCAACGAGATCTATTACCGCGTGTTACAGCATATTGTACTTGCGGGTCGTATAAAATGAAGGACCTATTGAGATGGTTGAAGGATCGAAAACGCATACATAATACTAATCCGAAGCTATTTGATGAATGCTTATACACCCCGTTTACCTACAAGGACTGGCGAAGCGAACACACCAGCCAGGACGACCAACAACAGTTTATAAGGTTAGCAGACGAAGGTGGTGAAATTGATATTGGGAAAAGAAATGACATATTCATCTTCGAGTACGGTGTAATCATCATGTGGGGGTATACCCCGAAGGAAGAAGCAGCATTTTTGGAAGACTTGGCCAAGTTTGAAAGCGAGAAGTTGTCAGGCGAGGACATCCAAATAGAAGAATTCAATTATTACATAACAAAGTCGTACCAGCCGCGGATTTACAACGACTTCATCACCATTAGTGACGACTCCAACTATATGTTGAAGCTCTCAATTTCGCATGCGTTAGCGCAGTCCGTCAAGATATCCTTGTTCGAGGAATTGGTCGACAACACAATTGAGGATACCGAAGATATCCCCCAGCAGATTGCCCAAACCGGGAAGGTCGAAATGACAAAAGACGAAATCATGAAGTCTATCGGTGAGCTATTCATCCTTCGTATTAACATTAACTTGCATGGCTCCGTGTTGGACTCGCCAGAGTTGATGTGGGCTGAGCCGCACTTGGAACCAATCTATCAAGCCACCAGAGGCTACTTAGAAATTAATCAGAGAGTCGAACTCTTAAACCAGCGTCTCGAGGTCATTTCCGACTTGTTGCAGATGTTGAAAGAACAGTTGGGCCACTCCCATGAAGAAAACCTAGAGTTTATTGTCGTTGTTCTTGTTGCGGTTGAGGTCTTAGTGAGTGTTATTAACATTATAATAGATATATTAACTTACTGAACTTCACGTATCGAACGATTCTTTATCGACTATTATATAATCAATGCATTCTTTTTTTCTATGATTTTGCGCGTAGAATGTGATATTGGATTCCATGGATTCTATAGATTCTATTTCATGTGTTCGCACAACCAAAATAGTCGTCTTCTACGCCCTAAAAGACGCAGAGACCGTCACAGATACAACAAGAAGTATTACATAATCGTACTTATAAGCAAGCGAAGTTTTTTAATTGGTTTGCTGTGGCTAAAGTGGCTAACAGATATATGTTCTGTACAGAAAAAAAAGGAAAAAGTGTACCTGGGATGACCCGCTAGATTTGCTCTTTGTTTTCGTTATAGAATATACTTGCCACAAGTACTTATTTTTCTGATCTCTCGAGCACCATTAATAGAAATCATAGTCGTTGTAAGTAAACTGTTGGGTATAAGATACTATAGACAGGGATTTGATGATAAGCGTATCCAGTTACTAAGTAACGTAGATAATTTGAAAAGCACAGTACGATTATACATCTATTGAAGGGCTACGATCGCATTGATCTTCACCAAGTCCCATATACCATAGCACATTACAGTACATCAGAAGTCATATTATGGCAGACAAGTCACAGGAGAATGCCAATTCAACTTCAGATAAGCTTGGCGAAAGCAATAGCTTGGGAGATGGGGATTATCACATACCCAACTTGGTGAGGGTGTCGTCGTTGCACCCGAAACATGAGAGAGAGAGCCTGAACATGGTGGCTACGCCTGTGAAACTATTGGTTGAAGATGATTTGGGGGAAATGACAAAGAATTGGAGCCAGGCTGAAATCGCCGACGAGAGGCGATTGGTGCGGTTCAAATTCAAGAAAATGACACCAACGGACTACTGGGTTACATTCGAGACTGTCAGCAAGCAAGACTTCACCCCTGAGCAATCTATCATCTCGTGTATATTCTGGAAGGAAAAGAATTTGCATATCGCAACATCAGTTGACATTATATTGATATTAGAGTATTTGGTGCAGCAAAGCTTTACTATTGAAGAAAAAAACAGAATACGAAGAAATTTGCAATCATTGAAGCCATACACTATTTCTCGTTCTAACCAGTCATGCCTAAGATTTTTCAATGTATTGATGAACATGGAAGATCCAAGACCCCGAAACATAGAGAAGGATCTTAAGGTATTTAAATGGAGCGATTTATTCAATGCATTCAATAAGGTGGTATCAAAGTATTCAATAAATACTCAAACAAATTTTGCTGTACGGGAAGAGGAAAAGAGCGTCCCAAATAAATTGCAACCTGCGCATATCAATTTTGATATACTAAGTGCCACTGGTAGTGGTATATCCAAGAACCGTAACTTTAATGACTATGATAATTTGATTTCGAGTAACAAAAATGAAGCATCGTTTTTGCCTAACCAAAGATTGAAAATCTTGAAAAGGAAAGTTATTCAATCAAGAAATCTGAACCAATTAAATATAAATAGTAGGAATAAATTATTTCAGCATGCTCTAACTCCTGCTGATCCAATTCCAATTAGACATCAGAAAAATAAGCATGTCGTAGATGATCTCAACATTAATGTTGACAAAAGCAAGAATTTTGATAACAGTAACGAGAATATCGAAAATGGTAAGACAGGTATTGACGATAGTGATAGCATTAAATTAGGTGATGGACTGGACACGAATGAAGGGACTTTTAAACCTGAAAAATCGGAATCAAGGTTTAGACTGCCGAGCTCCATAGTAGGTACATTACCAGACTTATCACGTACAGGATCAATCTCAGGATCTGAATCTAATTCGAGGTTAGGAAACTCCAGTTCAATACCGGTATCTAGATCTGGTTCTAATTCAGGAAATTCAAATCTAAATTCTAATAATTCTCCTAGTGACTATTCGTCAAACGTTTTCAGTCATGGAAGCTCAAGCACACAATTATCTCTGGATATAACGGATACAAACAGTGGTTTTAATGCAAGAAAAAAATTAGTTACTAATAAATGCAAAGACTTGCATAGTAATAAATTATCTCCAAATATTCGTGCAGTACAGCAAGATCCGAACTATTATAAAGAACCCCAAATGCATTATTTTCAGTATCCTTCTCAATCTCAATTATATTTTAATGTCGAAAACAACTGCAAACAATCAAGTCATCATAACGTTAGAATGCATAAAGAAAAGACAGCAAGTCGGAAAGCTGATAATTTAAAGCTTCCATCCATAGAATCCAACATAAATCAACATGAAAGACTTAGGGAAATTGTAATTGAATTACCACCTATAAATCCACTGTCTGATAACCAATTAAAATACAATGGCTATTTACCAGGTCCTGGAGAGATTCAATCAAATATAGAGAAGTATAGGAATCAGGCGTCCAAAAATGTTACTCACACGGCCCTGAATGATATTGGCCCGATAGGAAATTTAGGATGTACTAATGGGTCATTTCTTCCAAAAGACTAATATAATCGTTATGTGGCGGCGAAGCTAGTTTTCTTCAATACTTGTTTTCATTAGACTATAAATCTATAGTTTTTCTAAGAATTTTACTTTTTTACGTTCCTTGTACCTTAAGCAATTTACTATATTAATATTATTTACAGAGATTTTTTCTCAATCTTTTGAACAGTTTCTTTGAAGTCAGGTGTGCTCTTGAAAACAGCACCTTTACCTGGTTCAATCGTTACATAATTTAAAAAGTCTGAAGATTTTTGTTCAGCGTTAGTCTTGACATTCAGTAAATTAGGCTTTGGAAGACCTTTAGATGTCTCTGGGTGAAAAGATGTGCTATTGGACTGCAATAATACCGTTCTAGGGCCTATAATCCTTATAAAATCTTCCTTTCCTACTAGAAAATTGTATGTTGAGTTTTGGGACCCTTTTAGAAATTTGATTAGACTAGCCGAATATTCTTTGGTGACATTCCAATAATATTTAAGCTTATTGACTGCAACAACTTCATCCTTATTTATATGAACTGGAACCACTTTTTTAGATTTGGTCAAATTTGAATCGGGCTTTGAGATTGGGAAAGTATATTTAACAACGCAATTTTGTAAATCATATGGTCCATTGACACTTATACTTATTAAATTTTTTCTACTAATTAAAACTTGCTCGTTCTCCTTTAATTTTACATTATAAATTGAACCATTACCGACCAATCCAACATTACCTCTTCCTGTTAATAGCGCAAATCCTAGATTGTTCCAATTAAATAATCCTGTCAGAGTCGAGCTCGATATTTTTAATAATTTGGATAATCTCTTACTAACATTTTTTGGATTCTTAAACATTGAAACATTCAAGGTACCACCCGTATATGCTTGTAACGCTGTGTTATTTAAAATTGCCCAATCATTTGTTCCATCTAATTGTAAAGTAGCAAACGATTTTTGCCTATTAGTTCTCCACAAAAACCCCTTGGAGGTCGATGATACTAGTAATGAAAATGGAACTGTAGAAACAATCTTCTGATACTTAGAAACATAATCCCCATAGATAAACTTTTTGAGTGGATTTACAAATTCAACCAGATTCTGAATCGAATTCAAAAATGAATTATCAATTCCGTATATTGATAATAATGAATTTTTTCTGACATAAATAGGTACAGAAGGTGGTGAATTAATAGCTAATATAGAAGCAGGTTGGCCCAAAATTTGAAACTCTGGATCGTTTAATGTTCCCTGATTCGGTAAATCGTTTCCTTGATTATTTTCAATTTTCAGAACATTGTTAGATTCTTTAGGTAAGGCTACTGTAGGTGGTTGTGAAATTATCAATGACCTTATAGATTGTAATTGTCTAGTGGCCATTTTTATTTTCGTTTTCATCTCGGAAGATAATTGTTTTTGGTACTTAGGAAGTTTTGAATTTCTGATTTTTCAATTGTTCTCGAATTTTTATAAATTGTGCTGGATTGTAAATGTAAAAGCTCAATATGTAAATTCTTATAAATGATGATAACTGGGGTATAGGATCCTTTTAGAATATATATACTTGAGATGAGAAATTAGATTTCTATATAATTCAAGATTTCCATTAGAAGTGAATATTAAAATAAATGAAACGTAGATTTGATATATTCTCATATATCACCAGTTTTTGTCAGCAGGTGCTCCAGTGGCGCAGAGGTTAGCGCTTCGTGCTTATAGCCGTATTACGACGATTTGGTTATACCATAAGTCACGGTCGTGTGAGGAACGCGACGGTCGTGGGTTCAAACCCCTCCTGGAGCATTTGTCCTTTTTTTTTAATGAGAAACCTAACTTACTTTGAGCAGATCCTGAATTTAAACGAAGATATATATTAAGTTTCAAATAGCAAATTAAAATCGTACTTTTAGAAATTCAAAAAATGAATTAATGCATATAAATAAATAGAGATCTACAAAATGAGGTAATCAACATATAGATCATTGTGGGTCATTTTATTTTTCTTTTAATATTAGTGGTACCTTCTTTGATAAATTTTAAAAACCTGTCGCCATATTCTTTGGCAGGAACAGCTGATATGGTACTTCTTGATTGTCCAATAGATCTCCACATAGTTTCCAATCTCTTTTTAATGGAATAATTAGTTAAACAATCAATAATACCCAAATAATAGATCTCAGCCAAAGGTTCATTCAATTCATTTGTTGCCCTAATACCACCATCATGACCATAAAAGATATATTTTAATCTACTTGGGTACAGGCTATTTGGAAGGTCATTTGCAATATCGATATCTCTTGGGTTAGTGTTGATTAAATCATATTTATCAGTTGATTTAGGATCAAAGATAGACAATCTTTGAATAGTGTCTGTGGTATTTCCCATTTTAACATCGTGAATCCCTAGCAATAGCGAATAATCCATTACATTAATCTTTTGTAATAACTTAACATCTTTTTCTAGTTGCTCAAAAAATACCTTTCTCTTCTCGGGACCAAATTTAATCCTATCCTTTCGCTCAAGCCAATTTAAATCTTTCAATGTGAAGTTCGACATGTCCTTTGTCTTGTCAGGTATTTCGTATTTTCTGCCCCATGTTGAACCTTTTAGATCATATTTTACATGAATGTCTCTTTGAGACGAAAACAAGTTATTCATCACGATAAAATGTACCTTCTTAATACCATTTTTGTTAAATGGCATCTTCACCCTGTGCAATCCATAGAATTGCGATATTAAAGTATTAGGATTTCCTTTTACATGCTCGTAATAATCCTTCAATATCCTTCTTAATTGCTTATGTTCCGCATGATGAATTGTTTTAATAATGAATCTGTAATCCCTTGAAAAATAAAAAAACGAACCGCTTTTACCAGGTGATCCTAATTCAGATAAAATATATTTACCGGTAACTGAGATAAGATAATCCGCAGGATCGATACCAAACATAGATCTCAATTCTCTAAAAACTTCAGGACAATAGTCTTTAAACTTAAAATCATATTTTGAGGAAGGGGTTAATTCACTTCCATCCATATTGAACGATAACTTTTTCGTTGTTCTAAAATCTTGATCGCTTAAATTCTTCATTATACCTGAACAACGAGAGACAGCAACCCTAATACCCGTCAACATATTATACGCCATGACAAAATTCTCGTGCCCCTCGCTAATTTTATTTCCAACAAGAACCTTTTCATCTTCAAGGATATTTCGTTTTTTTTTCATGTTTCTTTGAACGAGAAGCGAATTTTTCATTCTATTAATTTCTGAACTAGTTGAATCATGAATAAACTTATTAGCAACAGCCTCAGTACTATTTGCATTCTTCATATTATAACTTGGGAATGTGCTGCGCGCTATCGGACGGGATGTTGGCCTGTCTAAGGAGTGTTGCGACGATAAATCGGCTGAATCCCTTACAGTACTGGTGTTAGGCGCCGTGTGTCTTCTGCTATTATTGTACGACATCGAATCTTCTTTAATCATTTTATTTAATAATTTTTCTAGTGTCTTATCCGTCCTAGTCTCATTTTCACTCTTTAATACACCGTTTGATAGCACCTTTTTCTTAGTAATTTCCGAGCCTGATAGTTCCAGAGGATCAGCACCAACTGGATGTAAGTGCTCTATTATAAGCGAACTCTTAGGACTATGCGCTATTTTGTCTGGCAATTTATTATTTTTTATGGCTGTGTTATCACCATTGCTTAATTTCACCTTATTTTCTTCTACAGTCGAGGATGATGTGTCATTAGTAGAATCAGATATCTCAGAATGAGATAACTTAAATGAAGTACGAGTGGACGAGTCATTGTGGTTGGTATTAGTCGTCTGGTGTTTGTTCACCATAGAATGGTTGTTCGCGTATGACAGCAAATTCTTTGGTTCTGTACTTATACCATCCCTACTTTCGTTATTCTCTGTATTATCATTAGTCATAGAAATGACCGTATTACTGTCTTCATTAGATGCATTTGATAACCCGTCAATATTCAAATTTAGTGAAGGTTCACTCCTCAATGATATCGTATTGTTCATCATTCGTTTTCCGGATTGTCTAAGTTTATATAAATCATAATTTTTATCTTTGAATTTATTAGTATTAGTATGAGCTAAATCGTATTGAATCATATAGATCTCCAGTTTTTACCTTTATCTTTCTCTATTATCTCCTATATTGTGAATGTATTCTATAATGTGACATGAAATCTGTAAGCAACAATCTTTATAATCAAAAGATACGATATATATAAATATAGCAACTTATTATTCCAACGTGTAGAATGTGGGAATATGAACAAAAATAACCTGATATATATATCTTCTTTTGATCGCTTCTAAGTATTTGGTTATATTTGGGCTTCAGTCCATAGTCCAAGAAGTCCTTTTGTGGTTCACTCAAAAAGAACAACAGATTGCAATTTTTGGGTAGTGTACAAACGTCATAAATTGTATGACTAAATTTTATTAATTTGATCATATATATCGCTAGTCATGCTGGGTAAACTGAGATCGGACCGAACTGGGAAATTTTGTGACTGAAAACTTACAAAAGATCAGAAATACAGTGATTTGGTGTATATAAATGTTGTAATAGATAAAGTATGGGTTTGATTAGCAAGCTATTGGGCAATGGGAAAACAACAAATATAGAGGAAGAATTGGAAAGAAAAGGCTTTTCGACTTCAGATTGTTTATTTGATTGTGCATCATGTAGTACAAAATTTCCAGCTTCTATATCAATAGAAGAAAAAGATCAACTATGGAATTCTACACAGGAATATGGGTTGCACATTATTGTGGCAACTGGCAAGACAGACTGGGAACATGACGCGTGCCTGGTTACTGGTACAGTAGGGAATGCAGCTTCTAGTTGGGCCGATGAGTCTAAAGATAAATTCCCAGAGTTAAAAGTATCATCGACTATTAAAGTAAGCATGTCATCTTTATCGTCGACAGAATTAGATACAAACGACGAATACATTCAACAAAAGAGGGGGGATATTTTAATATTACCATTCTTTATCTGGATCAAGAATGTGTCAGTGGATGAAGTTGCCTCTTTGCTTAACTTGGCGGTGCCTAAGTTTATAGAGTATAGAAATGGGAAGAAATTACCGCCACCCGGCTTTGAAGATTTTCCTGATGTGACAGTGCAAATTGACAACTTTCAATCGTATATTTTCTTATGTTCTCACAAGACTAGAGATAAAAGATGTGGTGTCACGGCTCCATTGATGAAACGTGAAATGGAAATATATTTACGGGACCTTGGGTTTTATAGGGATTTCGCTGATGATAGACCAGATGGCATTAAGGTGGCATATATAAATCATGTAGGCGGTCATAAATATGCTGCTAATGTCTTAATGTACTCCAAAACAGGTAAGAATATCTGGTTAGCAAGATGCAAACCACAAAATGTGAAGCCGATAATAGACGAATGCATTTTAGCTGATGGTAAAGTATGGCCTGATAAAGTGAGAATTATACAAAAATTTGATCCAATTGAATGGTGAGTCGTAATTATTTATTATATAAATTAATACTAATATGGGTGCGTTTAATTTATCGTATACGTTTTTATTTATTCTATGTTCTAATTAAATTTCCAATATATCATTAGCATGTTTACTATTAGTGAGATTGGTATATAACATGCTAAATTCTGTACTGTAATCAGTGTGATATAAAAACATTCAACACATTCAATCTTTTTTGAATTGAATCAACTGTTTTCTTTTGTAGATTTTGCTTATTGTTCTGTAGCATTTTGTTTAAGCGATTAATTTCTCTGTCAAAAAAATCAGTATCACCATTAATTATATTATTTATTAATTTCTTGTAATATTTCGCCATCGATAAGTCATCTGTTACAGATATGACTTCATCTTTGTTAACAACCAGGCTCGTACTTAATGAAATAATTTTGTTCAATTCACGTAATAATTCTAAGCCGCCATCGTTTTTATAATTACTGCTTAATTTTTCTTCAATTGACTTGTCTAGTTTACTTATTTTTCCAGCTGTTTCCATCAACTCACCATTTACGTGGCGATGTAAACCTGCTTTATCATTAATAAACGAAACAAAATTCTCAAGAGACCTCTCACCATAAAACATATCAGGTCTTCTTAATCCATCTGCATCTATTTTATTTGAATCGAAATGTAAAATAGTAGGAAATGAATTAATGTCAAACTGTACCATTAGTTTTTCAGCGGGACTATCATCTGTGACAACTTTACCAATTACTATTTTGTCTTCGTTAACATATATCTCGTTGGCCAATTTCTCCCATATTGGATGTAAATTTTTACAATGACCGCACCACAGAGCTGTAAATGCTATTACTGTAGTTGACTTTAAATTATCAAGTACTTTTTCTTGGAAATTCAAATCATTCAATTCTAGTACATGAGAAATTTCTTTGGATCCTCCTTCTCGTTGTTCAGACTGACCAGTGGTACTTAATCTTATATTTGATATCTGCTGTACGAAGTTACCCATGGCTTCAGCATCCCTGGAACCTTGGAATTCGATCGGCTCGTCGTTGCCATGGAACATCAAGACAGTTGGGAAACCTTCAATATTATATTTTTTACTCATCTTACGACCATCTTTATCTCCATTGATTTTCACAATTTGTACAGTTGGTTCGTTTTCAAATAATTGGCTTATTTCCTCATATGCTGGTAGCATGTTCTTACAATGACGACACCAATCGGCATAGAATTTCACTAATGTATACTTTCCCGATGAGACTACGACATCTTTAAAATTTTGATCATTGACTTGTAAAACACCAGATCCCTGTACTTGAATCATAAAGAATGATATAATAAGAGCGATTAGTTTCATATTGCAAGATTGATTGGGTCTTATGTCAATTTTTTTTTGAATATAATAAACACTTAATAGGCATATAATTAAGACAGTCGTGTCCTATTAAATTACATAATACATATACGTAGTTTGTAATCATAAATAAATATACTGGTTATACTGAAGATATAAACGAGATAAATAAATAAACATAAGAAACTCAAGGTCCACACGAGTTATCTAGAACCTAGTTACTTTTGGAAAGTGGAATTGGTAAACATGTAATATATGAATTTTGTTTAGTCGAAGTACCAGCGAATGCATTATACCAAGCAATAATTGCAGTTATGATTCCGACGACACCACCGGCTCTGGAAACACCTATCTTGCCACTGAATTCACCAGCTGCTAATAAAATGAATGTGATGGTTAAAAAGAAAAATAATGAAACGAAAGCTAAGGTGGACTTCATGGTAGTTAAAACAAGCATGAAAGTAAATATTGCCCACCCAATAAGGTAGAATCCAACAGCATTGGCAAACATTTGTTCGTCTTCATATGCTGCAGCAATGCCGAAACTTTCAATAAATATTGCGGCGTATGACATCCAGAAAGCACCGTAAGAAGTTAATGCTGTAGCACCAAATGTATTACCCAAAAGTAATTCCCACACACCGGCTAAAAATTGAACTGCACCACCATAAAAGCATGCAGATCCCACAACTACGTTTGGAACAGTAATGCCCATAGCTTGGGAGTTATATAACGATAACATAAACGTGGTTAAAGCAAAAGCTGCTAATCCCAACGGTGCTGGGTTAGCAAATGTATTAACTGGATATGGACTTAAACCTGGATTTAAAGTACCACCAAAAGCTGACATCAACTCATCTCTAGCATATTTCTTGTTACCCATTATAACATATTCGTTACTAGTCCCGCTAAAGCGAACTTTAGTTATTGGGACATCTTCTATTGGAACTGCGGCTTCCGGCATTAAGTATTTCTTTATATTCACTATTATATTATATAGAACCAAAAATAAGAGGTTTCTAAAATTTGTGGAGAAAAACCTACACTTTTATATCTGCTTCTGGGATGTCATCGAAGTTCGATATATCCGTCATGAACAAGTATTTTTTTTTTTTTCTGCAATTGCAATTTTGAGCTCCGAAGATCTAATTTGGCTCTTCTGGCAGTCCTTGCTTTTATGAATGCATACGGAACGGTGTTGGTGTTTCGTTAAATAGTGATGCTCATGCAATATTGTGGTGCTTCCCCACACCATATACAAGACATCGGCTTAACTTTTTTTTATCAAGTCCGACAATCACCTATTTCTTAACATGCCTAAATTTTTCTCTCACGGATACAAGCTCAATAATCGTAAAAGTGTATATACATATCGATTGTATGAGGCAGTACAATTATCTTCTTAAACTTTGTAAACTCACAATCTTCAAACATAAATAGCACGGCATTAAACTAAATTAGACAATTGGTTTCGTGGTCTAGTTGGTTATGGCATCTGCTTAACACGCAGAACGTCCCCAGTTCGATCCTGGGCGAAATCATTATTTTTTATAAATGCGATAATATTACTGGTTAATGCTGGTCAAAAACACATTTAGCCAAATTGATATATGTTGGGTAACCATTTTAGATGATAATGATGCATACCTTTAGAACCTTAAAGGCTTTTAACGAACCAGGAAAAAGAGTATTCTTGACTACAATACGGACTTATAAGACTTCTTTAACATTTTTCACTAAGGAAACATGTATGCTATGTACGAATGCTAAAAACATTTTGCACGAGACTTTAGAAAATGATTCATTGAAGGATAAAGACATCACACTAGAAATTATTGATATAATGAAACCCGAAAATTCTAAATGGTTTGATGTGTATTGTTACGATGTTCCTGTTTTACATGTGGATAGACCAGACCAAGCAAAGTCAGTGAAATTTATGCATTATTTTTATAATGACAAGTTATTAGACGAATTCAATAAATAAGTATGATATATATGTAGCAATAAAAATATTCATTGGATGTTGATTCATTTAGATACAGTATTATGTTTTCGATTTGTATCTTTTGCTGTTTGATTTATTATTATTATTATTATTATTATTATTATTATTATTATTATTCTCCTCTGATGTTGAACTATTTATGTTTTTAAATGAATAGTCATCAACACTAAAATTTTGAGTATCATTTTGTTTTCTTTTTTTACCATTTATGGATGTCACCTTTTTCTCGTTAGTCTTGGGAATCTGAGATTGCAATTCTTTGATTTTGAAATTTAGGTCTTCGTTTTTCTTCTTAAAGGAAGTGCATTTTTTCTCCGAATCTTTAAAATGCCGTTCAATTGCGTCTAAGCTCAATTGTGTCTCTTTTCGATCATTAGCCATATCTTCATTGATTCCAATAAAATTTTGATATTTTGAAGTTAGATCCTGGATAGTTTTGGTATTCTCCTGTTCAACATCTTCAAGTTTTTTTGTCTTGAGTCGCTCGGCCTTTAGTTCCTCTACCGTGCCGTTATATTTGCTTTTAAGAGCAATAGAATTATTTTTAAACTTTGTTTCTTCTACTTTAGACTTTTTTGAGATTTCCTTTAAATTTTTTTCTAATTCTGTAATTTTATTCTCTAGCACTTGGCTCTTTAATTTCTCAATTCTGGTGGATTGTATTTCTAGCGCCACCATGTCTTCTTTATTTTTAAGTTTATCCTTGAGCTCTTCTAGTACCAACTGACGACTTTTTAAAACCGCCAATTCATTATTTAGGCTATTAACGGTCTCCTTAAATTTAGCTTGTTCACAGATTATATCATTCTGTAGATTTTGCTTCTCATCTCGAAGAATTTCGAAATCGTTGGTAATTTTTTCTCTTTCAAGTAGAAGTGAATGATGGTTTCTCAGAATAGTTTCAAAATCTAATTTATACTTTCCTAATTCCTTATTCTTTATTGATAAATTATCAATTTCTTTCTTCATTCTTGATTTTTCTTCCATCGCTATTGAATTAAGTTGTTTATAAGATTGAATTTGCGATTCGAATTCTTTACAATAATGATGTTTATCCGCTAGTGATTTCTGTTTGGTGTTTTGTAGTTCAGAAGTGGAAACATTTAATTTCTGTTGAAGTGCTTTGAAATATTCGTTAGATTGTATTAATTTCTGAGAAATTTCCATTTCTTTCCTCTTGTGTATCGCCAACAACTTGTCAAGTTTAATGTTTTCCAATTGTGACCGTTGAAATTTGTCCATAACTTCCTGCTTAGAATTGCAAAGATAAGCTATTTCCAATTCCATTTTTGTATATTTTTCGTCATCCTCTTTCCTTAATATTATTGACAGATTGAAAATTTTATTGACATTATGAAAATAATTTTCTATACTGTCAAAAGATATCTCGCTCTTATTTGAAATGGCTGCGAAATTTGGTAATAAGACGTCGTCCCTCAATCTGGAGATTATTGTCCGACTTGTATCTTCCATTAATTGGCCAAGTGGGTGAAGTTTATCAGACAAGCAATTATTCATGGACGTTAGTTGTAATGATAAAAAGTCAAAATCTTTTTGATTATTCATGCTGCTATCATTACAATTTTTGACATTATTTGTCAATTCTGAGAAATTGACATTCAATTTTTCCGGAACATTTTTATTGATATCTAAAAAGGTTTCTTGAACCTCTTGAATCAGGGTCTTTTCACATTTTATCAGTTCTGGGATTAAATTATTTAGTTTATCTAATAATGCGGTCTGAAATTGGTTTTGTATTTGTGATATCTCCTCGCCATGAGTTTGGTTTATTTGTTTAATTCTTTGCGTTAACGAAGAGCTTTTCAATTTTTCTTCGGATAAATCACCAGATAGTTCATCCACGGTACTATTCAAACTGATGATTTTGAGGTTTTGAATTTCAAGTTTAAACTTAAATTTATTGGATTTTGATTTATATAGGTCAATTTTTTTTAATAATTCATTAATTTCATTACGAAGAGACAGAATTTTGGACTTTAGTATCAAGTTTTCATCCCGTAAGGATTTCAATGTTTTAGTATATTGCTGCTTTTCATTTTGTACCAAACTTAAGTTATCTTGAAATACGTTCATTAGTTGTTGTAAGTTTTTAGTCTTTTTTGCTACTTCCTTCAATTTATTTTTACTACTGGTTAATTGACTATCTTTGGGACTAAATTCTTTATTACTCATTATAATTTTTGCTTCTAATTCATTACATTTATCCATTAATTTATTTATAAGTGTAAAATATGACTTAGATATACCCACATTCTTATCTTTGACTAAAAATGAAGTTTCAAGTAAACCAAACTTAATTAAAGATGAAGAAATATTAATTTTCTCAATACCATCTGCAAAATTTATATTTCCAGGGTCAAAAGTATTTTCCTTTCTAATGTTCAGACCATTTTCTTGATCTAATTTGGATGGACCAATTTTTGTCATCTTCATATGTTTGATCTCAACCAGGTTCGTTTCAAGGTCTAAACTATTCTTATTTTTTGCTATAGTATCCTTTTGCAGCTCTTGAAAATCCAATTTATGTTTAACTGGATTACTATGGTTGAATAGTTTTGGAGACAGTCTAGAATAAGTGAACAAACGGCCGGGATTGAGGAGTGCAAAGCTGAATTCATTAGACGTGTTCATTGAAGGGACTATTATAGTTGTAGAGAGATTATGAGAGGAGCTTTCTACTTCTGAATTGTCCACTATGTCTATATGATTCGACTGAGAAATCTCAGAAATTAACATGAGCGTATTCTCACAAGAATTATTGTTATTAAAGCCTGTCATAATCAATGATTTTAGAAAAAAAGATATTAAAAGTGGCGGCTAAAAAGTGTTGCAAGAATATTTATTGGTTTATTTCAAATAATGATAAGTCATTATTTAACGAGAAATTAACTCAGGAATTACGATTGAACTCGTTATAGTAATATTAATATTTGGGGTATAATAGGCAAAACATTTTGACTGAAGATCATATAGCTAATTTCTAAGGTGATAAATATATTTTTTATATCATAGCTTTTATGACGAAAACTGGTCTGTGTTAGGAAAGATATCTATATAATTATAGATTACTACTGTCCTTTTAGTGTATCAGTATTTTAAACCGCAGCTTAGTCATTTTTCACTCATGTTGGGTGCGTATCTAAACCTCGGGGTGATCACACAATAAATTTTAATTAACATTTTCCCAAAATAAAACTTAGATTCGAAGTATACTATAATCAACTAGAATGTCAGAGCGTCAAAAATCAGTGTTAATTACAGGGGCTTCATCAGGAATTGGATATGCAATTGCAATTGAATTTGCAAAAAGAGGTTATCAAGTGTTTGCTGGTGCCAGAAGGTTAGAACCAATGGAACCATTAGCAAAAGAATATGGGGTTCTAGTTTGTAAGTTAGATGTTTCATCTACGGATAGCATTAAGGAGACCAAGAAATTTATCATTGAAAGGACAGGAGGATATCTTGATGTATTGTACAATAATGCTGGACAGTCATGTACATTTCCTGCATTAGATGTTACCGATGAGTGGTTTAAGCAGTGTTATGAGGTGAATGTATTTGGACCTATGAGATTGGTGAGAGAATTAGGGCCATTGATTATTAATGCTCAAGGGACGATTGGATTTACTGGATCAGTTAGTGGGCTTATTCCTTTCCCCTTTTCTTGTGTGTATTCTTCTTCTAAAGCGGCTATCCATCAATATGCTGCTACTTTAAGAATTGAAATGAAACCATTCAATGTTAAGGTTATTAATATAGTTACCGGTGGTGTTAAGACGAACATTGAAGATACTAGACCGTTGCCTGATAGTTCGATTTACAATATTCCGGGAATGAAAGAAAGGATGGCGGAAAGGCAACAAATGGCTCGTAGAAATAATCCGATCAGTGCCGAAAACTATGCTAAAAAGGTTGTGTCTGATTTTGAAAATGTTAGTTTAAATGGCGCATTAAACATCTACAGAGGAAGAATGGCGACTATTTTAGGGTACTTGTTATGCTGGTGTCCAAGATTCATAGTTGAAAAGATTTTGCTTAGAAAATTTAAATTAATTGAAATGTATAAGACTTTAAGAATCAAATACACTAAGGAACATATTGAATGATTAATATACGGGTAGCTTATTATTATACTATAGATTAGTATAAACAATTAAATATAGTACAGTTTGATCCTTCTGAATGTTAACATGAAAATAAAAAACTTGACATTCTATTAGCTGATATCAAATGAGTATAGTATGTTTCCAAATAGATTGGCTAGACGATTTTTATAAATTAAATTTTTTTATAAAAAGTGTCAATTCTAATTTTCGATTATTGTAGAACTCTGGTTAGGAATAGCTCATGCGACTTTAATTATTTTATTGATATTATATCTTCGGTCTGATTTCTGCATCAATAATACCAACTTTATCAAGATGTTGAATGTTAGTAACAAATAATTCTTTACATAAATGATCAACTACTCCCCAACCAAAACCGTTTGAAAATTTCCTTCGAACGATAATATTATTATGGGCATCTGGGGGCAAGTTTACTAGAACTTTTCTCCAGTTTAATTTAGGTGTATGATATTTTTTGGCAATTTTTACTTGTTTATCTAACTTCCATTCATTATAATTGAATAAAACCTTTCCTATTTTTGATGATTTCGACCTTTCATGAGCTTCTTCTCTTTCGACAGGCAAATCATCAAATTGGTAATATTTATCATGAAAAATTACTGGTTCCCTAGAATTCGGATTGACTATATAATTATTGGATGGTTTAGGACAAAATATTGTGCTTAGAGCCGATTCAATGGATGAAGCTTTTGGTGGTAGATTTAACTTTATTTCTTCATTTGTTTCAATTTGAAGGGAGTCTTTTTTTCCTATTTGTGAATCATCATAGGTCTCATTATTCAGATTTGGCATAATTGAGTCATCAGTATCACTATTGTAATCGAGGCAGTCACTTCCTTTTGCATTAATTCTCAAAAAATTTCTTTGTTTCCTACTTAGTCTCTTCGTACCCAGATTCAGACTCAAGTTCAGATTACTTTTATTATCTGAATTAAAATTTAAAGATAAAAGTTGCCTATAGTTCTCGCTTTTGTCCTTCATCGTTTCATTATAGGTTCTATATTTGTCAGTTTTATCAGCAGGGATCTCCCCCACGGATTCTTTAGTAGTGTTGGTTTCAATCAGCCGATTATCCCGATCATAAGTTTCTAACTTTTTACTTTTATCATGTTGCAATTTTCCTACATTACCCAATGCCTCATAATCAAGATACAACAATCCACTTGTTCTTAGCGGAACTATACCATCATTAATAGCATTAGCATAAAGTGTCAAATTTTGGAATTTACTCAAAAAACCTTGCAAAGGATCGTCTGGTAACATTTCTAATAATGGTCTAAATGTATCCCTTTTTTGAATATCATGCTTATGTGTAAGCTGTTTAAAATTTGGTATTTTTTTCAGCAATGTTAAATCTCTGCCAGTCTTACCTAGTGTTCCTAAATCAAGAAACCATGAAATTAAAAAATTCATTTCGCTTAAAATGCCTAGTAATGGACTAGCCATACATATCAAATTATGTGGTTTTATACATTTCTTTTCGAAATAATCCTCACCCTTGGTTTCTAATATATGCTTAATAGCATACAACTGTACAACACCCCCTAGTGAATGCCCAATAAATGAAATCTTTTCAATTTCAATATGTGATGCATTCAAGTCTTCAATTAAATTAATTATATAATTGGATAATCGTAATCCTAATTTTTTGATGCCTTTTTCACTTTTACCTGCATTACCTTCATATCCCCTTACTAGAATATTTTCCTCCACGGTTGCTTCCAAGGAGTCTTTTGTATGCAACATATCAGCTGTCACATTTGAAAATATACCGTGGGTGAGTATAATTAAATGCACCGGGGCTTCTGGATTTTTTGGTTGGTTTGTCCACAATTCAACTGTGGTCTGTTTCTTTACGTCTAACTGTGGATTTACCGATACACCTAAATAAATGTTCTTATCGCTAGAATTATTCAACTCCCTATTCGTTGTGGGTAAAGCGTTCAGAAATGGACCATGGTTTATTTTTTTCATGCTTTTAAAGTCGTCTCCAATCATAAAATCATACGTTATAACTGTTTTCGTAGTTACGACAATTTGTGAAACAACATCTATAGACCACAGATATATCGGATATCCATCTTCGGATTCTTCCACATACGAGTTCTCATTTAATTTTAGTTTAACATTAAATGTTTGGCCCGGTTTAATTTCATTTTCAAATAATACCTCCTTATTGTCCTTGGGGTCTGTTGGATTAAAAGCTTTGAAGTGATCGTAATTATGCGGTATTACATGACAATACAAGATAAAGGGTCCATTTAGTAAATGGATTGCTCGTATAGACGCCCTTTCTATATTTTTAAGGCGATAATATATTTCATGTTTATCGGAATCTATCTGGGTGTAATTTATTGTATAACGGCAAACACCACCTAAACTTAAACTATCTTTATCTCGGTACCATAAGTAGGATCTCATAGTTGATACTGCAGTTCAGAGATGTGTATGGCATTGAAATTTGTAATGGAATAAACATATAAAAATGTCGTAACTTGGGGTAGATACGACATGCGGATATTTAATTAACCGATATATAATATTCTATAATAACATGTTGTAGTCTTAAGCTCCTCTTCGATTCCTACTGGATTCTTTAAGGAGAACGGAAGCATACCAAAGATTATCGATCCACAATAATATAAGTTAAAATTTATTCTAGTTATGCATGTTGAAAATTCATCTTTATCAAAGTCTGATGAAATGGAGACCTTTTCATTCTCAAGATCACCGTCAGCATCAAATTCTCTAGGGTCCGCAAGATCAACAACAGATAACAAGTTTCACACGTTGATTGTTATCGGATTGAGAGGAGTCGGAAAATCAAGTTTAGCTTTAATGGCGCTGGCCGCCCTAAAATATAAATATGTGGACGTTGAAAAATGTGTCCTGGAGTACACTGGAATGCCTGAGGCCCGATTTCTAGAAAAGGTCACAATTGACGAATATAGAGACCTACAATTCAAGTTGATTTTAAGGGCATTTAAGGAAAATGAAGGTGTTAACCTGATTATTGTATTACCTTCGACTATTATTGATTCACACCAGTTGATCGATTATTTAGCTCATAAGCAATACCCATATATTATAAACGTCGAAACGGAAGAGTCACGAATATTGAACTACCTTAATTTTAATGCTTCTTATGATAAGGGTGTCAAATTAATTCAACTGAAATTCTTAAAATATAGGGCCATTGCCAAATATAACTTTTTTAATTTGAATTCAGACTTGCGGTTTATAAAGGAAAACTTAATTTCCATTGGTAGTGATAATACTTATTCCAAAAATGATGCTAATAGCTATCTTCTTCTAAAACCTATTGAAAAAGAATTTATCAGGTTTTTGAATTTTATACTTAAAGGGTCGTATCATGCGGCAATAATCTCTGGAAATTTACATTTAAAATTAAACTTCTTAGAGAGATTTACAAGCTGTTTGCAAATTGATTTCCCCAATAATATAGCTGATGGGTTCTTTAGTAATTTGCATGAAACTATTTATGGCTCAGATGCAATTGAGATTAAATTTGATTTGATTCAAGTGATCAAGCTAAATATGCCTGCATCGAATTTGAAAATTGATGAGTTTATTGCACAGGTGAGACGTTATACTTACTGCTCAATGCCTATTATATTAAGCATATCTAATAGCTTATCAGAATTAAACTTATTCATCGATGAATATTCAATTTCTTCTGGAAATGATTATAATGAAATCAAGACCGATTTGAGGAGTTTTTATTTTAACATTTTGAATTCAGGAATCAAAACTGGATTGGATTATCTTATAGTTGATTTATCAATGTGTTTTAATGATAAAGACAACTTTATTGCAGGTAATTTTAAATTTGATGATGTAATTCTGACCTTAAGAGAATTGATAATGATTAGCGGCTATACTGAAATTATTGGCTCGTTTTCTTCTAAAGATCCAAATTTTTGGATTTCTCAATATGGAGCAATCAAGGTGATAGAGTTAGCTAACAACATAGGAATTAAGTTCTTACGACTTACTTCTGTTGCAAATGAATTGTCTGATAACTTTAAGGTTATTTTTTTCCAACAGAATTTGAAATTGGCATATCCAAATTTAATAATGGAGATATCTGCATTTAATACGGGGAAACTAGGGAGGCTATCGAAAGTTATGAATAAGATGCTAACTCCAGTTTCAATCAAATCAGGACTTCCAATAACACCATCAATTCCGAAAAGAGAGAAAATGTCAAGCTTGTCATCGGTTGATATACAGAGAGCATTACATTCATCATTTATCACTCCTTCATTAGATTTCTATGTGATGGGAATAAATGTCTCAAAATCCTTATCTCCCGAAATGCATAACTCTGCTTACAAGGAATTAGGATTGCCACATTCTTTCAAATTATTCGAATGTTCCTCATTAACGCCGAGTTTGACAAATTTAGTTAATTCTCCGACATTTGGAGGCACGGCAATAATCATGCCATTCAAAATGGAAGCATTGGATTATGTTGATACAATGTCGGAACATGTTAAAATAATAGGTGCATTAAATACGATTATTGCGGAAAGATCAATTGAAAATCCAAACAAGATAAGTAAAATTAGAGGTGAAAACACAGATTGGTTAGGAGTTAAGTTGACGTTACAGGATAATATTTCGCCAATCAATGCTATAAGTAAAAACAAAACTGCGCTTGTAATTGGCGCAGGCGGTATGAGCAGAGCTGCGATTTATGCATTAATTCAATTAGGATACCAAAAGATCTTACTTTATAATAGAAGTTTTGAAAAAGCACAAAAATTGGCTGACTACTATAATAGTTTATCTCCAATTCATTCATCTATTGTATTATCTATTGGAGAGACCGATTCAAGCGATTTTAATTATTTTGAAATTGTTTTGTTGAATGATGAAGAATACTTAAAGGCAACAGTTCCAGATAAGTTTGATTATCCGTCTGTCGTTATATCATGTATTCCAAGTTCAGATCCACTTACTGGTGAATTAATAAATTTCAAGTTATCACTGGAGTGGTTTAAGAACCCATCTGGTGGGGTTGTTTTAGAAACAGGTTATGATCCATTAGTGACACCTCTTTTGAGAAATACTAGTAACTTCAGCAACAAAGGATGGGTTGGGATTAATGGATTGAATTACCTTTATGCACAAGTATTGGCACAATTTGAAATGTTTACGAACAAACCGGCACCAAAAGCACTATTGAAGAACGTTGTTATAAACCACTATCAAAAGAAAAAATTAGAAACTTGATTGATAAGTTTTAGGAAAATTCTGAGATACTGAAAACATTTTTTTGATATGGTCTAATTAATGACATTAAATACCTTTAAACAATTTATTATTTGACAACACCTTAATATAAGTTTCTCTACGATAAGCGTTTTACGTGAGAGTTTTAATAATTATATTTCATTGCTATGACGTATACTGTATCATTACGTAGAACTATCGTATAAGCCTTCGAAAGAATATTTGGGAACCTTACCTTGTTTATATTCATTCCAACCTCTTTCTGCTTCAGCAAAAGCTTCATAACCCCATAAAAATTGTTGGAATTTTGGATCAGCCCATCTATTTGGGCATCCAACAACTGCTGGATTAATGGCAAGTTTCTCATCTCTTGCAACCCGTTCACGACCGTCATGTAAATGATAAATATCTCTACAATGAGTGGAACCTTGAACGACTTGAGTTGATCTCCATTTTCTCAAAGATTCACATGTGGTTAATAAATCACGAATTTGGGACTTATCTTCGATTCTGCTAAACAAACCTGCTAATACAGCAGCATCTTCTAAAGCTTGAGATGCACCTGAGGCTAAATATGGTAAAGTTGCATGAGAAGCGTCTCCCAAAATGATAACATTACCCTTTTGTGGCACCCATATAGGTAATTCCCTAGAATTTTGTAATCTCCATTTACCAGTTTCCTGTATTAAGTTGAACAAAGTTTTTAATCTTGGATCCCAATCTTCGAAGATTGCAACAATTTCTTCCTTTTCAGCATGTTGAACTGCAACGTCTTTTGGTAGTGTGTCAGGTGATAAGATAACAACATTACAAGTTTTACCACCTTTTAATAAGTAGACAACAATATGCTTATCTGGTCCCCACCAGAAGTTAATATTAGCAGTTTCGCAGAAAGGTGCCAATTCTGGATAATTTTTCATGTCACTGACCTTGATTAACGCTCTGTATGCTAAATCACCCGTGTCATAAGGCAAATCCTCATGTCCCAACACTTCTGATCTTAATTTTGATTTGATACCATCATATCCAACAATGACATCACCAGCATATGTCTTACCGTTAGCAGCAGTAACAGTATTAGTATCAAAGTCTACATGGTTAATGTGGGTATTTAAGATCATTTCGACACCAACTTCCATCGCTCTATCAATTAAGACACTATGATAGTCAGCTCTGTGGACATGCAAGTACATAGAATCGTAATTTTCCTTGGTGTACGGAACTAAGTTCTGCTCGGAAATTTCTTCGCCATGGTCCCAACTAAAGATCTTGAAATTTTCGGGAACCATAGAATGTTTTAAAAGATTATCCAAACAACCAATAGTTTTAATAATCTTAACTGATGGTGGTGGAATTTGAATACCAGCTCCGATTTCTCCCAAACGAGGTGACTGTTCTAATAACTTAACATTATGGCCCGCTAATCTTAAGCCGATAGCTGCGGTAACACCGCCCAAACCAGCACCAACGATAACGAAATCAAGAATGATTTTTGTTTTTGGAATTGAACTTTCAACAACTGTCATTATACTTTATAGAAACTTAAATAACTATCGGCCATATTGGCTAGATCAGAGAATTGAAATATAATTTATATATAATCCATTAGACTGATAAATCGGATAAGTGTTTAGCTCGGGGTAACCCCGCTTAAGTATTTAACCGTTTTTTGACTGCAAAACTTGATAACTATGTGGGGGATTGCATAGTTTTTTGTCCCAAAAACTACGAATTTCGCGGTCTGCGGATATATGTATTACATTTATCGGTAACAAAAACATTTAATAAAATTTTGGTATTACTATACTAAAAACAATCAATAATTTATTTGTAAATATCCATTTTTCAATATATAGCGACAAAACTTAAAGATAAGAGTTATCATGCATAATTTAGCTGCGAAGTACCATCACTTAGTGCTCAAAAACTTCTTTCAAGAACTCTTCTTCTTCGGAATTGTGCATAGCCTTGGTGCCCGCAGCTATAGAAGCTGAAGGATCACGACCGGCATAACGTAAAGACAAATCCTTATGTTTTTCAGTTTCTGCTAAGACGGTTGAAATACGTGGAGCAGAGTACGCGTAGGAACCCATGTTCAATGGTTCTTCCTGACACCAGACTAAGTCTTCTAATGCCGAGAAGCTGTCTAAAGTATCACGCAATTGAGCGAATGGGAAAGGATGTAATTGTTCAATTCTGATGAAGGCAGTTGATTTGTCTTCAAGATCTGCACGTCTTTTATGTAAGGCAGTAAATACTTGACCAGAACAGATAACAACACGTTTTATCTCCTCTTTAGCATTGATGGTCTTACCTAATTCAGGATCTTCAATGATCCATTGGAAGTGGGATTCACCTGTGAATTCAGATAAGCTAGACTTCGCTAATGGGTGACGCAATAATTGCTTGGAGAAGAACAAAACCAATGGTTTTCTGAATTGTCTATGCATTTGACGACGTAACAAGTGGAAAAGATTGGCAGGAGTAGTTGGGTAGGCAACTTGCATGTTAGCATCTTGATGTTGTCTTTCTAACAATTCTGGCGCTGGGAAATATCTTTGATCTTCGTTACATAATTGTAAATATCTTTCAATTCTACCGGAAGAGTGTTCTGGACCTTGACCATCATAACCATGTGGTAAGGAAAGAACTAAACCAGAACGTTGTTTCCACTTAGATTCAGCAGCAGAAATAAATTGATCAACGATGACTTGAGCAGTGTTAGCGAAATCACCGAATTGAGCTTCCCATTGAACTAAAGCATCCGGGGAAGTTAAAGAGTAACCGTATTCGAAACTCATAACACCATATTCAGACAAAGACGAATTACAAATATCAAATACACCTTGATCTTCGGATAAGTTGTTTAATGGAGTATGAGTTTGTTCAGAAGATTGGTCATGTAACACGGCATGACGTTGGGAGAAAGTACCTCTTTCAACATCCTGACCGGAAACTCTAACATGGTAACCTTCTAATGCTAAAGAACCATAGGCTAAAGCTTCACCAGTAGACCAGTCAATACCTTCACCACTTTCAACAGACTTCTTTCTGGAATTCAAAATACGCTTTAAGTTACGGTGAATTTCGAAACCTTCTGGAGCTTCAGAAATAGCGGTACCAATTTTCTTTAAAGTGTCTTCTTTAACAGCAGTAGGCAAGTGAGACAAAACTTCCGTAGCTAATTCCTTTGGTGACTTGAAGTCTTCCCAAGCAGTGGTTAACCATTCTCTTGAAGTTGATTGGTATTCCTTCGACTTAGAGAAAGATTCATCTAAGATATTCCAAACCCATTTTTTGTGTTCATCAATATCTTCCTTAGCGAAAGTACCTTCTTCAATTAATTGCTTAGTGTAGTAATCAATAACAGGATTCTTTTCAGCGACCTTCTTATACATCAAAGGTTGAGTGAAGGAGGGTTGATCAGTTTCATTATGACCATGCTTACGATAGCCAACAACGTCGATGATGACATCAGTGTGGTATGTAGCTCTCCATTCAGCAGCTAAATTGAAGATGAAGATATTGGCTTCAACATCATCCGCATTAACGTGGAAAATTGGTGCGTTAATGGCTTTAGCAATATCTGACGGATATAATGTAGATCTGGCAAATCTTGGATCTGTCGTGAAACCAATTTGATTATTAACAATAATATGGATAGTACCACCAGTAGAGTAATCTGGTAAGTTAGCAAGACCCATTGTTTCATATACAACACCTTGACCAGAGAAAGCAGCATCACCATGTAATAAAATGGACATAGCCTTTTTGTATTCACCAATATCATTCTTATATTGCTGAATAGCTCTTGTTCTACCTAAGACAACACCGTCTTCAGCTTCTAAATGAGATGGGTTAGCCACGATAGATAAGTTAACGTGCTTACCAGAGGTAGTAGGTCTAGCGTAGTTCATACCCAAATGGTACTTAACATCACCGGAACCTTCATCGAATTCTCTAGAACCAGTGAATTCAGAGAAAATAGATTCATTTGGTTTACGCACAACGTTAGACAACATATTCAAACGACCTCTGTGTGGCATACCAATAACAATATCTTCGACACCGAATTCAACAGAAGTATCAATCATTGCCTTCATACCTGGAACAACGGTTTCTGCACCTTCTAAACCAAATCTTTTGTCATTTGGGAACTTACTTGCCAAAAACGATTCAAAAGAACAAGACCAGATCAAACGGTCTAAGATTTGCCTCTTTTCATCTGGAGAATATTTGTATGGGTCAGGAATTTCTATTCTTTCTCTTAACCAATCGCATTGTTCCTTTGATGGGATGTGAATGTATTCGACACCATATGATTGACAATATAATCTTTCACAGTTTGCAATAATTTCCTTCAAGGTCAACGACTTCTTACCGGCATCTGCGAATCTTGGCAAGATACCCGGGCCTAACGTGATTTGCTTTTCTAAATCGGCATCAGTGAAACCGTAGTGATCCAAGGTCAATTCCTTTGGAACTCTATCGCTGTCGCCAAAAGATATTCCTAATGGATCAATCTTGGCCTTTTGATGACCTCTGACTTGGTAGGCACGGACTAATAATTGAACTTTCAAGTGAGTGACAACATCCTCATTTGTTGGTGACGAACCTGGAACGAACCCGGCAGCACCCCCTGCTACCGTAGGAACGATGGTTGGTGGTGCACTAAAGGCCTTGGATGGAGAAACATTGTCAGATTCAATGTTCTTAAAGTAAGCATTCCATGAAATATGCACACTGGAAGGATCTTGTTTCCAAGCAGCATACATTTCATCAATATAGTTGGCATTATTGCTCAATAAAAATGAATCTTGACCGGTAGCAAA
Source organism: Debaryomyces coudertii (assembly GCA_030564605.1). Classification (NCBI taxonomy): domain Eukaryota; kingdom Fungi; phylum Ascomycota; class Pichiomycetes; order Serinales; family Debaryomycetaceae; genus Debaryomyces; species Debaryomyces coudertii. The sequence continues at coordinate 44,430 of JAKTYF010000003.1, forward strand.
GCAACGAACAAATGGTCTTACTTGAGCTTTCATTAATTGAGCGCGTGGAATTGCACTTTTAAAAGCCCTAAGCATTGTTAATAGATTATAACCTTTAATATATCCAGAACCTATCTTAAACTAATATTTATTTAGTTTATAGATCATTTAATTATATAAAGAAGGAGTGAATAGTTTTTAAAATCTGGCTAACGAAGGCTTTTAATTTGTCCGCGCTCATGGAAAAAAAATTACCGAAGAGTCCCCGACTTCTCCGGGAATGAGACTGCTCCGGTCATTCTCCAGCTTTGATGAATACTAAGAAGTCTATAACATACACACCCGTAGTACTGATACGGATATCCAGTGCAAATTTCGTGAAGGTAGTCCAAAGCCATATAGAACGTGTATACCCTTGTAGTTTTAAAGGGGTATAAGAACTACTGTGTAGCACATCTTAGAAATCCGCGTAAAAGTATATTTCCTAAGCTTGAATTGCTTTCTATTAGTTTACTACAAGGCATACAAGAAGCATTTCTTCGGTTGAATTACTGGAATTATTTGCATGAAGGTTTGACTCGCCAGAAATCGTAACTATTGTAAGGTGTTAGTTTCAAGATTGCCGTTAACCGTCACTTGCTGAACCGGAAATCGGTACCCTCGGTGTTATGTTATTATGGAGTTGCCTCATGTTGATAGTGAATATTTCTGCAAAATATGGTGCAAACTATGAGATATATATTGGAGGTTTTTGGGCTTAACTAGAACTAAGGTATGCTAGAGACAGTGTAATTTACTGGTTCTCCCTGATTTCCCATACACGAAATAAATATTAAATTGGTACCGGACTTGTCATGTAGTCCCGGTAATGGCTGCAATTCCAAAATAGCGAAGAGTGCATGCAGCAGTTTGGTATAATGCAAACATCTGGTTAGACAACGCCTTTTAGAAGAATGTGGATGGATCGGTTTGTTCAATACACCGTGGGAAACAACCTCGCCACCATAAGAATAGGAAATAATAGGGCATTATAGCATCGATTTGGTAGAAAAGTTCACCAATTAAGAAAATGGGTACAAAATGTAGCATCGCGCTCATAACCATCAAAATGTACTAAAAAACAAAGACCTCCTACCTAGCAGTAGGGAGTCTTTCTTCTTCAGACACAAACGCTTATTAACTAGCACAAAACTCGTTACTACTCTTCAGGTTATTGCAAGATAAATCACGACCACCACAAAATGACATGAAAAAATCGCATGCAATAACCCAAATCTCGCTACTACAGTGAAACGTTGGTGGCTCTATATTGCTTTGAGCTCTTTAACAATTCACATGAGACAGGGTTAACCCAACTGAAAAACCACATTGAACTATATACCCTGGAAACTCAAACAAAATGAAAATATAAACAAAGAGAATGTATTAATACAGAAATGTAACTAAATTATCATATTAATTTAAGCTTCTTCGTCGATAACACCACGTTCGGAAACATAGACACCATCTAAGAACTTACGGATATCCTTGTTTCTGACACGACAGATTTGTTGGATATCAGCAGCGTTTTGAGAAACGTTTTCTAATGAGTTACCGGATAAGATCAATTCATCCTTTTGGGTAGTAGATTGTTCAACAGTAACACCTTCGAAGATCTTAATTTGTCTGACTCTCTTTTCACCTAAGAAATTTCTGATTTCAACGTAAGATTGGCCATCAATTTCAACAACGTTAACATTGATAGGGAAATGCGCATAGACGTATCTCATCTTGTACTTGTAACCCTTAGTGACACCAGTGACCAAGTTAGCAATTAAGGACTTGACAGTTCTTAAAGCTGCAACATGCTTTCTTTCACCGTTGTGAACAGTGATCTTAATCGCACGGTTGTTAATCTTAGTAAAGGTAACATCAATGTGCTTTAAGTCCTTGTGTAAGGTACCTCTTGGACCGGTAACAGTAATGCTTCTGGCCTTGATTTGGACATTGACACCTTCTGGGATATCTAAGATTTGATCAGTTTGAATGTATTTCATTTTTTGCTGCTGGTGATGATAAAGAAACAAGTGATTTTCAATTTTAAAAACTTTTCAATAAGAATATATATAGTTCTGAAAAATTGATTCTCGCTAGAGACTTGAAAATTTTTCAATTGAGTCGTGTCATGGACGACAATTGACAATTTTTTGTGATTTTCAAATTGAGATCGTACTGAAATATACTTAAAATATACTGAGAAATACTTATACACTTTTGAATAGGGCTTTTACGAAATTAGATCTACATAGTCGATTCGAGTTATTCATATTTATTTCATAGAATATATGTATTACCTAATCCTCTTGCTCATCTAAAGTTTTGAATTCGAATGGCTTGTTTGAATCAGGGAATGTAACACCTAATTCAATCAAGGTGCTGAAGGTTTTGGCAAAGTCGGCGAAGAATAAGTCTTGGTCATCAGCATACATCTTGACATACTTGACGAAGGTGGAGTCTTCTTTCAAGGCCATGTCAGTTGGTAACATCATAAAGGAATTGGATTCGTCATCTTCAAATTGTCTCTTACCTTTCCATTTTTTAACATGCCAGTCTTGTAACAATCTTACGAAGAAGTCATTGGTGAACATGTTGAAGGATGGACCCCATGGACCATCGTAGCCAGTGTGTTCAGAGTGACACTTACCCAAACAATGAGCCCCAATCAAACAGACGGTTTCACGCTCGTTGAATCCCATTCTTCCAAAAATGCCCTTGACGTATGATGCATCTCTCGAAGCGTCTGGCAATCTACCATTGTCGGGGACTCTCGACTTATCGCTGATATCCTGACGACCTGGTCTCCATTTTATCTTAGGTCCGCCAGATTCTTGGACAGCGACTACCCCACCTAAAGTCCACAAATCGCCATAACTCAACCACGAGTATTTCTCTTTGAATTCTTTCAAGAAATCCCTACCAATGTATAAACCAGCATTCTCGCCGTCGGTCAATTCAGGTTCGTAGATCATGGTGCCACCAAATGACCCCCCCGAATTATCTTCCTTTTTATAAGTACCACTTGTGTGCCACGCAAGACGTGTAAGCAACCCATAACGACCAGCACCTCCATCTGCTTCATCATCATCTCTCACTTTTTCGGCGATCTCATTATAAAGCTTCTGATAGTCTTTGAAGCTCTTATCCTTTGGAATAGCTGCAGTGTTAACAATGGCAGAACCAGCTAATAACTTCTTATTGCCATTTGATGGCCTGTTGCTATTCTGATTATTGAAATACGAAGTTGCTAGAATACCAGAACCAATTAATGTGGCCAAAAAGTATGCACCAAATTTAGATTGGGAGCTTTTCTTTCCGTAATTCTGAAATGTTCTTGAAAATGAAACACTTTGCCTTTTGAAAATAGCAGCAGACATATTATCCAGCGAATTGTTTCAAAATATGATTAATTGTCAATACGGAAAATCAATTGACTTCTTTTAACAATATTAACAAGCAAATTGAAATTTAGTGGAGAAACGTATGGTTTTATATTGAGTTCCACGCTCACGACTGCTTATGACCTAGACGGGGAATCATTATTAATATCTTCGCCCGGATATATCGCATAATATAAAAAAGATATTTAAAGACACTTTCAATGCATATTTTACAACTACTTCCAATCCTTTGTAATTACTACTATGTACACTATATATATTATCCAATACTACTTTGCATCACTATGCTAACATCTACATTTCAATCGGGATTGGGTCTAAGTATGGGTATAGATTGAGAGCAATTTGCAGCATTGACGTGCATGTAATTTCGCTCTGTGAGAGCGATCTTTGCTAATATAGAAATGCGTCACTTTGATTGGCTCTATAAACAATAGAACTTATAATAGCCTGATCTTACCAAATGAGTAATTTTATGCTACGAAGTGAGAAGTTATACTTAAATTTTCTTGTGCGGAAATTATTAATTAGAGGAGTTAGGCTATATTACATTCAAAGCTTAGTTGAAAGAAAATTTTCAACAGTCGCAGCGTCTTCGTAAATCCAGGAACTTTCTTCGTTGTAGGTTTTTGCATTAGTGCACATCATTTGTAAGCTATCCATGAAGGAGTCGAAAGACTCGAATTTGTCTTGTTTCAAACTCTTCTTGATTTGGTTAATTGATGTTGGCTGTTTAATAATCTGGTAATAATCCGGATACAACTTTCTTGAGGGCAACGACATGAAAACTTCCGAGATATTGTGACCATCGGATTCGGCAGCCAATTGACAAAGTTCGTCAAGTACGTTGGAACATTTCTCGACCAATTCATTCGACTCGCCAACCTTTTCCAATTCTGAAATGTCGCCTTCATTATCTGTGTACCCGTTGGTCTGAGGGGTTGTTGAACGACGGGACCTCTTCCTCAGCCTCAAGTCTTCATCCTCTTCACCACCATCCACCATGTCATCGTCTTCATCACTCAAAGAACCAGAAGACCCGGCTCTATTCTTTCTCCTCTTTGCAACTCTGACCTCCTTACGTCTGATGGCATCTTCCACAGTATCATCATCATTATCCATAGCCATCAACCATTGTTCCTCAGTCAAACCGTCATCATACTTGACCTTTTTCTTCTCTCTCATACGACTTAATTCTTTGGTGTCCTTTTCGAAGTGATGCGATACGTCTTCAGTAAAAATAGTTGGCAATTCATCTTCTTCTATTAATCTTGTTTTTGGACCTCCTTGTCTGGATGCAAGCTTTTCATTGATCATTCTTTCATTATCGATTTGGGCGAATAATACCTTTTCATCTTCTGAACGGGCTAATACTTCGTTCAATTCTTCATCATCTAGGGAGTCATTTTCTTCGTTTTCATTCTTACTAGCTTCGGCTTCTAATAATCTCTTTAAATAAGCTTCCTGTTCTTCAGCAGTCGATTTGTTATCAAACTTACCAGCTTGAATGACTTTACCATCAATATCTAACTTTTGATGTGCTCTTTCCAAAATGACTTCTTCCACTGAGTCATTAGTAATCAATCTCAAAATACGTACTTCATTTTTTTGACCGATACGATGAGCTCTATCTTGGGCTTGTAAATCTTGATGCGGATTCCAATCAGTGTCAAAAATAATAACCGTATCAGCAGTTTGCAAGTTCAAACCTAAACCACCAGCTCTGGTCGACAAAAGGAAACAGAAATATTCCGAATCTGGTGCATTGAAATGCTTCAACATATCTTGTCTATCTTCAGCCTTCGTAGCTCCATCAAGTCTCAAATATTTCATATCACGCCATCTCAAGAAATCTTCCATAATATTCATAACCTGTGTCATTTGAAAGAATATTAACACTCTGTGGCCAGATGCCTTGAATTTAGGTAAAACCCTGTCAAGTAATTCAAATTTACCACTAACTCTCCAAATCAAATCATTTGTTAACCGAGACGAGTTTAATACAGTTTCGACCTCTTCAAAAACAAATGGATGGTTACAGATCTTTCTCAATTGCATAATCTTATTATTTAACCCTTTAATACCGGACTTTGCCCCACCTACATCAACACCAACAAACAACGCATTATGTTTCAACATTTGCTGATATAAAACATATTGCAAACCAGATAAATTACACTTAAGAACTTTTTCAACTTTATCAGGTAAATCCTTTTCAACATCTTTTTTCAATCTTCTTAATAAGAATGGTCTTAAAACTTTATGTAATCTTCGAATGACTAACAAAGATTCTTCTTCAGTTAACTCAATCTTTTCTTGAGAACCTGTATTAGCAAATGGAGTGTTAAACCACTCATCAAAAGATTTAACAGAATTAAAAATTTTGGGCAAAACAAAATTTAATAATGCCCATAGTTCAGGTAAGTTATTTTGTAATGGAGTACCAGTTAAAATTAATCTATTCTTAGTTTTATAATAATTCTTCAATGTTATAGATAATTTAGAGGTTGCATTCTTCATTCTGTGACCTTCATCAATAATCATATGAGAATAATAGAATTTGGATAACAAAGGTCTTTCTCTGATAATATATTCATATGTCGTCAAGATCACTTGAAAGTCACCAGATCTGACTTGCGCTTGCATCGATTTACGTTGCTGTTGAGATCCTTTATAAACAATAACCTCAACAGAAGGTGCCCATTTCTCAAATTCCATGGTCCAATTTGTAATGGTTGATAACGGAACAATAACCAAAAACTTATCTTCATGTTTCTGCTCAATTAAGTACGTTATTAAAGAAATTGATTGGATGGTTTTACCCAAGCCCATTTCATCTGCAAGAATACCATTCAACTTGTTATTGTATAATGAAACCATCCATTCCAAACCTTTTATTTGATATTCTTTCAATGAACCTCCTACGAGAATAGAAGGTTGTTGTTTTACATCTTCACTAATTCGATGGGCTACTTGATAGTAATCAATTTTTTCTCTTAATTCTTCGACATTGTCTTCCTTTTCAGGAACAGTTTCATCTGTATCTGTCTTATCAATTGGGACATCCGCACCTTGCTCAACCTGCTGAACCTTAACTGCTTGAGCTAAAGAATCCAAGAATGTATTGGTTTGCTTTAATAAATGCGTGATTCTGTGATCTTTCGTTTGATCCAATAATTTAATATAAGCTTCTTCATCATTTGCTTTCAAAGCTTGCAAACGTTGTTTCGCCGTCTTTTCTAATTTCTTAGATTCGTCTTTTTCCGTTGTAGAATGGAACATGTTTATAGCTCTAGAAATCGATGAAATCTTATTTAAGTGATTCAACCTTTTATTTACAAATTCTTCAGAGTTTATTAAAATCTGATTAACCTTTTCGACATGTAATGCATGTTTTATTCTATTGGCTTCCAATTTACGTTTCTCCTCTAATTGAGAAGCAAGCAAATGTGGATTTGGTTGAATAATTTTTGGTCTGATATATATCGATCTTCTTGCTTGCATCGTTAATGGGACTTTGTTTAACTCCGGATTATCATAGTGAGCATTTGTCGCTTGGTTAATAATTAAATTCTTTTTTAACTGTTTTTGCTTTGCCAAAAGCTGCAACGATTTTAATTCAATCAATGCTTTGGTTTTTAAATCATCATAATTATTTTGACTCTTCAAAGAATCAGTATGGAAAGTACCTAAATTAGCAGGCAAATTCTCGAGCTCTCTTACACGATTCGATATCTTTGAAGAAATCATCTGTTCCGTATAATAATTACCAGCCGGCGCATGCATTGGGTTAATTGAACCAACTGGTTGAGGAACTTTTATGCCTAAAGACTCGGCTTTTTTCATAAAATCATTTAATATTGACTTAGAATTCAAAAATGATTCGATGAATTTTTCGGTATCCTTATTGTGAGAAGATTCATTTTCGGAGTCTATCACAGATTCGTAATCTTTTTGTAAAGACTCAGGTAAATCCAAATCCTTGGATAAGAATTGCAAGCCAGCAATCTGCTTCTCTAATAACTCCAAGTCCAAGGATTCATCTGATTCATCTGCGTTTATAGAATCATAAAAACTTTGCTCGTTTGATATAAATTGTTGATATTGTTCGCTAATCTTGTAAAAAATATTCTCGATCGTTAACCTTTCCTCCTCAGTAGGGTCTTTAAATATAGGCTTAACATCATTTGATGTTCCTTTAAAATCGCTTACACCATTTTCCTTATTCTCAAGGTATCTAACAAAATTATCATGTTTTTCTTTTGCTTCGTTTGATGCCTTCATCAACTGTTGATATTTGTGTAATAATGTATTTAATTGGTCTCTGGTTTCAGGGAAGGCTACAGAGATTGTTTGTTGTGATGTAGATACATCACCACCAATTCCGCTGTTATTGTTTATGATATTTCCATTCGTTAAGATCGATCCTTCACTCATTTTCACTTTTTTCTAATAGTCAATAATTGATAGAAAATGAAGGAGCAACTAGTTTTCTTTTTATATAAGACTGAAATTGCTTATATTATATACACTAATAATATTGTGCACTTTTCAATTAATGAATAGCTTCAAGATTACCCAACTATTTAATTGATTAGATCTAAAAGCACTAGTTGTTTCGGTTTGGTTGAATTTTAATTAATCCTCACCAAATTTTCCGCGTTTTTGTGTTCGGAATAAGTAATGACACAAAATCCTTCCAATGAAAATTTCATTGAGCAAATTAGATCATACTATCTTAATCATAAGGTGAAGGATAGTTAATAATACATTCAATATACAAGGGAATTAATATAGAGGATGTTCATGCTCAAGAATATTGGAATTTACAATAGACTGCTTAATACAATAGGTAGATCAGTTCGTTTTAATTCAAGTGGTGGCGGTTCATTAAACTGGGTTGAGTTCTTGAATTTAAAGAAGCAAAATAATAGACTTAATGTGGGTTCGTCAATATTTACCGGGTTAGGTGGTGCATTTATAACATTGACTTACTTAGGTAATATTGAAATACAAGTCGATAAGCCAATTATGGGATTGGATCCATTTATGGTCATGGGTGGTGCTGTTATCTTAGGAGGTGGTGTAGGCTATTTGTTCGGACCTTTTATTGGGACTGCTGCTTTCAATTTGAAGAACAAAGCAGTTATGCATCAATTTAAAATAAAAGATCAAATCTTCTTGCAAAAGATCAGACAGCATAGAGTGGATCCATCTTCCCAATCATTCTCGAACCCAGTTCCAGATTATTATGGTGAAAGAATTTACTCATTGAAGGATTACAAACAATGGTTGAGAGATTGTAGTGCTTTCAAAAGGAAGGCGAAAGAATTTCTCTAGACAATTTTGTTTGGGATTCATTAGACTTCGGCTTCAATCAAATTAAAAATATTGTATATATTCCAGTATAGGTCTCACTAATGAACGATCATAATCATGATGTACAATATGTAATAATGTAATTCGTACATTGTACAGGCTATCAAACGTTGTTATACCTTATTCAAATACCTGTGATATCGCACTACGACTGATTTAATTTTTTTCGAAAACCATTAGATCTAATGAGTTACTTAGTGCCAGAATAATAATGTCATTAAAGGTAGCATTTTTAGGGCCTGAAGGTACCTATACTCATCAAGTATGCATTGAATCGTTTAATGAATTAATATTTATAGCACTACTAACACCAGAAGGCGTTAATACAACAATTTGGAACTGAATCGAATGTCAAAATCAATTCCCAAGCAGCCATATCTGATTGCTTTCAAGCACTTGATTCAAGAGAAGTTGATTATGCGGTGGTTCCTTTAGAAAATTCAACTAATGGCCAAGTGGTATATACTTACGATTTGCTTAGAGACTGGTTCATTCCGCCAAACCAAAACGATAACACAGGAGATAAGCAACATAACGTCCCAAAATTTAGAATTGTTGGAGAACAATTTGTTTCAATTCATCACAACTTTTTGTCCAATGCAAAGTCCATAGATGATATAACAAAGATTTATTCACACCCGCAAGTCTGGGGTCAAGTAACGAAGTTTTTGTCAAAACACATTACGAAAAACATTAGCAAGGTTGATAGTGATTCAACTTCTAGGGCAGCGGAGATCGTGTATAATGATAAGACAGGGACAAGTGCATGCATTTCATCTAAAATAAGTGCAGATTTATACCGATTACCAATATTATTCGAAAACATTGAAAATACCTCGAATAACACTACAAGATTCTTGATATTAGGCTATAACAAGGTTCCATCTCTTACTCCAGCACCGGAAGTCAATATCACACATCCAATAACCTACATTACGACAATAATATTCACTTTAGATCATGATGACCCAGGTGCATTATGTGCTGTATTAGATACCTTCAGAAAATTTAATGTCAATTTGACTTCAATCCATTCGAGGCCTTCACATTTAAAACAATGGCAATATGTATTTTTTGTTGAATTAAATGGAAGTACAGATGACAAAAATGTTTCAGATAGTACAAGTAGCTTATCGAGCAGTTGCTTAATGTTGGAGGTCCTAGGTTCATTTCAAAGGTGCTGGAGATATTGGAACAAATAATTAGTTTAAATTTAAATAACTACAACAATTAATACACTCATAGCAAAATAAATCATAATTAGATAGTATACAATATAAAAGTAACCCGGTTAGTTGCCAAATTTTTGGTAACTCCATTCTCTATTATCTAATGGACATACATTTCTTGATTTTAACCACCTTGCAATGCAATGCATATGAAAAGCATGATTGCACATCCCCCAAGCGGCTATACATTCTTCGTTTGAGTTATTCAACGTATTAGGTTGACACTCTATACATGGTTCCATTAAGTGATTTCTGCAAATTGCACAAGTCTCCACAATTATATCTTAAAGAAAGTTAGTACTAGATCATGGTATAGAGTTAAGGTCAATATTGTATTATTATACTTACCCCAAGACCAGAACGCGACTGCCGTCCATTTCTTCACCTCAAATTTCTGTTTTGAAGACTTTGATTTTGATTCAAGTTGTTGTTCATTTTCAAGATCTATTTATATTTGATAGTTAGTACACTCATTCAATGACATAATTTGAAGTGTTTACTTACGACTATCAATATCCATATGATCGTCACTCATCTTTCTTAAATTTTTATACGAGTATTAAAAAAAAGAATATGAATTAGAAGTTTTAGGTTAACTAAATGGATATGAATTTTAAAAATGCGATTTTTAGTAAGAATTGAATTATCAAGTTATCGAAGTTTGTTGAAATAATATTTACTGAAATTAATTAAAGAATTATGAGTAATACTAATGAAGATATAATATCATCTTTATATCCTCCACCTCCACCATATGTCAAATATTTTACGGAGAAGAATTTAATTAGGTTAGAGACGTGGAAGAATAATTTACAAGATGACATAGATAAGACGGATTCAGAACAACAAAATGGAAGAAAAGACAATCAACAACCCCCAGGGGAATTAAAATTTTTAATACCACCTAAACAACCGGATGCTGAACATTACAGAGGATTTGGTAACTTATGGTCTTTTGAAGATAAGTTACCAGGATTGAAAGAACTGGGTTGGACTCAACTATACAAAGATGACGATGAATTGATAACTTCAAATACGAAAATTGAAGAATTACACAAGTTAATGGACTCATTATTGCTTAATTTCTTGGAATTAATTAGTGTGGTGTCCATTGATCCGCAACAATTTCACTACAAAATCGAAGATTTGAAGCTTATTTTGATCAATATAAATCATATTTTAAATACATATAGACCCCACCAGTCAAGAGAAAGTCTAATAATGCTACTTAGAAAACAAATTGAGATGAAACGCAACGAAATTAATAAAATTGATAAAACTAGTCATGATATTAAATCAAAAATGTTAAAATTAGTGGATACAAACTATCTTGGCGACCAAGAAGAAATCAAAAATGAAAGTGACGTAGCTGATGAAGTAGAAAGCATTAAGAATAGAATAATAAACAAACTTATGAGTCAAAATGTATAGGGAAATATATTATATGTGTATATAGTAAGTATGAACAAAAAGAATACAAAGAGTAATATTAAAAAAGATCCAAAAGATCGTTGTTTAATTTGTTTTGATTATTAGATGACGATGGGGTATTATTAATATTTAAATCATGAATACCTTGCGTTAAGTTTTGATTTTGTGTACTTCCCGTTGCTGGCGTATTGAATAAATTAAGGATATCATTTGATGAAGATTGTGTTGCATGTTGTGGTTCAGTTTCTGAACGCATAGCTGGGGCTGAAAACAAGTCATTCAATTCATCTAATAATGATGAAGAACCGTTAGATGAAGAATTATCAGTCTTAATTTCATTATCATCATCAAAATCAAGTAAATTTTCATTTTTAGAATTATTAATAATCTCTTGCTTCGCTAAGTTAGTCAAATCTTCAATATTTTCATTCTTATTTACAGCTCTAGATCTCTTGTGTGATACTTGGTCACTTGACAACGGTAGGTATAAGCTAGGGTCAATAAATGTAAACGATGGCTTATGATACACTGATGCTAAAGTAGACAACTCTTTAACTAATGCATCTAAGACCACCGGATTAAATGATGCAATTGTAGTTTTAATTGGAGGTAATCTAGTTAAAACAATTTGTTTTTGAGATTCTTTCGATGAGGATGACAATAACCGCCAATAAATATATGCCTTGTCTCTAACGTCCGCATTTTCACAGTCTTTAGTAGCCATTTCTAGAACGTTTTGTAGATAATTGGAATAAGCTTGATTCTCCATCGACAAATTAATCTTGACAATTGTTGTTAAAATGTTTAACTGCAACAAAGAATCATAATCCAAAAACCCTTCAATTAGGTCCTGTAAATTTTGTTTTAATTGAGAAAAATATTTTGGATATTCTCCTAATAGCCAAATATAGCCAGATAACGCTTCATTCTTGTTTAATTCTGATGTGTGATTTGAAATAATCGGAACTATTAAAGTAATTAAATCATTTTTACCTGGATAACGTCTTAAAATATTAGTCAAAACAATAATTGATTCATTGATAATTAAATCACCTCCTCTTTGATCGATTAAGTTACATACTAAGCTAACTGATTTGATAACGCTACCAGTCAATTTGATAGCTACCGTCCCTATTGATCTAATGGCCTTAGCTACCAAAGAGCTCTCAAATTCCATTGCATATTCTTTTAATTCTCCTAATAATAATGTACTATTACTGTCATTGGCTAACCTTACCATAATTTCCAACTTTTCTAGCTTCAAGTATAATGGGTCAGAATACTTAATGAAAAATACACGAAGCTCTTTTGATAATATTTGTGGATATTTTTCCAAGATGATTCTAATATTTTTCAAGCCTACGTATTGCGCTTCTGGGATAGATGAGGAAACCAAAGAAACCAAAGGAGCAGATAATTTTTTCAAAATTGATGTTCTTTGGGCCGTTACAGTAATCGAGTCAAGTTGGTGAATAATAGCCTTGATTGAAGATAATACTACCGAAGGATTTACATGTTGTAATTGTGGAATAATTCTTTCAATAATATGATTCGCTTCTTCGGAAGTTTCTGATGTATAATCATTTAAGGTTGTCAATATGGTAATTCTACCCCATTCTGTACATTCATTCAAACACATCAATAAATTATTGACCATTCCTTTATTAACTTTAATAATTTCTAAATCAGAATTGCTATTCATATCCTTAATTTCATATAATGCATTTAGAGCATTTGCAACAACCATTGGATTAGAATCTCTAATCAACTTCGTTAATACATCTAAAAAGCCAAATTCAATGCAAATTTCAGAATTCAAGTCAAATAGTTTAGCAACGCAAATAGCTGCGGTCTTTCTCACATATGGATTGTCATCCTTTAATGTTCTCAGTAATGGGATTTCCATATAGTCAACCATCTTAGCAACTCTAATACATCCCATGGTGCGTATCGCTAATGCCCTGATTAATGGATTTGGATCTTCGGTGTCTTGAACAAATGTATTAACCGCCAATATACATAATTCAGGATGTGTTTTTGCATAATTCATAAGGTATAAATAAACCAATTTCTTTTGCTCCAAGTCATATGTCGCTATATTCTTTAATACGTCTGGGAATAAAGCGGAGACATCCTTACCAACCGTCATCGCTTGGATAACTCGTTGAATAGCATCCTTCCGTTCACCGCGATATTGTGAGACTAATCCATTCTTCAATTCAAAGGCTTCACCCTTTCGTGGGCCTTGTAAAAAGTTCCGAATCTTTTTTTCTAATGACATAGTTATTTATTTGGATAAGTTTATTTGATAATTAAATTACAAAGTGTTGATGTGATGAATTTTGAATCAACAATAACACGTTCTTGATCACGTGTCAGAATTTGATAGACAGTTTGCTAGATAATTTTTAGCTAACATATCAAATAAAGTACATATTAGGTAGCGAAAGATGGTAGTGTATGGAAAGGCCATCAACAAAAGGAAACGAGTTGGCCTGTACTTGACTAAGCTGATGCTTTCCAGCGATGAAGAGGAAAATTATATTGAAACGCCAGAAAGTGGAAGCCAGCTATCACAATTAATGCAAGAAACTACAATTAAAAGACCAAGGGAAAGCGAATTGCTACCGTCTGCTAACATAAATAAAAATATTAAGAAACTGCCTAAAAATTCACCTAGGAAGTCGCTTAAGAAAATAGATGAAGCGTTGATTGAAGATCATTTAACTAAATCACCAAAGCGATATGTAAAAGTAGTAAATTCCATGAACCCTAAATTTGCATCTGACTCACCCGATGTATCACCTTCCAATAGAGTTCAACCTCAGAAGCAAATAAATGAACTCATTCTGCCATTATTATCTCCAAAAAAAAAACCTTCAACTCCTAGAAACAAGACTCTGTCTTCAAGAATGACACCAAATTCCACACCAAATGAAAAAGATGCTTGGAAAGATTTGTTTGAAAATATTGAAAACTCTGAACTAATCCCCGAAAAATTCAGTGTATCGCCTAAAAAGGAGGACACAGGAGATGAAACCCAAGATATGATTGGGCTGGTCATCAATAATGTTGACATAGATCACATATATAGGTCATTGAATCAAGAGATTAAATTAGTTTCAAAGCCAATTTTGAAAAAACCTAAGTTAAGTAATCTTTGTGAGAGTCAAAAAACATACGCGGAACAGAGAAGTTATTTGTTAGAGCAAGTGGAAGCAGAATCTCTAGGGGAACACCAAGTTATGAACAAGGAAATGATCAGTAATTATTACGATTATCAAGAGTCAAACAAAGACACTGTCAATATCAATGATTTGCGAAATTTGGGTAAGAGAAATTCAGATAAGGAAGAGCTTGAGTATTTGTTGGAAGGACTTGTGTTCAGTAGCGGAAAGATAATTGAAGGTTGCAACCAAATACTAATTAGTTCTTTAATTGATTTGAAAAGTTTTAATTACGAGTTCTTAATGAGAAACTCTAATCAAATCATCAAAAGATTAAATAAACTATTGTCAAAAATAGCCAAAACAACTATTGATAATGGTGTAATATCAATTAAGTATTTAATACAGCAAAATATGATATGGTTTCTTAACCAAAATCTCAACAAAGCGATTATGGATGAAATAAGTAATGAATGCATTGAACTAATTTTCAAAACGTTATCATTCGACATTAATGGTTTAAATATTCTGAATGTTACTAGAAAAAACCTAACTCATTTTATCGTTCACGCGGAAGAAGTTAATATCATCGATACATTGATAGACGAAGATAGAATATATACTGATAAAATTTTTGCAATTGTGAAGTCCTCAACACAAGCCGACTTAAAGTATTTTGAAAATTTTTACCAGAAGTATCCTTGGTACAGAGTAGATGAGATAGATGCCTATATAAACGAATCGTTTCAAAACATAAGCCATTTCAATATCGAGGACAATGAAATGAGTATATTGAAAATATTGGTGACTGTTAGCACCAATGGTAATCAACATTTTGAGTCACATATTGAGCCTCTACTTAAACTAATCAACCATAATTACGATAACATTATTAACAATGAAACCGCTGAAAATATTATGAATGCCTCATTATTTGCAATGGGATATATAATAAATATTATAGAACATGACAAAGGCATTCTTTTTGCATATCTTAACTTATTAAACAATACAGAGCAGAAGATTCTTGTAATAGAGCTGGATACTGAAATAGTAAACCATTTAATTGGATACAATAGCATTATCCTAAGCTTCTATACCCAAGATCTAAATTTAAAACAACCTTGCATTATTAACAATTTGAAAAAGTTTAAGAGTACTATCAATAACACAATTGTTGAACATAAAATTGCTAACTTATTATCAAAACTAAGTAGTGAATAGTTATTGACGCAATTTCGTTACGTAAGCCTTTGCAGCATCTCAAGATAGAAATAATATAAGTAACGTTGCTATCTCGGATATAGGATTCACCAAGTTGGATCATTTTGAATAGACCCTTCATAAAATTGCCAAATTATCTTGTGCCGAATGAGCAATTAATACCTCTTACCGCACTCTTATGATATTGGAATTGCTATTAAATTTCTATCTCATCCCAAAAAACAGTTTCGATGTTTTTGTTTCAAGCTATAACAGAAAGAAAGAAGAAGAAACGGTATATTTTATCATTACAAATAATACTAACATACCTTATTAGGTAAAATTTCTCGGGAATATGATCACAACGGACTATAGTATTTAGTAACCAATATCTATAATAATGCGATACAAGAAATCTTGTGCCGAAAACACCGAATTAAAAGTTGCCGGATATGCGGCGGATGCAAATATATATATAGTACTAAAAACCACTTACGTTCAAAACAACTTGACCATTGATTAGCATATTAAATAGTTGCATTCAGTAGATGAAGCATGATTACCGATAGACTTAAAGCAGCATACCAAGTTTACGTTTACTCATCACCAATACCTGTCTTATCAAAGGAAGAAACGATAGTATTGAATACGATAATGTCGGTTCTTCTTACTATTGTATTATTTTTCGTTCTAAACATTCTCAAGGCTGTCGCAGAAACAATGGAATATATGTATTACATTGTAACAGAAGAGAATATACCCATAAATCCTTTGATGAATACCGTTATATCTAGCAACTTTTTTTCCGGAAACAAAGTCGACTTCTTTGGTGATTTCAACAATACCACCTACGTATAAGATACGAACGTTTGAAAAAGTTTCAATCATTTATAACAGCAAAAATGATAATATTAGGAAATAGGAAATACTTGCAATGGGGGTAATCGAGCGCATGTATGATAACATTTTGGTCTAATAAATGATGTTTTATTTAATTCATTATTCAACTCGTAGTATGTAAACATGGAATGTGAAATTATTAAAACGTTCATATTCTGCAAACTTTCGCTATTATCAATTGATTAGATCAGTTGTGATTGCAACATGTATCGAAATGTATCAATTATGATCATTTTGATGGTTAACGGTTGGCGTGGAGAAGCGATATGCTTCTCTACTAGTTAAATGACCAAAAATTATTTATTCAATCCATATATATATATTCTGGATAGAAGAATATGGTTTAATTGAGAGGCAATTCAGCTCACAATAAGTTGAAATTATACTAATTGAACACCGCAAGTTGGCCGGAAACCCTAACCAAATAAATCCCAGTTCTTCACAGTATAATTTTGTCCAGCGGCTTTAAATATCTCGTAATATTTTTCCTTCACAACATTTATATCCGATTCGGAAGCATTCATCGAAATGATAATATCAGTTTGAACCTTGTTTAATCGTATCAAACTCAATAAGGTAATTAAATTATTTGATTTCACATAACAAGTATATATCTTAGATTCTAAGCTTTTCAGATCTATTTCCTCAATCATAGTGTAGTTATTAGTTTCCAAAATATCATCAATATGAATCTTTAAAGACTCTGAGATATCTTCTGTAGCTACCTGCTCTAATAAGTCAAATATTATGGATACGTCTTTGTCCCCATCCTCTATTATAAATACCTCTTGTGTATCAGGCACTTGTCTCATAGTTGAAACATCAATAAGACCATTTGGCAATGTTGTTGTAACCGCTCCACCATATAGTTCGACCATATTTTTTCTATGATTCACGTTTATCAAAATACTTTGATTAACTTGTCTTCGTTTTTGATCTCGCATTATATGAGAAATTTTTTTGGAACTTCAAAACAAAAAGAACAGGTAACAGTACTTTACATGTTATGAATTTTAATAAACGTAAAAGACCTATTGTGATAAGTGTAATAGCCATAGCGATACTATTAGTACTTACAAAGCTATTAACTTTACCAAAATCGAGTGAAAATTTCCAGAGAGTGTTTCAAAATATTCCCAATGAAAGCATCTTGGGGATCTCCAAATTAATCTATAACGAGAATGAAAAAACCCAAGACGAGTTTTTGAATAAATTAGAGAAGCTTAACAAGAAGCTAATCGTGAAACAAGAAGAAAGATTAATCCATTTGGAAAAAATGAACGAAAATCTTGCTAATCAGATCAAGATATTGAAAAATCAAAATCCAAACCTTTCATTGAGAGATAAATTGATCTTCTTGTATCCATATGAAGCGGATGCGAGATTCCCTGCCTACATATGGCAGACATGGAAGCATGGTTTAAATGACGAGAAATTCAATAAAAAGTACAAAGAAGGAGAACAACAATGGGCATATAAAAATCCTGGCTTTGTTCACGAAATCTTCAATGATGATACAGCTCATACTATTATTAAATATTTATACAATTCTGTACCAGAGGTTATTCAGGCGTATGAATTAATGCCAGAAATTATTTTAAGAATGGATTACTTCCGTTATTTGATTCTCTTCGCCAAGGGAGGAGTTTATGCGGATATTGATACGTACCCTTTACAGCCAGTACCAAATTGGATACCGGAAAATGTATCGCCTCTGGAATTGGGATTAATCATGAGCATCGAAACCGATTCGAGACTGAACAACTGGAGACAAGAATTGGCACGTAGATTACAATTCGGTCAATTCATAATACAAGCTAAACCTGGCCATCCAATACTAAGAGAAATTATCAGTCAAATCACTGAAAGGACTTTGAAATTAAAGTTGAAAGAAGAGGAAATCCCTAGCGATTTGAAGTTGACGGGTAGTTCGAATCAAAAATCTTTGAAAATATTGAAATGGACTGGTAGCGGAAGATGGACTGATGTCATCATGAATTATTTTAACAACTACATACAGAGTTCAATCTATCAAAGAATCACATGGCAAGAGTTCCATGACTTGAAAATACCAAAACTTGTTAGTGATGTCCTAGTCTTACCTATCGGTTCGTTTGCGTCACTGTTAGAAATTCCAAAGGATGGAAAAATCAACGATCCTTTAGCGTTTGCCAAACACTATTCCTCTAAGATTTGGAAAACTACATAAGACATTCAAATGAACCTTATGGTCATTTACATAATCAACAATACATATAATTTATCGATTTTTTTGCGTGATCATACACATCTTTAGATCTATTTTAGTTCAGCCATTTATCGTACATGTTCATACTCTTGGTATAATTTTGAATTGAGTTGGTATTAATGAAATATAATGCTGGTGCAAAACTCAACAAAGCTCAACCACATGATCTCGAGCCTGTATAAACCCCCAAATGGAAATTTGATACATTTTTACACTGATATTGAATACTATAAAGAATGATTCGCCAAAGAACTACCATATTCAATCCAACAGAATCGAATGACGCAATCATTGAATCAGTCGACACAAGGCGCTTAAAATTGTCATCAACTGATTTTCATTGTGAAGATAAATTTATACTACATGCGACAAAATTTGAAAACATTGCTAAGCTAAGAATACTGTTGAACCAATTTCATAGTGAACTGATCCTTTTCAATAAGTATCAAGCTGGACTAAGTATCTACTGTAAACCAAAAGTAGAAGATCGGAATGTTAACAAAGAAGAATTTTTCAATGAATTGAATCAAATAATCAGTAAACTATTTGATATTCCGCATAATGGATGGATTACTTCATTGGATTCGTTATTTTATCACGGAGCCGGTCTAGAATCTGAGAAATTTATTGAATACATTAGGAAGTTGACAAAAAATCAGCTGAATGTGAATTTGGAAAATCAGCCTAATATTGAATACGTTTATGATGGTGAAAAGATTACCCTTAAATTAAAAGGACAAAAATTGGCCAACACTACAATTACAAAAGATTCAAGGTTTAATAAAGAAATTGGAGTTTTTCTTGTTGAAAAAGGTATTAGTTCGGTAGATGACTTGGTGCTATCAGGATTACGAGTTATTTTAAATGGTTATAATGAGGAAAACGATGAATGTTTACAAAAGACGCTTTTTCACGTCAAATCAAGACAAAGAAGATTGACAGGATCTTATTCGTCACAAATCGACGAAAACGGGATGCATCCATTTTTGAAAACAACTATGCAATTCGAAGAACCAAACGACGATGACTTGATTCAATGTAAATTGTACTATTATCTCAATTTAAACAAATCGGTATTCGTTGATAAATACCAATTACCGAAGGAAATTACATCCCTCATTAGTTTTGGAAATAATGATTTAGAATTACCCGAGTATAAAATTAAAGAGTGGGGCTCAGAAATACTAATGGAAATCGAAGATCATCCATCTTTAAACTTACCATTACATTCGAGGTATCAATTACCGAACAATGAAAGTAACACAAGATCAATCATTATCAACAACCCTTTGATATTTTACGGATGTGATGTCAAGGATTCATACTTGCTAGACAGTAATCCCTTCGATAATAGATTGGATTTTGGTGGCAACTATGAAAGGTTCTTCACAGAAAATACAGTCTTTTACCATCTTGCATCGGATGAGAATCAGTTGCAAATTAATATTCCTCGCGCTAATGGTCTGATCAACAGAATTAATAGCGTTACAAATTTGACATTTACTGTTGGTATACTTCTCATATTATTCAAACTATTGAGAGGCATTACAAGCAAGAAGTCAACGAGCGATATAAAGAAGAACGAGTAAACAGTGAGGTCAACCTGAATTATGAATTGACCAGCACCCGTGTTTGTTGAACTTCAGTTAAGCTTGATTGAGGTGTGTGTTTGCCGCCCGTGCGCGCTCAGTTTCAGTTTATTTTGCGAAATCACCGGCAAACTTGCTGCAAGCCTACATATTAAAATTATTAGACGTAAAATTTCATTAAATGCAAATATAAAGTTAGAAGTCGTTGTCCAGTTGATAGTTTATATACTGGGTTTTTAAATGGTCATCAAACAGGAGTATTTCGTAGCGGAATACCGTGCTGTCGTTAGAGTCGTCGCGAGTAAGTTTTGTGAATTGTTGGAAAAAGTCGTTGAATCCAACCTTTACTTCGTTTATAATGCTCTTGAAATATACACACTCATTACTTATGAATGGAGACTGTTTACTCAATGTAGATTCGACTTGGTATGTGTATTTCTTTAATGTGTTGTAGTTGATGTTTGTACCACTCGAGATATGGGCATTTCTGGAGTCCGAGACGTCGCTTCCGCCAAAGTTCTCCATATGGCTATTGAAATCAAACACCATGTCGTTTATTTCGTCGAGTAAATTATGCACGCTGTGGAAATTCAACTCTTCGAACAATTTTTTCATGCCTGCGAGCGCAACCATCATCGCCCTGGAATTCTCGAATATGCGGAAGTTCTTGACGTTGAGCAATATCGATAACCGGAGATGCGACTTGATCTTGTCATATTTCGTCGCGAGGTTCTCGTTGAAGTTGCCTATCAATGTCTGTAAGTTGTTGACATGCCCCCAGATGGCCTTCATCATGAAAATGCTCTCATTCTGCTGCGACAAGCTCATGCGCCCGAAATTTTGCGCCCACATCGGCGCAAAAAGCCGGCCCTCGCTCCTAGCGAAAAACTCACTCAAGTTTATCAAGCTGTTGGCAAAAAAGTCCTCAATCACAAAAAAGTCCTCCATCAACCTGGCCTTATGCATTGAGGGTATCTCCTGTATCATTTCTCCCATTGTCACGCTCCGCGTGTCGTGTATATTTGTTTCGTGATCATCGTCCGCCCACTCCGTGTCCGAATCTCTCTCCAACCCTATATCGTTGATCAATGAAAACGACTCTATCGATTCCGATCGAAGAGTAAACTTCACACTATCGAAGCTCGTCGTGCTTATAGTCTTATACATGATTATTCTTTATTTGTGGCCGTTCTATGTACTAATTTCCCAATTTAACCCTAAATATCCCTGTTATCTCAATAAATACCACCTATGTTTCATTTTTCAATGAAGAATTCTAAAGGAATTGTTCTACTTTTAAGCTTTTTTTTACTCCAAAAGGTGGAGCTTAGACCGCCTTTGCTAGGCTCTGCATAAAACTCAGAATACGAAGGCTGGTGAATGCTTATATAAACATTGGACCTTCGATTAACGGATGATTATATAAGTATGCGACACTGCTGCAAATACTGCCAGACATTAGCCCACACTAGCCACACCGCAATTCCCCTACATTAAAGTGATTACATAACTTGCGATAAACTACAATAGACGTATCTATAGAATATGTTAACCTGATGCAGAGTTGGTGGCTAGTATGGACCCACAGTGACTGAATTCCACCAGAAACGGACATTCACCCGAACTGGGAGTATATTTGTTGGCATAGAGGAGAACGCAGGACCTGTGGACCACACGCGAGATTGGTCAGACCGAATGTAAGTGAGGAGTTGGGAGAAAACCAGGGTAGGAAGAGAATAATGAGGAGGAGGAAGAGGACAGAAGGATGGGAGATCGGACGGTGGGAGGATGTGGGATAATGTGAGAACTGGCGGAAGTGCGAGAGGCCGTGAACGGGCGCCTGGGGCTGATGTAGATAAGGCGCAGAAACCGGAGCACCGGCGACGCGATTGCGCAAAGCAAGCTAACAAGGTCGTATGAGCCATGAGTGGGACAAAGACAATTCACGGTTCAGAAGCGATCAGAATTGCGAGTTGCGATAAGGAGCGGGATGTGGGAACATAATACGGGTGATAGACGATATTGTGGTGGACAATGCGGCACCAGCCGAGAATACATAGGATGCAAGATGGTCGTGAGATGAGATGAGCGTAGGAGGTACAACAGATGGGTATATGTAGCGGGCTTGCAATGATATCTAATGGGTTGTCATGGAGGGGAATTTTATCGTAGAATTATAGGTGTCTGGAGCTAGGGAAAACTAAGTGTGTATTAAAATCTATCGGATTGCGGCGTACAAGCTATACGCGTGCATAGAAGAGTATAAGAATCTATAGCGACGAGCATGGACTACAATTCACCCTTAAGACGGGAGGAAGATTCGGGCATGATAACTTTGTAATCGATGTACAAATTGCCAAAGTGGTCGTCCTCGCCGGGAATGGGCATACCTTTGTGGGAGATGGTTTCGACCTCGCCGTTGAGAACAACGGTCCCCTTAGGTCTATGGATGATGATCTCGTGGTCAATGGAGTCGAAGAATGCAACAGCGCGCTTCCATCCTCCATTCATTGCTTCTTTCGCTGTAAGCACTTCAGTTCTGTAAAGGTTGTGGCCGATACGTCTGTACCCCCAGCTTGATGCAAAATCTTCGCGGAAACTTAAGATGAGATCACCTGGGATCCAATCTGGATTCTGGTCTCCCTCACCCTCTAAGACATGGCTGGAGTCCCGTGAGGTACCTGGAGAAACATATGTGTTGTAATGTCTCGATTCTCTGACGGTTCCTTGACCGCCACATACTTTACAGTGGTGTTTGATTGTAGTTCCCTTACCGTTGCATTTGTCACAATGCGTGTTGAATGTCTGGATCATTCCCGGAGCCAATTGTCTTTGCATTTTGATAAATCCTTGCCCGTTACAGCGGTCACATTGGTGCTTCGATTTATCTTCAGATCCGGTTCCTTCACAAGCATCACAGATATTCAACATTTTCACATCGAAATCCACGTCTTTACCATTGTAGAAGTCGTATAACGCGAGATGCAAGTTAGCGTTCGTGTTGTCGCCTCTCCTTTTACCTCTTTGTCTGGTGCCGCCCCCACCAAAACCGCCGAAGAACTGGTTAAAAATATCTCCCAAGTCCATATCATCATGTTGTGGTCCATTGGGATCCCCAAACTTGTCGTACTTAGCCTTTTTGTCGGGATCAGACAATACCTCGTAGGCCTCACCTATTTCTATAAATCTTTCATGCGCTTCTGGAGATGGATTTTTGTCTGGGTGAAACTTCTTACTCAACTGTCTGTAGGACAGTTTAATCTGCTTTTCATCAGCATCTTTTGATAATTCTAGTATTTCATAATAGTCCTTACCATATACAAGGGTTACTGATAATAGTATTATCCAACCTATAATAGTTAGAAGCTTCATTATTTGCTGATGTAGTAACCATTGAAGTTGATCTTTAAACAAACACGTCAACAGTTTATAAAAAAAATTGTAGCATATAACGATCACGTGCTACAGTATTCTATGCAATTTTTAAATCAACAGCTATTCCTATACTGTCTTTTAATACTACGGACACATAATGAGTGAAGTGATTAATTTGTCCTTATCCCAAAGGGCGAACCATCTTCTGACTCATTTGTTTAATAATCAAGAAGCACATCTTCCATATAGTAAGACTGCAACTGTGACTTATGATAATTCAGTCTTCTTATCATCGTCAAAAAACCCGAATGGTTCAGTCAACTATTCACCTCGGAGTCTCAACTATGATTTGACGAGAGGATATGGTTCTTTAAGCAAGTACGAGTACCACGAACCAAAATCTAACATTGAGAAACAATATGAGGTTATTCAAACTGGTGAAAGGATGGATAAAAACGAATACCAAAAGGCATTAGATAAAGGAATGAATAAGTCGAATAGTTTGAATGTAAATAATACATCGTATTGGACTGATTATAACAAGTTGATATACAGTCCGAAATCGTTGAATCAATTGAATAATTGGGAATTTGTCCGGGGAGACTTTGGTATTAATAGAAGTTTTCCAAATTTAAAATTTGATACATTTAATAAGGGTAAAGAGGAGTACCATCAATACGCTGAGGATAATCTTGAAAACTTCAGGAATATACTAGAGAAATGCGATCTTATACAGGGAGTTAACTTAATAAGTGAAGTGGACAGTGCATGGGGCGGGTTTACCAATGAATTTTTGGTCGATTTGAAAGACGAGTTTTTCAATAATGGTATAAACAGCAAATATAACATATGGACATATGGGCTTATGGATTATAATCTAAATCCGAAGCTAAATCAAATGTATTCAAGGATTAATAGCATAGTTGAATTATCACTGAATTCAACTTTATTTTTTCCTATTAACCTTAGTCCTGCTACGGAGTGTTTGGCAAGAGGATATGATAAAACTAGTGATTGGCACAATTCCGGTGTACAATCAATTTTTTTAAATTCAATTTGGGGCTTGAATAATCAAATAAAATCACCCGTTAAAATGAGTGTTATTGAGGACGAATTATTGAGAGGCTATGATAAGCGGAATATTGTTAATGAGATAAAAATCCATAAGATTAAACAAGTTAGTAATGATTTTGGTATGATTGATGTGGATAGAGCAAACTTGTACAACTTGGTAGATAATATTAAAATCAATAATGTACCTGATCTGATTGATTTAAGTTTATCAGATTCCAAGACATCAAAGTATTTTACGAAATCGTATGTGGTTCCAGATGACGAAAATCTCACCTCGTCTTTAAATCAAAAGGAAAATTTCCCCATAAATATCTATAAAAATAATACCGTTAATGATATTCTTAATAATGATACATTTCCAAATATTATGAAAGAGAAGTCAGTATATTCTGAGTTTAGTTCAAGTAATGGTTTTAAGAAAGAGTTAACACTTTATAGGGATATTATTAAAAAAAGTAGGGAAAATGATGTCATAGAGGATAAATTTGAATTAATTGAAAAAATTAGTGAATTAATCGAGGAATATACAATTGGATACGATGAAAGTGACGAAGAGTTCGATTAAGTTACTTAGCTATATATCTAGTATAGATTAACCGACAGTCTTTTCAACTAAATAAATACCGTAATCATCCTTTAAGGTCTTCATAATTGGGTCGTTGATATCAGAGGACATTGGAGCTAACAATCCTTTAGTACTTAAAGTACCATCTAAAATTTGTTTAGTGGCAACTGCACATGGAACACCAACTAATTTGGCCATGGAAGAATAACCATCAGGATTACCATAGTCGACAAGAGTGGAAGTCCTTACTTCGCTTTCACCATTATCCCATTCAATACCGAATTTGTGTTGCAAAACGACTAAATCTCTTTCTCCCTTTTCATATTGCATCTTTTCCTCTAAAGTAGCACATAAAGTATCCAATGGATTACCTCTTGGAGTGTTCTGTTTATTAGAAAATAAACCTAACCATTTCAAACCAGATAAGATACGTTCTTTATCTTCCTCACTTTTAAAAGTAGCAACTTCGGTAATTTTGGCAACTAAATCTCTTTCGTCTGAAGATTTGGCACCAATTAATGCTGCCAATGCATCTTTCCATAAGCTTGGCTTGCTGAAGATTGGAGATTCATCATCCCTCAAGAACCCAAGGTCGACCAAAACCTTGACAAATTCTGGAAAACCTTGGAATCTTAAGGTACCTCTGATAACTGTTTCTGCTTCAGGGATGTTGTATAATTCCTTATATGTGGTAGAATCTCTATTTGGGTAACAAACAAAAGCAAAACCTGGGTAGATAAAGTATGGCTTAGCAGTTGCCATCAAGTCTTCAGATTTGACGTCTACAACCTTACCATCCTTCCAGTATTTCGCAAAGTTTCTTAAGGCTAATAACACACCTCTTGAAGACCAAGAAAACTTGTAACCTAAAGGATTATCAGAGTTTTCTGGGGATGGTAAACCACCACAGTAACTTAAGAAAGACTTAATTTTACCATTCTTTTGGTGCACTTCTTCAATAGTTTTAACGGCATATAAGTGGTCAATACCTGGGTCTAAACCAATTTCATTCATAACAGTAATACCGGCATCCTTAATTTGTTGTTCCAATTCTCTTAATTGAGGATTGATGTATGAAGTAGTGACGACGTGCTTCTTGTTTTTAATTGCTGACTTAACAACATTGACATGAAAAGTGTATGGGATTAATGAAATAACCAAGTCGATCTTTGCAATTTCAGTATCAAGGCTCTTCTCATCAGTGACATCTAAGGAGATGGCGTCGGCATTGTTGCCAGCCAATTCCTTAGCTTTGGATAAGGTACGGCAAGCAACCGTAACCTTAAAATCTGGAGTTTTAGATAAAATGTCCACTGCTGGCTTAGCTACAAAACCTGATCCTAATAAAAGAATTTGTCTATGGATGTTAGTATGTCCTTTGATACCAATTGACTGAAAGTATCAATTACTTACTTAACCATTTTTATATAATTTTATGATCGATTAAAAAGAAGAATATAGTACATATGGTTTGAAAAATTCTGTCAAATTTATAGCGCAACCCGAGATTTGGCTCCATGAGTCACAGTAAATTTAAAGGACCAAAAAACACGTTAAAATAGAGCTTTTTTCTTGGTTCTAAAGACATCTAAACGAATTAGCGTCTACAATTAACTACAAGTATCACGTAAAACAGAGTTTACTTGAATTCATAAATAAATTTAAATTAAAAGAATAAGTTATCGCTTACTTCCTATTTGGGACGATATATTGGAGAATCAAAAGCGCTGCAATGAAGATTCGCACAATCTCAAGATAACTAAAACAGCAGTTACAATCCAGTGCAACTTGAAGCTTTAAACGGTTCTGAATCAAACTTTATGAACCACTCCGTATTTTTGTTCGTATACCAGAACATTGCTTGAATATTCATCTACTTCTTCCACTTCCTCGATGTCATCTTCCGGTATAATCAATGCTCTATGGAATCTTTCAGGACCAAAGAAAATGGATATAATCATAGCAACATAAACAGCACAACAAAAAATTCCCATGACTTTACCGTAATCATACGAATCATCTGAAGTGTCTGTATTTAATGGGAATCTAGTTCCGATCTGTGCTTCAATAGTAGAAGATGCTGAACTGGCAAGGTTACCTAATTGATATACTATAAATGTGTTAGTTTTGATCGTATAAAAAATTCACGAATAAAATTCAGACATACCTATTCCACTTAAAAATACACGGTGTTCCTTATTGACTAGTTCCATTAAATGCAATGGAGCCACGCCCCATGCACCCATAGTTGCAAAACAAAGGAAGAAATAACCACCGGTCATCGTTGCTAAATCATTGGAAAAGAATGATGGATAAATGAATGCACCACCCATTACACAACAAATAATAATAGTTAGCCTCCTTCCCAATAATTCTGTCAATTGGCCCATGAAAAGACCGCCTGCCATTGCTCCTAAGTTTACAACCACCATAAGAACAGTTTTTCTATCAGGACCTACGTGATGCTGCTTAACCAATAAAGTTGGAAACAAATCTTGAGAACCGTGGGACATAAAATTATACACAGACATTAAAACAACCAAATAAGTGAACATAAGCCATTCTGTCTTGAAAACCAGAGCCACAGTATCGTTCAATTTTTTTATCACACTGGGGCGTACTATATTCTTATTGGCCTCTAACCTACGCTTTTCCTTTAATTTTAGAAATGCCTCCGATTCACCATGGCACAATCTCCAACAAATTAAGATTAAAGGTAATCCTGAAGAGAACCAGAGTAATGCTCTCCATCCTTGGTCGTGTTTGTATGTGCCTTCAAAGGCCCTGAAGAAGACAACAGCCAATAAGTAACCAAAGTTATAGCCAGGCAAAAACAAACCCGATAATATTGACCTTGCTTTTTCTGGTTGATCTTCCAAGGCAGTGGCAGCCGCATTTCCGTACATACCACCCATAGCTATCCCAAACAACGCTCTCACTGCCAAAAATTGGGTATAATTCTGTACGAATCCGGTCCCGATTTCCAAGATAACGAAAAGCATACAACACACTATGAATGGCCACTTTCTGCCGTAAAAATCTGATGCAATACCAAATATCACCGCTCCAACGGATCTCAACATCAAAACCA
Source organism: Debaryomyces coudertii (assembly GCA_030564605.1). Taxonomy (NCBI): domain Eukaryota; kingdom Fungi; phylum Ascomycota; class Pichiomycetes; order Serinales; family Debaryomycetaceae; genus Debaryomyces; species Debaryomyces coudertii. The sequence goes on from JAKTYF010000003.1 coordinate 73,097, forward strand.
ACGTAACACCCCAGGTGATTTCGGTGATATCGACCTGCAAGGTGTGCGCCATTTCAGAAGCTGCAGCAGATACACAGAAGAAATCAAGCGAATCAATTGTCCATGCAAAAAACCCTAACCAATAGAAACTCCAATTTTTCCATGACATTTCTCTCAACCCAGGTATTGGATTCATTGTCCTAAACCCAGTCTTGCTTTTGAGGACAGGGATCTCAAACAACGTTGTTGGCCTGGTTCGAAAGTAATCTACAATTGACTTGGTCGATAAATCTGGTGTTCCATCTTCCTTGATGTATTTTATTGTATCTGACATCTTGCTAGTTTAACTAACTAAAAAAGTCTACTTTATTAAGTGAGCACATATTGTCTTTTTATATTTCATTAGCCTGTGGAACTTAGCGGCTAATGGTTGCGTTTTTGTGGAGTACTCCAGGAGACACTTGAAAGCCTGTCTCAATATTAGTCAATTTTCCAGATCAAGTTTGCAATCTAGTGGAGCGGCCAGAATGGGGAATGCAAGCGACAATGTACTGCGCTAAGCAAATGTAGACACCAATCAAGAAATGCGTCAAAAAAGCCGCAAATTGAATCCGTGGAGGATACAAAACTTGTTCGCTTCTATTCATATTAGAACCAAGCCTTCACTTCGGTGGCATGATTATCCGGCATTTAGACCATGATCTAGATGAGAGCCCGCTTTTGTCAATAAAAATGGCTTTACACCGCCGATGAACTCCGCACAGTCCATCAACCAGCTTACGTACAGACGGTGCTTAACAATAGACATGCTGCATGACACATATCAGTGTCAATGGTTTGAAGCTGTTTGGCGTTTGAAACATCCTGATTCGGATAATTTATGCCCGAATCTACCAACAGAGTGAATATTACTTTTACTTGACAACCTCTGGAAATGAACAGCTTGACGTCTATTGTAGACCAAAAATATTTTGTGTCATCAGTTTCACCAGCATTAGTAGCAGATCGATGAGAAGTGTCATAGAATGTGACAAGATGGAGTCTGGGAACAAGCTGATCTGTTTATTGAGGCATAGATAATAAGATGATAGCCTGAGTAATCTAGCAGTCGGAACATAGCAACTGGACGGGTTTCATCTTGAGTGGGCTTTCTATTATTGTGCATATACATTTGTCTTGGTCTTAATATTTTCTTGGTGATGTCTAAAAAGTCGCGAGTCCCCCACACCAAACCTTATGTTGCATTGACAGATAATGTAACTGCAGGAAAATGGTAATTGAAATTTCATAATCTCGAAAATCGAGGTCTATTGGGTACGAACACGGAGTTATGTAATTGCTTGTCCTTGACATGTCAGGAAGTTGCAAGAATAATTGCGGAGAGCGTTTCGAAACAGGCAAGACACTTCAGAGAATATGAATTTTCAAGGTCGAAGATGCGGGCTTTTTCCCACATTACTTCATCAGAAGTATACATCAGTAGTCAATGGTATTAAGTATATGATTGATATGATGTACTATCAGCTGACTAATGTTAGGAATTCTTTAAAGTAAATCTTTTTAGTGGGGAGAAGAAGGAAGTTTGGCAGATTTTTGTAAGAAATTTAGAATTTCGCGATATTGCGAAATATACTCCGATAGAAAGAGGACAGTTCGGGTCATCACATTCGACGAGACTCGGGTTTGAAGTTCTCAGGAATCTAGAAGGAAATACGAAAAATGAATAGAACAGGACTATTTGTAGTTTTTGTAATTTTAGAAATCTGTAGACTTAATAATATCTGGAAATATTCAGGGGTGAAACACGGCTTAAATTAATTATGAGTTTTTGAACATGTTTTGATTAGCACAAGTCTGAAAGACTAGAGACGAGAGACCAGAAACATTAGATTATAGAAAGCAGATGAATTGAAAAAATATCAGCATTACAAGTTTTGCAATAACTGGGTCAGATAATTAGAGAAGAGGAGCCGAGTCTGAGGCGCCTTTCATTAGTACTTTCAGCTCATACTTTTAATCGGTACTGAGTATAAAAAGTTGAAACTACATGGCGAAGAGCTGACCGACGAAACAGAAAGAAAACAAGAATAAAGGAGGATTTTGGAATCTGTAAGTCTTTACCATATCTACCAATAAACATCGATTTTGGTTCAATTCAGTTCTTATGGGAGCCTTTATTTATTATCGATTTTCATCTTCCAGATGTGACTTTGTGATCTGTTATCTAAAGTGCGACAGAAGTCACAAAAATTTCACATATGACTTCTAATCTTTGAAATCTTATCTAGACTACTTTCCAGTGATAACCATCAGATGAGAAGTAAACAACATGTGAGCAAATGACATAGGAATGGACGACTTGGTCGCAAAGATAAGTATAATATACTGTAATCAGGAAATAGGGCATTATTTGTGCTCACAAACGGAAGTTGTAGTTAGTTAATTGAGTGATCGAGACCAATACCAATTTTACGTCTACGAATATGCTTGACACATCCAAATATACCCTGCACCATTTGTACCTAGGATATGATTCCTAAAGTTGAGAGGGACGTGTGTTGAATATGATTAAAAAAGCTGCAAAATTGATGTGTATATTATATAATCAGAGCAATCTTCACATGCAAATTAATTGCAGGATCAATTCTAATTTTGGGCAGTGGTTCATATTTAAATTTGAAAAAAACCATGAACTCTTCATTCAATTGATCTTCATGTAAAACAGTCAAACTAGCAATGAATTTAGGTGATATACAATATTTAGTCGAAAATTTTTCAGATTACATTGTGCTTACTTTTGAGATTAAGTACGCAATTGCTTGCATTGCTTTTAATCCTATCTTCTGGAACATTGTTGCAAGAACTGAATACAAGACGCATTTCATTACCAAGGCAACTGGATCAGCGAAGGTTGGGTGTTATATATTGGCATTGACGATTTTCAGTTTAGGTATTTACAGAGACAATGTCTATCATAAGGCATTGATCAGCCAACCAACATACGAACCATTTATGAAATCTAATTTGGTTAAAGCCTTAGCCATTGGTACAGTTGGATTTGGTAATATTTTGGTTTTATCGTCGATGTACATGTTGGGTATTACAGGGACTTACCTTGGAGACTACTTTGGAATCTTGATGAAGGAACGTGTAACAGGATTTCCATTTAACATTAATGATAATCCTATGTACAATGGATCAACTTTATGTTTCTTGGGTACTGCCTTATGGTATGGTAAACCAACAGGTATTGTTATTGCAGGGTTTGTATTTGTCATGTACAAGATAGCGTTATTTTTTGAAGAACCATTCACTGCAAAGATCTATGCAAATAGAGATAAGCAATCCAAGAAATTAGAATAATTGTATATAGAAAGTGATTATTAATTGCCTTATTAATTATTTGCATATATAATAATAGTAGATATACAAAAAGTAAATCAAACAAAATCAAATTTATTAGATATACCGTTGTCTTCAACACAACGAAGACTTAACGACTGGAACTTTTCGGATTCTTTATGATAGTACAAACCACTTATTGAACCTGGTAATTTTGAATTGTGAGTTAAGTTCAAAACGATATAGTAGAACCCTTCGAATGAAGCCCCGTTAATCTGCTTGATTCTTGAGTCAGGTAATAGGAATTCTTCTTTCCATCTCATATATATACATTCGTCATTATAATTATAATCGTTTTGGATTCTATGCAACTTCTGTTTTAATTCAAGGTCGCTTAGGCCTTTGGAATCTGTCAACTGTTTCCAATGTTCTAAATCATTCTTGATGAATGATCCCCATTGGTCATTTTCTGTTATAAAAGAATATTTCTTTATAATAGTATCAGTTGGCAGCTTCTTGGACCTCGTCTCCCATTTATACTTATTAAACGGATTATTAATGATTTCACCCTTGAAAAAGGTGGTAATTTCTGGATGATGTTCTGTTAATCCGGATATTTGCAAAAAACCCGTTATTAATGAGTTTACCCAATCAATAGTCTTGAACTCGACCTTTATATGATACTTAGCCTTTCCCGACTGCTGCTCTCCTACAAAGGTTGTGTTAGGTTTGAGATATGAATTTGCGATTACAGGTAACTTATTGTACGAATCAAACCTAGATCTAAAATAATCGAACTCGATACCTTTATTGGACGTCCTCTCATACTTCCTACTCTTCGAATGATCTTCAGTATATGTATATATTTCAGGTTCCTTTTGAGTACAAGCGTAGTTTTCGTTTATCAGACATGTAAAATTAAACTCAGATATCGAATTATTATCGTCACTGTCATTTTCTCTAGCTGCTGATTTCGGATCTTGAAGCCTATTTGCTTCACTAACAGGCATATTCTCTAGTACGTATCGATGATTTTTAGATTACACTCCTTCAACAATATTTGATCAATACGTATACTGCTGAATTAAAAAAAAAATGGCTTACGAAATTGTATCATGTTTTATCTGATTGTGATTGTGATCCTTATCTGAGAAAATCGGGAAGCATTTTTTGTATGAGTATTAATCCGAATCGGAAGACAATGGATTCACCACCTACACCATTACATCCGGCTGCTAACGAAGAAGTTAATGCTATACCAGAAGGTGCATTACCAGCTGGAACTATAGCTAATTTAGAACTTAATCCTGATTTATATGACAATGACACTGATGGCAATAATATTGATCACGATGAGAATAATGAGATAATAACGGAGAATGATATCGATGATCATAATAATGGCCAGCAATATGAAATTGAAGCTCTTACAACCTCGTTTGATCAAGAATATGAATTATTGAAGGTGGAATTTGATAAAACAACTAATAACAAAAAAATAGTGAACTATCAACAAAGTAAATTAATCAATTATGTAGATGAGCAATTATTGGTGATACAGAGAAAGTTCATCAAGAACCAGGCTGAAACGCAAGAAGTCTATTCATTTTTTCAATTGATGAGTGACTTATCGAAAATATTTGATTTAATTTGGTATTCGATAAATGTCAAGTCAGGGTTGTTTGGCCAGCAAGATTATTTAATTAAATTAATGAACGATATGGAAGATTATATAGTTCACTATAGACTATTTGAGGATACCGATAAGTACACCAGGTTGGAGGTTCAATTGCTTGAATTTTTCACATTTTTTCAGCAATTAGATTTGAGGTTAAGCTTTTTGATCGACGGGTTTACAATGGAGGGATCTAACAAGATCGAGAGATTTAATAATACCCAGTTAGTAAGATTAACTCCAATTGCATCTAGATTAAGAATCTTGATCATATCTAAGTTAGATTTTTTGAGATTGAAATTATCCCGTGAAGAGTCTAAACCGGAAGAACAACAGCATGAAGGAGAACAGAGGAACAGAAAACACTTGCAAAATATTATAGAAGTCGAAATAGGCAGAGTTTTCGAAGGAACATTGGACAGAACATAAACATTAACAGATGGATTTTAACACTATGGTGTGCATGTACCGACATTTTGATTAAAATGTTTTAATAGCTTAGCCATTCTGTATAGTATGTAAATCAAAAGTAATACTAATCAAGTTATGTGGCCGTTTACTTCAAGTGAGGGTAAGGATACTTCCGAAATAGCCAAGGAACTTCCAGATAATCTAAGAGAGTTTTTTAAAGAAAATAATCCAGATTTAAAGCATGAAACAATTTTCGATGTTCCACCCCAACAGAAAAGAGTGAATGAGATTCTACACAAATATGGGAACAATATCGAATATTCGTATGAGTTTGATAAGTATAAACATAGAGAAACAGCAAAGAAGGTCACTGCAGTTAATTGTGCCGAGTTACAACAAAAGGTCATAGAATGTTTTAGAGGATGGACATTTACCCTGACAACGCACTGTTCACAAGAAATTAAGAATAATACTTCCTGTATTGAAATCCAAAATAATGCATTGAAGAAGTTGTATTATGATGATTGTTATAACATAGATCAATGCACAAAAATAAGATTTGTTATAGATAAATTGTTTACTGACAACTTCGGTCAATATGGCGAAAATATGACGGATGAAAGTAAGCATAAATTTAACGAAGAAATTGATAACGTATTCTATAAGATTTGGAAATAATATCTAATACATGTAAATAAAGTCTAAGAATATACATACGTGATCATCTAGTACTTAATATATCCTGGCCCAAATTGTTCCACAATTCTAATTTTTCATGGTATTTCAAACTTGTCACCAAACCTGATGTATTAGGAAAAACGTATATATTATACTCAAACCCTAGTATCTCACTGATGTTTTCCAATATCATATTATATGATTCATCGTCACCAATAACCTGCTTTCCCCATTTAAAATTTACTTTTGTCAATTTAAGATTTATGTTCAATAATTTAGTTATGTATTTGACTATAATTTCCCAAATCCCTTTACCAATAAAAACTATAAACCTGATTTTACTTTTCTTCAATTCATTAAATAATCGGGGGACATTTTCCAATTTTTCACTAAGCGTTAATTCTTGTGCTGTTTTGGTGCATCTGAGTACAAGATCTGTAAATCCTATTTTGTATTTGATAATTTCAAAATCATGCGCTGGTTTAACAAATGTTTTATATTTATCAGTATCAATATATTTAACAAGCTCTGCCAATAGCGTGTCTTCTCTAATTGCATCACGTATGTTGATGTCTAGGGATTGCAACACATGAATTAGAAATTCTGATTCATTAAACAATTTCCAAAATAAGTTAGTGAAATGTGCATAATGATGTTGCTGGATAGACGACTGTACGCCCGGATTGAACCCGATGAATAGGACTTTTAAGTTGTCATCTAATGATGGGCGTAAGTCCTTGTATTTATCTCCATTCAAGTCCGGGGGGTCTTTCCTTCTCTTGTTAACCCTATTATTTTTATTGGCAACAATTTTATCATCGTCATATTTAAAGGAATGAATTATGGACTTTAAATTTCTACTCCTATCCATAGCATCTCTAGTATCTAAATATTTCTTAGATTGCAAGTATGTAATTTATAGAATACTTCAATCAATCTATAGCATCAAAAAATGAATAATAAGCACGTGATTGATCAATGAGACGTTGAGTAGTCTTACGAATGAATGCTAAATAAACAAACAAACAAACAACAAAATAATAATAATGTCTGATGAGCCTTCATCGTTTAACCTTTCATTCTTGAGCCCATCAACATTCAATAGTGGCACAATGAATAGAAGCGAAATAAATCAAGTTTCCACTCCTATTAATTCCCGGCAGAATGGTGCAGAATTGTCTCCTGTGGATCTTGATGAAATAACGAAAGGGTCGAATCCCAGAACTCCAACATCTAAGAATGACCTGAGACTGGAAAAATTACATTCTATATTAAAGAACAGTTGTAATAAGTCACCCTTGAGGAAACAATTCCATGATGGTTCAATTCCTGAGTCATTATTGAAGAAACATCCGGAATTGAAGCTTGCAGCAAAAAACGGAGACATAAATCCTGTTAAAGGGGCCAGAGTGATATTTTCCCCCACGAAGGAAGTAGTGTCCTATAGAAATGACTACTTTGATGAATGTAATGAGGAGGAATCTGTGAGCAATTTGAAGAAAATAAGAAGAAATAAAGATAAGAAGGAATTAGATGATGAATGTACAATTGATTTGACCAGTGATATTATTAAAGACTATAATGAAACCAAGGTTGAGACTAATGAAAAGACAAGCTTTCTTACTAATATTATCACGGACCCAACTATTCCATATGTGCTATCGTTGTATCTTCAGCTAATTTTTAATCTTTTATTAATTGGAGTGATATTGTATTTTCTATTCATCTTTATTCGAACAATAAAAGCAGATATAAGTCACAAGTTAGAGACATACACCTCTGATGCAATACAAGAAATCTCGCTTTGTTCAAGGGAATACTATAGAAATAAGTGCTCAATTGAGGATGGTCAGAAGAGGGTACCGGCTTTAGAAAAAGCTTGTACTTTATGGAGTAAATGTATGAATAGAGACCCTCAATTGATAGGGAAATCCAAAATCACAGCAGAAACATTTGCCGATATAGTTAATGGATTTGTTAAACCCATAAGCTGGAAGTCATTGTTCTTTATGAACTTCATGATATTTGGGAGTTTATTCATAACTAATATAGCCTTTGGTAGCTATAGAAATTCATCTGCATTTAATATTGCTTCGAGAAAGGAAGATACGGGAATGCATAAGACACTTGAGAAGAAGATAGAGGAGCAAAATAAATTACTTCAAGAATATAAAAGTCAATTACGTGACCAAAATGATACATCTATGAATAATAACAGCTCCTACATAACAACGTATGCTGGGAATACACCAAATATAGGTAGAATACAACCATCTCATTCATATAATCAAGTAATGTTACATGACCATAATGGAAATGCTTATGTCTCACCTTTATTAAATAGAAATGAGCCATATAAATAAACTAATAAACGTTCTACGTATACATCATACTAGTGTTAAATGGATATAGGAAAAGTAAAATTAGTATATATGCAATAGGTAGTAATGTCTACGTAGTAACGCTCACCACAATATTTATTGTTGAGTCTCAAAATGGAAAATTTTAAGATAAACTTGAGGTAAGATGTAAGCTTTCCAAATTCATTTGTAAAATTAAAATGGACTATTACCTGAGTATATGAGTGGGTTAATGTACTCCTAAAAGATGCGATCTTGTTAGTAGATTGATTTATGGAACTTTCAAAAGATGATGCAAGGTGAAGTCCCTGGTATATCGAATCCTTTTATTGATCTGGGTCAAGAAAAACTAAATATAGATAGAGAACTTGAGAGGAATCATTTAAATGATGGCACGAAAAAGTACCATTCGAATATATTCATGTTTGTCATCAGAGAAGATTTTCTTTTTATTCTGATGGCATGTCTTTTTATGTGTTTATCGTCTGTTGGAATTCCATTGCAAACCATAATTTATGGTAAGGTTTTCGGCAAGCTCAGTGACTTTTACAAGAATAAATATTCGAACCTTGGCGATTTTATGTCAGAAGTAAGGTTGTTGTGTGGGTTAATCATGGTAATAGGATTTGCCAAAATGATTGTTACGTGGGCAGGAATTATTGCATGGATGAAATTCGGAGAGAAACAGTCTACTAGAGCTAGAACCGAAATATTAAATCTGATACTAAATAAAGAAATAGGATGGTTTGAAAACAATGAAAATTTAATGGGAGAAATGTCTCAAAATAATAGATGTATTGAGGAATTACGATGTGGTACCTCTGAAGTGATAGGCTTATTGGTGCAAACTATCGCGTCAATCATAGCTCTCTTTATTACCGCAATGGTGCAGTCATGGTCATTGACCTTAGTAATCATGGCTAGTGCTCCTTTGATGGGATTGTTTGGTTGGTACTTTGGTAGATTGACTTATAATGCCGCTGAAATTGAGAATGATTTAACATCACAAGCTTCAAAAATTTTAGATTGGTCTTTAGTTTGCGGTGCCGAAGTTAGAATTTTCAATGGAAAGTATCACGAAATGGTAAAGTTTAATAAACTTGTGGAACTATCAGCAAAAGCGTACTATAAGTTGGCTAATGCCATCGCCTGTAATACAGGCATGTTAAAATGTTTGGCTTTATTGATGTTTGTACAAGGCTTCTGGTTTGGTAACTATATGATCAGTATTGGTAAGCTAAAAATAAACCAAGTGTTCACATGTTTTAGTTCGTGTCTTATGTTAGGATCGGAAGTTTCCGAGATATCTATATTGTTGGCTACCTTGAGTAAAGCGCAGGCTGCATCTTCAAGAATTGCAAAAATGATAGAAAATGATGGAGAGCCTCATGACTCAGGGATATATCCTGAGAAATGCAAGGGATATATTCAATTGGAAAACATTAACTTTAATTACCCAGCAAGACCTGAAAATGTATTACAAAATGTAAGCATTTCACTAAGACCCAAGGAATTAAATTTTATAATTGGCCCGTCAGGATCGGGAAAATCAACCATTTCCCAATTACTACTGAAAATTTACCAGCCCCAGAGTGGATTAATTAGAATTGACGGTTTTAATACTTCAACTTTAAGTAACAAATGGCTTACTGATAACATTACTTTGGTCCAACAGGATCCAATAATTTTTAATGAATCAATACGAAATAATATTGGAATAGCTGCAATTAATAAATTCATTTCTTTAAATGATGTTCCCGATTTGTTGATTGAAGATGCTGCAACATTCGCATTATTAGAGAATGTCATAGAAAATTCATCGAATGGAATAAACTCAAATGTTTCTATTAATAATTTATCAGGTGGACAACTACAAAGGATTGCTATTGCAAGAGCAAAAATTAGTGATACATCAATTTTAATTTTAGATGAGGCATTAAGCGCATTGGATGAAAAAAATAAACGATTGTTATTTAAAAGAATTAAAGAATGGAGAAGAGACAAGACGACAATAATAATCACACATGAGTTTGACCAGATCGATGATGATGATTATGTGATTTTGATGGACAATGGCCGTGTTAAGAATAAAGGTTATATGTGTGAATTATCGCATGAAGACCTAATACTTCAGGACAGATCTATCATACGTAAAAAAAATAAAGATCAGAGAATTTGTTCGAGGATGTACAATAAAGCTTATCATAAAAATAACTCTTTTATTTACCACTACCTCAGAGATCCAGTTGTATTAAAGGACCTCGAAAACTCCAAGACACGGAATAACATAAATGACAGACCAACAGAATTGATGAGAATTTTATCTATATTGAATTACTGTCGAAAGACAATCGATAATAAGTTTTTAATTTTCATTGGAATAATACTCTCAGTGTTAGGAGGTGCTGCGAGCCCAGTTTTTTCGTTTTGCTTTTCGAAAATTTTAGTCACAATGGTAGATGCTTCTATTGGAAAGAACATACAAACGGAATTGGTAAAGTGGTCATGTGTAATTGTAGGTATTTCAATAGCTAGTGGAGTGATTCATTATTTATCACTTTTTATTTTATCTTTCGCTAGTGAGAACTGGATAGTTAATTTAAGAAAACTAGTGTTTAAGAAGTTAAATGAGCAGCAGTTGTCTTACTTTGACTCAGAGACAACTAAACCTGCAGAATTAACTGCTTTAATAATGAATGATACCAGAGATTTAAGAAGCTTAGTTTCTGAATTTGTCTCAATCGTAATTAATCTAATAACAATGCTATCAATAGGAATAATTTGGTCAATTGTATCAGGATGGAAATTAGCATTGGTTGGTGTCTCATTTGTTCCGTTAATTTTAATCATTACCTATGCTTACTCAATTGTTTTAGAATTATCAGAGAATAACTATAAGACAAAGATAGCGATTTTAGAAAACTACAACCATGAAATTGTAGATGGAATAAAGTTGGTTAAATCATTAAATCTAAAGAAATTCTTCTTCGATGAATTTGGAATAAAGTTGGATAATATTAACAAAGCTGGTTCCGTAAGGGCTGTTTGTACAGGTTTTGGGATTTCATTATCTGATTTATGTACTTCAGTAGCCACAGGAACGATTTTGTATTATGGTATTGCATTAGTTGGTAAAATGGAATATACACAGACACAATTGCTTCAAGTTATGACAGTGCTTTCATTCTCATTGACTAATGCGGCAAATTTATTGACGGAGCTACCTGATATTGCTAGAGGTCAGAGAGCTGGGACGTATATTATCAACCTATTAAAGTTAAAACCTTCAGCAGTAGAAAACAACGGTAACATTAAGCCGTATAAGCTAGTGGATAATGAAGTAATCAGTTTCCGCGATGTCAATTTCCAGTATCCGAATGCACGAGATTCAATGCAACAGGCGCTAAACAACCTTTCATTTGGTATTAATAAGAATGAAATTGTTGCAATTGCGGGGGAATCTGGCTCAGGAAAGTCGACTATAGGCTCATTGTTATCTAGACTTTACAGTGTTGCCGATCGTTCTATTTTCATAACAAATTATGACATTAATAATATTGATATTGATTGGCTTAGAGATATAATTTCCGTTGTTCCACAAATTCCCAGGTTTTTCGAAGGTACTATCTACGACAATTTGGTTTATGGAATGGAAAAAACCAAGATATTACAAGTTAGAATTGACCATTGCTTAAAGATGGCAAATATTTATTCATTTATAGTATCATTACCAGACGGATTAAATACACGACTAGGTGAGGGGCAGCACTCCTTAATGTCAGGAGGTCAATTGCAAAGATTGTCTATTGCAAGAGCATTGGTGAGAAACCCCAAAATATTGATAATGGATGAATGTACATCTAGCTTAGATCCTAATAATACAAATTTGATAATAGAACTTATTAAGAATAACTTGGCAGTTCAAAACATAACAATAATTCTTATAACCCATAGTATAGAATTAATGAAAATTGCTGACAAAGTAATATTTATTGAGAATGGTAAGGTCTCCGAGTATGGGGATTTCAGGGGGAAAATGCATTAAGATAGAGCTTAAAACACATGTACACTTTTATAACTAATACTTGAACCATAATATTTATTTCATTAGCAAATATGTACGTTTAATTAAACAATTTATAGAAATCATAAGGAAGGTACGAAGTAACAGAACAATTTATTATAATTATAATTTAACACAAATATAAGGAACTTCAACATCTTCACCCTCTTTATCATCACAACAGACTTCAAAAATCAAATTCTTAACATGACCTGGAATATCCTTCTTACTAACCTCTTTAATTAAGTTGGTTAATTTCATTGTTAATCTATCTTTGACCTTTTTAGGAGGGAAGAATGATGCATATAACAAAGAAACACCATAAGATAACATAGAGATTTCCAAACCTTCGTTTTTCTCAAAGTGGTCCAATAATTCTTGTAAAGTGAGGTCGCCCTCAATATTAAATCTGTCCCAAATTTGATCAAAACTTTTATCGTTATATTTACCTTGAGGAGATTTAATTGGTTCTGAGAAACCAATGAATGGTAAAGCCAAATTAATAAATCCATTTTTATAGTCCTCAATGTCAGTTTTTCCACCAACGACTTTGTATAATTCTAGACAAACTAATCCCGTAACTAAAGCTGTTGTTGTAGCAATTGCTGGAATGATCTTACCTGCAATGAATTTGGTTTTAGACGCATCGGCAGTTTCGATAAAATAGTTCAAAGCTCTACAATTGGATGCTGCTGTAATAAATTTGATGTGATGATTTGTATCATCGTCCTTTTCAAATTCAATTGGGCTTAATCTGTAGCCAGCCAATGTCGAAGGCTCGGGCAACGAAGCAGCGATACTTCTAATTTCTTTATCATCAATACTACCGGATAATTGATTACTTTGTTCTTCAGCTTCGGTATCATTGGCAGCAATTGTGACACCTGATCTTGGGGTAAATGGTGGAATTTCGATATCGTCCAATGCTTTTTTATAATCATCAAAAGTTGCCTTAGGTTCCTTCAATCCATAAATGAAAGCCAACAAATTTGCACCCCCAACAACAAAATTAAAGTGATCCGCATTATTAATATCGAAATGTAAAGGTTCAGGAGCTCTTTTAGGACCAGACCAAAATGGTGCACCATTTGAAGTTTTAGCATCTTTAGGAAAGTTATACAACAACTGCTGAATCTCGTGATTGAATTTGTTTTCGAATTCCATTCTCGCCCATTTTACACAATCATTAAAACTGTAAGGACGCTTATTTAAACACTTGGAAATATTTTCCAAAGTACCTTTAATATCAGGATTTTGCTTCAAAGTCTGCTCGACATAATTTGATTGTGTCAAGTACAAATTAACGCTCTCAGGGGAATCAGCAAAGTAACCTTGGAATAAAGATTTGGCCCAAGCAATTGTGTGATCAATCTTATTCGGGAAAGATCTTAATGTACATAATGGAATTGACTTTTCTGGAGGATCTTGAGAACTTGAATAAGATTCTGTCAAATTAGGAATAACGACTTGTGTATTACCTTTCGTACCTAAGGTACCCGATTCTAATAATGCTTTTTTATAGAAAATACAACGACGATCAACATAAGTTCTAGCATCGACATTATCTAAAGCATTGGTCACGAAATCCAAGTTATTCCAGAAGGCATCATCAAAGATGTCTTCGGTATCATTGCCAACTTTTTCTAACTTTGCTTCGATTTTTCCGTTTAAATCAGAATTCATGGCCTGAACCGCAGTAGCCGCAACCTCTGATTTATTTCTACCCACATCCTTTGGTCTGAAAAGGAATTGTCTGTTTAAATTTGATTTCTCAATCGAATCCATATCGGTAATAGTGATCTTACCGTTTGGACCTGTACCTAGACCCATCATGGCCCAGTTCTTCAACATTTCACAGCCAATAGCACCAGAGCCAACTAAGAAAACCTTCATGTTGAAAACGGTTTCCTGGTATGGTTTACCGAAGACAGCAATCTGAGAATCATATCTTGTACCTAAAGGTTTACATGTTTCCAGGGTTCTTGGATACTTATCGATAGGAGGTAGAGATTCCAAAGAATCAAAGTAGAACCATTGTTTGATTGGGCCAAATTTCGATGAGCAGCACTTCAAGACCTCTTGAGCAATCAACCCACCATACATGGCCACCATCCCTGGTAAATCACCGGTTGCCTGGTAAGATAATTCTTTGATCAATCTTTCATTCACCGGGTCTTCTCCCAAAATGTCAGGGTTCTGGGTAGCAATTTCAGACACTAACTTTAACAATTCGTTTGCATCTTCATCATGGTGGGGTCTTGGAAATTTACCTTGGTGTCTCGTTTGGAACGCATGTAAACCTTGGAAACCCAAGTGGTATTGGGCCGGTCTGTCGAATTTTGCAAAGTCTGAAATTACGTATTCGGGGTTTTTCAATTGTTTGGCCAAAGGTTCGAAATCAAGGGATCTGGGAACCTTCACTTGCTGGTACAAACCACCCTTGCGGTAGGTGCCGTAGCTTTCGTTGAGCTTGATCTTGAACGCATAAGGACCCAACACTTCGACTTTATGGGGCGAGCCGTCGTTAAGCTTCTCCATACCCTGGATTTCGGAGAACTTGACATAGTCGTTGTCTTGCAAGCCGTGTCTATTGTCGTCCAACATAGTGACGGTACCATCCTTATCGATGTCCGAGACAATACCCGTGAGCGGCTCCTCGCCAGTCTGATCGATGACTTTGAAGTCCTTGCCAAAGTCAACGAACACTTGGCCAAACAAACCTCTGATGTCCGCGGAAATGAAGCCAATTTCCTTGGGGTGGGTGAAGTTGTTCAACCTCACCTGTTGCTCCAAAGAGATGTCCGTCGCCACAATACACTTGAACAGTGCCAACGTGGAATCGGACAAGTCGCTTACGATGGAGATGGGAACGTACTGGTTCAACTCCGACAACTTGGTGGCGGACACTTCGGCCCTGGATTTGCCCACGTCCGCGTTCGATAAGAAGAATTGTGTTGACAAATCACTCAATTCGACGGCATGGGGATCATACAAGCTCAACGACTTGACGCCGGCCAAAGCGACGTTTTTGGCGATTTCGATACCCAAACCTCTCAACCCGATGATTAAGACGTTGGCGTTCTGCATTTTGATCATGGCCTCCTTGCCCAAGACATACAATTGTCTCGAATACAAGCCTTCATCAATCGACCCCTGTGGGGGCGAGTCTATCTGCATGTTATCTGACATGGTTGTGGAATAAAGCACAAGTAGCACGACGAAGAGTGTTTGTCAAGATTGCCACTTGTATGAACTGGCGGCACGTGACCGCCGTGAACGACCGAAGCCACACCGAAGGGACCAGGAGCAGCCCAGAATAGTCCACACAGCGGGCTCCCCTGCAGCCGTCGTGCCAGCCAGCCTGCCCGTGGCCGCCACAGTCCAGACGACCCACGGCCCACTGACAGCTGCGGCCTCAACCTGCCTGTTGCACCCAGTCCTCGTCGTAACATCCAGACGATTGCGAATCTCACCTCATAACATCCAGACACCCGACGGATCCAAACACCAGACACCTCATAACATCCAGAAGCCGCGTCCACCCACACACCAGGTCAGCTGCTCCGGACTTCTCCGGCCCCGGCTCCGGTTCCGCTGTGTGACCCTGCACCAGGTGAACCGACCTCGCCTGCGCTCGCCGAATCGACACAACAGCGCTGGTGCACTGCTCCGTAAATGTCCACGACCCCACCCCACCGTGATCCTGTCATCCGCAACCGTACCAGAGAACATTGCGACTATCGTTCGGTACCTCAGCCTAGACTTTCGAAGCGCGACCGTCCTCCCAGACACCATCCAGACACCACATAACATCCAGACATCTCCAGGTGTGGCCTGCCAGACCTGGTTCGCATGCGGCGTGTTGTGGTGTATCGCACCAATCAGAACAGTCGCAGACGGTGACTCGGAAGGTCCATTTTGGGCGCTCAGTGTTTGGGTCTCCCTGTCCAACCATCCCATCCCACACTATACCGGTCCCCTACCTGTCCACTATGTGCCTACCTTATACCTAGCCGACAGGTGGACACAACATGGCTTCCCCATATTATTTGGCGGTGCATGACTCAATGTAGTGTGTTAGACGTAGTGTGTGAGACGTGGTGTGTTAGAGGCACCAGACTCACATTAGACGCACCAGCGAGATCCAGAGGGCCTAAAGGCGGATTGGCCATCATTACTCGTATATCAAATAATTACGGGGGTCGTAAAAAGAAAATTATTTGTGACCGGTGCATTAACAGAAATTCTATATATATCAATAAATAGCCCAAACAGAAACCAATGGAAAATTTCATGCCAAAAACTACACTATGAACAACCAGCTTACCAACGACGCCAATTTTCAGTTTAAATGCGAATCAATGTCGTTTGGTATACCGAAGGGATATAATATGGCAACGCACGAGGGACAGACGTTGGGACAGACGTTGGGACAACACGCGTTGGGACAACAGATGATGGGGCAGCAGATGATAGGGCAGCAGATGATAGGGCAGCAGATGGTTGGACAGCAGGTTTTGGGACAGCAGATGCTCGTACAGGGCGGCAAAAAGCAGTACAAGGAGTTTGAACAGCCGCGGTACTACGGGTCGCCGATGGTGGTGCAACAGCCGTTTGTGCAGATGGGAGGACAGATGGGCGCGCTGGCGGCGTACACGGCCAACCAGACGGTTGTGTATCCTAGTCAGCAGCAGATGTACGAGACACGGCCGGTGGGCAGCTATTTGATCCACCAAGGACAAGACCAGGGCCAGGCAGCGGCCAGTTTCTACGGGACGTCGCGTGCACGGGGAACTGAACAAGCGGCGGTGTACGAGGGGTTCATTGAACGTCTCCAGCAGCTGTTGCCTGTGCCACCCATGGCACAGGCGACGACGAGACCCGAGATCAACATGCTGCTCAACCAGAAGCGCTCGCGCCGCAAGTCGAAGTTCACGAAGAAGCAGGACGACATGATTGTGGAGTTGAAGCGCAAGGGCAAGTCGTGGGTGGAGATTGCAGAGATCTCGGGCGTGGGCAGCTACCTCGCAGCCAGAAACCGCTACCAGGTGATAGTGGGGCAGCAGGGCAACAACAACTCGTCGTCGTGGGGCAACGACGACAAGTCGTTGTTGCAGAAGCTTCTCGACGAGGCCGAGATGGAAAAGTGGAAGTTCATTGCAGTAGAATTGAGCAAGGCTACCGGCAAGTCGTTCAGCGACAGAGAGTGCCGCGAGAAAGTAAGAGTATTGTTTTGGGCAGACCCTGCCTCGTTTGGCGTGAGCGAGGAGACTGTTAACGAGTGCTTTAAGGAAAAGAAAATCACCGAACGGGCCAACGAACAGCAGCTGTACATCGACAACGAGCGCCACTACACGCAACCGTTTTTCGGTGCGCTGAGCGCACCCTCCTCCAACCATAGCACTAATAACACCTCGTCTCACATCCGCCCAACCCAACTGTATCATAGCTACAATTCTAAGTCGTCCCCGGAGCCGGTCGACAACTACCCTGGAAACTACTACTAGTCGGTCCCCTCGGCTCTCTTTGCATGTATTTTATACTTATTTATGGATTTTGGAGTTTTACGTATTTATTTCTTGACGTTGGGCGATCGCATCGTCCACTAATTTACACATCCCCACAATGGGCATTCTAAATGTTAGCGTATATTTTTCTGGCTATATTACGGACTACTCTACGTGTATCGTCGTGTGGTCTGATCTGGTTTCGTATCTCACAACATCCATTGCACTTGCGTTATTTTTTGTGAACCTAATGCTGCACGTCATCTTTCATTTGGCTTTGGTTACCCCAGATCGAGCCTTTCTCTTCCGTCAATCGCTGCTCGATTCTTTTAACTTTGCTTCCACAACGTCAATCTTGTCCTGGGGTGATTGCTGTTTGTCCACACGGCTACCAACTCTAATGTCACTCTGGATTCTGACAACCCCGTTCTTATGCAACTGCTCATGCATTTGGCCGATCAAATCCATCACTTCGCCCCAAGGTCCTTCAATCGTCGTCCCGGCACTGTGCAACGTACACTCTAAATTGGATTCTCTGGCCATTTTAGTGATCATCGTAACTTCATTGGAGACAGACGCACTGCCTGTACCGATCTAGCATGTTAGTATTGTAATCATCTTATCCCCTTCTTTTGAGGGTCTCCTCTTTTCTTCTGTTTCTACGTACTGGAATCATACACACGTCCGCGAGACAATGCAATCCTACTGTCATCTTTGTATTAGCCACTCTGTTGAATAATAATAACTCGTTTAGGGGGGAAACATTTATGTCTCACCAAATCGACTTTTCCAGGTTATATACAGGATAAATCATATCATCCCACTGGCCATTTCCATAACTACTAAAATACCAAAACAGTATCTTTAATGTCTCACTTATGCCAGATTGCCTCCTAGTCAGAAAATATTAAATAATAGCTTTGATTGCTAGAAAATACAGTATCTACAGTTCTATTTTCTGCGAGACATCGTATTCCACTTTGGGCTTGTATCTTAGAAGTGGGCGACCGCAATAGGAATACCACGCATCGCAGGGATAGTTGCTGGCGTAGTGGGAGCGTACCTGTCAATATACACACACAAACATATAGATGGTTCGACTCCGGCTGCAGACTTAGACAAAAGTCTTATTCGATAGTTACCAGTCTATGGTTGTGATTGCTCCGGTTGTTCTGAGAAAATTCACACGTGACTGCATTATAGTTCAATTACATTGTATATTAGTAGTTATTATGTTGTCTATCAGACTCTAAACACTTATTATTCTAAAAGGGTCGCATGGTACTAAACTAAACATTCGGTCGCTCTGACATTACGATCTATTCTGCTTCTCTTTCTCTAGTTTCTTCTTTAACAAATTGACAGGTATCTTCGAGACCTTTTCGAGAGATTCTTCAGGATCAAAGCTCTCTGTGAATTCGTACGGTTTGGACTTCGATTGACCTGTTCTTGGAGATTTACCGGTACTTGTTGAGGTTTCAATGTCAGTATACGTCTGGGGGGCTTTATGTTGTCTTGTGAGTGCCTGCTTTACCAAAGACTGTTTTGTCAGAGAGCGCTTTGCCAGAGGGTGTTTTGCCAGTGGGTTTGGCGTGTGTCTAATGGCAGGCTGGTGCGAGGTGAACGACGTGAAGACTCTGGTTGGAGGCGCCTGGTCTCGTCTTTCTTCCCATGGGAAGATTGAGGGTGCAGTGCCGAGTTCTTCTACTTTGTTGTCGACAGATTCAATGTCCCAGACATTGCGGGTAGCCTCCACCACCAAGCCACTCGCCTCGCCCTCCGCGGAGCTCGAGTTCTGCACGAGGTAGTGCTTAACGTCGCCTGAATAGTACTTGTTGAACGCATCCCACCAGTAGTTTTTGAACCTGTCGTACCCTCCAAAGTGCCATGGCTTTCCCAGGCCAATGTAATGCAAAATCTTTATATCTTTGAAAAAGCGATCAAAGGCTGGCAAGTACTGATATGACTGCGAAAACGTAACATTGTAAAGGAAAGGCAACCTGACCCAGTTCAACCCATTGGAACCGATATTGAAAAACTCGTTTAATAGTCCTTGGTCCGCACCGTCGAAAGTGTTGTCCTCTGTTGTGACAAATTTGTTCAATTCGTTGTAAACAACCATACTTGGTGTCAACACCATAACACCAGAATTAAAAATATCCGGCCATCCGCTGTCTGGTGACGCCGCTACTTGGTTTTGCCTGATTTCGATATCAAACAAACTATCTAACTGTTGTATTGGTAGCACGTCACAGTCAAGGTACACCAACTTGGTATACTGAATTTGCTTCCACAACAAAATCTTTGTAAATGTCACCGATAATTCAAGTCTATTCAACTGCGATACCAACTTTTCGATCGGAGACAACAACAAACTGTCACCGATGGAAATAATTTCATCATAAACTTCTTCAATTAATTCAACCAGCCTTTCGCTAATTTGGCTCGTATCTAACAATATGACTAAAGCACGATCAGTATTCAAGTCGTTCTTCAAAACTTGTGCCACTGTTAACGCGCCTGGTAAATACGCTTCATTGACTAATAACGTGATATATGCAACTGTCATACTGTACTACTTAAGCGTATATGTTTCAACAAATAATCGAATGAAATTTCAGGGGTTTTATGTGTTATGTTCTTATCAATAAGCTTTTTTAGTCGAATCACATGAGAGCCTTTGTTTACTTTTCTTTACATATTATTTTACGATAAACTTGCAAAATCAATACAACGGTATTGTTTAGGACTTATTCAGCAACTAGTGGCTGTAATTTCATTTATAAATATCCACTATTGTAATCTAAATACATTTTATCTACCTATTGACGTGGATGAGCATTGTCATTTGAAAGCATACTTTGAGAGTGCTGAACAGGAGGTTGTTGCTGTTGTTGTTGGGGTTGGCTTTGGTTTGGATGGTGCATAGATAATGGATTGGATTGTCTGTTTGGGTTGTTAGCGTTTTCCTTCAAGGCAATTAATTGCTTAGATCTAAAGGTTTCGTAGTGTAATAATGAGGTAGTCTCGATCAAGTCCTGCAAGTGTGTCCTAGTTAAGAAATCTCTTAGGAACACGAACTCACACTGGGAGACATCTTCGACGTTGATTAATCCCCATTTCGTTTTTCTGCCCTTGACGAGCTCGCCGTTGACCTGAACTTCCTTGTCAGATCCTGTAATCGCGAATGGAATTAATGACTTGATATCCTCGTTCAATTGTCTTTCGTCGTCGTATAAGTCTTCGTTATCGTACGGATATATGTTGAAGTTGTATTTGATGAATTCGTTCTGCAAAATCTTTTTGAACTCGCTTCTTTCTTCCAACGTCAAGCTGTCTGACTTGGCAATCACAGGAACAACGTTGGCAATTTCGGTCAACTTTTTCAAGACCTGTACGTCCAATTGTTTCAACTTCTTCCCGTTTGGTTGGATGAAGTATAATATACAGTGGACTCTTGTGTCACTAATGTATCTTTCTCTCTGTGCTGTCAACTCCTTTCTCAAATATTGTGAATGCTGTTCCTTGATATACTTGACCAATGGTTCCCAACACTTCTCGCTGTTAATTTGGTCCCCAAACCCAGGGGTGTCAATAACATTGATGTTTAATCTGACGTTGTTTTCCACTAAAACGTGAGAGCTGACGTTGATTTCGGTGGTCTTTTCAGCTGGTTCCGCTGCGTGTCTGCGTCCGGTGCTTTCGGTCAACTTCGACGAAAATAATGTATTAACCAATGTACTCTTACCTAATCCTGATCTACCAACCGCCATTATGTTGAATTGGAATCCTCTCTTCAACAATCTATTCTCAATTTGTGTAGTAATCGTGTCAAACCCGACATATTTTTGCGGTTGTACGAAGTGTGGTTCGTTAAGGGCTTGTGACATCTTGTTTCGTTACTCTCTATCAATTATTTTATCCAGCGTTAACGGTGTTTACTTTGAATTTTGACCACCTTGTTTATTTGATCTCAATGCTTCATTTGTGAACGCGTAGACAAAATGTGTACAAACACGACTTTTTTTGGAAATGACACAAGTCATCAAAACGTATGGATTTAGGAACTTGTGCAGCGCTGAATTTTTCACTTTCAGCTCACAGAAGATATAAAGATCGAATGAGACCAGTATTAGCAGGTAAGACGACTATATCACTTAAGGTTACAACTAGGAATATGTCATCAGCATTCAGGTTAGGAGCTTTACCATCCTTAAGTGGAGGGTGGA
Source organism: Debaryomyces coudertii (assembly GCA_030564605.1). Classification (NCBI taxonomy): domain Eukaryota; kingdom Fungi; phylum Ascomycota; class Pichiomycetes; order Serinales; family Debaryomycetaceae; genus Debaryomyces; species Debaryomyces coudertii. Next base: position 95,341 of record JAKTYF010000003.1, read on the forward strand.
TGGGAATTTTGCCCCGTCTACCATCTATCTCTATTAGAATCCCAAATCCATTGCAGACACAAGGATCCATACACAACGACAAAAGATTGCAGGAATTGAAGGAACAAATTGAGAATAATAACGGCGAAGCACCATTTATGATAGACAACGGGATGATCTTGAGGGCAGCCCCAAAGAAAAAGCTTTCCTACCGTAGAACCAGACAAAAGTTGTATGCGCCAGGTGACAAGCAAATCAAGCATTTGGACAACTTGGTGAGATGCCCAGCATGTGGACATGTCAAGAGATCGCATTTCATGTGTATGCACTGTTTTGCCGAAATCAAATCGTTCCTCAAGATGAAAAAGAAATCGACACAGGAGCCGGTGGAGGCACCTCAGGCAAACTTGGATCCGATAGATGAGAAGATCGTTTATCCTGGTAAATATGAAAGCGAATACCAGAGAAGATTAAAGAAAAAAGACTGGATTCCGGTTAGAGAAAAGCCTCTTATGTTCAATGCTGAACAGTTAAAGAATCCAAAGAAATAGATGCCCCACCCACACCTCTTTCACTGCACATGTTTAGCATGAAACCTTGTACATATACTAGTGTTTAATATATATGAGTAATAGATATATTCGTGTAAGATGTAATGGCATGGGCTGTGCATGTTAGACCAAATGTAATTTGAGGTGGCCGTTTATTTAGCCCGAACTCATCTGGAAATTTTCACAACCATACGAACCTACTCCAAATTAACTACAGTATATAACTAACACGAAATGACAATTTTACCTTGTGATAACCATGCCACGAGACCAAAAGCTACTGGAAGAAGTATATCGTTGTTCACTATAAACAGTAGACACCCCTTGAACGTAAAGCCTCAAGGAAACTCATACTTATCTTCTGGAGATGACTATGATACCACAAAATTTTTACCTAGACATGTTCAAATGGGGGATCTTTCTCAGTTCCCAGATGAATTGATAATGGAGTTGATATCATATATTGAAGACATTGAGTCATTGAAAAACTTATCCCACACATCAAGAATAATGTATGCATATTTATACGACGAGGAGATCTGGAAGAAGCTTTACGTTAAGCAGATTACGGATGGATCAGAGTCCAGCACTAGTAAAGAAATTGCTGATTGGAAAGGGTCATGGAGAAGTACATTACTTAACTTGAATGATACCGATCAGGCAAACTTGCAACTTCCAGGAAATGTGTTGTGTTCGGATGTTTTATATAGACCATACCAATGCTCACAAGTGGACTATGAGAAGCTCTTCCATAAGATAATAAAAGAGGAGGAATCATACCACAATCGTATTAATGAAACTGATAACGATTTGCAGTCAGAATTAAAAAGCTTACCAAATGGTAGAATCTTAAGAATATCAGAGAACCTTTTGAGTTTTGATGATTTTAACGAAAATTTTCATGACAAGCCGTTTATATTAACCAATTCTAATAAAAATAGGTGGCCCCATTGGGACTTACAGAGTTTAGTGGAAAGATTTCCTGATGTTCTCTTCCGACAAGAAGCAGTCCAATGGCCACTATCGTTGTATTCGAAATATCTTGCCAATAACAAGGATGAATCTCCATTGTATTTATTTGATTGCGGTAGTGTGGCTATGAAAACATTAAGAAAAGAATATGATGTTCCAGAAATCTTTCAATATGACTTGTTTACTGTCTTTGAAAACAAAGAGATCAATTGTCGGCCTGATCATGCGTGGTTAATTATCGGTCCAAAAAGGTCTGGTTCAACCTTCCATAAGGACCCAAACTATACATCAGCATGGAACACTGCAATCTGCGGTCGTAAGTTATGGATTATGCTTCCACCTGATATTGTTCCGCCTGGAGTAGGAACGGACAACGAGGAAAGTGAGGTCACATCTCCAGTTGGAATAGCCGAATGGGTTATTTCGGGATTTTTCAATGATGCAGTTAAGATAGAGTCCTGTTTGATTGGCATCACATTCCCTGGTGAATGCATGCATGTACCATCTGGGTGGTGGCATGCGGTTATTAATTTGGACGACTCAATTGCATTGACCCAGAACTTCGTACCATTACCCAAATTGGGTAACACCTTAAATTTCTTCAAAAACAAGAAGAAACAAATAAGTGGATTTCGTCCTAAACAGCTTAAAATTGCGCTCGATCAATTGTTAGAAACCCTCCTATCAGAAAATGACGACGTCCGTACATTGAAACATTACAAACAGCAATTCGAGGCTTTGGACTTGGAAAATGAATTACAAACAGAAGATTGTGGAGAGATTGTGTCGTCCAAGATTTGTCCTATGCCAATTTTTGAGCTTTTCAAGCAGCTATTGATTTTGAATGGTAAGCAACAAGAGTTGGATATAGCATTGAACAAGCTTGGAAAATTGGAAAAAGCTGACAACAAACAATCTAATAAAAGCAGAATTTGGCAAACCTTAGTTGAAAATATTGATATAAAACAATTTCCGAAAGAAGAGACCACACAGAACTTCTCGTTTGGCTTTGCATTAGACGAGAGTAGTGATGAAGAAATTTAGCACCCATTTATTAGGCTTTTTGTGTAACCTTTGAGATCTCCAGATCTACGGCATGACGAGATCAGTCACATTGTATATATTTGTAGTCCTCATATTGTAAGTATTTCATCTAGGATTATTACATGTTGAGGATATTGTCACCCGTATCACGAACTATCAGATTAACCCGAAGTAAGAGACCTTTAATAAGAAGTTGTTGTAGAAAAATGTCATTTGAGAAAAGAACTGAAACCCCAATTATTTTTGCTCCCGAAACGTACCAATACAACAAGGGCCATTTAAAAGAAGATGAGCTTCAAACTAATCCAATTGAACAATTCCATGAATGGTTTGATTACGCTAGAAAATCTAATTCTGATAACTCGTTCCTTCCGGAATCTACAACTTTCTCAACCGCAAGGTTACCATCAGGAAGAGTGTCAGCTAGAACAGTATTGTTCAAAGAATTAGACACACATGGGTTTATTATCTACTCAAACTGGGACAAGTCGAAGAAATCACAAGATTATGAGACCAATAAATATGCTGCATTGACGTTTTTCTGGCCTAGTATCCAAAGACAAGTCAGAGTTGAAGGAATTATGGAAAAGGTCACCAGAGAAACGTCGCAAAGATATTTCAATACCAGGCCTAGAGGTTCTAAGATTGGTGCATGGGCATCTCCTCAATCGCAGATTTTGAAAGGTAGAGAGGAATTAGACAACATCGACAAGAAATTTGAAGAGGAATTCAAGGATGTCAAGGATGAAGACATTCCTTGTCCTGAGTACTGGGGAGGTGTCAGAATAGTTCCATTGGAGATTGAATTTTGGCAAGGAGGAATGAGTAGATTGCATGACAGGATCAGCTTTAGGAGAGAGTCTGTCGATGACAATAAATGGAGCATGGTTCGTCTTTCACCATAAAAAATGTCTACATTTTATAACATATACTTTTGTATAGAAAAAGATAGATATTTAGAAAAAAATAGCATCGCCGCACGTTAACATCGTGGTTAAATAGAGGGTTCTTCTGTTTTGTTGATGACACGAGATGAATTACCCTTATGATTTAATATATGAATACATAACCGAACCTTACTTGTACATCTTACGGAACAATATTTGCAAGGGAATGATTCCCAGTAAGTGCAACTAGGTATCCCGAGTGACTTGATCTGAATTAGTTCGTTGAGATAATGAACATCATCATATAACATAGCTCTATCAATATCAGAGAAATCATCCTCGAATCCACGTATTTCGTCATGATTACCTTCAATCTCAATGATATGTATTCCAAGATGCATCCTGAAAAGTCTAGAATCATCAAAGTGTTCTCCACATTTGGGACATTGCACCTGTATCATTGAATGTTCCTGGCAGTGGTAAGATAGGTCGTCTAAGGTGTGGAATATACATTGGCATTCCGGACATGTAAAATGTATTTGATTACTATGTGTCCGCTGGTGAATTGCTAAATACGAAAGCTTTCCTATGGATTTACCACATTTGGCACAATCGAACTTCCCAGTGTTGCATCTTATTAATTGCATATCATCATCCTCTTGCTTAACTTTTTCCAACAGATGGGTCTGTTGAGGGATACTTTCTGGTGCAGCCGCCATGTTCTTGAATTCATCATCATTTTTTACGGAATACAAGTCTGTCAATATAGTGGTTCTTCCCACTTCTTCTTGCTCGTCGAAGATTGACCCATCTTCATTCAACGTAGAATTATTATCGACCGAATCTCTATAACTATCCGTCAATTGCTTATAAGGGTTGCGCAACGTGAAAACAGGCAAGTTTAACCTTCTTCTGGTACCAGTGCCATCTATTTGTTAGTATTGGTCTCTGGAACACCTGCAAATCAGGTAAATCTTACTATCTGACATTGTTAAACCAAATATGTATGTTTTACTAAAACAACAGAACAATTAAGTGATCAGTCGTCAGTGCGAGATATGTTTCAATCCTACAATTTCAATAAAAACAATATGTTTATTGGACACTAAAAATTTCATTCAACATAATTTAAAACTTAGAAGCAGTTTGATAGAAGGTCTTACCTTGAATGTGGGCGATTTCCAATTCTAACTTGGTTGGTTGTCTAGAACCATCGGCACCAGCAAACGTACCAGCACCCCATGGAGAAGAACCATGAACTTCATCTAAGTTGGCGAGTTGACCAAAACAGTTGGCGTAACCCAATGGAACGAAAATGATACCATGATGTGTCAAGACTGACAAAGAGTTCATGACAGTGGCTTCTTGACCACCACCTGGAGTACCAGTGGAAACAAAAACACCAGCAATCTTACCAGCTAAAGCACCTGAAGTCCATAATCCACCAGTGGCATCCCAGAAAGCCTTGAATTGGGCTGGGAAGTTACCGTATCTGGTTGGGATACCGAATAAGAAGGCATCGTAACTGGTCAAGGTGTCGTTGGTGGCAGTTGGATAGTCTGGCTTAGCTGGGGCATGTAATTTGGCTAAGACATCATCACTTAAAGTTTCTGGAACTTGGTATATGTCGGCAGACCCACCGGCAGATTCAACACCCTTCTTGACTTCTTCGGCCATAGTGGCGATGTGGTGGTACATGGAATAAATGATAATTGCAACTTTTGGCGCCATTTCTGTTATGTGTTATTATTTATTTGACTGAGTATTAAGCTGTTAAGGCAATTAACTTAATTCGTTTTGTATTGAAATTCAATTGATGAAACAACGAGTTGACCACTTTTTATATATTCCCATTATATAATTCTTAGTAAAATGTTTGTGATTATCATCAAAAAGCGTCCCGCCGCACGAAATTAATAAGCATAAATATTAGTCAAGTTTTGTAAGGAAGCTTGAAAATTTTAGTAATTTTAATAACCCTTATTAGTGTACGAAAACCACCTGTCATTAATCTAGTGTATTATTGAAATAGATCTAATTGAACAGATACATTCTTTTAGTTAATATTTTGCTTTATAAATAACAGAAACCTCTCATTTAATAATTTCACAGCTTAAGTTTACATTTTGCACTTAGCATTAGAGATTTTTTTTTTGGAGTTTATAACATAGAATCATATACTCAAGGATGAAGGTTGCTATTGTTTATTATTCAACATATGGACATGTTGCGACAATGGCCGAAAAGATTCAGGAAGGAGTTAAATCTACTAACATAGCCTCTAAGGTTGATATTTTTCAAGTGAAGGAGACATTGAGTGACGAGGTTTTGGCCAAGTTATACGCACCAGCTAAACCAGACTACCCAATTGCCACTAACGACACTTTAACCAGTTACGATGCTTTCTTATTCGGTATCCCAACCAGATATGGTACTGTTCCAGCACAATGGGCTGAATTTTGGGGTGCCACTGGTGCTTTATGGGCCTCTGGTGCTTTGGCCGGTAAACCAGCCGCCATGTTTGTGTCTACAGGTACGCCAGGTGGTGGCCAAGAAGCAACCATCAAGAATGCTATGTCATACTTGGTTCACCATGGTATGCCATACGTGCCTTTAGGGTACTCTGACACGTTTGCTTACATGACAAACTTTGACGAAGTTCACGGGGCGTCTGCTTGGGGCTCAGGTATCTACTCTGGTTCCGATGGTTCACGACAACCTACTGATTTGGAATTAAATATTTGTCACACCCAAGGTGCGGCCTTCTCGAAAAGAGCGTCGAAGCTTGTTGCCGCTAAGGCCGCCGCAAGTACTTCTGATGGTGCTGCTGCTAATTCTTCTGATGGTACTGCTGCTGATTCTTCTGGTAGTGCTAAAGCAGACGAGAAAGACATTTCCAATGAAGAACCTACTGAAAATGCAAAAGAAGTTGCTCAACGAGCTAAGCAGGCTATTCCTGAAGCGAAGGAAGAAGCTAAGGGTGGTTGTATGAAGTGCATTATTATGTAAATAACTACTAGTGTTATTTATCCTCTAATTTGAAATGTCAATATTTTTATTGTTAGTAAATGTAATTCAATAGCATCAATAAAATATATACATACAAAGAAGATCCAAAATCATTCTATCTTTCTAGGGCTATCATCAAGTCATCGTTGGTCTGCAGTTAAAGAAATGAACTATTATTCATAATCTGTATATTGACTTGAGTCTGAGCTTTAAATCCTTCATTGTAAACATGGTCCCTATCATAATAAAAACAACCACAAAAAATTTCCAATTGAATGATTTAACATGCACTATATCAAATACACTGGTTCAATCCTCGAGGGATAGCCTAAATATTCATTGGACTATTCTCTGGTTATTTTTATAGTCCAGGGAGGTTGTAACCCCATTAAAAAATTCCAAGTATGGCACAGGCTCTTGTGTTACAGTCAGCACTCCTCTCCTTTTGAACAGCTGTAAAGAACGTAGTTTATAAATTCGACATGAACGATTTCTAGATGTACTAAAGAGTCTCCAGTCATCCGTTTTTACATGAAAAATGAAATCGCTGAAACCAAAAATAAATATATGAAACTTATTGTCTTACGGCAATACTAGGTCCTTTCAAACAGCAAGGATATGCAACTTATTGATTCTTCATTGAGATTCGAATCTGCAGCAATGCTACAGAATAGGTTTCCCCAGCTAACTATCATCGCCGGAATGGTGACAGGTTTGCGTTGAGACATTCTAGATGTCAAGAACCTGAGTTCTCTTGTGTATGCAACTATTCATTGAATATACCCTGCATTCTTAAATAATCACTGGGGGTCTATTGACACTTTAACTACTCACAGTAGTGGCTGTATCATCTCCTCTCTCGAAATAAACTTGTCACATAAGTTGCCATCTGGCGGGAACTTGGATGTTATGAGGTGTCTGGATGTTTACCGTGGATGTCGACAAAAGTATAAACCATGGGTACCGTTCCCTTGCCTTTTGCCCTACAAGGGCTGATTCAGTAATGCATAGATGTCTGTAACGTCAAGAGTCCAAACCTAATATATGATACGAAATTCATTGAAAAGTCACAAGATCTCTAAACTTCTTATAGTTAATATACAAAATAAAGAATACTAGCCTATTTTCACAAACCAAGACTATCAATGCAGTAGCTTAGAAAGCTTTGTCTTATATATATAAAACAACGAATGAATAATTGAATCAATGAAAAGAAGAGTCTGTAAAACTGAGGTAATATAAGCGCGTAGTATTTTTTTTGTAAGTTCAATAAAATATAAACAGTGCATATATCAGGATAATCAGAATTACAGTATATTGTTTTAATGGGGGTATTTGATGATGACATGTGGGATATGAATTCCAATTTAATTAGCCACCCAACTCTACATCGGCCGAGATCAAGCAAAAACAATACGATGAGTGGTCTGATGACGAATTTATTTACCGCCCAAACCACAGGAGTCAAGAAAAGATCGAAGACTATACATGTTTACGGAATGGACAATGGCAAGGTAGAAAACGATTTTCTTGACATTATCGCTAGAAGTAAAATGAATTCCAAGGAGTCAACAAGACCGGCGTTACAAGAAAAGGATTTGAATTCATCGAAACCAGAAAGCCCCAAAACGATAGACTTGTTAGACATGAATCTGCTTTTGTCATCTCAATCACAGAAAACTATTCCAATTGAAGATGGCATTAATTTGTTACAAAGCTATCATGGCAATCCAAAAGACCTAACAGGGCTGGAACCTGATACGTATAATGGATGCGAAATGGAAGATCTTCAAAGCCAGATATCTACGGTTACCCTAGATGTTCAAAAATCACCAGCAAAGAGATCCCAAACTATGCCAGTCATGATTTCAAACGCAAAGAATGGAAGCATGAGATTGACAAGATCAGCAGAACACGCTGGTGTAGACGAAGAGTCAGTAGCTGACAGCGAAGAAGAGCCAGTGTTACTTTCGACTAGTCTGTCGTCTCAAACCAGAAGAAACTCAAGAAGTTCCACTACATATGCTATGGATCAAAATCACACTTTCGATACGAGCATATTGATTGGTCATGATAAGATTATCGATGACGATAATGTAACAGAAATGATTACTTCAGAATCTCAACTCAGTAATTCCAACATACAAACAGAGGACTTCGTTAAAGATGATTTTGAAGTGTTTGATGTAAATCATGAATCGATTCTTGATGAATCGTCAGGATACGTTAAAGAGGAACAGTTCAAGTGTCAATCACCACGACTACCAACCTCAATAAAAAACAAGATACACACTTCAGTCAACACTAACAAAGCAGATTCCTCTTTACTGCTTACACGCTTGTGTAACAAAGTTAATGACAAAATTATCAATAATGAATCTCTGGAAACAGAAACAGAATGTAGTAAAGGCCAGGCGAAACAGGACATACGTAATGCACCTGCGGCAATAATCCCACCTTCATACGCTTCAACCAGTGATAGAAAGAGGAAGTCAAGTTTGGCTGATATTTGCTCAAAAACTAATAGAGCCCGATTGCCACCACGTGTGGGCCTCTCTAAGAAATTTAAAGTCAATTCACTACATGATTATCTAAAAAAATAGCTAACCCAATTGCATTTCTAAGCGTATAGAAATAAACGCAAATTCCTATAATTGTTTAGCAAATATCTAATTCTAACACTCATTCATGTAGATGCTGTTCTGTATTTCTCTTCGAGATAATAGAATTTTGATATGATTGTCTTTGTTAGAAAGCAATTCTTTAAACCCTTTCTCAAGGCCATCCTCCAAATGAACTATACTAGTAATGAATGCACTGACTTCTTCTGGACAAATTAATCCTTTTTTATACGCATCGATAACCTGCTCGAAATCAAGAATTGTCGTACATATTGAGCCGGTAACAATTTTCTCTTTAAACGTTACATCCATAGGATAGAAATCAATCGGTGTTTATGAAGCCAAAAAACAACATTAGAGGCGGTTCCAAAAGTTCACAAGGCATTACCCGAAACCTTGAACGTTTCTGGGATTCCCGAACAATCATAACTGTGATGAAATCCAAATCCGTCACCTGTCATCGCCTTTAAAGCTTGATGCTTTCATCAATATTATATTCTTTTGGGTTATTTGTTTCAACATCATACGTTTTAGCCAACATTCTTCTGTCCATTGCAGGTTCATTAACAACAATCTTACCTGCCCGATCTTTTAAGCGCAATTATCACAGCTAAACCAATAGGTCCACTACCTATAACCAATGCCGGCTGGCAAGGTTGGAAATTGGATGTTCGAACTACATGCCACGCTACGGCTATTGGTTGTTTCAATGCGGCCACATCAGGAGGTATAAGGTCTTTCGGATATGAAACGACGTGATCTTGTCCAACAACACAATAATCTTAAAAATCATCATCAGTGAACCCCAAACCCACTAAACCAATATAGCCGCAAGCATTACCATGATTATCATGACAAGCACAACATTTAGGTTTGTTTAAATTTGGCGCATCGAGGAATCTATGCCTATCATATCATTAGGCTCAACAACAACCATATCCCCAACTTTCAACTTATGAACCTCAATTTCAATTATTTCCCCACTAATTTCATGGCCCATGCATTGCACTTTGTTGTGGTTTGATATTTCATTAGTCTCACCCTCAAAGGAAATAGGTCCCTCCAAATATTCCTTCAAGTCAATACCGCAAATTCCGCAGTAATTGACCTTCACTTTAACTTCAGTTCCATGATTAATTATGGGTATTGGGTGCGATTCTGTATACTTGAGCTCCATATTTCCATGGTATATAATTGCTTTCATATGCATCAGTTAACTTAGATTAATCGAATTAGAATAATCAATTAGATGTTCAATTGGCATAGTTTTCGTTTCGTTTATATTAATATGTCGCAACCCTCGACCTTCTTGTTGTTCCTGAATTCATGTATTTTGCTATCTCCAGCTAAATAGATGCTTACCGATAACGGTCATTAGACAATATATATTCGCTAAGGCGTTTATGTCAAAGCAAGTATGGAGAAGTGATGAGTAATATAAAATATGTAGGAGTAGGTCTACATGTTTTAATTTAGGCTTTGGCTTTAAATTTATCGTTTGGAGTCAACAATATTTTAATGTGCTTATCTTTATTATTTATTAATTCCTTAAACCCCTTTTCGATACCATCTTCTAAATGAACCTTGCCGGTGATTAATTTTCTCACTTCGCCGGGATCAATTAACCCTTGTTTATATGCATTAATTACTTGCTCGAAATCGAGCCTTGTCGTACACATTGAGCCTGTGATGATCTTTTCTTTGAAAGTTACATCCATAGGATAATAATCAATTGGCTTATGCGGCCAGATAGCAATGTTCGTAGCAGTTCCAAATGTCCTTAGTGCATGAACTGATGCATTGAATGTGACTGCAATTCCAGAACAATCATAAGTGTGATGGAAGCCAAAACCATCGCTTGTCAATGATTTAAGTTTTTTTATGCAGTCTTCATACGAGTAATCCTTCGGGTCTATTACTTCAACGCCAAATTTCTGAGCTAGATTCCTTCTACTCAAAGCTGGTTCGCTCACAACTATATTACCCGCTTTATGACCCTTAAGCGCAATAATTGCGGCTAGTCCAATGGGACCACTGCCCAAAACTAGTGCCTGTTGACCAGGCCTAAAATTCGAAGTTCTAATTGCGTGCCATGCAACAGACAATGGCTCAGTAATTGCTGCCACATCCGAAGGAATGAGATTCCCCGGGTATGGAATGGCATGCTCTTGGCCAACAATGCAATAATCTGAAAAGCCGCCGTCCATAAACCCTAAACCAACAAACCCAATATGATCGCACGCATTGCGATGATCATCGTGGCAAGCACAACAGTTAGATTTATTCGCATTTGGCGCATCAGGGAATCTATATCTATCAAGACAGGTGCCACTAGCTTCAACGACCACTTTATCTCCAATTTTCAAATTATTCACTTCGGGACCGATCTCCACTATCTCCCCACTGATTTCATGTCCCATACATTGTATTTTAGGGACATTGGAAATTTCGCTCCTTTCTCCTTCGAAAAAAATAGGTCCGTCTAGGTACTCGTGTAAGTCCGAACCACATATCCCGCAAAAATCAACCCTTATCTTCACCTCTGTTGGGTGATTAATCTTTGGTAAGGGATGTAATTGAGTGTATCTAATATCCTTATTACCGTAATACACAATTGCTTTCATGGACATTGGATATATCAGAATGGAGTATACTATAATCTATACATTGAATCCTTGCAATTCCCATTAGCAATGTAATGGTACCCATTTTATATATTTTGCAATCTCGGACAAATTATCTGAGAGATTTCTACCGGTCATTTATTCCATATTACTTTATGCCCCAGTATATGGGGTATATATATTTTTGGGGCATACTGCTTGCCAAAAATGTAAATGTCGGATCCCGGAACGTCCTCATGAAGCGTACGTTCCCTTGTGTAATTCTCTTTGCCGCGAATGAGGTTCCAAGATCATCCCCAATTTCTATTTTAATTCGGTATTCTTTCCACACGGCATGGTTTCCTTTTAGAATTCTGATAAATTCCAACTCCACCAACTTCACAGTTTAAGGGTTCATCAATAGCCTTCGCGGCGGAAAACAATACTTTTGTCTAAGCGTAAAAAGAAACCAGATTCATACCATCAAAAACGCTCGTCGTCTAATTGATTATTTCCATGGTTTTTGCTTATTTCTTCGTTTAACGTTCTTTGTTCATCTGACGAACTATCATCACTATCCTGGGTGTCATCAGCATTTTCATTCTCCTCCCCTTGGTTATTTCTTTCTTTTAACTGATTCAAGCCGTCATAGAAGTGAGACCATAGTCTTCCGACGTTGTCGAACTCCTTACCCACTGAAATTGATCCATTAAGTGATCTGTTCAAAATATCTAAGTTATAGACTACAGATTCTATAGATAAGCCGATTTCCTGGACCAACATATCTCTTTGCTTTTCAAAGTATGTGGATGATTCTGACATGGTGTGTTGTATTGAGTGCAAAGTGTTGTTGTATTGAGTGCAAAGTGTTGTTTATTAATTGTTTCTTGTTGTAGGTAAATTTAAACATTCTTCGAATAAGCGGGAATCTTTCAGAATGTGTGTGTATATTACAGCACTAACATTATTGATCGCGTATAAAGAACAGAAAAATTTTTGGCATTCTAATTGACTTCCTTTTTCTCCATGCTAAATACCAGGAAATTTGTTTTGAACGGCCATGCTGGATTTTATATTCCCTAGTGTGGACGTCCCCTCTAGCCTGGTAGATCCATTGAGTATCAGTTCAGTTGTTTTTAATTCAAATCTGAGATGACGACTCTACAAATACTCAGACATTAAACTAAAGACTTAAGCCTTCATGTAGACTGAACGCGTTACGCTGTTGTTTTCCTTTTTATCATGATCACTTGCTTGTTTCACTATCAATAACGAGTCGTGTGATTAGTAGTCTGCAACATACGTCGATGTCATTGCTCCAACTCTAATAGATACTACATTCTATTTCTACGGCGAGTGATAACAGAACGTCATAGCATCCTTGCTACGTATATTCTGATATACGTAGTACGTAGCATGGATTAAACAGTTACGTATACACCAAGCGGCCAACAGAGATTGAGCCAACTACACTTATAAATTACCAAAAACAGTCAACATCGCCAGTATTGAAAAGTGGACGAACAGTACTTGAATTTCTTTCCAGGTGCACTCGTTGTAGGGTCCCAATAGATTTGGTGTCCCGTATAGATATCAGTATTCAGTTGCATGCCAGCATTCGGTCTAGTCTGTATTATAAACAACATCTAAAAACAATACACCCATACTGGACTATATCATCTTGTATAATACAAGACATATATTTGACAATCTACTTAAAGATTCCAATCTTATACGTACGTAATATACAAAACATAATTATTTTCCGACTTATCGGTGTAACACGATAAATAACCAAATAAATTAATCTCCTTTTAATACCACAATCATATTACAACATTAAATACACCCTTCTCCGCAGGAATGGTGAGACAGATCGTCTCAATACTTCTTGCCCAAGCTAAACGAAATCGGAGCTGGGTCTCTGTCGCCACTGCTCGAACACTTCTTCTTCATATGACAACGACGGAAGTAGTCTTTCTTCTCGTCGAACTTAACAAATGTATTCTTATGATTGGGGGCAGTGGGACTGCCCACCGATGTGGCACTGAAACTCGAGCGCAAGCTCGCGGTCGGCGACGTAGTGGACGTCGACCCTGACTTCTTCTTCGCAAGTCCGAAGAATGACATGGCTTCTCAATAAATGAGTGAATATATATGCTTTTTTTTGTTTTTCTTTTCTAGCTGACTTAAATACCAATACAGATGACTGATTCCTCAATAACCCATATTATATCTTCTATCCCCAGAAAGTGTTAAACCAAAAAAATTAAATCTTCTGTCGCTATCAATATGTTCCGATAGCGTATATACCTGTTTGTGTGTTGGTATATATCACTGTGTTAAGTATTCGTCTTCTCCTACTTAATCCTAACCTTGTACCGTCAGCTTCTGCTTCACCAAAAAACCTATATGGCCCTTAAATCAAAAAAAACCTTTCTCTAAAAGGATCTCTTTATCTAAAAGGAACGCTTAATACAACTAAAAATTGTAACTGTTGATAGTTAAAAACCAATAAATCCTATGGAAAAAAATTTTTTCTATATTTATAATATTAAATATTACTTGTGGATGGTGGGAAATTGGCGCTTTATACCATTTGGCAACTTTTTTTTTTTTCTCCGATTCTTTACGCTAATTTTCCCAGTTATTTTTGATAGATAGCGTATGCACACAACATCGTACTATTATTTAGGGTATCCAACGGACTAGATCACTGCTATGCAAGCCGCTGTCCAATCCACGACTGGCTGCATCGTGACTCGACTTTTGAAGCCTTGCAAACGGTTGTGGATGGTTGTGTATGGATGTAGTGATTGCGATGGTTCTATTGGTACGAACAGAATGACCGGCAAAGTGTTCGCGCAGTCCGGTGAATTTTGGCCAATGGAATAAATAGCGCAAATTGTTCAATGCACCACACCCAATTGAGTACCACCTGCGGGACCAGATTGCACCAAGGGACGCTACATGCACACGGAAGAGTCCGAGATTTAGCGAGTATACGCGTAAAAAGGGACCCGCATGTCGGTATATATGAGCATGGGTTTCATTAGCGGTTATCATAGGCAAATTACTGCAATGGGAAAGGAGGAACGGTTTAGCGATTGGGTGGCCGCCGGTCCAAGTCGGCAATTGCGCAGGTGGTTACATGTACTACTGCAATTAGTATGTTAGCGTCTGTTGGTGGAATAGGTTTTACAATAAGTTTTGTAACAAGTCTGCTGAAGAAGTGTTAGTGGAATAGGTGTGTTAGTGAATAAATGTGTTAAATAGTGGTATGCACTATCAGTAGTACACTACTAGTAGTCTGCATGGTATGATTAGAATTAGGTTGCTAATACGCTGAGCGCCGCGGTACACGAAGTAGCAGAAAAGAACATGTGGCAGAATAGAATATTTTTCATTATTAATAGCAAATACTATTAGTGTAGTCAATCATCAGTGGTTATAAAGGTAATTTGTAGCAGCTACCACGTAGAGCATCAGTGCTGTATTATGCGCGCTATATCAATGTCCACTATTGCTTGTATACAGTAGAAGAGCATACGGCGTATTAAAAGCTCTGGGTTAGATAATCTTGTATTCGGTACACAGTAGTTCGGGTAGAGTTGACGTGATTTGTATACAGTAGTCTCATGGCCGTATGATGAGTACGAACTAGTGGCATCAAAGTGCATATGACGAGTGTATTTTGGTTTGCAAAACCATATACACGGTATGGTAAGGTCTTGTTATGGCACAACCCGATAGGGTATGTAGACGTCAAAAAGTGGTTGCGGGCTTGCATGAGTCGCATGTTGATTTGGAGCGGGTCGCCCATGCGGCTATGACTGAGTTACCATGCGACACGGTAGTCTACTGTGGAGTAGAGTTTGCCGTTAGCCAATTGTGTATGCTTGGGCATTTTTATTGCGTCTAGGAGTTTCTTCTGGCTGAGAAACAGCGATACTTCGTGTCTGTAGCGAACACTTTCATATCTGGTACGGAATGAATGTACTACAACTCCCTCGACATTATGGAATTCTTTTGTAGCAGGCTGCATAGATGCTGCAGATCCATGCGCTACTTTGTTATATCGTGTCTATTATACATATATACATTATTCAGATATTCCTCCTTCGTCAGAGTAATTGTATTCAGGGTACGCACAGTCGAAGTCGTCATTTGAAGCATCGGGACAGCCGTCGGTGGCTTCATCATAAGTGTCTAGCCATTCGTTAGCTGTTTGCAGCAACTCGTCCTTCCTGGTATCCACCATACTCTTGAATTCAACTCTGTCATATTCCGCACCAGACAAAATCTTGAATATGGTCTTAAAATATCTTATGAGCGAATTCAACCCCCTCAAGTACCCCATATCTGGCAACCCTTTGTTATGTGGCGGAATCGTAGTCGAATGTGGAAGACTCCCTTCTGCAATAACTGATTGAGCAAAGTCTATAATCCTCACTTTGATATCTTCCTCATTGTCGATTCCGTCGTACATTAACAATATCGATGACCCATACATCCTATAATTATCAAGCGTCTTAAATATTTCATATAGTTCTTGCAACTGAATTATTAATTTAGGTATTTTGATAAGAATAGAATATATCAGCTTTCCATCATACAAAAATTTTGACAACACCTTACTAAAGTCCTTTCCCTCGGTCACCTTTCTTCCAAAATATTTATCCCTAATGAAATAATTCTCATGCCTTAAATTCCACACTTGGAGTCCACAGACTCTGACACCAAGACTTCTCGACGTCGTGTTCAAGCATTTATTCCGCTGTGATTTCTGCTTCGCAGGATTGGCTTCAACGCCGTATTGTCTTGTACCCATTTTCAAATCAAGAACACATGGCTTCTTCATGTCCGCAGTTAAATCCTCTAACAAAATAAATCTTTCAAACCTTGTATGCTTCCTTACAAACTGTCCAATATGTCTAAGAGATGATATGGATGAGCTACGGCGGGCCATTGAATGATGTTTCTCTCCATCGCTTTCCAAACCGTTATTCTCTAACTCGGCAATAGCATTTTCGTCATCCATGGTAAATATTTCGTCACCTATGTCTGACTTCCTCTTCTTATGCGACGAGGATAGAACTTCCTGAATCACTTGCACCTGTAACTCTGTATTAACTGATGTGGACCAAACTTCATTATTTCTCGGTGACGCTGGCATTACAAAATTCATCACTGATGTGTTGGATGATGAAGCTGAATTCTTGGATGGTGATGCCTCTAATGAATTATCGTTGTTCAGCTTCTGTATTATTGACTCATTGGGAGATGGCGCTGAAGTAGAATATTGTTTCCACAATAACTCTGGTATGATATGTTTGTTATCGTCAAAAACAACTTCTGGTGGTAGTTCGTCGTCTTCACTGATTAATAGATTCCCAAAATTGAAGTCTTTCTTCTTGTACCCTATACTCTCTTCAACCACACTGTTTTTTCTGGAAGGTGCCTGGCTCGATGGATCATCAGCAATCAAACTCGAATATCTGACGTTTAGAACACCTATATATTTGGGCATGAATCCCAATAACTCGGGATGTCTCAACTCTACAGCCTCGTACCATAAGTTTTCTCGATTCATTAATGCTTTGCAAACTGCCTTACGTGAAAATCGAAAAATTGCTGTATGACCACCAACTTTATTTTTGAATGGTCTTAATTCCACTGTCAATGGAAATGCTTCTTTCCCTATTAATTCATTCCAGTGTTTGTCCCCTTCTTCTTGAATTTTATTATTTTCCAACCCTGGTGGATTATCCGTCTTCTCTAGTTCCCCTATGCCTGGGCTATAGAATTGACTCGAACCGAACTCAACTGTTTTGTTTTTATTCTCTTGTTTATTATTGATTTTTACTGACTCTAAATTCTCCAGAAGCCCTTCTACTTCGTCATTGTTATTAAGTGAGCTCGCATACTTTTGTATTTTGGTAATGTCACCATCTTTCGAATGATCAAACTCCAAATCAGCAGTCAAGTGTCGTGTCTTGGTGGATCCTCTATTGTTATCAACTAAGGTATATTGAATATATTTCTGATCCGCTGGTGTGTGAGGGAAGTATGTCGCCGATGACACTGGTTCCAAGTCGAGTATCTTACATGGGTCATTCTCAGACCTAACAGTTGATACTGTTGTCGTGGGATCCGGTGACATTTTTATCCTTGATATCCCCCTGTCAATATTTTTAGTACCACATCCACTGCTCAGTTTGGCTCCGTGTGCTTGTTCTTGCTTTGTATTGTCAAGGTCTGGCGTGGGCATCTCTATCAAGCTTTCGATAGCTCGATTTCCGTCTCCACAAAATAACCGCAAAGATCTCGCTGCTTTACGTCCTGTAACTTTCAGAGGCATATCTGATGATGTTGTGACTGCCGTGGGTCCCTGGATCTTTGCATCTCTCTCGATCGTTCCCAAGTCCGATTCTTCGTTGTCGTCGATAGTGCCACCATCACACGGCCCACGTCGAAATGAGCCTTCATCCCCAGTCTTTCTCTCCGTGATATCATTATTGTACTTGTACAGTTCTGCGATTTCTGTCACTTGTCTTTCTCTATTATGCTCTGCACCTTGGAATTCACTTAATCCACGTTCCATGATGGGTTATATTTCAATTGTTTTTTTGCTGTGGAAAACATATAAACTTCAATCCACAAAGTTACCGTGAATTCTAGAAAGAATGTTTGAAATTTATCTACTATTTGACTTTGAACGATATGATCGTTTATTACCTATCAAATGTATCGTTTTGTGAGCACTTATTTATATGCTTGATGATACAATGTGAGTACAAGACTTATGAAGTTTGTCTCAGTATATGTTAAGCATATATATCTTAGTTAATTATTTAAACTATAAACAAAATACCCCTTATGAAATAATAATATATGCAATAGTTTATAAAACGTGGTTATATATATTTTGATTCTACTATGTTTTATGAAAGCTTGAAAAATGACATATTTGCGATATTTGTTACCCGCTTTTTACTTCTTATCTCTCATCGGTGAATATTGATTGTATGGAGTGAGTTATATTAATGCCAGATACTTGATGCATAATATGGTGGCCCACTATGGATTGCTCGAAATATGTAGCATATGGAAGATAGCTGTTTTATTAATGTGGCTATTTTCAGTATTAGGAGTGGTATATGCAAACAACTGTGACGAGCTGCTGGAGATTGGAATAGCAGATTTCATTCATGCACCCCATGGATCAAATGATGTGGTGATAGACAGTCGAGAGTACGTGTGGCATTGGAATAGAGAGAATAATTCCAAGGAGTTGGTGGAGTTTCTTGAACGTGAGATGGAAAGACAGCAAGATGGCATCCAGACGATCGTGGTGAACAAGAATAAGATCGAGAACCTGTATAAGCGAGAGAATGCTACGTTTATGGTGCTATGTCGGAACGAGGAAGTGTTTGAGTTGCTTGAGTCAATTCAGAGCATACAAGACCGATTTAACCACAAATTTAATTACGATTGGGTGTTTTTGAACGACAAAGCGTTCGACGGGCGATTTATGTACACTGTGTCACAATACATTCCTCAAGGGAAGCTAAGTTTTGGACAGATTTCACCCGAGCACTGGGGATACCCTAATTGGGTAAATCAAACGTACGCAGCAGAACAACGAAAGCGATTAGTGGAAGAGGACGTAGTGTATGCTGATAGTCAGTCCTACCGACACATGTGCCGATTTTATCTGGGTTTTTTCTACAAGCATCCGCTTGTGGCACAATATCAATACTATTGGCGGGTTGAACCGGGAGTGAAATTCTATTGTGACATTTATTACGACGTGTTCCAGTTCATGAAGATAAACGATAAGAAGTATGGGTTTGTGATGTCGATGTTCGAATACGAGAAGACGATTCCTTCACTATGGAGTCATTTTAAGACATTCATATCACACCACAACCGAACGAACTCCCAATATGGCGAATTGATCGATTTTGTTCAAAACGACAATGAGGCTAAATCATATAATCTATGCCACTTTTGGTCCAATTTCGAAATTGCCGATCTATCGATTTTCAACAACCCCGACTACCAGGCCTTTTTTGACTACTTGGACGCGACTGGTGGCTTCTTTTATGAGAGATGGGGAGATGCACCTGTCCATTCGATAGCCATTCTGTGGTTCTTATCCAAGCGAGACTTATGGTGGTTCGGCGATATTGGTTATTACCATGCTCCGTATCTACAATGCCCACAGCCATTGAAAACAAGACTTGATAACAGATGTAGCTGTGATCCTGGTGAAGATTTTCTGTTTACATTTATCAGCTGTACGGCACATATACTAAATTTGTTAAATCTCGAATTGTAAATAGACCAAACTGTCATATAAATAGATACCAAACAAGTATTCAGGTAACAATTTAAAAAATTCAAGCTCCAAATTACGAATCTGAATGCCATTGGCGCGATTGTTATTAGCGTAGCATCTAATGAAATCATCATTTCTATATAAGACTCTTTGTGAACAATAAAATAGACAAATTTTTTTTGGAGTCCCACTCAAAAAAACTCTGATGCTCACGGCTTGTAAGTAAACAAATATACCACGTCTAACGATTTATTAGTATTTGACAGAGGATTCCTGGCTATACACTTAAGGAACATAATGAGTACAGTGAATCATCTGTTATTAAGGTTCCGAATATTTCGTCGTCGTCATAGGATTTCATTGATAACTTCATTATTAATTTTAGCAATTTTGATTTTTCTATTCGTGAATGGTTTGAAATTATCTAATGCGATTGCTACAAACGAGTCAGTAGTTAATGATCCACATCAATCGGAAAGCGTAATAGCGTATGTTTTAGAAAAACTAGGGCATATTAATGTATATAAAAAGAAAACAGTACCATTCGCTAAGACGAATGCTGCATCACTGAGCGAGTTCAATAATATGATAACGACAACTTCAAATCAAAACTTGGATAAGATGTTAGACGAAACGAAATTACGCTTGATACATGAATCGCATAGGAAAATTGATCCGAATAAAAACCTTCTACTGGCTGGTCATGATTTTTACGAGTCAATTTTTAAAGTGTTCTACGAAGGAAAACCAACAGTTGAAAAGTTAGATCAGTACCGAATAGGGGGAAGTACCCCACGTGAGAGATATACAACAGGTTCAGATGATGAAGTATTATTCAACGAAGAGTTTTTGTCTAGTTTTTTACAACTCGATCCGCAGCTGTTGGAATCGATGGTTAAGTCTCATAAATACGTGGTAGATAATTTGCCTGATAAAGCCCCTGGTGGATTATATTCAGGTAACGGAATTGTCTATGTTGGCGGTGGTAAATTTAACTGGTTGGCATTATTGTCTATAAAATCCATTAGAGCTATGGGTTCAGACTTGCCTATTGAGGTCTTGATCCCAACTTTAGACGAATACGAGCCAGAATTATGTGCACGAGTATTCCCGGCTCTCAACGCTCGTTGTATATACCTTCCTTATGCGTTAGGTGTCGAAAGAGAAAGGACCTATACTTCAAAGTTTAACTTTAAAGGTTACCAATATAAAGCATTGGCCATATTATTACTGAGTTTTGAAAATGTCTTATTGTTAGATAGTGATAATGTACCAGTATATCATCCAGATAACCTTTTTGACGAAGAACCATTCAAATCCAATGGGTTGGTCGTTTGGCCTGATTTCTGGAAAAGAACTACTTCACCAAGTTACTATACTATTGCAGGCTCGTCCCTTAGTGAAAATAAACTATATGACAGATATAACGCCATAACTGGTACCTATGAAAAATTAAATATTAATTCTAAGAATTTGAACGTTGGTGAAATACCGTTACATCTTAGGAATGGTGCAATTCCTGACCCCAGCTCAGAATCGGGACAATTAATGATCTCGAAAAATACTCATATTAAACCGCTTTTATTGGCGCTATACTATAACTTATTCGGACCTACTCACTTTTATCCACTCTTCTCGCAGGGGTCCGCTGGTGAAGGTGACAAAGAAACCTTCATAGCTGCAACAGTAGCCTTGAAGAAACCATTCCATCAGGTGGCTCATTTTTTAAATGCTCTTGGTTATATGAAGTCCACTGGGTTTGAAGGTACTGGAATGGGACAATATGATCCTGTTGAAGATTATATAGTAAGTCTGAAGAAAAAGACACTCGAACATAAATCTTTAAACGAACAGGAAGAATTGATTGAGAAAGATCCATTATTAAAGAACGGCCCCAGAATACTATTTGTTCACGCAAATTATCCGAAATTGGAACCCTGGGCCCTAAAAACTTCTGGTAAAATATTTGATGAAAATGGTAAAAGGCTCAGGTTATATGGAACTGGTGTTAAAAAGCATTTAGGACATGACTTTGAGACGGTTCAATGGACTAACATGAAATCGTTACTATGTGAGTTGAATATTCAAGTTGGAATATATAAAGACATCGACAGAGTTGAGCTATGTCAAGAGATCAATGATCAATTAGACTTCCTCAAGTCAACCATTTCTACATTAGAATAGTTTAGAATTAACGCTCTACATTAATTTAATCTAAAAAAATTTTTTTTGTAGCCAATTTTTTCAACCTAAATTAATTACAACTACTACTCGGCATCGAAAGAACTCTTGATCTATGATGTCTCTTGGAATAAGTTTATCAATATGTAAATCATCAGAAAATTCCATTATGTTGTGTTTAGTAAGCATTTTTATGTCCGCTCTCACATGATGCGACCTAGAAATCAACAACTTTCACCTACTCGTAGACACGCTACAATAAACAAAACACTAAACATTTACTATATAAATATTGAATATCATATTTGTATATTCAATAATTCTACAATAAAAAAATGGCTGTACAATTTTTGCTATTATTATCAAGACAAGGAAAGGTACGGTTATCAAAATGGTATCAAACTATTTCTCAGAAAGAAAAGTCTAAAATAACAAGAGAGTTGACAACGCTAATTTTATCAAGACGAGCGAAGATGTGTAACGTGTTGGAATATAAAGATATTAAGATAGTCTACCGTCGTTATGCATCGTTATTTTTCATCGTAGGGGTTGAATCTGGTGACAATGAATTGTTGTCGTTAGAGATTATACATAGATTTGTTGAACATATGGACAAGACATACGGCAATGTATGTGAATTGGATATAATCTTTGGTTTTGACAAGGCATATCATATTCTTGATGAATTACTCCTAGATGGATATATACAAGAATCTTCCAAGAAAGAAGTGTTGAAAAGAGTTGCACAACAAGATGAATTGGAGAACATGGATGAATTTGACAAGATATTAACATAAACGAGAAATGACCTTCTCAACTGTTTTTAAAATTTACAATATTCATACTATATATTCTGAGTATTAAATCTCCCTGGATATATGTTTCATATTTCATATTATGTTAACGTGCTATAGATTAGCTAACTAATTAAAATTATTCATAAATTGTTTGGATCAGTTATTCCTTACAAATCACATTATAAATATAATGGAGCCATTGACCTTGCAATTTGTAATAATCATAAGCCTATAACTTGACTTATCAAAACATTTTGGATTCAGTTTATAAGTTTTTTTATAAGCCATCTAAATGACCTTCGATACATCTACACAACGTACACTCTATGTCATACTGAACTCGTCATTCTGTGTATTGAAATATATGTACTTAAATATAAGTATGAGCACTGCGAATATTTTTTCTATGTGATGAGATGAAAATTAGCGTTTATCATATATATTCCTCAAAACTAGTCTACAAGCTTAATAATTGCAGTAATGTCTGACGAAGAAGACTATGATATTACTGGATCACTTGCCTTAGCGGGACCTGATTCAGAACCTGAATCAGATTTCAGTTCCGATAATGAAGAAATACAGGATGAAATACTCTCTGATGGAGATGATATTACGCACAAACCTAACAAGAAACAGAGGTTAGACAAAGGTAATACAAAACAAACCTTCCCTTCCTTGGAATTATCTGACAATGAGGATGAAAAAGAATCTAAGGATATGGCGTCCTATTTCGCTACAAATAATCCCCAAGCAAAAAAAGCTAAGAACGGTTCGTTTCCATCGTTTGGATTTTCCAAGTTTTTGTTAATGAACATATCTAAAAAGGGGTTTAAACAGCCTACACCAATTCAAAGAAAAACTATTCCGTTGATTATGGAAAGTAGAGATGTAGTTGGTATGGCTAGAACAGGTTCCGGTAAGACTGCAGCCTTCACTTTACCAATGATTGAAAAGTTAAAGAGTCACAGCCCTAAAGTTGGTGTCCGTGCTATTATTTTATCGCCATCGAGAGAATTAGCATTGCAAACATTTAAACAAGTTAAGGAGTTTAGTAAAGGTACTGATTTGAGATCTATCGTTTTGATTGGTGGTGATTCATTGGAAGAACAGTTCTCCTCTATGATGACTAACCCAGATATTTTAGTGGCTACGCCAGGTCGTTTCTTGCACTTGAAGGTTGAAATGGAATTAGAATTGAAAACTGTAGAATATATTGTTTTCGATGAAGCTGATAGATTATTTGAAATGGGTTTTGCTGAACAATTAAACGAATTAATTGCAGCGTTACCATCTTCTAGACAGTCCCTTTTATTTTCTGCAACATTACCTAGATCATTAATTGATTTCGCCAAGGCCGGTTTAACTAACCCAGTTTTGGTCAGATTAGATGCTGAAACCAAAATATCTGATCAATTACAAATGGGTTTTTTTTCTATCAGAAACAATGAAAGGGAAGCTAACTT
The DNA here is from genome assembly GCA_030564605.1 of Debaryomyces coudertii. Taxonomy (NCBI): domain Eukaryota; kingdom Fungi; phylum Ascomycota; class Pichiomycetes; order Serinales; family Debaryomycetaceae; genus Debaryomyces; species Debaryomyces coudertii. Next base: position 119,792 of record JAKTYF010000003.1, read on the forward strand.
ATTATATATTTTACAAGAGGTTGTTAAGTTACCTTTAGCTACACCAGAGGAATTGAAAAAATATCACGATATGGAAAAGAGGGATAACGGATCTGATTCAGAAGCTGATGACAACGAAACTAACAAGAAAAAAAGGTTTAAGTTTAAAAAAGAACGATTGCCTCCAGCTAATGTATTACCTTCTCAACATTCTACCATTATTTTTGTACCTACTAAGCATCATGTTGAATATATCACTACATTGTTGAAGGATGCTGGATATTTGGTATCCTATATTTATGGAACCCTTGATCAACATGCTAGAAAGCAACAATTATATCAATTCCGTGTTGGAATGACCAGTTTGTTAGTTGTGACTGATGTTGCTGCTCGTGGTATTGATATCCCAGTCTTAGCAAATGTTGTCAATTATACCTTGCCTGGTTCCTCTAAGATTTTCATTCATCGTGTTGGTAGAACTGCAAGAGCAGGTAACTCAGGTTGGGCATATTCTATAGTGAATGAAAAAGAATTGCCGTACTTGTTGGATTTGGAATTGTTTTTGGGAAGAAAAGTTTTATTAACGTCTATGCATGAAAAGAAATGTGAAATGTTGAAACAGAAACAACCATCAAATTACGTGGAACCAAAAGTATCATATACTGATAGGTTAGTCTTAGGATCGATCCCTAGGGTTGATACGGAAACGTTTCAAGAATTATATGAAAATATATTGAGGAATCATTATGAGTTAAGGGTTGTTAAAGGAGTCGCAACAAAAGGTGAAAAATTGTATTACCGTACTAGACAAGCGGCGTCTCAGGAATCATTAAAGAGATCAAAGGAAATTTTAGAAACTGGTAACTGGGATGAACAGCATTTACTTTTTGGTCCAAACTTAGAGAAAGAGAAAGAAAACTTCTTAGTCAAATTATTAAATAGAAAATCTAAAGACACTGTTTTTGAGTTTAACAAGAAAGGTAATGATAAAGATGAAGATAGTTTAGTTGAATTCATGCATAAAAGAAGAAAGCAAATTGCACCTATTCAAAGAAGAGCCAAGGAAAGAAGAGAATTATTAGACAAAGAAAGAATGGCAGGTTTAACTCATGGTATTGAAAATGAAATCTTAAAGAATGATGGTGAAATAGGTTATTCGGTAACAACTATTGAAGCCGATGAAAAAGAATTACAAGACGCATTTGAAGATGCAGATGAGTTAATTGAAAAGAAGAAAAGCGATAAGAAAAAGAGTTTCAGGGACCCTCAATATTTCCTTTCTCATTATGCTCCGGCATCTGTTATTCAAGATCAACAATTGTCTTTATCATCATCATTTGCAAACGATGCGGCAAATGCAACATTTGATTTAGATAATGATGAAAAGTTACGTGGCAACAAACAAGTCATGCAGTGGGACAGAAAGAAGGGCAATTATGTCAATGCGCACTCAACTGATAAGAAATTTATTATTGGTGAAAGTGGCCAAAAGATTCCTGCTACTTATAGGTCAGGTAGATTTGACGACTGGAAGAAACAAAGAAACTTAAAACCAACCAGAGTAGGGACAATGGAGTCTACTCCAACGAATAGTAATGACAAGAGATTTAAACATAAAAAAGTTGCTGCTCCAAAATTACCTGATAAGTTTAGAGATGACTACCATAAACAAAAAGAAAAGGTTAAGAAGGCTGTTGATTCAGGATTGCAAGTCAAAGGTTATAATAAACCAGGACAAAGACAAGAACTCAGATCTACCGAAGATATTAGAAAGGCAAGAGCAGTCAAGGATAAGAAGAGAGCCAAAAATGCTCGTCCAAGTAGAAAGCGTAAATAGAATTCTACATTTTATAATATAATCGTTAAATAATTTTTCATTCAAGCATGTAATATATATGTTAACAACTTCATATAGAATAATAATCTGAGGTATTGAACCTCATTAGCAAAACAATATGAAACAAAAAAAAGAAAAGAGAAAAAATTCATGAAAGATCATCTTCTTCCACCCCTGCTATATGGATGGTATCCTCTATTTCTATTTTGGTAACCACCTCTGCCTCTGGAATTACCAGAAGGACCTGATGGTGGCGCTCTTCTTGGACCCTTAGGCAAGTTCATTCTTCTCGATGGTCCACTTGGAGTACCAGAACTGTCTGATCCATTTTCAGGTTCTTGATTGTCTTGAGACTCAGTGGAAGCTTGTTGTTGAGGATTTAAAGGTTGCTCAGGTTGATCAGCTTGCTGGTTGTAGTCACCAGTATTTCCTTGAGCCTGTTGTTGTTGTTGGTACATGTACCATTGTTGCATACGCTGCCAGTATTCTTGCATCATTTCTGGAGACATACCATTCATACCTTGGCCATAGGCTGCCATACCTGGTTGTTGATATTGTGCTTGACCATACTGATTACCGTAATTACCATAATTATATGGTTGCTGTTGTTGTTGTTGTTGTAATTGGTTCTGCTGATGTTGACCTCTTGGTTCTGCTCTTTTGACCTCCATAGACTTACCCTTCAAAGTTAGGTATTTGTTCACAGTCACTCTGTCGACAGCATCAGGTGAATCATACGTGATAAAACCGAAACCTCTTGATCTACCAGTATCCTTGTCAATCATTAATTGAGCATCAATAATACTACCAAATTGCGAAAAGAAATCATTAAAGTCCTTTTCGTTGACCATTGGATCAATCCCACCGACGAAAATCTTACCAACTTTATCCTGTTCTTCTCTGGCAATTGCCCGCTTGGGGTCAATTAATTTACCATCTAAAATATGATCAGTTTTGATGACTTCGTCAACAGATTTTGGGTCTTTGAAAGTCAAGAAACCGAAACCACGGGACTTACCGGTGTTGTTATCTCTCATAATAGTATGGTCAATGACTTCACCATATTTGGTGAAGTATTCAACCAATCCCTGTTCTGTGGTGTCCCAGTTAAGCCCACCAATAAACATCTTACCGTGGTCCTTACCCATATTAGAGGGTGGTAATTGCTGAGGTTGTGGTGGTTGAAGTGGCTGCGGAGGCAATGGCATGCCTCCTTGAAATTGTTGTTGCATCTGTTGCATTTGCTGGAAATCTGGCATTTGTGGTGGTTGTCCTGGTGTCTGGCCGGGCATCTGGCCTAACATTTGTGGCGGTGGTGGTGGAATAGCATTCATGTCTGGTTGTGTTGGAGCTAATGCTGGCGCCTGTTCTTGGGTTAAAGTACCAGAAACGGGTTCATCTGCTTTAGTTTCCTTTGTTTCATTAGGAACTTGACTTGGCGCTTCATCTTTGGCTGAAACTTCTTCCTTCTTGTCTTCTGGTTTGTCGTTGCTAGTCTGTTCCTTCACTGTGGTAGACTTATCATCGTCACCGCTAAATTATGTTAGAATACTCACTATGAAATTTTTAATACCGCCATGACAAATACCTGGAAACACGTATGGAAACTGTTCCACGTATGCATTCTCGATATAACATCTGACGGTCCGTTGAGTCACCTTCAAAAAAAAAATACATACTAGATATCTTCAAAAAGGGCTTCATCATCATCATAGGAAGACATGGCTGACTATTGGAACTAACTAATATACGGATAAATAGTATCAAGACAAACTAAGTTTATTGAAATATGGAAATTGTATAAAACTAAACAAAAAATCTATGTAGTAGATACAAGTCAATTTTTTTAGATATTTAGGATTTTTTTTAGTCAATCAATCACTTCAATTGAATACTATATTATATTAGTTGTTTTTTAAATGGATTTATCAATAACTTTGTCTAAGAAAAAGCCTTTATAAAAAAAATCCACCTCAACGCCATCGTCAATTTTCACCAACGACAAAGAGTAGTAGTGTAATGCTCAAGTTTTTGTGCTTATATAAAGGAAACTACCACCAGCCATACAAAGAAAGATGCATGGAACTACAGGCTAGTAAAGAAAAGATGTAGACGTTGAGCAAATAATGGAGAGCTGACAGTTATCAATATTGGTAAATTCTATGAGTTTGGTATTGTTTTTCTGGACTGGATTAGGAGATTTTGGTTGATGTAACACAAATTGAGATTCGGCTCACGGAACACCTCTTTGCAGCTATTAGAAATGCCTATGAAAGAGGCAAAAGAGTATTATGGACCTTAAAGCCTTCATTTTTCTTGTATGTATGAATTATTGTGTGGCTTAAGTATCTATATGTAGTTTAAGTACTATTTGAGGTGTACATAGTTAGAAATTAGTTTTCTGGGATAAATGTAATTATCCGTTAAAGCAGGAAAACTACAGTTTGAAAATGTAAAAATATTCATATGTTATATTATGAAGTCTGCAGATTTGCCAATAGAGGTGAACACCAATAGGGTTAACATATGGCCTATAATATACGGAAAGAGCGTGACACAGGTGTAGAGTGTTTGCAGTAATTGACTAACGGTGAAATGAGCCGCATCAATTTTTTCCAATATTCGAGATGATTTTGAATCTGACATTTGAAGATTAAGTAAGTGTATATCAACATGAAGGAATACTTGATATATTTTGCTCAGGCGTACCCAAACTTCAGAAGAGCAGAGTTGGAGTCGCTTGCGGATTTTTACGGGGTTCAGATTGACTTGTCACATCACGATGAGAAGAATCCATTTTTGATAGTCAAATTGGAAAATGACGATCAGGCCCGTAAAATCATGGAAAGGTCCATCTTGGGACGTGGAATATACGAGTTATGGGGTCAAGGGAGAACATTGGAAGAACTACATGAAAATGTTAAGACAAAATCGAGTGACAAGTTTGACGAATACAAACATGTCTCGTTCAAATTCGACTTCATTGGATACATGGGTAAGAGAAGCAGCACGGAAAAATTCGAGATGATCGAATCATTCTCGTACCTAGCGTTCGAAGGTCCAATTAGAATGAAGAACCCGGATACAATTTTCAATGTGCTAGAAGAATATCATGTTCATGGCACTGAGAAGGCTATAGCACCAATAAATATGTGGTTTGGTAGACAAATCCAGTTGAGTGCAAGGACAGAAAACATTTTGGACAAATACGACTTGAGACGTAGAAAGTATATTGGGACAACTTCGTTTGATGCTGAGTTATCATTAGTCAGCTGCAACATAGGTCAAGTTGGACCTGGCAAAATAACATACGATCCTTTCGCCGGAACCGGCTCTTTCTTGGTCGCAGCCGCTAACTTTGGCGGATTGCCCATTGGATCCGATATAGATATCCGCATATTGAGAGGAAAGAACGACAAGTGCAACATCAAAGCGAACTTCACGCAATACGGCACCACGTTGAATTTCTTGGACATATTGACCATGGATTTCACCAATAATGCATTTCGCTCCGACTTGAAAATCGACACCGTAGTATGCGACCCTCCGTATGGGGTCAGAGAAGGGTTGAAGGTGTGTGGTGCAAAGGATCCAGAAAAGGCTGCTGGCCGGGAGAATATAGTAATAGATGGAGAAAAAGCGCATTTAAGAAAGGATTTCATCCAACCCAAGAAACCTTACGAATTGTCCAATTTGTTGGATGACTTATTAAACTTTGCGGCTGAAAGATTACCGATAGATGGTAGACTTGCATTCTGGATGCCCACAGCAAACGACGATTTCGAACCCAATCTAATACCCCAACATGAAAATTTGGAACTCATATATAACCTAGAACAAGAATTCAATAAGTGGTCCAGAAGATTATTGGTCTATGTTAGAAGAGATATAGATTTCAAGGGTGAGACCTCAAATGGATTAAGAGAAAACCTGATTAAAAACTTTAGAGACAGATATTTTAAAGGGTTCAGCCAAAAATCTAAATAGGTATGTACAATATTTGTAAACATTATGCGCATAGAGGTTTGATGACATATTGTAGTTTTACAATTTGAAGCATTTTAAATGAATATTAAATATATGCATTTAAAGAATACTCGCATGCGAGAATTTTGCAGCAGTTTATATGAACTTAATGCGATTATGCGACTTTCAGTTGCGCCAATAATGAGAATTAGTGTTAAACTTATACATTTGGTGGAGTGTAGACAATTACGTTATATTCTTTGGTCCTCCAATGTGAATAAACTCTTAAGTGGGTTTTTTTTAAAAGTACCGAAGTCCGTTTCTACAATTTAGAGAACTATTTAAGGCCATGTGTGTTCATCACTTTTATCGACCGAAATGTTAATCATTATATACTATCAATTATAAATAAATAATATAAAATGGCGCCTCCTACTATGGTTGAGACTTCAGTTAGACACGAATTTAGTCCTATTGTTACGGACGATAGGGTTGTTAGAATGTCTTCAGATGCTGCGAATTCAGATGTTAAGTTTGCTGACTGGGACAACTTCAAATTCACGCCAATTAGAGAATCAACCGTTTCGCGTGCAATGACCAGTCGTTATTTTGCAGACTTAGACAAATACGCCGAATCAGATATTGTTATCATTGGTGCTGGGTCTGCTGGGTTATCTGCTGCATATGTGTTGGCAAAGAACCGCCCAGAACTCAAGATTGCAATTATTGAAGCCGGTGTCAGTCCAGGCGGTGGATGCTGGTTAGGTGGTCAATTGTTCTCTGCTATGGTTTTGCGTAAACCAGCACACCTTTTCTTGCAGGAATTGGGCCTTGAGTACGAAGATGAGGGTGATTACGTTGTTGTTAAACACGCAGCATTTTTCATGTCAACCTTATTATCCAAGGTTCTTCTGTTCCCAAATGTTAAATTATTCAATGCCACTGCTGTTGAAGATTTGATCACTCGTCGTGACGAAGCTACTGGCGATTTAAGAATCTGTGGTGTTGTTACCAACTGGACCCTTGTTTCCCTTAACCATGACACCCAATCTTGTATGGATCCTAACACTATCAATGCTAATGTTATCCTTTCCGCATCAGGTCACGACGGTCCATTTGGTGCCGGTAGTGCCAAACGTTTAGACAAATTGGGGTGTATTGAATTAGGTCATATGAGAGGTTTAGATATGAACAGTGCAGAAGATGCAATTGTCAAAGGAACTAGAGAAGTCACTCCTGGTTTAGTTGTTACTGGTATGGAATTGGCTGAGGTTGATGGTTCCAACAGAATGGGTCCGACATTTGGTGCAATGGCCCTTTCGGGTGTAAAAGCTGCGGAGGCTGTCTTGAACGTCTATGATTTAAGAAAGAAACAAAACAATTCTTAAATATACTTGATTTATAGCCCTTTATATTTTAATAATATGCTATGAAATTAATTTTAAGCTTTTAAAATTATTTGCAATATCTATGACCTCTTGTCCGTCCAACATCTGGTATATAATACTAAGTGCAATTCGCAGCCTATAATACACCGACTTCGCTAATCTAGAATGATGAGCGAAGTCTTCCATACTATTTCTTTGACCTGCCGTTAGGCCAACTAATTATATTATTATAAATCATGAGGTCATATTGAGCCTTTTCATCGGTCCATCTTTCGTTTTTATTAGCCCAGGTTTTAATATCATCTATCTTAGCAGACTGCGCCAAAAATGCCCGTAGTAGTAGTTGTAGGATGTTTAGTTTAAGACCAGAAAATGGATATCCGACATTTAAACAAGAAGATGACGCTAATTTATAAAATCTACTATAGATAACTAAACCGCTATATGTTTTACTGGTTTCGGTTTCGACGGGCTTTATCCAACATTTTAGGGCTTCAATGTTTTCTATTTTATTAGCGTGAAATCTAATCAGGCAGTTGGTGTTCGAATTTCAAGTCCCGGGCATATCATAGGTCATATAAACTTGATGGTCTATATTTCTGCATGTCCTTAACTGGAAAGTTATTCAAATACTAAGACGCTGGAATAGTAATAGATAATATTTTACCTGATATTGCTGCAATATAGGCTTATAAGCTTCAACAATTCCAAATACCTTTTACCATCATTTTTATCATCCGCAGGAATGTTAGAAATATCAGATGCACCAGGATATTCACAATCTAAATCAATTCAATCTAAACTATGCTTCTTTAAAAGGTTGACTGAATTTGTTGCAAATGTTTTCCTGTTCTTGTCAGTAACACCATTCCAAAATGTCTGATAATCGACGGTGATCTCCACCGAAAAATAGCTATCTTCTTGCTGCTTATTTTCAAAAAAACGTCTAATTTGTATTTTTGAATCGCCTATAATTAAGTCATCTCTAATAAATACTGAATAATAAACAGAGTAATAACTAATTAAGACCTTTTCACTTTATCTCTAACGTTCAACTTAAACTATCTTTTTAAAGTCAGGTCCTTCGTCTGTGTGAACTTTGCCGTATCCACAGTTGGAAATGCAATCTGCTGTACAAGGTGGTCCCGTGGGACTATCATTCCTCTCAAAGAAACCTGAATTCAAATTGCAATAACCGTTCTGACTACACCAAGTATTCAAAGGCATTTGACATCGGTGCCGTCTTTCGAAGACTGGGACCCCATTTAGTGAATTAGTCAAGGTGCTCCACCAAACCCACCCATGGATGATAATTATCACATCCCATCCAAGGAATCGTTCTTGTTTCACTTCATAAGATCGTTTCTAATAATTGAAAATTTATCCATCAAAAACTGGCACTATTAATATCCGGGTTCGAAAAGATCCAAACTACTACAACATTCCCTTGTAGTTAAGCGTGTGTAAGTTTAATAGAAGAAAGGACGCAGTAATTACTGCAAAAACTATGTGTTTTTATATCTATAATCCAGAATAAGTAATATATTAATTATAAAAAAAAATCGTTTTTATTTGAACGATGCTACTTACGTATATCTATGAAGAGATGGTATGTAATACCGAAGAATAGCCTTCTTCCAATTGCCAATGTAAAGTAGAAGTGGATGTCAGCAAAAAAGTAATATTTATACCAAAATTTTTCAACGCAATTGTGCGACATTCCGCAGACATTAATAAAACATAAAATTGATTTGAATTTAACTAAATCAATTCGTACCATACAACCAAAACATTAAACAGTGAGCAATTATAGGATGACAGATATCCTTAAGTATGTATTTGAATGAAAAAGGAGTACAGTATTAATTTTTCATATAGACGTGATATACTAACAGTGTAGAATCACCAATACTAATCCTCGTGGGATTCCAGAAGCCCCATTTATAGATAAAGTGGAAGACTATGTCAAAAATCCAGATGTAGATTTTGATAAAGTTATCTCCGCATTCCAAGATCGTTTGCAACAATACAAGTTTATGGAAGTATCCAAAAAGCAACAATTAGGCGATTTGAATGTTAAAATACCGGACATCGAAAAGAACTTGGCCATCATAAACCATATTAAGGAAATGAAAAAGAGCGACGAGGACGAGGACAAAGTTATTGAAACCAATTACGAATTGAATGACACGTTATACACCCGAGCCACGATCGATACTTCAAACTTAGAGTCGGTGTACTTATGGCTTGGAGCAGAGGTTATGTTAGAGTACCCTCTCGATGAAGCTATTGTGTTATTGAACGACAGATTGAAGGGTAACAAGGACCAATTGGGGCTCGTAAAAGAGGATTTGGAGTTTTTGAAGGAGAACATTACCACCATGGAGGTAAACACTGCCAGATTGTACAACTGGGATGTTGAACGAAGAAAGAAGTTGAGAGCAACCGAGGAAGGTGCTAAGAAATGAAGATTTAGACTAATCTGTTACCTGTAATATATCGATAAATATTTAATGCATTGATTTGTATAAACCCTATTCGTATCCTGATGTAGATTATGTTCTGAATGTGTCCAAGAACTGACTGCCCAACGGCCGTACGGGGGTTTCTGCTCTGATTTCATGGGCATGGCTATTGCTTCTGCCTTCGTCTAGAACTTCCTCTGTATCTTCATCTGCTGTCAGTTCACCAGTATTAACGTTGGTCGTATTGATGGTGGTGCCATCGCTGCGTCTTCCTCTGGCAGACGTGACCACGGTGGTGGCGAACCTGCGAGGACTCACGAACAATTCGAAGATAGACACCGGCACAAACCAGTTTTTAGCCGCTGGTAGCAACTCGTTGACATGCAATTTACCGATGATGATCCCCACCACGCAAGGTATTATCGACCCCATGCCATGGTTGAGAAGCAATAGGGTATATATAATATGGATCTGGAAGTGATTGGTGAGCACAAGTTCTTTGCTTGCATTAGACGGATGTACGTCGCCGTCATCCAGCAAGGTGGGTCTTGCCAACAAGACTTTGAACTTGTACGACGTCGGAATATACGCCCCGTAGCAAATGTACAACGACGACAAGATCCCCAACGGCCCTGGTTTCACCAGGTTGAACACTGTGGTGTGGTACTCGAGATCTCCCGCTCTGTCACCCACAACCAACGACACCAAATACTCTCCTATGTTCACCCCCAACTGCCCCACGCTCATGAACAAAACGCATACGATCGCGTTGTACAACGCAAACACAACTATCAACGACATGTATCTCCGCAGCCCGTAAAACCGCTCCAAGTTCTTGTACTGGAACCAGAGAAATATGCACAACATGTAGTCCGACTCATTGATCACAGACATTTGGTACGTCGCTATCCTCCAGTACTGGGAGTACTCCATTATGTACGGGTCGATCGCCAACCGCACGTAATGCTTCATCTGCATAATCGAGAGTCCTAATGCCACTACCGTACTGATGATGCACACTGTCTTTGACACAGGTGTGTTGTTGAACCCTCTTATCGGTGTAAGTTGTGCCATAACTGTGATTGATCCTTATCTGTTTGCAAGCGTCTCCCTTACCAATTCAGTCTAAATATCCGTTCTTTCCAGGACTAATTGAATCTCCTCTTTATCTATCGTTCCAAGTCACTATGTACTGACGTATAGCTGTTTCTGTCTGTATTGGTACTGTACCTCTCTGCAAATATAGTGTTTACTGATAAACACTTCACCAGGCTGATATCAACAGGGTTTCAGCCCCAGATCATCATATAATTGTGAACTAAAACGTGAAAGTCTACCGAAAATTGGATATGACACAAAACAGTTTTTTTTCAAAAAATTTTCAGTAGTCCCATCTCTGCGAGAACGTTGAACATAATAGTTTTCCTATAAGACTTACAACTTTTTCAGATTGTTTTATTCATCACAGGTCAAAGTAACTAAACATGGGTAGAGATCACACTACTAAGCAACACGCCAGATCTGGTCACAGAGATGCACCAAAGTCAGACAACGTCTACTTGAAATTATTAGTTAAGTTATATTCTTTCTTAGCTCGTATGTATACTATTTAATAAGGATTCACCAAAAGAAGATGTTATAATAAACCACTCATTTTATGGAGCACACGTTAGTGGAAACACGCAAGAGACGGGGTGGAATTGAGATGGGACGAAGTAACCATGGAAGTTTGGCGACGACGAAAAGCGACAGATACAATGCAGACACGAAAGGAGCACGACAGCATCTTGCACCAGTAGAGACACTGGAAAAGTCAAGACTCGAGCTTGGGTGGGCCGTTTGGCACACAAGTAGGGTCTGCAGACGAGTAGACGTTGAGTCATACGCACCGTGGTTGGGCTGGTGATGCAGCGACCTGCCACGGCCATGGGAAGCCATTCTGCGAGTACATGGCACAAACATTTATTCTGTAAATGTGGTGTTTACTGTGCGTCTTCTGAGCAGAAACAAGATCCTTATACTAACATTTACAGGTCGTACTGATGCTCCATTCAACAAGGTCATCTTGAGATCTTTGTTCTTATCCAAGATCAACAGACCACCAGTGTCTGTCTCAAGAATCGCCCGTGCCTTGAAGCAAAAGAACACCGCTGACAAGACCATCGTTGTTGTAGGTACCGTCACCGACGACAACAGATTGTTGGAATTCCCAAAGGCCACTGTTGCTGCGTTGAGATTCACCGCTGGTGCCAAGGCTACCATCTTGAAGGCTGGTGGTGAAGCCATCACTTTGGATCAATTAGCTTTAAGAGCTCCAAAGGGTCAAAACACTTTAATCGTCAGAGGTCCAAGAAGCTCCAGAGAAGCCGTCAGACACTTCGGTTTCGGTCCTCACAAGAACAAGGCTCCAAGAATCCAATCCACTGGTAGAAAGTTCGAAAGAGCTAGAGGTAGAAGAAGATCAAGAGGTTTCAAGGTCTAAGTTAGATAGCTTATGTACTTTTATAAGACGTTTAGTCCTGATTCTTCTCTAATTTCTTTTACGAACTCGTTAATTTGTGTTTAGTGTATAATATAAAATATAAGTTTCTGAGTTAATGTACATACATTAAGCAAGTAGCATCGAACAATTGCACCATAATAGTGTTTTCGCTATTTGGTTCCACAATGCACGTACCGTGCAAATGTCTGTCAAACCAGCAACAGCTCATGGTCTACCTTCATACACTTTTCACCATAATCACGCTATCTCTACATCTACGACCATTGCCACCTTACAAACATAATTTGTCTTAATTTTAGGACTACATTACTGTACTCTATTCTCTTCCCTGCTCCCCATTTTTTGCCAGTTCGTCACCAATTTTTCACATCTTTTCGCCATCCCTGTTCAATTGGTCGTATTTTAAACATGTCCATATTCGCTCCCTGTAGATGGACCTTCACAATCTTCCTAAACTCCTACTCTTACATGCATCTGTCCTACTTTTTGCATCTATTTTGCTAGCTGTGACTGCTTTTTCGTCTCTAGCGTAGCCCTCAGAATTTGAGTAATTTACAATACTAAATATATTGAGTTACACAAAGTTGCTCTCACAGCGAAAAATTCTACCCACTTTCGGTCTCACTGCGTAGGAATAATCTATCGATACTGAAAAAAATTTTAAAACTAGACACTAAGTGCTATTACATCTACAACCTAATACATATAACCAAAGACAATATGCCAGGTGTTTCCGTCAGGTAAGTATCGTCGTATCCAATAAAGATTACTGAAAGATTGCCCACAATATAGATGGAAATTGGAAGATCTATAGTAGATGATTGAAGAATGCTCAGTAACGAGGAAAACTGAAAAGACAATAGGTTGCAAGATATGGAGAGTAGTGAGGCCATGAGGGATATGAAATATGTAGAGCAAAGGAATGGGGTGCTTTAACAGTGATATAGAAGATATATATCGGAGACTGGTAGTGAGAAACCTAAGTGAAAATGGTGAAAAACTTTTCACTATTTAGTACCCTTCGATAATGAGAACGAAAAGCATACGAAAGAGACCATGGGTGGAGGAAATAATGAGGACGACCAGTAGGCGAACGTGATAGACTATGGGCAATCATTTGTTGAATCTAAACGACTATGGGCAACAGAATACTAACATGCATTATAGAGACGTTCCAGCTCAAGAGTTCATTAACGCTTACGCACAATTTTTACAACGTCAAGGTAAGTTAGAAGTTCCAGGTTACGTTGACATTGTCAAGACTTCTGCTGGTAACGAATTACCACCACAAGAAGCTGAAACTTGGTACTACAAAAGAGCTGCCTCCGTTGCCAGACACATCTACTTAAGAAAGCAAGTTGGTGTTGGTAAATTAAACAAATTATACGGTGGTGCTATTAACAGAGGTTTCAGACCACACAAGCACGTTGACGCTTCTGGTTCTATTAACAGAAGAGTTTTGCAATCTTTAGAAAAGATCGGTGTTTTAGAAATTTCTCCAAAAGGTGGTAGAAAGATCTCTGAAAACGGTCAAAGAGATTTAGATCGTATTGCCGCTCAAACTTTAGAAGATGACGAATAAATCATTTAATTGGTGTCCTTTAAATGTTAATTAAATGGTGTTATTTTATTTTTTAAACTCTTATTTTCTCTAATTTTGTATTTAACTGTAATAAAATTAGCAAAACCGCATTGTAAAATATTAATTTATGTTGTGTTTATCTAAAGATTACCTTGTAGCGTAAGGCGACCATTAATTAATCATTAATTCGTTACGTGTTTAAAGCATCTATATACGTAATGCAATTCTATAATTTTATAGCTAGATTTGATCTATTATCTCAAATGCGCGATTAGCTACCACTTGTCCTTCTCTCTCACGGTGTAGTATGCTTACTTCTTCTTCTAAGCCAACCCATTTCAATGGTGGCTGGTCGGGTAACGAATTGATCCACGATTTGTATACTTCTGTAGAAACTCCGTCGGGGATATGCAACTGGGTCCCACTTTGCAACGTCAATATGTTTTCAACCAAATTAAAGCTGCTATCAAATGCTTGTATTTTGAATATCAGGGCCGCCAAATTGGTCATATATTCCAAGTCGGATTTATTATCAACCTGACCACCATAAGTAATATCCCCAATTAAATAACTCAATTCTTCCCATGGTATTATTTCAGGCGAAATATTAGACCGTCCATCATTGAATGGTGATAACAACTTTTTTATCACATAAAGACCTGAAACAAAATCTGAATCATTTATATCATATTTCTTAGTAAATGACATAGGTGCATATCTCGATCTTTCTTGGATTAATGAATGGAACCAGGATAACAAGAAACATATATGTCTGTATTCATTAGTGTTGTCAGCTAGGATTTCTGGAGGTATCGAATTATAAGTTTCATTAACAATATTTTTTAAACCTGGTTCATTTTCAAAAATAAGAATCTTTGACTTATTGATCAAAGCAGCTGGGACATCTGATGATAAGTTACAACTCATAAAAAATTTAAAATCTTCGTGAGCTGATAATGATTCTAATTTCTTATCAAGATAGCTTAACCAAGTTGGCGACATCTGCACATTCTGGATCAATATCCAGAAGCCGCTTTTAGCAGCAAGATTTATTTCCTTATTGGCTATTTCAATACCTTCTTTTGATCCCATTGATACAACTAGTAATCTTTTATTCATACGACGTGCTACTTGTTCAACCTTATATGTCGCATCATAACTCTCGTGCGATGCTAAAATTATAGGACCATCGTGCCCAATATGAGGTGAAACCCAATCTTTCAAGTCGTACTTTGAACTGATTGGGCCAATACCTGTAAACAAAAACGACGCCAAGTTATTAAACGCATCCATGAAAGAATCTTTTTTACCACGGCTAGATACAACCAACGATTTAATAATGTCAGATAGTATCATCAAAGATTCATTGTCACCATTGACAGAACAAATTTTATCTATCTCAGTCTCTGTGAAAGTGTTCGTCTTCTCATAAGTTACCAAAGCTGAAGTGAATATATTGTTTAATGGTTCCGCATAGTTTCCAATCAGAATGGATTTTAATATCTCAGCAAACGTATGTTTGAATTGCTGACCTATTTCTAATGTGTAATAGCTAACACTCATAGCCACAGCAAATATAAGCTTATCCAAGTATTTTAAGGAAGGTGCAATTCTTGCATATGATTCTCTGTATAATTCCTTAATAAATGAACCAATATCAATGTCATTGGGATTAGCTTTCAAAACGAAGGTGAACATTGCTATATACGTCTCAAGTGAAAAATGGTATAATTTATTGAGTCGACTCATTTGCTTGATGGTTCTAAAAATAGCCGATGAGTGTTTTGCAATATCGTAATATTTGTTCCTTTCATCTTCCACTGCTTTCATAACATCATTTGATTCACTTATTTTCACATCGATATCAGTAGCTTCGTCTTTTAATATTTCTAAAGTTTCTATAATTTTATCATTGTCAAGAATATTTCCTGTGGAATCACTCAATGAATTCAAGAGTTGTTCCTCGAGATCGTGTAACCGAACCAAGTATTTACCTTGCAAAGAAACCAGCTCAAGTCTTTTGGCCTCTATATCCGGTCTCTTGTCTTGCAATGTGGTGTTAAGAATCATGTTTTCAAGGCTGCCTGTTGTGACAGTGAAGTTAATGAGGGATGTTCTCGCTGTAACGAATGGCGATAATACGACTAGTGAGTCCCTCGTATGTAATATCAACTTAAATTCAGGAGAAAAGTCAATTTCTCGATTACCAAGTCTTATCATCATACGACCACCATTTCTATAAATCTCGTTCCTCAAAACCGAATCAAGAATTGGATTATAATATTCCGCATCTTGTATCAATAATGTACCTCCAAATCGTATCTCATTTTCTAATTGCTTTATAAAACTGTCATTCAAGAAACTAGTGACAGATAATTTTTTGGGTATAAAAGATTCCGATAAAATTGCAGGGATATTTGACGACGGGTCAATAATAAAAGGTATTTTCGATGTCTTCATTATTGTAAAATTTTCAATATTTAGATCATCGTTTGATAGGCCACAATGTTCCCATTTCAAAATTTCGTCACTGCCAGTTAAGTATTCCGCTACTGTGATACCTTCATCGAAATTAATTCCACAATTATATAATCTTTTTCTCCATTCCTTTGTAAGTATAATGCGGCGCTTTTGATCGTAAACACCAGCATATACTAAAAATGCTGCAGTTAAGATTGCATTTCCGACTAAGCGTTCCCTCTGCAAACCAAACTTTTTGATGCTCGATTTCCATCTTTCTCTTTCAGAAGTTAAATTATCTATTAATTTTAAACTTCTGTTCACTTTGGATTCAACAATCTTCATTTCAGATTTTATGTTTTCCGCTTCTCGAATCAATGAGCTGTAGTTGTCTTTGTATTGCTCTATACTTTCTTCCAATTCATGAATCATTTCATCAATTGCTATTAACTGAGCTTTAGTTTTCTTCTTTTGACTTTCCAAAAGATGAACTTCTTCTCTAAGTGGACCTATCTTATCGAGTATAGACGAATAAGCAAGCTGTGCTTGAATCCACTGTAATAAAGGACCACAAGCTTTACTTGCTCTATTAACTGCTTCATAATTGTAATCGCTCCTAGAAAGATATGTTGTTTCCATATATTTCCTTATATTTGAAGTCAATTGCAGTTTGTTATCATATGCTACTATATTTGCGATAAAGTCGTCACGACGGACTATTAATTGAACATCTCTCCAACTTGATACTTCATATCCAATCAATATACAAACAGATTCCATTGTCATTTTAACAGCCGCAGGAGGATTCGACATACTTCTGATTTCAGTAAGATGTTGTTTCTTTATATTCTGAACACCTCTTTGGGCCTCCAAAACAGCTGGTTCTGCAAGTTCTAAGTCCTTTGTTACTTTCGTTTTACGCTTCTCAATTTCAATTTCTTGTTTAGCAAGTTCCTCTTGAGTAGCCACAGAGAATTCTTGTTTCCGCTCAGCTTCATTCTGTTCCGTTAGCATTCTGCTTAGCATTGCCTTGGCTTCCTTATCTTTAACCATCAAGTATTCTTTCTTTTCTGAAAGGTTGAGCTTCAAATCATTGACCTGCAACACTGTTTCCCTAAGTTTGTCCAACCCTCTAGTGATATGACGTTGGTTTTCTTCCAAATTAAATTGCTTTTCGCTGAATATTCTAATAAATTCTCTCACAAAAGACATAATTCGACTAGGAGGATTCTTCAAAGATGGAGTTGCTTCATAATCGAACTCAAAGCGATGGAAATAAACAAAGGTATCTATAATCACATCTCTGAATCCCAGTACATTCGACAAGCTGAACTGTTCAAAGGAATCAGGAATAACATAATTTGACATGTCAAGCGGGACAGAACTAAGTAATGTAGATACAATATCATATAATGATCTATTTGACCAATCACCCATCCAACTGAGGACGCATCTATTGAATAACGCTGGAGACGAAACCACTTGAGGTCGATTCACATTATTCATTTCGCTAAGAGTAAATATGACATGTAAATTTTCAGATACTTGTTTCGTGAACCAATCATAAAGTTCTTCGTTTGAATCTAGAAGTAAATTTTGTGCATGAGCCTGATCGGAACACAAGCTCATCAAGTTATTGAATTCGTCTCCTTCAAACAAACCCGGAATTTCTGCATTTGCAAGCAAAGTGTTCATACGTTCAATGAAGGACGTTTCGAGTATACTTGATTCATCGATAATAAAACATATCTTTTCACCTGTTGCACATCTTGTGAGGATTTGTCTTAAACTTGTATCAAAATCCAGTAAACCATAATTCTTGCTAACATTTAATTGAATGACTTTTAGTCCATTTATCCATGCTACAAACTTAGTTAACGTTGTTTTACCACTAGTACAAGGTCCAACTAAGATCATATGCCCTTGAGGTTGTCTTAATACTCTATCAATTCGTAATGAATGATCCAATAAATCTTCGTATAATACTAAATCGACTTCAATCTCTTCTTCACTGAAAACCCTGAGTCTTTCAATAAGAAAAGAACGAAGTTCATTCTCATCAACAGATTCGTAGGCCCCTGTTAACCAACTTGAATAAAGTACTGGCTCTTGTAATGCCGACGAATTATCGACATTAGGGAAATGTTCAACAACAGCATTTTTGAAAATTTCTTTTGTCCAGTCTCTTTCGGAGTCACGTACTAATCTATCATAGAAGAGTCTCAAACCTTCATGGTACCATAACCTGGCTAAATCTTGTAAATTCGAATAATCTGACACTTTTAATGCCTCTAAAATACCTTTGCACCATCGAGTTAATTCGCGTGGAGAATAAATGTAATGATCTTGCAAATTTGAACTCAATTTTCCTTTAGTCTGTAAATAAACATCAATCATTGAATCAGTGAGAGTTTTGGTATATCCTCTAAGATTTGGCGCACATTTCATAACTGCCAAATTAAATGTTTGGTAAATTTGATTCAAAGAACCCTTTCCAGGGTAATCAACCATTATTAAAGATACATGACGCAAGAAACGATTAGAAAGCTTGTTCCGCCCTGGGTCATTGGGCGAATTACAGGCACCGACAAACTGAATGTTCAAAAGTTTAACCCATTGCTTATCCCTAACATTCCAAAATCCTTTATGTTCTATCATTTGACGTATCAAAGAGATAACTCTTTGTGTGCCATATTTATCAAACCCAGGCAAATTAATTTCATCACAGAAGACAACGACCCATTTGCCATTGATTTTTGGTGTAAGGATTGCACCATTGTTGGTTTTTTTGTAGTAACAATAATGCTCTAATGATTTCATGAGCGACTGAGGTGTCAGATCTTTTGAAAAATTAAGAGATAAAACATCCAAGTTTGGCGATTTTCTCAAAGCCTCCAACAATGTCATTGTCTTACCGGCCCCTGGAGGACCACATAATAATAAAGATTTGTGTTCGTTTAAAATTGAATAAATTAAACTTTCGTGTCTTACGGTATCTAATGTTGGAATCACGGTAGTAGGATTAACAACATGCTGGGGTTCTAAATCGACATTTTGTACCTTTTTATTCCAATTCTCCCATTCACAGTCTGGAAGAACTACATCATAATCAATCCAATTTTCAACTCCCTTTCCTTCTTCAGTTACATGTATCTCTGCAAAGCATTTCAAATGTGATATAGTTTTACTAAAATCTTCTCTCTCAGAAAGAGGAGAGTCCCCTGCAAAAGCCCATATACACGACAATGCTACTGCCTTTGTAATGTACTTTACTGTATTGCCTATAGGGACACCTTTGTTTTTTAAGAAATAAGTAATAAAACGACGGCAAAACGATCTAAGTAATGTAAAGAGTGTTTCCAACGCTCTATGTATTGTAAAATTCATAATATGACCTAGGCCGTTAGATTCCTTTATGATAATATGCAAGTCGTCGTAATTTATAACCTGCTTGATTTGGTTAACCAATTGCGTGTATAAAGGACGGGCATCACTATTATCGTCCATAATATCATCACTAAATTTTATTGGAGATGATGATAATTCAAAAAGAGACTTCTTAAATAAAATATCCGTTGTAACTAGCGATGAGTCAAACCATATCATTCCACATCTACTAATAGTGGCTGGTGTTGTGAATTTCAAACTATCAACTTCAAATATAAGTTTCGTATTTTCTGGTAACGAAAGCCGCTCGCCGTTTGGTAACGTCAAAATCCTGTTATCATCTAAAACACTATTGAGATTCTCAACCCACTCTGGATCAATATCACCATCGAAAACTATCCAAATTTTCTTAGATAGTTCACCCCTTAAATTATTTTTAATTTTTCTTAGAATGCTTGTAAATAAGCCGTCAGTCCAATCATGGGTAATGATATCTAAAGAACCATAAATATTCTCTTTAGACAATATCTTACAGTCAATAATGAATGACACACTATCAACATTGTCGATTTCTGAGGATGTTCTTAAAACCAGTTTCCAAATAGTAGATTTTCCAGAACCTGACTCCCCAACGAGCATGACTCCGTGATTACTATTCTGAATTTGATATAATTGTAATGCTTTTGTAATAAAATTTTCGGATATGACCAAGCCTGTATCTTTCCCATATTTTTCAAGGTGAGTTATAAATTTGCTATAATCATGTGTATCATAAGTAACATTTGGGAAATATTTCTCTTGTAAATCATTTAATATTAGTTCATCTTCCTTTATTAACTTAGGAGTAATTGTTTCTTTTATGCTTTGCAAAATTAATTTGTTCTCGAAATTCTTACCATCATTCTCCATAGTTCCATCTAATGATCTTTTGATTAACCCGCATCTAATCAATGTATTCTTTAAAGCCCTCAAACCAAAATCGTAGTGGGATTGCTTAGATGACAAATCTGTCATTTCTAGGAAAAATGGAACAATAATGGATGCGAATTCCTTAGAATAAATAAAGTTTTGTGACGTGAGTAATACTTCTACGATAATCTCTAAGTCTGGTTTTTCCATAGAAAAACTCCTAAACAATTTTTTCAAATTTTCAGGTAACTCAAATCGACCAACGTAGCCGGGATTCATAGTAACGAATATACCGGTTTCAGTGTTAATGTTAATTTTCTTTCCGGAAATTTCGATCAAGTCATTGGGTTTGCTTAGTCCTAGTTCAATATTCTCAATTTGTGAAGATACAGCACTTAGATTATGTTCATCTAACCTATTGAACTCATCAAAACAACCCCAGCATCCTACTTTACAGAGACCCAAGAAGATTCTACTCATAGATGAAAAATCAAACGACTCATCGCAACAGAATACTAGAACCATCTTACCTAAATTGTGTCCAAGTGCTTTAACCGTCTCAGTTTTACCAGTACCGGCAGGTCCAAATGGGGAACCTCCAAGTTTTTGATCTAGGGCATTGATCATTGTCAAAAAGCATTTATCAACTAAAGGCGTGTATGCTAATTTCTCAGGAATTCCTAAATATTCAAAACCATATGTAAATTCTGTATTAGATTGCCTAATCATCAAACTGGATAACAAATTATTTGACTCTCTATTATAAAAAAATTGTTGTTGAGTATTCCAAATAAATATGGCTCTAGAATGTGATTTCGAATCAATTAAAAGAATCAAAATATCTCTTTGATGTATGAATTCGATAACTAAGTGCTCTATTTTCAGTCTCTGAATTGCTGAATGATCAGAAGATATATGCTGGGTTAATATTTGAATTATTTTGAGACAATTATCCAAGTGATCCAGTAAAGTGTTAGCATATATAGCTTTTTCAACAAATTCAGTAAAAAGAATTTGACAAACAATTGTACACACTTGCGCAGGTAATGAATCAATCAAGTGAAAGAATTCTGATTCATCCAGCATATTGAAATTTTCATATATGACTCTGAAATCAGAAATCGAATCTTTCGTCAATTTGGATAAAGTGAGTCTAACTTCTAATTCAAATTCTTTCAACCATTCGTAGATACGTGGAAACTTAATAAGTGAAACAGGATTTTCTAGTTTCACTTTTTCATTTTGTTCACTATTAAAAGCAGTTATCAAGCATGATTCTTTATTATAATCGACATGCGAAATTCCAATGAACATTTTTTTGAAATGTTTATTAATTTTAATCATATCGGTCGAACTGCCAATAATTTCCAATAAATCTTCATTACCGATGAAATAAAATCTTGGAAACAATTCTCTTTGCTTCTCGAGATAATCTGTTAAGGATTTTCTAATTTTAATCAAACCTTCTAATGCTTTTTCCATGGTTGTTTGAATATCTGTTATAGATAATACTTCAATCACCAAGGAATATTTATAGATCCTTTTCAATAGGCCCAGAAACTGAAATGTAATATTACCAAACCTTG
Source organism: Debaryomyces coudertii (assembly GCA_030564605.1). Taxonomy (NCBI): domain Eukaryota; kingdom Fungi; phylum Ascomycota; class Pichiomycetes; order Serinales; family Debaryomycetaceae; genus Debaryomyces; species Debaryomyces coudertii. Next base: position 141,854 of record JAKTYF010000003.1, read on the forward strand.
TGAATTCGATAGGCAAAATGCTCTTGATATCATTATTATCGCTACTAAAAACTCCGTCCAAATACACCCATTGGCGTTGGACATCAATCCACGTATCTAGCAAAACAGACAACTTATTCAACTTATCTTCTAAAACAAGTATTTCTTGTTCAAAATTGCTATAATATGGTGAATTTTTCATACTTGTCAATGAATTAATATTACTATTACACTGATCAAAAAGCGTATCCCAATTTTTCACTAATCTACTCTTATTGTTATAATTGAACGTTTCAAACGAAAGAGTTGACCAATCTGATTTAATTTGGTTTAAATTATCTTCAATAGTTTGCTCATTATTCGCCTGGCTTAGTATAGATTTAATAATTTGTTCATTTAGGGCAAAATTCAAATTCCAAATGTCACGAACTGTTAAGATATCGTAAGATAAATCAACGAATCCTAATCTATTTAACAACATATCCCAATGACGCGGTTTCATAGAATCAGACTTTAAATTATTGATGAGTGAAAAATTCTTTAAATATGATTTAATTATATTTTGAATCTCATCGAAGGCCGAATATTGACGTATCTTTGAAGGCAAATATCTGGAATTGCTCAATAATTCGTCTAATTGTAGATGCAAGTTTCGCGGTTGAATATTAGTCCATTTAGTGGAATTAATTCTATCAAGATTTTCCCATATTGTATTTATTGAAGACCAAACTAACTTGAGATCTTTCGCTTCATTCAAAATTCCGTTCAATTCTTCAACCTTCTTAATTGGTATATTTAAAGCCTCAGAAACAGTCAAAATAATCGTAGACTTCGTTATTAACGAAATACATGATTCTTCAAATATATTCAAGGTATTAATTGCGAGAGAAGGGTCTAGGTTTCCAGCAATAGGTTTCTTCTTAGACCAATCTTTAATTGATATGTTTATTTGATCATTTAATCGAATTGTCTCTGACTTTATTTTTGACTCTATGATTTCGTGGTTGTCTTTAATTTTCTGGTGTTTTTTATCTATCAAATTACAAACAATCGAGAGGTTGTTTTCAAGCTGTTCAATATAAGTCCAATTTTTAGGGAATTTAAATCTCTGCCTAAGTAAGAGCTTCTGACCCCTTTTCAAGATAGATAACTGATCTTGCCAGCAATCTAAATTATCTTTAAATTTTAAATAATGGTCAATATGTTTAATTAGCTTCTCGAAACTATCCAGGAAGTTTAGATTACCTTCGAGTATTAACTTCGCATTAATAAAAGCAGTATTCTGATTATTTAATTTGTCCTGATAAAATGTGCTGAATTTATTGACTAGTTCATTCTGAAAGTTGTCGTACTTCAAATTAACTCTTGATTGAACCTTTGCAAAATCAATATAAATTTTGTTCCCCACTTTTTTATGGTTCTCGGAATTATCAAAAATTAATCTTAGATCAATAATTCTTTCTGTTGCGTCTTGCCAACAGTTTAAATCTTCGATATTCGATAACAATTTATATAAGTCTTCGTCTGAGTTCAAGTCCAATTCCCAAATATTCTGTAATGTAACCCATTTCTGGAAATATATTTCAGTCTCGTTATATAACCTGTTAATAATAGTAAGAATATCCAAAACTCTGTCCGTGAATGATTCATTCGAAGAGCTTAGCAATACAAATTTACTACTGTAGCTATTTTGTAATTGTATTGTAGGTTGTGTTTCAATCACTGATAGAATTTGGTTCACCTTTTCGTACAAGCTTTGTTTCGTTTGTTCTAATGGCGGTGAAACTAGAAAAGATTGGTCTTGTAATAAAATAGAATGTTTGAAATCATTTGTAAATATTAGTTGTTCTTCATAATTACCGTATAACCCATTGCTCAAGAGGGTTAATTGTTTTTCACATTTATTAACTAAGATAATCAACAAATCTTCATTTATTAAATCACATAAATGGCTAAGCCCGCAATAATTATCGAACGATAGTTTAGTAATTTCAGATTGTATCAAATTGATGCAATTATTAATTATTTTAAAATCAAATTCACAATCTTCTAATTCAAAATAAATGTTCTTATGGATAAATACATATAACCTTTCAAGCATATTGATTTGATTATAAAATTTGTAAATATCATTCTGAAATGCAGTCAAATCATTTAGTGATTTAATCTCGATCAAGTTTTCCGAACCATTTATGGCTGTATCATCAGAGATATTTTTCAAATCGAAAGCCTGTGATAAATGAATCCAATTGATTTTGATTATCAGTGGTAAATTGTTTAAAATCTTTAATTTTTGGTTTTCCACTAGGAAACCAAATTTTATGCCGAATTCAGTTTCTACTAGATCAAATTTTAGAATCTTTTTCAATATGTCTAGGTGTTCAATCAATCCATTAAGAAAAGAGTATATTTTATCAATCTTTTTGAATTGAAGTACTAAATTAACTGGAATTTTAAACCCTAGATTGGTCAATTGATTTAATTGCTGAGATAATTCGATCAATTTAAAATCAAAGTTTACAATTATATCAAGTTTGGGCGATGAAGTTACCTTCAATAATGAACCTGATAAATAGTCAATCCTTATATTCGTTAATTCATCTAACCAGTTCTGAAATAGTTCACATATGTCTAAATTCTCAATTAATTTAGTTGTCTTCAAAAAAATTTCATTTCCGATTGAGTATTGATTCCAATTAGACCCTAATAATTTAGGTAATATTTTTAAATATGAGTTTAATTTATTAGTTAAACTTACGTTCCAAGTAATTCTGGTGACTATCGAAATATTCTGATTATGAGTGCCATTAATAATAACGTTATTTAATGTATCAATCAATCTATTATTTTGTTTGAGATTTAAATTTATCAATTTATCAATTTCTAAGTTTGCAGATGATAAAATTTTCAACTTGAAGTCATCGTTGATCAAGTGCAATAAGTGATTTGAAACCTCCGTTGATATTTTAAATTTGTTAAACACTGATATAAAATCATTAAAATTTTCGCAATTGTTAAAATATCTGTTAAGCTGAATTATGATCAACGATTCTAAATCCTGGTAGACTGACAAATATGAATTTTCATTGTTTGACCATACTTTAAAACTTTGGGATGATAAATCCAATAGATTACATGGAATAATATAGTTGTTGTATGCATTTGTTAATTTATGAGCAATATGTGTTGGATCTTTTAGAAAAGTATTCAACATTATTAATAAATCATTATGTTTTAATCGAAAATCATACCAAATCTTAGTACGGTTTTTCAAATCATTCAATAACTCCTGGCTGATTCTAATGATGAAAAATTTTTCCTGTTTCTTTCTTAATAATTCTCTGAATAGGTTAATTATGAACTTAATGTTGTTATCAATTATATCGAAGATTTTTAAAATCAAGTTGTTATGAATGTTGACAAATTCCCCTAATGGAATTGTCATTAAATTATAATCGATTAATATCATTGACAATTTACTTGTTATATCATTAAGGATCACTTCAATTAATTGTATAGCTCTGTTTAAAGGGAAGGAGTTTAAATTTTTCAATCTTTTGAAATGGTTGAAAATGTTGGTTATTATTTCTTCAAAAATTTGTAGATTAAATTTTTCATTGGTCGACAAAAGCAATTCATTAACTGGCAAATCTTTTAACAAGGAATTGTATAACTTTGTTTGAATTAATTTATCATTTAACCCAATGTTATTCTGAAACAGTAAAGTGATATGAAATCGTTTACTCTTATTCAATAAACCTATTGATGTACTAACTTCTAAAGAAGCAATTTGTCTATCCAATGATAATAATGCTGATTCCATAGATTTCCAAAACTGAACTTCATCCATAATAGAGCTACCATCTAAGGGATTGTGATTCAAACTCGTAATGGATTGAATTTGCTTAATCCAATTATTAACTATATTTGTCAATTCATTCAAAAACACAGTATCACTTATCAAATTATTCTCGTCTGCTTCATTACTATTCAATTTTAAAACCTTTGGATGACATGATATAAGCAAATCAGGTATTTGAATTTTTTGTTGTAAATGCTGTAACGATAAGGATAATTCGTTGAATTTGTTTCTGGTGTTGTTGGTTAAATTGGCATTATCCTTATTGGATATTAAATTGAAATATGGCGAAATCCCATAGTTTATAATTGACCTTACGTTTTCTAACAACTCATTCGATGACGAGTCACCAGCTTGAATTGTTGGTATGTTTATGACATTCAAATTATCAATAGAATTTAGTTTACCTGCTAATTTGACAAGAGTTATAATGGCTGAAATGTCATCTAACGAATTAATCGTATTCAAATCGTTCGTTACGTCGTATACTGAAGAATATTTTATGACAAATATTGTATCATTGGAATAGCTTTTTAAAAAGTTGTTCAAATATTCATCTATTCCCTGAGTGGAAGGTACAAGCAATAAGCTGTCAATATAATCGACCAATTCATCCAAAGATACTGAATCCATACTACTAGGTATTAATATTGGTGATTTGAACTACGTTGAATTAATTAATTAATCAATGGAATGATCTGAATGTAAACAAAACTGAAGACGTGTGACAATACGCTGTTCAAAATATGAGTCGTGCACGATAAGTTGCAAAAACTTCTACAATACAAAACGATATTATCTAACAATGTGGATTCCTTTAGGCTGTAATATGTCCTTCAGATTCAGTACAGCCAGTCATGGAGCCCAACCACTGGATTAGATTTACGAGATTTACAAAAAAATAGTGGTGAACATCCAGACATGTACATATTCAGGGTAATCGTACATTTCACAATTGCCATAACAATACACCTAAATTCATGTTATAATGTTTCAATAAAATCCTATCCGAAATAAAATGCATCCTTGGAAATAATGTTTTTGAAGCCAGCATTTAATGTGGCATCTATTTACTATTCAAAAAATTGTGTCCTTTTGCGAATATTAAAAAAAAAAGCGGACATTATTATCAAGTGTCGTTTATTACAAACAACTCGTCGACGAAAACGAGACTTCTCAATGTGAATACTGTAGTATGAATTTCTAGCCCAGTTCAATTCGTACTACAGTGAGCGCTAGAGAAATTAGGGCACTTCTATTTGCTATATTGCCATCAACATAATCTTGACTGTCTTCTTCTATTGGTTAGCCAGATTTCCCAAGAGAAGTAGACAAAAGAAGAATTGATAATGGCTATCACTTCATGTTCTACGAAAAATACCATAAGCTGATATATCATAGAAATCCCATTTGACTGAAACATATACTCGTTTGAAGCAAACCACAAATATACACCTACACTACTCTAGACTACCAATTTTTATGAATAAAACTACTTGTCTTAATCATATACTAACTTGTGCCGATTTTGTATTTTTGCTACGCTTTGTGCCCAAAACCGTGTTCTTCCATATTCCAGCGTCGTAAACCCAGCGTACGAAGTTTCGCCACACTGCTCGTCGTGTTCCCCATCAACCCAACTCCGCTCGACCGACCGACCGACTAGTTCCACCTTTCCAACTCCTTACTGGTCGCCATATACAAACAAATCCCAATCATCTTACCATTTCTATCTCATTGCAAGCGTCCAACCATACACCTGTTCAACAACAACGAACACGTGTGCCTTGTCCGTATATGTCGTATACTCATCGTTCCTTTGCTTATCGTATAACAGGGACTATCTGGAAAGAGATCCGATATCAACCGCTTTTGACCTTTAATCTCCGATAGCACTTTCGGCCGACGCCTATAATAGAAAAAATTGCGGAAGCAATGCGAAATTGTATTCCGTTCCGAACAAAAAAGGGTGACAGCGCCTACGAAAATCCAACCGCAGCCGGCAATCACTCACAATCACTCATAGTGTCTCAATATTACGTTCCAGGAATAGTCAAAAAGAGACGGAACAGGCGTCAATTTTCACTCCGCATCCGAAAAAACATATTGTTATCGATACGGCTACTGCCTGAAAAAAAATACATTTGTCATCGCGGACATAAATAAATTTCTTGAATTTCTCTATGCAAAACAATCGGAACAATGCTCTCTTAATGGAAGTATATATATCAGATGAAATAAACTATCTGATTTTATTAGCATAATTGAAATTTGATAATTGGTACTTAAATTTTGTTAATAAATGAAAAATGTCTAGTGCATCTAATTCATTGGAACATAAGTCCCAGTATGAGGATTCGAACTCAGTGACTGAGTTTGAACCCTCTGTGGATCAAAGTTCATTACATAAATATGAAGGGTTCGATAATGCGGCGACTAATGACATTAAACAGTTGGCAAGAAGTATGTCCAATATTAGTAAGATACAGACCAATAAGACCAAAGACAGTGAAGATCTAATTCGATTCTTGTCGCACATGTCCCAAGTACCGGGCGTAGAGCCATACGACGAGACCACGGTTGTGGAAAGCTTGAATCCGGATAGCGACAATTTTGATGCTAAATTCTGGGTGAAAAATTTGAGAAAGTTGCATGATTCCGACCCGAACTATTATAAGCCATCGTCTTTGGGGATTGCGTACAGAAACTTGAGGGCATCGGGAGTAGCTGTGGGTTCAGATTACCAGCCTACTGTGACCAATGCGTTGTACAAGTTGGCGACCGAAGGAATAAGGTATGCGAAAAAAGATGACCTAGATCGTTATTTCGACATATTGAAAACTATGGACGCTATCATGAGGCCCGGTGAAGTCACGGTAGTGTTGGGTAGACCAGGTTCTGGTTGCTCCACTTTGTTGAAGACAATTGCATCTCAGACATATGGGTTTAAAATTGGCAAAGAATCCAAGATTTCATACGACGGCTTAACACCAAAGGATATTGAAAACCAATTCAGAGGTGATGTTGTGTACTCAGCTGAAACTGATACTCATTTCCCTCACTTGACAGTGGGAGATACGTTAGAGTTTGCTGCCAAATTGAGGACGCCCCAAAATAGAGGTAATATAGACAGAAAAGCATACGCAAAACATATGGCGTCAGTTTACATGGCCACTTATGGTTTATCACATACCAGAAATACCAATGTTGGTAATGATTTCGTAAGAGGTGTATCGGGTGGTGAACGTAAGAGAGTTTCTATTGCGGAAGTTTCATTGTGTGGATCTAACATTCAGTGTTGGGATAATGCTACTCGTGGTTTAGATGCGGCAACTGCATTAGAATTTATTAGAGCATTGAAGACATCGGCCACGATTTTGGATGCTACACCATTGATTGCGATTTATCAATGTTCACAAGATGCATATGACTTGTTTGATAATGTTGCCGTGTTGTATGAAGGTTACCAAATTTTCTATGGTAAGGCGAGTGAAGCTAAAGAATATTTTTTTAATATGGGATGGGAATGTCCTCAAAGACAAACTACGGCGGATTTCTTAACATCATTGACTAATCCCGCAGAAAGAGTTCCAAGAGCTGGTTTCGAAGACCTGGTTCCTTATACGGCCATAGAATTTGAAGCCTGTTGGAAGAAATCACCACAGTATAAGAAGTTAATTGATGATATTGAAGAATATTTCCGTAAGACTAATAGTGGTGAACATGGACAAGAATACCATGAAGCACACGTTGCAAGACAATCTAATCACATCTCTCCAAAATCGCCATTTACAGTTTCATTCTTCATGCAGACTAGATATGTCATGGGTAGAAATATTTTGAGGACGAAGGGCGATCCATCCATCGCAATCCAGTCTATTTTTGGTCAGGCAGTTATGGGTTTAATTTTGTCTTCCGTTTTCTATAATTTAAGTCCTACAACTGGTTCGTTTTATTATAGAGGTGCAGCTATGTTTTTCGCAGTATTATATAATGCGTTTTCTTCGTTATTAGAAATCATGGCGTTATTTGAAGCAAGACCTATCGTTGAAAAACACAAGCAATATGCATTATACCGTCCCTCAGCTGATGCATTAGCCGGCATCATCACAGAGTTACCTACTAAACTTTTGATGTCTATGAGTTTTAATTTCGTGTTGTATTTTATGGTTCACTTTAGGCGTGATGCAGGTAGGTTCTTTTTCTACTGGTTGATGTGTTTTATGTGTACCTTGGTTATGTCACATTTGTTTAGATCTTTGGGTGCTGTGTCAAATTCCTTAGCTGGTGCAATGACACCTGCGACTGTTTTATTGTTGGCAATGGTTATTTTCACAGGTTTCGTTATTCCAACGCCAAATATGTTAGGTTGGTCAAGGTGGATCAACTACATTAATCCTGTTGGTTATGTGTTTGAAGCATTAATGACTAATGAGTTTAGTGGGCGTGATTTTGATTGTTCTGCATTTGTCCCTGCCGGACCAAGCTATATGGATATTGCAAGCGATCAACATATTTGTTCTACTACAGGTAGTCGTCCAGGTTCCACAGTGGTTCGTGGCGCTGATTATCTTGCTACATCGTTTGAATATTATGCAAGTCACAAATGGAGGAACTTTGGTATTACTGTTGCTTTTGTAGTGTTTTTCTTATTCATTTATATCGGATTGACTGAATTCAATAAAGGGTCAATGCAAAAGGGTGAAGTTGCATTATTTTTGAAGAGTTCATTAAAAGATCAAAAGAAACAAGCTGCTAAAGGTGCTGTCACGTCGACCGATATCGAGAACGCTACTATTTCAAACGAGAAGATTTCGCAAAAGGATCAATTGGAAGCAAATAAAGGAGAAACAAATGGTAATGCATTACCATCATCTGAAGATATTTTCCATTGGAAAGATTTAACTTATCAAGTTAAAATTAAATCAGAAGCTCGTGTTATTTTGAATCATGTTGATGGATGGGTTAAGCCTGGTCAGTTAACAGCATTGATGGGATCATCAGGAGCAGGTAAGACCACATTATTGAATTGTTTGTCTGAAAGAGTTACCACCGGTGTTATTTCTGACGGTGTTAGAATGGTCAATGGTCATTCATTAGATTCTTCGTTCCAAAGGTCTATTGGATATGTCCAACAACAGGATTTGCACTTACCAACTTGTACAGTTAGAGAGGCATTGAGATTCTCAGCACATTTAAGACAACCAGATTCAGTTTCAATTCATGAAAAGAATGACTATGTTGAATACATTATTGATTTATTGGATATGTATCCATATGCAGATGCATTAGTTGGTGTTGCTGGAGAAGGACTTAATGTTGAACAACGTAAGAGGTTGACTATCGGTGTTGAATTGGTGGCCAAACCAAAGTTATTATTGTTCTTGGATGAACCAACGTCAGGTTTAGACTCTCAAACTGCATGGTCTATTTGTAAATTGATGAGAAAGTTAGCCGATCACGGACAAGCTATTTTATGTACTATCCATCAACCATCAGCGCTTTTATTACAGGAGTTCGATAGATTATTATTTTTGCAGAAGGGAGGCAAGACAGTCTACTTCGGAGACTTAGGAGAAAACTGTCTGACATTGATTGATTACTTTGAAAAGTATGGGGCGCACCACTGCCCAGCAGAAGCCAATCCCGCAGAATGGATGTTGGAAGTTGTTGGTGCAGCACCGGGGAGTCATGCCAATCAAGATTATCATGAAGTCTGGAGAAACTCATCAGAATACGTAGAAATGCAAGAGGAGTTGAATGTCATGGAACGTGAATTAATAAAAAGACCTAGGGATGAGTCCCCTGAAGCCAAAAAGTCATACGCGGCACCTATTTGGAAGCAATACCTTATTGTAACCAAGAGGGTATTTGAACAGAACTGGAGATCTCCAACTTATATCTACTCTAAGTTATTCTTGTGTATTTCTTCTGCATTGTTCAATGGGTTTTCATTCTTCAAGGCTGATAGATCCATGCAAGGTTTACAGAATCAGATGTTCGCAATGTTCATGTTTTTGATTCCATTCAATACTTTGGTGCAACAAATGTTGCCGTATTTTGTTAAACAGAGAGATGTTTATGAAGTCAGGGAAGCGCCATCGAAGACATTCAGTTGGTTTGCTTTTGTTGCTGCACAAATTACTTCTGAAATTCCATACCAAGTTTTTTGTGGTACCTTTGCATTCCTTTGTTGGTTTTATCCTGTTGGTTTCTACCAAAATGCAGTTCCAACTAATTCTGTTGATAGCCGTGCTGTTTTAATGTGGTTGTACATCTCTGCTTTCTATGTCTACACTTCAACTATGGGCCAATTGTGTATGTCTTTCAATGAACTCGCTGATAACGCAGCTAATTTAGCTACCTTGTTGTTTACCATGTGTTTGACTTTCTGTGGTGTTTTAGCTGGTCCAGATGCCTTACCTGGTTTCTGGATCTTTATGTACAGATGTTCCCCTTTCACATATTTCATCCAAGGTATGTTGTCAGCAGGCTTAGCTAATACCAGTGCCAAATGTTCTAAAGCTGAATTATTGAATTTTAAACCAGATAGTGGTCAAACCTGTGCGACTTATATGGCGGCCTATATAAAACAGGCTGGTGGTTACTTAATTGATGAAAATGCTACTTCCGAATGTGAATTCTGTCCTATGAATTCTACTAATGATTTCTTGTCCAGTGTCAATGCATATTACGATGAAAGATGGAGAAACTGGGGTATTTTTATTTGTTTTATTGCAATTAATATGATTCTCACGGTATTCTTTTACTGGTTAGCTAGAGTCCCAAAGGGTAACAGAGAAAAGAAGAAATAATATAATGATAACCTCCATTACTCCCTGAGTAGTGGTTTTTTAAAACATAACATATTAATCACTTTAATTTCGTTTATTATAATGTGACTCAGATTAATTATTTGACTTAATAATTTTAATAATATAGAATATCTAAATTTGAAGAATAACTGTAGCGGAAATGTAGCTAGGATAAAAGGTAGTGAAAAAAAGAAAAAAATTATGGTGTGATCTTACAGGTGCGATCGTACTTAAAACCGTATTAAATCAACTAAATATAATATTCTTTTTTAAATCATTTAAATATACAGCAGATTGACAAAATGGCATCTCCTCATCAAATACACGATACGAATGTACCGATAAGGCATCGCATGGAGGCACTTGTTAGGCTAAAACAACGAGAAATTGTGGAGGCTATAGAAGGCATCGACGAAGTTAAGTTTCACACAGATACATGGGAAAGAGGTGACAAAGGAGGTGGTGGTCAATCAATGGTATTGCAAAACGGTAAAGTATTTGAGAAAGGAGGAGTTAATATTTCAATTGTCCATGGAAATTTACCAGCTCAAGCCGTAACTAGAATGAGGGTTAATCACAAGAACTTAAAGGGATGCGGAGAAGATGGCAGTGTCAAGTTTTTTGCTTGTGGATTATCGTTGGTAATTCATCCACACAACCCTCATGCACCTACAACCCATGCAAATTACAGGTACTTTGAAACGACTGACCCTGAAACAAACCAAGTACAAACTTGGTGGTTTGGTGGGGGTGCTGACATGACACCTTCCTACTTGTACGAAGAAGATTGCAAACTTTTCCATCAATGCCACAAGGATGCATTGGATAAGTATGATAAATCATTGTACCCAAAGTACAAAAAGTGGTGTGACGAATACTTCTACATCAAACACAGACAGGAGACCAGAGGTGTAGGCGGCATTTTCTTCGATGATTTCGACGATAGACCTGCTGATGACATCCTATACATTATCGAGTCGTGTTTCGATGCTTTTTTGCCGTCGTACATTCCATCTATATTAAAAAGAATGGACACTCCCTTCACAGAACAGCAGAAACAATGGCAGCAAATTAGAAGAGGCAGATATGTCGAATTCAACTTAGTTTTAGACAGAGGTACCCAGTTTGGCTTACAAACACCTGGATCGAGAATTGAAAGTATCTTGATGTCATTACCAGCCACCGCCGGTTGGATTTATGACCATCACCCAGAAGAGGGAAGCGATGAAGATAAATTGGTCAAAGTTTTACAGAATCCTATTAACTGGATTTAGCTGACAAAAGCACTCGACTTTTATCTGTCTATAAAGTTTATATCTATATAATTTCTTGTATTTAATACTAAAGGGCGAATATTGGATATATACATATATCCGTTCATCAATTAAGTGTAAATGTATGAAAATTATAGTTTTTGACACAAAAATAAAATCGCTTCACCATGTGGGAAATTTTTTTATATTCTTCTTGAAGTTATAATCATTTAAAACGATTGTCAAATTATATATACTAGATAGGAATATATAAACCAGGAAACACATCTAACGTTCCAGAATATTTATGATTTCCAGTCGTTAAGAGTTTGAAAGATTATGACTTTTTTCCCTTGTTACTTGAAATAAATAATTAATCATGTCCGATAACGAAAGTTTCCGCTCAGTTTCACCATCCAGAGATATTCTCCACAGAGCTGCAAATACAGGTGAAGTGTTAAATGATCACCGGAACCAATTACCATCGTTACCTATTCGTGGCACAGGCAGCGGTATTGTGCAGTCATCTGCCGTGAGTGATGAGGAAGATGATGACGACGACTTTCAATCATCACAGTCCATGCAAGATTCATCTCAACAACAACCATACCTTTCACAAGCACAAGCCAGTGGGCTCAATCAGACTCACGCGCAAACTAATCAAATGAGTGGCAATGAAAGACAGTCCAATGCGAAAAAGCCTTTTGGAGGAGGTAGCGGAGCATCTCAACCCTACAAAAGTACGAAGAATACTTGCATGAATAACCTACGCAGAGACTTTTATTTAAAAAATGATGACGACGAGAACGACCGTTACTATATTCCAGGACAGCACCCTCAACAGTTTTATGGTTCTCTGACACCAGGACAGCATCCACAACAGCTTCATGGTTCTTCAATTCCGGTAGTCAGAGGCTCAGGTGGCTCTTTGGCAGCTGCGGCTAGAAGAGGAAGAGCTCGTTCGAGATCACAATCATTTTCGGAGCAAGTTAGGTCTCTTGTCCATCCAAAGGATGGCAGCGATGATGAATCTAAGAGACAGCCGTCGAACGCAACACCACCATTTGGAGGCATTTTAATGAAATCTAATAATATACCTATCAAAAAAAGCAATAGAAGTAATTCTATTGTTCGTGACACGTTAGAAGCTGATCTTGCGGCACCGATGACAAAAATTAAGACAAACGAAACGACAAACTCTGATGTTCATAACTTCAATAAAAGAGAAAGAAGACCATCGCGTACCTCAATTGATAGCGAGGCAGATTCACATGCGTCAAGGTCATCGCAGGAGACTGAAGAGGATGTATGTTTTCCTATGTTACGTGAACATGTTCGTGTCAAAGGTATTGATTTCGATGAAATCGAAGAATTCATTAGAGATGAGAGAGAGAATGAGAGACTTCTAAAAGAACAACAACAGATGATTGCAGAAAGAGCTGCCATGAGGGTTAATACGGGACATGGTAGTGCGTGTGATACAAATGCTAACAACAGTCATCGTAAATCTCCAAGTAAAAATGCTTTAAGATATACACCATCAAACTTCTTAAGAAAAGGTTCCTTGAGCAGATTCACTAGAAAAAATAATGATATAGATGATAATACGTCTTCTTCAGGTGTTCATATTTCAGAAAAAACTCAATCAGATTCTTCAACAGTGACAGAAGAATATGATTTGGCCTCGAAGAAGTACAATGAAAAGAATTCTGCAGACGACGACACCTCATTTGAGAATGTCAAATTTGGGGGTACAAAGATAAATGCTGGTGGTTCGACTTTGCCAGATAGGTTTTCATTTTTCTGTTCTGAGTCAGAAGAAACAATTCATGCGCCGGATGTTCCTTCGTTAGTTAAGCCTAACCAGAGTGTTAGCGATTTATTTAGAAATGGTGAAGGTACGTGGTGGCTTGATTGTGTTTGTCCTACCGATGCAGAAATGAAAATGATTGCCAAAGCATTTGGTATTCATCCATTGACGGCTGAAGATATTCGTATGCAAGAAACCCGTGAAAAGGTTGAATTGTTTAGAAACTATTATTTTGTCTGTTTTCATACGTTTGAAGGAGACCAGGAATCAGAGGAATACTTGGAGCCTATTAATTTTTATATTGTTGTATTCCGAGAGGGTGTCTTATCCTTCCATTTTTCGCCCATTTTACATCCTGCTAATGTTAGAAGAAGAGTCCGTCAGTTAAGAGACTACGTCGATGTTAGTGCGGATTGGTTATGTTATGCATTGATTGATGACATCACCGATGGATTTGCACCAGTAATTACGGGTGTTGAATACGAGGCTGATGCTATTGAAGATTCGGTATTTGCTGCCAGACAAGTTGGGTTTAGTAGTATGATTCAAAGAATCGGCGAATCTAGAAGGAAAGTAATGACCTTAATGAGGTTATTGTCAGGAAAGGCAGATGTTATTAAAATGTTTGCTAAGAGATGTCAAGATGAGGCTGCGAATAACCAAGTAAATATATTTCAATCACACCCTAATTTAAACGGGATGGGTAATTATTATTCGCAAACAAACGGACATCCCCCTCAGGGTTATACACTGAACGGATCCTACCATCAAGGATATGAGAGCGAGAGTCCGCATCCTCAGGGATATAGCAACAACAATTCTTATGTTCATGGCTATAATCTAGGTGGACCGGGAACATTTGTGCAAGGATCTGGTGCACCCAATAATATGATAGACCCCAGTTCGATTCATTTCAGGACGCAACCTGATAGAACACAACCCAGAGCTGATATAGCGTTATATTTGGGTGATATCCAAGACCACGTCGTCACAATGTTTCAAAATTTAGTCGCTTACGAAAAGATTTTTAGTCGGTCTCACTCTAATTATTTGGCACAATTACAAGTCGAGTCGTTTAATTCTAACCATAAGGTTACTGCAATGTTGTCTAATGTTACCTTGATTGGTACAGTTTTTTTTCCGCTAAATGTGATTACCGGTTTGTTCGGTATGAATGTTAATGTTCCAGGTCTAGGTGATACTCACCCAGGGCTTGGCTGGTTTTTTGGTATTGTTGGGGTTATGTGTGCAATAGTGATAATCGCATTGGTTGTTGGAAATATTTGGTTACGGAGGGTGAATAAAAGAACACCATATATAGAGGACCACTCAAAGTCTATTAAAAGCATACGTCTAAGATCGAAGACCAAAGAAGCTACAAAATCAATTCTTAGTTTCCCCAATAAATATGATTAGCAAGATGTGTACAATACTTAGTTTATTTGCATTTAATTTATTTTGTTTGAAGATATTTTGTTGTTTGCTATATTTTACGTCATTATCAGCTTATGTCTATTACGGAAGTGATTTACGATATTTTAATATTTTAATTAGAGTTAATTCAAGTAGATCTTTGTAGATGATCAAATACAGGAAATAGAGTGCTAGCATCGTGACCATAGGTTGCAATTATTCTATAAGCTATATCCTGATATATAAGCATGGATAAAAGCTGTCCAGCTATTTAGCCACAGGCGATCAAAAAAGATTCCTTTAAAGAATTGTACATTTCAATTCCACAAGCATCAGATAGACGTGAACAGTTTAATATTAAAAATGATCCTAGAAAGATTTTGTCACTCACTATTACAAAAAATTTGTCAAATAAGACATTTATTGGCTCTCAAATATAACAAGATCTATAAATATTATATTCAGAGAATTATTTCTTGTGCTTCCTCTTCCTATCCTTCTTATCTACCTTATGCTCACGGTTATGTCCAATTTCTTCTCCGACTGGAATCCAAATTTCCTTTTTAGAGCTATCCTTAGGTATCTTTGGGCCATTCTTATCGTGGAACACTTCCTTTCTCCACTCTTGTAAATGCTTTTTCTTGGTATATTTTCTCTTATCTTTCAACCTTAGTTCTTTAGCCCGATATGGGGCAAATTTTTTAATACCAATAAAATTGTTCAATTGCTTATCATCCGCTAAAATAATATCTCTTGTTGTTAAACCAAATGTTTCTGGTGAAACTTCGCGATATTTAAACTTCACTTCGTCATTACCGGTTGATCGACCTCTTTCCTCTTCAACTTCATCAAGAATTTTAAGAGTATTAGCTTCAACTATCTCATGGGCTTTTTCTTTCAATAGTTCTTTTCCTTTCTTGGCTGTTTTTTTATCCTTTAATTTGTCTTTCTTAGATTTTTTTGATGGTGGTTCTTCCAAATTCCTTGCGTCAACCTCCTCTTCCTCTTGGAAATCATCATTGGCATCAGCATCGTCATCATCACTTCGCTTGACACTATTGAAATCAGCCATGATATCGTCATCCTCATCCCATTCAGGCTTTGTTAATTCTGCATTATAGTATTGTTCATTAAAAATCTCAGCCATTTTGCTATCCCACTCTGCATCATCGAAATCATCACTTAGTAACGAATCACCAAATACATTTTTAATTACCTCGTCATCAATTTCATCACCAACAGCTTGCTTGATTTTTTCTAATCTGTCCATAACTTTGTTTAATTTAGCAGTCTTTTTCTTCTTCAATAGCTCTCTTTTTGCTTCTTCCTCTTTTTCTCTTCCTTCATATTGCTTTTCCCTTTGTCGCTTACGAGAATTGGTTGCCGATCTTCTTAGAGTCGCTTGATTACGAGCATAAGAAACAATTTCTGCCGAATTTGGATCCTCATATCTGAAGTTATAAGCATGCTCAAAATTCTCTACTGCCTTATTAAACTCCTCATCATCTTCATTATCAATTTTATCTAAGTCAATTACTTCATCATTCTTTTTTGGAATCCAGGCTTGTTGATCAATAAATGCACTCAAGAACCCAGCTTGGTTAACTTCTGGATCTGGTAATTTGCTTGGTTCTTCTGAAACATTTCTAGACCTAGTTGGTAGTTTTTTCGTCAAGAAGTCGTCATCATCGTCATTTTCTTCATCGTCAAATTGATTTTTAATATCGGAAATTAATTGATTTCTTTCTTCTCTTTGAGCTATTGCAAAAGGCTTTTCTCCATCCACAGTTTCAAAACCATTATTCTCATCATCGTCTTTGTAGTCTCCTGATAATAAGTTCATTCTATGATAATCTTTCAAGTAAATTGGTGTTTCCTTGCTGTTATTAGCATGAGAACCAAGTTTAACATTCTCAGGGTCGTCAAAAAACTTAATTTTGGGATCCAATAATTTCTTTGGATCACTTTTGAGAGTACTCAAAATCATGTCTATATTTTGCTGAACGTCGTTGGTAATCAAATTACCATACTCGTCTTCCTCTTCCGATGAGGACGATTCATGTTCATCGTAAGATTCTTCATGAGTTTGTATCTTCTTTTCTGGAAGAGAACCTTTGGTGGTTAATTCTGAAGAATTTTTCTCAAGCTCTTCTTTAGCTCTCTTGGCAGCGGACTTCTTTCTTGCCATGTTATCTTTTGTTTACTCCGATATTCTTTTATATTCGCTTATTATAGACTACTACATAGCGATGAGATGTGAAAAATTATTACTTTATCTATATCCTGCATATAAAATTAATATTGAAATTCGCCGAGTTATAGTTTCATTAGGTTATAATCTTGATTTTCCGCGGCTCTCTTTATCTCATACCACCATTTAAAACCTAATTCGCATCTATTCAAGTCCATGTTTTCACTAATAACCTTCCATAACATTGTTGTTAAATATGGTGCCTCGTACGCATTGCTCATTTCGATCAATATCCATATTTTATCTAACCATTTTGTAAATATAGATAACGGTAAATAAGGGACTAGGTTTATAGTGGAAACAATTAAGGCTTCTCTTGTTGTATCCGGCTTAATTCTTCTTTCAAATTTATAATCTTCGGAATGATTATTTTTCGGTAATCTTAAATTAATAACAGCTTTTGGTTTCTTGCGCTTATTAGCACGGATGATGTCAGTGTTTTCATTCTTTTTTCTATCCAAGTGACTCATTGTAGATGAAGCATCAATTTCAGATATAGGCTGTGCAGAGGTGAACGCAGCATTAGCACTTTCATGTGATTCAATAAGAATCCCTGATTTAGCATTTAAACAAGTGGAATACAAAAAGGTTAAAAATTCCTCTACTGAATTGGAATATAATGATCCTTCTTTATAAACAACAGGTGATGAAAGGATTCTCTTTCCTACTGTTTCCACAGCAATACTTAATTGATTTGAAGATAATATTCTTGGGAATTGTCTCATGAGTAAATGAACATATTCCGTAGATTCTTGTAAGCTAGTGCTATTTTTATCGTTTGAAAAGCAAATTAATAGAACAGAATGACTTGCTTCTATTAGTTCAGGATCAACAAATATCGAATCATCGACTAAATGAAGACATACGGAAAATATTTCGTGTTTTATGAAGGGTTGATTTTGCTTTTGTTGTTGTAAATAATTTTCCCATAACCCCAAAACAAACAACACCTTACACCGAATAATATAATCATTGTTAATGACGTCTGGAAACAAATTAATTTCTTGATAATCACCAATTAGAAACCTTGTCAAATTTTCAAATTCAAATGTTGATGAACTGTTATTTAACGCAAACTCTAACGTTAAGTAATAAACGAAATTATAATTGTCAAACCCACCTTGGCCGATTGAGTGTAAAATGTGGTTCATATAATATAGATTATGCAATATTTTCAAAGAAATCTGTTTGTATTCTCCTTCTAAGGAATCCAACGATCTGGAAGCGAAAAGTTTTGAGAAGAAAGTTAGATTATTTCCTGTTGTTGAACTTAAAAATCTTGTTAGTATACCTTGGTAAATGATCACTTCTGAAAATAAAAGAGTTTTCATAAAAAACCAAAATTTTTGATCTACAACACTAGAAGTAGACTGAGATGGATTATTATTGAAAACTGATAATTGGGTTGAGAAGCATAATGTTTTATTAAATTCATGAATCTTATTCAAATTATCCATAATTAAAGGAAAGGATGATTCTTGAATAGGCAACATCTTAAAGTAGTTTTCTACTAAAAATGATAGCTTGTTTAGTTGCTTTACCACAGGTTTCTGCATAACTTCAGCTTGGATAAAACCATCCGCGTTGGGATCATCTGAATTTACAGAGAAGAACTTAGAATATGCAGCAGCTGAGATTGATGAATTACCGAAAATCAAATGAACTAGCCTAGTGATCATAAAACCATCTGATATATTCAGAGTGTAGTCTTTGATATCTTCTTCTTTGCGATATGTGATTGCTAAACTTATCAAGGTCAAATTAATGACATCATCTGAATGTGACGCTGAAAGTGTAAATTTCAAACAATATTTGAATAGCTTCACAATATTTTCATCCCATTCCCTGAAAAACCATTTATATTCAAGTGGATTATCATTAGTGTACAACATATTTCTCAAATCATTCGATAACAATAAGCCACTAATTATAGGTAATACTTTCCAACTATTCATTTGGGGATTGAAAAGGGCAAAGTTATTAATTTCTTTTAAAATAATTGTATACCATGATTTAATCGATAATGTAGGTTTTGAAATTTTCAATTTTTTGTCTGCAATTAATTTAAACACCTCGATTATTGTGTAGTTAGATTCGAATGGTGCTCCACCATGGCTAAAACACAAGGGACTGTTAAGAAAGCTTGCCACAATTAATTTTAAATTATGCTCATATTTGACATAAGGGATATAATGGTATAAATAGCCTAAAGTCTTGTAGATTGTGGCATCTGACAGAGGGAATCGTAAATCATTGATCAAGAAGTCTAAGTCCTGGGGCGTAGGTTGCAGGTAATTATGAAAGCTTCCATTAACTATTGATTTATCTTGAGTTCCCAATCGTCTACTCAAATCCGACATTGTATTATACCTGTTTAAACTACGTGGTATATTCCTTGAATGATCAGCGGACTTATTCAGGAAATCTGGAGTAGCTGGCCGAGGCATATCCAAAGCAATCACGTGATCATTGATAGTTAACTATTGGTTCATACGTAATACAGTATTAAATTGTTAAATTATCACGTCCTGAAATAAGAGATTGCCTTCCCATCAAGGCATTTGTAAATTATACTAATATAGTTTGCTATTTTGGTGTTAGGTAATTTGTAAAAGATGATAATTGAATTTTCACGATTAGAGATATTAACTGATTATTTCAGAATAATACAGCGGAATATACCCAGCAAATACTGGTGTATCGTGTATGGTTTTTCTATAACTGATCGTTAGATATTTCAAAGTCATATTTGCCTCTACATGATAGTGTCTAAAACGTGGAAGTTAACTGGAACAACATGCATAGTAAGAAAGCTAGTTCATTCTAGGAGTATAATACTCCTTAGCAACTAAATTCATAAGTATTACGTCTACTTAGAGTGTTAAATTTTTAGGTACCTTTCTCAACACACGATCATGTATAGAGCTTGTGCTGTTAGCTGAAGTTCCATGTTAACCAGTATTAGTTTTATTTAGATCACGTGAGTGTTCAAATCATACCATTTAATTTTTTTCGTGTAGTGAACGATCAAATAGATGAAGATAGCACTATAGTACACATAAGAGATTATACAACAGCATACTTCTAGTTGAAATAACGTTATAGCACTATCTAAGAGTCGGTTGATTTTTGCATTTTATTTGTTTTTATTTTTTTTTGTTTTTATTTAGTTCCTTTTGTTCAATACTAAATTACATCATATTCATTTAATACCCAATGCTGTTTCGGCAGTTACCATTGGCCAGTACTTGTCGGAACTTGTATTTTAATATAAGGAATTACAAACCTTCAAGTAAAAGACCGGCATTTCGAGCAACCAATCATCCATTCTGTACGAATTCTCAGTTGCTTGATCAGTCGTACACTAATTGGTTAATGAAGACTTCCAAGGCTATACCGTCCAAAATATTCAGTCATATAACTGAGAAGCAGGAAAATGAGAGACAACATAGGGACAATGAAGAAGATAAGTACAATGCCATTTCCTCGAGTACGGTGTATGTTAATCAGCCTACTAATTTCTGTTTACCATCAGAGTTGACAGTGGATGAGCATCGTTCGCAGAATAAAACTACTATTGGGAAGGAGATAATTAAATTGATGCAAGAGCAGAATATAAGTAGAGTAGCGGAAAAGCTACGCATGTACAAAGAAAAAAATGAATTTGTTGACCCAGAAATAATAAACCAAATATTCGAAATGGCACTAGAGGATGAACCAACACGAGAGATATTACCAAATGAATGTGACGTCGAGGTGCCAAGATACCAGTGTAGTACAGGATTACATTTGGATACACCATATTATCGATTCATATATCACAGGATCCCACATTTGTATAGTATATTTCAATCTTATGAAAAGATACTGTTTAATAATAAAACATTCCAAGAAAATTATATATGGTTGTGCTACCATATGGATAATGTCGATACACTACAACAATTAGTCTACGTTTATTTAAAACACAAAGAATATGATTCTAAGATTTTAGGCTATATTATGAGTGGTTTTATACTAAATTATGAAGTTGAATTTTCCAAAACATTATTTCAAAATATAATTAGTCTAGGGAAACCTCTAGACCCATCATTACTACAAATTGTTGTACATCAATTCATTAAGGTAGATTCTTTATTTGAAAATATAATTTCAGTACTTGAATCATGGATTAAAGCTAAAAACTGTATGAAACCAGACCCTAAGACTATGGCCACTATATTAGGCGAATATTATAAGTATGGTAATGAAGAGGAACTTAGACTTGTAGAAAGTTTAGTGTCGTCTATGGGCTATTCAAGTCATATTTTGATAAAACAAATTAATTTAAAATATCAGATAATACGAAGAGATTTAAATCATTTTAAAAAGGATGTTTTGAAAGAAGATATAATCAAATTTAACGAAATTTCAAACCTTCTTCAGGGAAATAGGGAGGAATTAAAGAGTTTTTACTATTCGTTCATGCTTATATTTAGCAAGTATTCTGATCTAAAAATGATACAGTTTGTGATCTATAAGATGCAAAATGATGGAATCGAGTTGGATGATAAATTTTTTAACGTAATTAGTAAATATTATGCTAAGCATGGAAAATTTTTACAATTATTGAATTATTTGAAGGCAATATCAAAGAATATGGATTTCAACGAAACATATTTACGTGATTTATTTGATGGTTTTGTCAATACATACCCTCACTACGCAGATGAATTCACAAAAAAGTTCCACGGATGGATAAAAGAGACTACGCTAGTTAAAGAATGTGATAAAGAACGATATTTGTCGACGTTGAAAATTGTAAAACTTGAATCACAATACACACCATATGGCATTCATCACAACGTATTAGAATCGAGAAAATATGAGTCTTGTGATTGGTCAAAGATAGTATGGAGGAGAAATATTAGAGGCAAATCGATCCCAGCTACGGGACAAGTCAATTTTAGAGTTTCTAAAGGATTTAGAGACGTTTTACGAAAAGGGGTTAAACCTGACTATAAAGTGGTAGAAAGTACCTTTAGACGTCTGAATGCGGAGAATAGACGTAAGTTATTGGAGTTATTTGACACTATTAGACTCCCTTTCAGCAAGCAGCAAAAATTGTCAATAATTGACTTACAGATGGATACTACCAAATCAAGACTTCTTAAATATTTTACCAACGGTGTCAGTCACTTGAATTCAAACAACAGAATTTTGATAGGAAGAATTTTTTTTAATAATGGTCTACATTCCCAAGCAAGTGCTATTTTGAATGGAATGAAATTAGAAGAAATGAACGATAGGACTTACATGGCTAAATTAAATCTCCAATTGCGTAATTATATGGCATCCCATGATTACACCAGTATAATAGATACAATTAAACAATTCCCGATCGATGATATAGTGTTAAGTCCGTACATATACAGCCAATGCTGCTATATTGAGAAAAAATTGATACAAAAATTGAAAATAGAAGAACGAAAAGAACATCAAATTGAATTACGACCTCCACTACAAAATTCATACAGTTATGTTGCGGCAAATGGTGCATTAATAGAGAATGCACCAATGCTTGGAATGAAATTACCTCCGCCACAATATACAATTATTCCAGCATTAACTGCTTTGAGAGGACTTATAGGTGACATAGATGCAAGGTTGGTGAAAGATAGAACTGATATTACGAACGAAATTCAGCAAATGTTCACATTTTTAAATAGGTGGATAGCTGATAAAAGCGATGAACGAAAGGTATAAACCTCTAATTTCCTGTATATACACAATTTTTTTTATACTAATTAAATATTAATATATCTAGATCATCAACAATAAATTAATCAAGTAGCTACTAGAGATGGAAGAGATCGAAGAAAATCTTAAAGTATGGGCGCCAGTAGTATGTATTGCAACTTTGAACCCACATACTTATTAAACTGAAGTTTTGCTAACTTAAATTTAGGATGAACAATTAAAGAGCATTTTAATAGCTAAGATACACGCTACAATAGAATGTTCAGTGTGTCAAGAAATAATGCATGTACCATTCATGATGCAATGTGGACACTCAAGCTGTTATAAATGCCTCTATACTTGGTTCGGTGTTAAAATGAACTGTCCTACTTGTAGAGAAATTAATGAAAATAAGCCTATTCTAAATGTTCCTTTGCGGCAAATCAGCAGAAACATTTCAGACTTAATAATTGAGATGTCAAGTGATAAGGATGAAATAGAGAGGATTAAGAGCCAAAGGGATGAAGCAATTCTGGAATATCAAGAAGATTTTGAACAAAATTCCCTTTTTGGCGATGCATTTAAGTCAGCATTAACTTTAATAGATAGATCAGATGGGGTACCTAGATGTGGAAATTGTCATTGGGAAGCCCATGGAACAGTTTGTTTGCATTGTGGAACCAGATTTCGTATACCACGAGACGACACATATTATGATTCGGACGATGGTGGTGCCTACGATGAGGATGATGAAGAAACTACACACTATGGCGCTAATACGGGAGAGGAGGACTACGATAGTGAGGATAGTTTTATTGATAACGGTATTCCGTCTATTGACTTAAACCATGGTGACTCATCAGATGATGATATACGTGAAATATATGGTGACGAATGGACAGGATTCGAGAATCAAAGCTCAGGAAGTTCGATGAACAACGATTATGAAGCAGATTTACATAGAGCATTAGAAGACTTCCATAATGATGCATTAGATTACCATAGTGATAACACAGATGACATTATCCAGAGAAGACCGAGGGTTATCAATATTAGTGATGATGATGACTAGGGCCACATACGAACGAGCATAGATAAGGAGTGCGCACAAGTTGAGTCTCATGAAAACGTTTAGGCGGTTTGTGCACATTACACAAAACCTTTTAAAATCGAATTATCATTGGTTCACAGAAAATTCATTACCAAAAATCAACTGATAAATATTTAAGTAATAGTAATATTAATATATTTTGATAATTAATAGGATATAACAGAATGTATGTATACAACAAATAGTGCTGATAATCATTGTCGATTGTGACTGAAGAAGATTTGGATTGTGTGCTTGCGAGAAAAGAAGAATGTGAACGGGCAACTATAAATGGGGTTGAAATGAAAAAGCACATAAGTCGAAGACAGAAAAGATACTAACAGCATAAAGATTAAAATGGCTCACCCACAAAGAATCATTGAGTTACAAAAACACTATCAAAGCTCCAATAAGAGATTATGGATGAGAGGTAAGCACTCCAAGTTCGTTGTTTTCCCATTCTATGCTTTATTTGCCGTAACTACTTTTTTCCCATTATACTACACAGGTAGGGCCATTGCAGGTATCAAGGATGAAGAATAAATCAATGGCTAAGCTGTTTACATAAAATAGTTCTATTTATATGAATATTTGCATTAGATTCATACTTTATTCTCATTTAACTAAATAAAATTTTACAATTTAATTGATAATCTATTACGTACATTATTTGGTATATGAGTAAAGAAATTTTGTAATGTTAAATCGGTTCTAGTGGTTATCGCCTGATATATCCAATAGCTGACTGTAGCAACGCGAAGAGTGTTAAAATAATCAGACACCCAAACGAAGAGTAAAATTTTGTGCATGACTTCTAGCTGAAACACAAGCAAAATGAACCTGTTACTAGCTATACCATTACAGATAATTGACAATATCATATTTTTCTTGCCTCAGGAAGATGTGATTAATCTTTCTCTAACAAATTTTCGATTTTATCAACCATGTATGAAAAAGTTGTATCGGAAAATAACTATTAGAAAGGATTCCATACTCAAACAAAATACAAAAAAGCTTCGTGGATTTGACTTAAATGATTCGACCCAAACGGTTATATATGGGTTTGATAGGATTACAAAGGAAGAAAACCATTTCAGGTTGATCAATGCCAGGTTGAAATCTCTAATCTTTTCGATCTCAATCAATGCTCAATTATTAGGATTCATAGAAGAAATAACCATATTTGATTCATTCGATAAGGCAATTAATGAAACTTTGCTAGAATTGGTTGGTGAACTTGCAAAGTCTGATTTGAAGAGGTTGGTAATTTCCAATCCCAAATTACGGAAGCTTGTGAATAATACCATATTAAAAGAAGGGTTTCAGAGCTTACAAACATTAACAATAGACGAGATTAAGGAATTGAATAACATAACTAAGTTTCCGAATATAAAAGAACTTATTATAACTTTTAAGGATAATCCTCTACAAGGGTACCAATTCGATGAGCTCACAGTAGACTCAGCATTGGTTACAAAGTTGGAGCAAGTAACGTCTGTGAATATAAGTACCGACAATGCGTCATATCGTCTTTTCATCAAAGCTTTGAATTATATTCATAAACAGATTGCATTCAAGTTAAATTTGCACACGTTTACGTTGAATTATTACCACAATGATTTGCCGACAATTGAGAAATTTATCAATAGTTCCATTATTAATTGGGGTGCCATTACATCCTTGCAATTAGCCATTGGATGTGATGATGCAGAATGTAATCAAGAATGTTTATCACGGTTAACATTGCCAATTTATATGTTGAAAAGAGTTGCATTCATTCAGAATACTGAGAAAATAATTGAAACACATAAATTCAATGAAATCTGGGACATAAAAATTATTGGTTTATTACAGGAATTTAACACTAGGAGTTTGAAATACCTCTCCATCCATCACAAGCCTAGCGAGAAAGGAATATTCACCGATGGGATGGAAGGCAATTACTTACAACGAGTTAGATTATATACCCATACGCTACCAACTATTATTGAATCGAACAAGGCTACCCTAGTGTTACCTAATTTCATAAAAAGTTTGTCGTGCTACGAACAGGCAATGAATAACCTCCTATGGAACGGTTGCAAGTGTAAACACTGTGAAATTTGCTTGGGTGACTTAGACGAATTCCTCATGAGCCATAAATATTACAACTTCAACGTACACCAGTTCAAGGATATCATCAGTAGCAACCTCTTCGTTACCATTGGCGAATGGCTAAGAAGGAGAATGTACACCACAGACATCATCAGCGATTTGGATTATTTAAAGTACCCATTGAACAATAATACCTGGAACTTCCACGACAACTTGTTTTCCATCCCTTTCAAATGCCTCAACCACAAGAACTACGAGGAACACGAATTCGATGAAGAAGAGGTCGAAATTTTCCACGATGCCAACTCCGAGTTTGAGCAGTGCAAATTTAATGAACAACTTTTCCGGCCGGTGGGAAAAGCCATATCTCATTTCATAAACGATCTAATCGTCAGAATTGTGCACTTAAATAGAGGTAATGCCGAGGACATTGTGCTCGATAACTTCAACGATCTAAATGACGGAACCACAGTCGAAAAGTTCAGCAAGATTATTATCAATGGAATCTGCTATAATTTGGATAAGGAATTGAATGGTACGAACTACTTCCAGAATGTATACGACTAATTTATCGACCTATCTATTTGTTTCTAAGCTGTAGCATCCATTGACTATGTGTGTGTAACATGTGGCTTGGTCGTATCATGTAGACTCCACTGATTCGCAAACCAATCCAGATGGATCCGTCAAAATAGCTGAAAAATCATCACTATGCATATCTCAGTTTCCTCGACTGCGTTAGCAATCAAATAATTCGTGTCATGTGCCACGCAGTATATCCTGCCCAACTTTACGCGCTATACATCTTACCGCAATTGTGTACTTCTGATTGCCATTGTGAGTAAAACCAAGTTGCCTGTTGAACACACCCAATACCGAAGGGATGTATTCTAGAATCCACCAAAAGTTACAAACCTTATTCATGTCCCGTTTTCTTCTACATTCTATGAGCTAAATTTGCTCTATACCACCTACAACTTACTGTGTATTCGGACAATGTTTCCGAACCAACACAACAGAATCTTAATTAATCTACAAATCATGCGCATTACCCAGTGCCCGTGCGCCCAAACGGCTCCACGCGAACACTCATCCAGGGACTGAATGGTGATTGCATTCAAACCCTGACCTGTCGGCATTTAGGTGGTGTGTAGATTATGGACCGTGAGCCCCTTTCCGTCTGATCCTTGCTCGGTAACTTCCTCGTACTTTAACAGATGGCATACCAAAAAAATTTTCAAGGCTGTGCGGAAACTGGATTTAGCCCAAGGTGCATCTCTTGAAACTGCCTATTCCGATAAATGTTAGTCAGGCTTATTAACGATTGTTGTGCTGGATGGATTTACTCGGCTTGTACATGACCTTACATGTTACCACCTAAGCAAGTGTTGATGGACCGTGAATCACGGATCTCAGTTTGATGAGATTGGGCCCTCGTTCAAGAACCGTCCCACGACCCCAGGACACATTTATTGCTATTTCTTATTCTTGTAACGCTCCAACGGTCAACCTTTCCCTAGACCAATTAACGGAACCACACATGCAGACTGCCATCTTCCAAGTCCAAACTCTAAAAATTACTGTTTGAATAGTTTACACGACTTAAATCTTTTATGTAGATGTAGGTGTAGGTAATCTGTGGTCTAACTGTCGTCAGTATATGTGCTCATCCACAACGAATTTGGCCAGCCGAGATATGTCTGCACTACAAATTCTTGGTAACACCCTGGGTATCAGATTATTGGACGAGACGTAAAGGACAGGAGGAACAGGGGTTTTCGTCATTTTTTTAACCGTTGGGATGCGAGAATCGAATTTACCCGACTCGAAGCAATTGTTTTCTCGGTAAGGACAGCATATGATCTATGCGGCTCGGGAATTACACGGACGGAATACCAGGATCAAGCATATGCGTTGTTTACAAAAACGCCAGCACCGTCAGATGCATCTACGTAAATGAAACGATAAGGGTCTCGATTAGCACCTCCCGCGCTGTCTATTCATGTATGGAGAATTGGGTTTTGGGCTGGTGTGGAGCGATGGGTCCATCGAATTATTTTGCTTTCGCGCATATTACACTGCAAACCAAAACGATATGAAATGAAAGGAGCAAGATGCAGAACACTTTGAAACGAGAAAGGGCTGGTGGGTCCACATCTATTCAGGCATCGCGATTGGCGACAGCGGACACCTTCGTTAACCTGCTAGGGCGTGGTTGACAGGTACAGGGTGAGATGGTCGGTTGTCGTTTATACAGAAATATCTATCGCACATATATTTTTGTTTGCTCGTTAATCGTACTAGTCTATTTAGGCGGTGTTTGATGTGCACCATGACGGACTCGAAGTCCCTAGAGTTTCTTTGTTCGTTTCTTCCCGTTCTTGTGAGTTTTGTAGTGCTGCATGCAGTTGTCCTGCCGGGCAAACCTCGCATCGCAACTGGGCCAAGGACAGAAGTGCTTTCTTTCCCCGGTATGAATTCTATTGTGCCTCGCTAAATGGCCCGATGTAGTAAACGACCTCAGACAGACCTTGCATATGTGCTTACGTTTGTCTCTCATACGAGAATCCTTGAAGGTATCGGTCGACAGTGGCGGCGTTGGGATCTTGTACTGGTCGATGACGGTGGAGGTATGCGTGTAGGGAGTGGCGAGGCCTGGAGGGCCTGTTGAAGAGCCTGCTGGATGGGCCACTGGCGCCCCCAGTGGCCCGTGTAGGACAGGAGGTATCGGAGCGACAGACCCACTGCTGATCAAGTTGGACGCCAGGGTACTATTGGGCGATGAGTGCGCATGCAGAATGGGAACAGGCTGATGGTGGATACCACCTTCTGCTACTGGTGGCTGGGGTGCTCCCCCCAGCACACCTACAGGCCGCGGTATACTAGCCATCAGGTGCTGTGTGAAGTCGTTGGGCAAGGGGATGCTCGTCAAAAGCTCATTGAACGATGGTAGTGTTAGCTGGTATGGCTGCGGATGTCTTATATTCGTGTACATCAGATCTCTGTTCAACATCATGTCGAGGTCTCAATACTGTGCTCAACGCCAATCCTTGTTAAATTGCGAGCATACGTCTTATATATATACTTTTCCATTTCTTCTAAGATAAGGTTCGTACATCAATATTGACGTCCTATATACAAGTCTACGTGTGAGCAGAGTTTGTGAGATCCTGTCAACAATGGAAGCGTGAGATTAGTCGAACAATACACAAGGTGTGGCGGGTTCATGTTCTCTCAGCGTATTCGGTTATATAAGGTATCCGAAAATCAATAGAAGATGCGCAACGGGTTAAAATAAAAGTGTAATGAGACCGGGATTCAAACACATTACGCCAATGGGAGTCTGTGCGTTGCTGTGAGGGTTTGGCTTGTGCAATGCAGATCACGGATTCTTAGTCATCAGTATTTAACTTACCGTCTTGTTGTCGGAATGAGGTTTCTGGTGTGAGTACGATACGAGATGAGAATTGTGTTGTCCAGGGTGTCGTTTGAAATATGCTCTATTTCAAACAGGGAGGTGTCCTTAGTCGCGAACCGATAGGGTTATACAGTGCAACACGAACACGAAGATATGCGGACGTCTATTTATGGCAGGTGACATTTGCTTTGTACGCGAAACAGAGGGCCCTATAGCCCAATGTGCGTCTGGTGGCCGTGAAAGGGCACTGGAAGGGAACAATAGCACGATAGTGGTCTGGAGCAGAGGGTGCAGATGATTTTCGGCCAAAAGACCGGCTGATAACGGACGCCGTGGAATATATGGGTCATGGATGTTGTAGGTGTATGGATAGAGGCACGTGCAGTATGGTGATGGAAAGTCGGGTCTTTGGCCGAAACCAAGGAACTTCAAGGTGGATGTGAACCATCACAGGTCTCGCAATACGTACGCAACAACAGAGATGATTAGAAACAGTGTTCGTCGCTTAACGGTCAGCAGAAACCACGAGATCAAGCTTCCGTTTATCCCATTGGTGTCGGAAAACGGATTCCCACAGGCCATCGGGAACACACCGCTTCTCAGATTGCCCAGGATCTCCGAGCAGACCGGGAGAAATGTGTATGCCAAAGCAGAGTTCATGAACCCAGGAGGGTCAGTTAAGGACAGGGCGGCGTTGTATGTGATCAAGGATGCAGAGGAGAAGGGATTGGTCAAGCCCGGTGGGACGATTGTGGAGGGTACAGCTGGTAACACGGGGATCGGCTTGGCACACGTTTGCAGGGCCAAAGGTTACAAGTGTGTGATATACATGCCCAACACTCAATCCAAGAACAAGATTGAGACATTGAGGTTGTTGGGGGCCACAGTGCACCCAGTTCCAGCCGTTGCATTCGATAACCCCGAAAACTATAATCACCAGGCGAGAAGATTCGCTGAATCGCAGGACAATGCTGCCTGGACCAACCAGTTCGACAATGTCGCCAACAGACAAGCGCATATTGAGACAACCGGGCCAGAAATCTGGTCGCAATTGGACGGAAAGGTGGATGCGTTCACCTGCTCCACTGGTACTGGTGGTACGCTTGCGGGGGTAACCAGATACTTGAAGGAGATCTCCAAAGGGACCACCAAATGTGTCTTGGCAGATCCTCCTGGATCCGTATTGTATTCCTACATCAAGTCTAATGGTGAAAAGATGGAAAGAGGAGGTTCTTCTTTCACCGAAGGGATTGGTCAGGGTAGAGTCACCGATAACTTGAAGCAGGAAATTCCATTAATAGACGATGCTTTAAAAATCACTGACGAAGAATCAATTGAAATGTTGTACCGTTTATTGGACGAAGAAGGCTTATATATTGGTGGCACTGGTGCTTTGAACGTTGTTGCAGCCATGAAGGTTGCCCAAACCTTGCCAAAAGGTTCCAATGTTGTTACTTTATTGGCTGATTCCGCCCACAAATACAGTGACCGCATTTTCTCTCAAAGCTGGTTAAAGTCCAAAGGTTTGTTTGATGTATTACCACCACATTTACAAAAATACGCCACCCTCGAGTAAACTTCCTGAACTTTAAACATCATTTGTTTAGAAGTTATTCTACAACCTAAACTGGGTAATTTTATTCATAAATATACATGCTCAAACTTAAATTATTTCTAGAGAGTAGCGTATAGTTCAAGGTCATGACTCACATTTTCACCCCTTGATATTCTTGATCATTATTATCGAAGACATGACTCTTTGCGTAAGATGACCATATTGTAGCAAATCAAATTATGGGCCAATTATTCCTTACTTCGATTTTCAACTATCAGTGCAGTTGAAGTCACCTCGAAAAGTCCATATTGGTAACATCGTCTCTTCTCTCTGAAATAGTGTCTCTTGCAAGCTAAGCAATCTGACTTATCTATATTCTTGACAGCACAATAGATCGTGTGAGTGCGAAAAACAAAAATTTTTTCAGTTTACACCCATTATAATATTATGATTT
Source organism: Debaryomyces coudertii (assembly GCA_030564605.1). Lineage (NCBI taxonomy): Eukaryota > Fungi > Ascomycota > Pichiomycetes > Serinales > Debaryomycetaceae > Debaryomyces > Debaryomyces coudertii. The sequence goes on from JAKTYF010000003.1 coordinate 173,563, forward strand.
GAATCATAGTTGCATGTCAAAGTAGGTTTAAGCATAGGATCGGTATTAATATAAAAAACCCATATACCACGAAAACACTCCTAGAGAAATATCATAGGTTTCATTTACCAATATAGACCATAAGAACAAAAATACTTAAAAAATATATACGATTGAAATCTCGAATAGTAAATGGATGAACAAATTCTGAAGGCAGTTGAAATTGCTCTAAGTGGGACCAGTGATTTAGGTTTAAAAAATCAAGCGTTTGATTTTATTAATCAAATTAAATCAACCGAGGAGGGATTTAAATCGTGCTTAGATATCCTATTAAAGTCCATCAATAGTAATTCGCCGCTAAACCAAGAATTCAAGTTTTTCATCCTACAAGTCATTGACGAAAATATCACCAAGTTGAATAATGAGCAATTGTTTGAGTTAAACTCGGATTTGTTTCAGTATTTGAACTATGTAATTAAATCAAATATTAATGATCCAGTATACTTGAAGAATAAGTTGGCAGGAATCATGGGAAACTTATTCTGTTTTACATATTTGAGCATTAACCCAAATTTTTTGAAAGATTTGCTTGCTGTTATTGCTGACAATAACCTAATTGCTATAGACATCTATTCTAGAATTATAATTGCAATCCATACTGAAATCAGTGATAAGTTCATTTCTAGATCAAGAGAAATTCAAGATCGAAATAACTTATTAAAGGACCAAATCCGTACGACCGATATGAACTTATTAGTTGATAACTGGCAAAAATTTTTAACAAATCCAGAACTAATACAGCATAATAATGATATTTTGAATAATTTTTTGAAGATCATTGGGTGTTATATTAATTGGATGGAAATTACGTTATTCATCTCTAATGATTTCATCAATATTATATTTCAATACCTTAATAAACCAGACCAACGAAATGAGACATGTTCAACATTAATTGAAATTATTTCGAAGAAAATGAAACCATTGAATAAGTTAGAGTTAATTTCTTTGTTAAACTTGACATCTGTTATTAATTCTATTAACAACGATGATGATTTGGAATTTATGGAAGGTATTGCTAAGTTGTCTAATCAAGTCGGGTTGGAATTACTCATTGTATTAGAATCATCGGAATTGGAATTATTTGATTCGATCAATCAACAATTCTTAAATTTATGGCCTTCAATTTTTAAGTTTTTATCTCACGAATACGATGATATATCCCAGCAAGTATTTCTGTTTATTCAGCAATACTTATTGATCTGTAAAAAGTTTGATCAATTAGCTTCTATGGAATTGTTGTCATCATTATTAAATAAAATTATTTTGAAGATGAAATTTGATGAAGATGATGACGGCACTGATGACGAATCAACAGAACAATTTAACGAAATCAGATCAAAGTTAAAGACGTTTCAGGATACTATTGCAATACTAAAACCAGAATTATTTTTGGAGGCAATACCAATAGTAATTAATGAGTCAATTTTCACAAGTATTAGTGACTTCAATAAGGTTGATTGGAGAAACTTAGAATTAGGTCTATTTGAATTAAACACATTTACAGAAACATTAAGAAACAATTTGATTAATTTACCCAAACAAGAAATTGGGAATTCAAAACCTTTTGTCTTAGTTCAAGAATTCTTAATTAAATTAATAAACTCAGATTTAATATTGAAGGTTGATCATCCAAAAATCCAGTTAGCGTTTTTTGAATTAATAGTTCGTCATTATAATTTTCTAAATACTAATATCAATAACCAAGAAGTAATCTTAAGAATTCTTGACCTTTTTTCTTCACCATTGGGTTTATTCAACAATTCTGAGAAGGTGAGGTTAAGAACTTGGTATTTATTCTTTAGATTTATTAAGCTTACTAAACCAACGTTGAATAACTCATCATTCATTGAAAACTTGTTTCTCAAGTTACAACCATTACTAATTATTAAGGCGGAATTGCCAACGAAGGATGAGGATAATGATACCATTGAAAATGGTAATTTCACTAATCAATTGAATCTTTTTGAAAGTATTGGATTATTAATATCGTTGTTATCTGTGGATATATCTTTGAAGGTAAGAATGATTGATTTAATATTCCAACCATTGTTCAATGACTTAGAGAAATGTATTTCGAACAAAGATAAAGTTAATCAACAATTGATTGCATTGCAAGCTCACCACTCACTTATGGCTATTGGTACATTTGCCCGGGGTTATGATTATGATTATAACAACAAATACTCGCCTGAAATTGTCAATAAAATTAATAATGCATCTCAAGTTGTTCTAATTACATTAGAAAATTTTGCGAAATTTGAAATCATAAGAGACGCAGCTAGATTTTCATTTGCTAGGTTTATTTCAATCTTAAATGAAGATATTAACAATCATTTAAGTAAGCTAGTATCGATTATTTTGGCGGCTAGTAATTTAAAGATTTCAGAATTAACCAATTTCTTAAACTTCCTAGGTCAAATTGTGCATAACTTTCAAAGTAATGATAATATTTATCAATTATTAAATGATCTCTTATCTCCATTGTTAGACAAAATCTTTTCATTATTGAAGTATAATGGTGAAAATAATGAATATGAATCAATGCCTGATATAATCAGAGATAAGGAATCATTGAAAAAGTCATACATGAATTTTATTAGTGCTATTATCACTAATCATTCATCTAGTTTGTTAATCACTGAAACAAATAAACAAAAATTCCCAGTCATCTTGGAAAGTTTTTTTGTTTACGCCTACAACACGTCCGAATCCACCGTGTCAAAATTAGCCATAACTCAACTTATTAATTTCGTTTCTGTTATGGGAGGTCATGGTGGCAAAATTAATGACCCGCAAGATAAATATGGTGAAAGCCTTCCTCCTATTGATGGAGTTGATGAATATTTGATGAATAAAGCGGTACACTTGTCATTTGAATTACCATTTCAGAAACTGGAATTTGATTTGAAAGACGCACAATACAGACTTGTGGGACAGGAAATTGCATCGTTATTAAAAACCTATCAAGAGAAAAGAGGTGATGAGTATCTTAGTTTTCTTTCAAATTACTTGACTAATATGGGCCTTTCACTGGAATTGATGAACGACTTCTGTACAAATCTAGTTAAATTAGACCAACGAGCTTTCAAGAAATACTTCATTACCTTTGTTACTGAGTTAAAAGGAAAATAACTAATCGACATATACTATTCATAAAGTCGCTTTTGGTACGACAAGGTAGTGTTTCCCATTGCATATAACAATCATAATTTTAGCCATTAGTTTATTTTTTTAAAGAATCTCGTAATATTGCACGGCAGTACTTGATAAATGTTATCATATCATAAATCATTATATTCATCTGTCTATCATCTATATATTTATATAAAGTTCAAGAAATAGATTTTGACCATATAACTCATAACTAGTAAAATGTAAAACGTGATTTCTTGTGCAGTTAGTGAAATTTTTTTTGTCAAGATGAGCAGACATAAATATTTATTGCAATCAGATCATTTCAAATTATCATGGGTAACTCCAACACAATGTCTAAGAATAGGAATGGAGATGATGTTCTGATCCCGCCTAAGGATGAGGAAGAAGCATTGTTAGAAAAATTGGTCTTTGGTGATTTACAGGGTTTTGAAACCAATTTAAGAAAGCTTGATAATTTATATGATTATTCTTCTGATGAGCAAGATGAAGGCAATTACGACTCAGAAGAATCATCTGACAGTGATGATGAATTAGAAAACATGCAAGATGACCAATTATTTTACATTGATGACGGGATTAGCGAAGAGCAACAAGATAAAGATGCCATGGACATTGACCAAGATCTACAGTCAAATGATGAAATAGATGACAGAGAGGAATACGATGATGATTCAGAAATTGCATGGGAAGATAGTGATGATGAAAGGTTAAATATATCGTTACTTTCTTCTGATAAAATGAAAAAATTAAGGAAAATCGAAACAGATTCGGTCATAAATGGTAGATCGTATATAACCAGATTGAGATCACAATTTGAAAAAATTTATCCAAAGCCTGAATGGATAGATAAATTAGAAGAGGAAGATAACGGTATGGGAGATAAAGATTCAGATGCCGAAATTATAGGTGAAGAGGAGGAAATAACGGAAGTTTCTAATAATGATAATAATGCTGTCTTGAAATTATTATCATCTTCACAGCAATTCATTATCACTAAGCAATTAAAATTAATATCACCAAACAAGATTTCTATCACCAGACTTAAGGATGCAAACCATTCAAAGATTTCTAAGGCAGCTATCCAATCATTATCTTTCCATCACTCCCACCCGTTACTATTAACTGGAGGTTTTGATAGAACATTACGTATATATCATATTGATGGTAAAGTGAACAACGTAGTAACTACATTGCATTTACGTAATTCACCAATTTCATCTTGTTATTTTTCACCATTTCCATCAAAAGATAATAAGAACTTAATTTTTGCAGGTGGGAGGAGACGCTACATGAACAAGTGGGACCTTAATACTGGTGAAGTCGAAAAAATTTCTCGTATGTATGGTCATGAACAATTTCAAAGATCGATGGAATACTTTAAAATATCGTCAAAGGGTACTTATATTGGCCTTATTGGTAGCAGTGGTTGGTGTAATATATTAAATGGTTTAACGGGTCAGTGGATTAAGGGCCTAAAAATTGAAGGAACAATTGTAGATTTTGAATTTTCCATTGATGAATCCTTCATAATTGTTATTAATTCTGCGGGTGAAGTTTGGGAATTCGAATTATCAGAAGACAGCGCATCTAAAAAAGAGTCGAAAAAACAACCAAGACATCATTCTAAAACTATAAGAAAGTGGCAAGATGACAGTGGAACGGGAATTACTAAGATTAGGCTTGGTGGCCCTAAAAATCGTTGGTTGGCAATTGGTACTAATAATGGTATTGTCAATATATATGACCGTAACACTTTGAATGATGGTGTGCACCCAAAACCAATCAAAACAGTTGAAAATTTGGTTACCTCAATCTCGTCGTTATCATTCACACCAGATGGCCAAATATTATGTATTGCTTCAAGAGCTAAAAGAGATGCATTGAGATTAGTTCACTTGCCATCTTGTTCGGTGTATTCTAATTGGCCTACTAGTGGTACTCCTTTAGGTAGAGTTACCTCAGTTACTTTTTCTCCAAATAATGAAATGTTGGCTATTGGTAATGAAGGTGGTAAAGTCACATTATGGAGACTTAATCATTATTAGGCCATTTACTCAATTTTTGTAAATTATTTAATTTAATAGAACATTCTGCATTCAAGCAAATTTTCAACATTCAGCGATAGGTTATGTTTTATATTGTTTACTTCTATTTCCTATACGCTATTTATAATCAATTAATTTCAAATAACTTCTAAATTTTATAATTCTTGTTAAAAAATTTACAACAATTGAGGTTACACGATAAATATGTGCTTCGTAAGCCATAAACTGAACTAAGCTTAGTACTTTTTTTTGTTTCTTAGAGCGTTTTAATTTCATATAGAAGTAGAAGTTAAAAGTGATTTTATCACGTGCGACACAAAAAATCTGCTCTCCTTGTCAATCGTAAAATCAATAACGTTATACTTATTTAACCTAAGAGATATTATTATTCAAGATGGGTGTTATAGGGAAACCGTATGTGGCTTGTAATTAATTATCCGAGAAGAAATGACTTATATACTAACTTATTCAATAGAAAAGGACATGGCCGTTATCGTGATCCAAGGACATTTGAAATGAGTCCAGCTTTGTTAAGAGTTAGAGCACCGTATTTTGTTAGAAACATGATTGGATTAGTTATCGCCACTTCTATTCCAGTAGGTGTTTATTTCTATACTTTCGACATGTTAAGTAAAGATGAATTTAGTGATATTCCAATTCCACCAATTGCTGATGATGAACTAGCCAAGTTGAAAAAAGAACACGAAGAGAAGAAAAACTCGTCATGAATAAATTATTAAGAAACTGACGGAAAATATAGTAAATAATGGTTAAAGGTGGAAATTCTTGTATATACTTACTTTTAATTTACAAATATGAAATTTAGGTAATAAAATTTTTATATTAAAATATCCGTCTCTAACGAGACAGGTTAATAGAAAATTATGTCTATATGCGAAATTTTTGTCATCATCTATACTTGATAAAAATTCTATTGGATAACTTGTTTTCATGTTTGAAAACTCTTTGGCAGATTTGTCATAATCCTTGCGTAGCCTGTCATTAACTTCAATGACAAGATATTAGGAAAATTAATTATGTCTGCTATATGCAAAAATTTTGTCATCATCATTACTGGATAATGACTCTATTGGATAACCTGTCTCCGAGCTTGAAGACTCTTTGTCGGATTTGTCATAATCTTTGAGTAGCCTGTCATTGAAGTTATCTTCCTTTTCAAGGTCAGGACCGTACATAGAAACTCCTCTAAATGGATAAGGTGGGGTGTTTGCATGTGATGCAGAAATTGTTTCCTTTCCATTTGTTATTGAATTCTCGTAACATAGCGACGATTTGGGCTGTTGTTCCTCAACTATCCCAGTCGGGTTATATCCAGTATAGGTCAACGAACTGTTAGAAAACTTTCTCTGTGTAGGAGACGTATCAGACGAATCATTAAAACCTATAGTTGCCTCATCATCGAATGGATCAGTGACAATAGGAGGCTGCTTACGGTGTGGTTCATGTGTCGATCTGGCAAACAACAAGTTATCTTTACTAGTCATATCTGCATCAGCAAATGGATTTGAAACCGTATTAATTGTGTCATCTGTATTATATGTCCTGTGAAGATTCGATAAAATATAAGAATGAGGAATAGTAGGTTTGACGTTGGTGTATTGATATTGAGAAGAAAAATCGTCAAGTGGTAAGGATTCGTAAGTTTGGTTTTGATGTTTGTGATTGTATAACTTATAATTATCATTGTAACGGTAACCAGAGTTTACTTCGTGTATCGCTGATGGAATGGATATGTTTCTTGAATTAACGGGCATCGAGCTCTTGGTTATATTTTCAAAACTATTTTCGAAAGATGAAGTAGAAGACGCAAGTAACGGGTTCGTATTAATATCTTTGATGTCGATTATTCCTTCTTCAAGTAATGTTTTCCTCGATTTATGGTTCTTAGCCACTAACGCTCTAACATTCTCGTTAACAACATCACAACAGTATTTCTTTAGCGACTTGTAGCTCCTTTTACGCAATTTGGCCATAACTGGGATGTATAGAATCATACCCAATAAAAATTTGATGAAGAAAACTGACCAAATTGCAAATGAAAGACACATGAACGATAGGATGATCGATAATCTCAAATTACTAGTAGCTATATTTTTTATATTTTCGATGATATCATTCAGGATACCTCCATCGGTAGCATAGTATCTTAGTGTCAATATGTTAATGACTTGTCTTGGAGTATCGGCGACCAAAATTTGTAACGCGTTATCCAACTCAGTATAACTTAAAAAGCACGCCCAGTCAAAGAAGTTATCCTGCTCTATTTGATGAAACAAACAATGATAATTATATGACTTGATAGTGTAGAGCAAATGAGCAATCCAGTTCACGTAGGTAAGGGCAATATTCTTGGTACGAAACGTATGAATAGCCCATATCCAATGATATATTAACAACAAAAACTGAAAAATAATACACCCCGTAAATATCCATTTAGCCACTGAATACGCGTATGGCTTATAGTCATCATTGGACCATCTATGAAACACCAATATATTCAAACACGTATAGATATCAACCCCTAGTAAAACACACGCTAACAACATTAACACCCATACATAAATATACGAAAAAACTGTGGATGCTTTTGTATTATGAAACCTATCTATGTTTATTAAGTCAAACGTAGAATCATCCAAGTCGTATTTATCTATCTCTTTGTGTGGATCAAAATAACCTTGCACGTAGTTTGCATTATCATTTTGACCCATCTTTATAAATACCTCTTGTGCTTATTGGAAATGTAAGCTTGCAAATGTAACAGCAGAAGTTACAAGACAAATTGAGGTATTTATAATTGTTCCATATATAATTCGTCAAACCTGTAACTTTGGTGAATCGTGTAACTTCTAGATGTGCTTTGAGAAAAAATATTTGATCTATTTTTAAAACGAATTCGTTACACTACGCCACACCAAAATGTACGATGGATAATATTCAAGGATATTCAAGCGAAAACGATAGTGACAATGATAACGAGATCATTGGTACGAGAAAATTGAACTCATTCAAGGTTTTTAAGGACGAAAAATTGTTAAAGAATAAAATTGAGTTAAACCAACCGTTACAGATAAATCTTGGGATAGACGAAAATGGAGAATACGAGGACTACTTACCCAAAGGGAATGATGAAGTAGAACAAGTAGCGGCACCAATCCAGGAACAGGAACCAACTACGGAAGGACCCACGATGACAGAATTCAATACTAGTGAATTTTATAGAGAAAATACGGTTAACAGAGACAAGTATGAAGGACAGCTGAAATCCAACGAACCATTGAAACAGCTTGCAAGTGGCTCGACAAGGCTGCACCAATTGTCGAATATTATCAAACTTGGACAGGCCAACGACACTAAATTACAGGAATTACATAAAGGTAACAAGGTGCATAAACCTAAAATACAAAGGAATAAAAAATGATTTATTATTATTATCGTAGACTCTATATATAGTAGAACAATTATGCGTAGGTGACTAATGTTCGTATTTTTTCAATAATTTGGACGCCTCTTCCTTTAAGTCTTCCTGGTCACTATTGGAAAGGTCTTCTAGAATATGCAAGCACGCCAGCTTTACCGGTGGCCTGTACATGATTAAGAACTGCAACGACAAAAATCCGATTTTCGACCTAACAGGGTCGAAACACAAAGATTTGATTCTAGACACCAAGTCCTCATTCAAATACGGCAAATCAGACAATAATCGGATGAAGATTTTTTTATCGTTGGGCTCCAAGAATGGAATTAATGAGTCCAAGACTTTCCCTGTCCACTTGTTATATATTGGTGTTGGGATGTCTATCGTCTCTACTTCCTTATTAACTCTTGCACTAACGGCTTCGTTTTCAACTGGGTTTGATTCATATTCCCGGATATATTTCTCCGTTAATTCTTTGCACAATGCATCTTCGTTAAAGACCTTTTCGCTATACCATTCCTCATTTAGCCACTCAATGATAAGGTCTACCCTTGCATGGACGTTATCTAGGAAATGATCAAATATGGATTGTCTAATTAAATCACTCAACCCTTCATTTTGTGCGACATCGGTGCTTTCATTTTCGATCTTTACTGAATCAAGTGTTGGCTTAGATGGATCAACCGTTCTCATACCACGAGTGGCTAACCTTGTTAACAATAAAAACCATGAATCCTTCTTCCATGCTTTAATTGCAATTTTTGTCAACTCTTTATTTACTGTATCCGTACCACCCAATTCTTGTTTCTCTTCGACATTGGATACATTTTTGTCCGCCATTCTAAAAAAATTCTTGATGATTAGATTGACATGTTCTTTCTTGTCCTGGTATGAAAGATCTTTTGGTGGAGGTAACGTATAATTAGTTTCTGGGCCATAATCATCACCATTATCATTATCATCGTCGTCATATTCTCCAGCCTGTTCTTTCTTGACTTCTGAAGGTGCAAAGTTAGTCACTGCATATTTGTATCTTTCACCGATAATATCCAACGCTTTGGTTAATTTGCTAGTGCTCACTTTGGTAAGTGATGTTAATGCCATTGATATTAATATGTTCTGTGGTAAGGTTGAAAGATCAAAATTATTTAACTCGTTAGTTGGATCAGTTAAACAATATAAATTCTTGTAGTCGTTTGTTTTGCACCTCTTTGAAGAGTTAACAAATCCATCAAATTTACGTTTTTTAATATTGGAATCTTCGGATGATGGCTGCAATATGTTCTTTTTTCTGATTTCATCACCACGATTCACCAATAGCGTTAGCTTTTTATTTAACGAAGAAGTATAAGTAGAAGGCACTAACTGATTCCTTAATAAATGATTTAAAAAAATCCTCAAACTTCTATCGACATATTTTTTTGATAATTTATATTCATCCACTGATTGATAATTGGACTGTAACTTTGTATTCGTGTCAAAATTGTCTATTATATTCAATATTTTCGTGATAAACTGAGGCTTCCTTCTTCCTAAAACAGAAAAATGGTTAAAGACAGCAGTAACTAATGGAGGTATTAAAATGTCGGTCGTGAGTACTTTTAATACTACGTCAACAAGTCCGTATGCTTCAGCTTCTATTGATTGTTTGATGAGCGAGTGGTTTGGTTGAACATGGGTCAATGAGAAACTTGATATGTTTGATGGAGATCGTGATTGGTAATCTATCACTAAGATGACAAACTTCAAAACCTCTAACTTCGAATCTATACTGCGTGTCATATCATGTTCTTCGTTATCCGATGTTACTAACGGGAATGGTGTTTGAAATTTATTGGTTAACGTGTTCTTTAACTCGTTCAACTTCTGCCACACATCGATACAACCATCATTTTCAGCCACGTAGCGAAATACTAATCTAAATACTACTATGGATGTGTCAATACAATCTTTAAATATTTCCGCATCGTGAACTTCTGCTAAAACTATCAAGCTATCGATTGAATCAATTGCTAGGTCAACTTTATCTGCCCTACTCAAAACTGTCTCGTCCGCCAAAAAGGACTCTTTAAAGAATTTAGAACACCATTTTCGAATCTCAATATCTGGATTGCTTGCAAATTGCAAGATCTGTCTTAATACTTGCGGGAATGTTTCTTTACTTGAGAAGGCTAAATTACGAGCCTGATTCAATTGAGCAATGATATCATTGCTAGATGTACTTGCCATCGTCTTTATTTCTTCTTGTTTCTTTCTTAAATCAACAATCCGCTAGTTAGCTACTATTCTGTTAAGCGTGAAAAAGAAAAACCTTGCCTGTAATTTCCGAAAAACTGTCTAAAAAAGAAAAAAGTGTTAAAGAATGTAACTCAGAGATTCTCTACTTGATATTGACCTATCAATTACCTGCTAGCGTATTTGTCTTGATTCGCCTTGTCACTGTTAAATCTACTTAATCTTTTTCTTGATGGCTTACTTTCTTCACAAAATAAAACAGGTTACCCGGAAATCCTCTTTTCGTCTTATATACAATCATTTCCAAAAAAAGTATCCTACAGAAGATAAGATTATTATATCTTGATAACCGAGAAATTTTCAATAATAACGGCAGCTTATCTTGTTTGGACTGATTCAACTCAGAGAAGAACGTAATTATAAGCATCTTAGATTAGTAATATGACTTCAACGGGAATACCATCGACTATCCCCATACATACACAAACCAAGAACCCCACTCCTTCATCGGAAGTATCCCAAATTCCAAGGTTAATTCGGATTGAGAATGCAGATATGACGGCGCTAAACAATACCAACAGTTTGTCCGATAAAAACAATAGTAACTACAATATGACCACGAAAAAAGGATCCATCGGAGATAGGCCAGTGCTGGCACTGGCACGAACAAGTAAACGATCATCATCATCATCGAATGATCTAATATACGAGAGAGATAGATTCAGGGCCAGACTTCAGACATTCAACAAGACCGGAAATAGCATGCATATATCAAATAGACAAGAGGAAGTTAAAGATTCTGACAATTGCACGGTAATGGATGAGAATTGCGAGGTGTGTGATGGAATCATCGGATCAAAGACTACAAAGTTAAATGTAATGTCGGATGGCGAGCTTATAAATGATTATACTATAGAAGAAGGAATATCGCCACTAGAGAGTAGTTCAAAATTTTTCAGGGAGGATTTGGGAGTGATTCAACTCTTTCCTGAAACAAACAATGCGATCCTAATAAAAACTATTACATATCGACAGCTTCAATTTGTGCTCAATTGGTACTTCAATAGACCACTTCCCCCAACCAAGGATATGTTTCCCTGGCTTCATGGGATCCATAAGGAGAATTTTGCCCAAAGGCAATATTTTATAACTCAACAAGATAAGTATTCATTAGACAATACTGTTCAATTAAAACCAGAAAGTGCACGATTTTTAATGTGTGTGAATTCATCGTCCAAAAGTTTGTTAGATCAACCACTACTCAAGAATACGGTGAAACTAAACGAAATCTTACAACCCATTGATGTTTCGAAATCTGAAGTGTTTGATTTGATGACAGACATTGTTAATAAAGTATTTGACAACGAAGAACAGGATACTATTGATAAATTGCGCAGAATATTTTTTGACGATTGCCTTAAAATTAATCACCTCCCTTTTTTTCTTGATTTAGACCCAGACTCAGGTGTTTCTTTGAGAAATTTTCATATTCAGGTTGCCAAGCTGGCTCTTTGCTCTGATTTCGTTGTGTACTGCTTTCATCCAAACCATAATACAAGCAGCTGTGACTGTGGTGCTATAACACGCATATTATGGCTAACGCAGGTATATGTTGCTTATCATGAAGGTCACCAAAAATCAAGATATAATGTTTTTATTCCTAATGATATGAATTTCATAGAAACCATGCTACTGAATGATAAAGAATATACAAAATCCAATGAATTATTTACATTTAGACCAAATAATTCGATTTTAACGTCATCGTTAGAATCCACCAAGAAAACACGATTAAACTTCAAATTGGATGCATTTAAATCGAATACTTTATCTATATGGGATAATGACTATCAGATAAAAGAGAAAATTGAGACAACAAAGATGTCTACTGCTACTAAGATACATAAAAATGTTTGGGTAGGTAATATATGGGATCATCAGATAATGATAATGTATTTACTGAATAACCTGGAAAGCATAAATATTACCATTGATGCATCAAGCAACATGAGAGATTTATATTGCGACCCCAATAACTCAATAATTACAAAAGATACTGCAAATTCCAGTGACATATTTAGCTACTTACCACATCCAAAAGCTAATTGGCGTTTGTTTATTTATTGCCATAACGATGCATCATTTCCAGATTTACCTACCCTTTCTTCATTACTATTTAAATACACAATTTCAAGTCATCACTCAACTGATCAAGAGTTTCATACGTTGGAGTTTCCACCATCGGGATCCATCGGGTTAGGAGATTGTCGCAAAGAGACCTTGATGGCCATCGTTAATACATGCAAACTACTTTACTTATATTCATCATCAACGTCATATGAAAGTGATGTATTAAGTTCATTGATTTATTGTTCGGATGGTTATACAGAACTGTCATTATTAGTTTTATGTTATTTAATGTATTCGCAAAATATTGAATTAGAGCAGGCCATGCTTGAATTGCATTTGGAATACGGGCGACCTTTTTATATTTTTAACAGTGACGTTACGATATTGAGAAAATTACAAATTATTTTAAATAAATTTTCACCACAGTCATTGGGAAGTTCAATAAACTGGTATGAATTAGAAAGTATAACAAATACAGAACTTAATGAATTATTTTTACCCCAGAGGTCGAGTTCGATACCAAATCAACCAATTGCAAAGAACTTAAAATTAGGATATATAGTGAATGATTCTGAGTCAGACACTGATTCAGGCTCAGAAGATGATGACCCAGATTGGGATGACGAATTTTGTTCTCCTACGGATTGGGTGAAAGATGTCGAAGGCTCATTACCGTCACGTATATTACCTTATTTATACTTGGGTTCTCTAAAACATGCCAACTGTTTGCCTTTACTTTCTAAGTTAGGAATCAAGAAAGTTATATCAGTCGGCGAACCATTGTATTGGCTTAGTGGTAGCAAATTTCAAAAGAATAACAATGTATCTGTCGATGAATTGGACAATGGTAATATCGAGATGTATAATATTTCGTCGTCTAATCTCAATTCAAAATATTGTTCTGTGGAAACGGTAATGAAGGTTAATAACTTACAAGACGACGGCATTGACGAACTATCTTTGTCGCTACCTAGTATTCTCCAATACATTGACAATGAATATAAAATATCAAACGGGGAAACCAAAATTTTAGTTCACTGTCGTGTTGGTGTTTCCAGATCTGCTACGGTGGTGATTGCAGAAGTAATGAAGAGATTAAATATTACTTTACCAAAGGCGTATCTTTATGTAAGGGTTCGTCGTTTGAATATTATTGTACAGCCTAACTTGAGATTTATGTATGAGCTATTTAAGTGGGAGGAGGGAGAAAAGAAGAAATTGTTACAGAATAGTGACAATCAGAGCAATGATAGGAACGTGCAAAATTCGTTACGAGAAATAGATTGGTTCGTTATGTGCCGTGAAATTATGAACTTAAATATACCATATTTAGTAAAATAGTTCATACTACCTGCTTTGTTTGTCAGAGTAACTCGCTTATCGTTATCAGTTTTTTCTTGTAATATTACGTTTATACGGTACCTACCTTAATAAAATATATTTGATATTTACCCGCACACTAAAATTTTTGTTCGGTGAATCGAAACGCTCCTTAGATTTCGGTAATTAGCTAGTTTGATAATCTTAATTAGTTTATAACAATAGATTAATATTGTAATTTAGTTGTACAGAAAAGTTTCATTTACTTAAGTAAAGGTTATTTAAGTGTTTAATTTATTTATCTGGAATTAGCCATTTTCAATAGGCCAATTAAAAGAGTAATAGTTTGATATCAGCCACAAAGGCCAAAGAACTTCAATCGATTTGGTGCAACAACTACGTATTATTGTTTCTTCATATAGGAGCAAATATCATTATCCCAAGTTTTCCAATATTTATAATCCTTTCAGGGTAATAATTGTATAATATGACATCACAACAACCTACTTCCAGTCCCATACTCGGCGACCCATCGATAATACAAGTGCTAAAGGAGGATGATTCCAACGATGATAATTCATCGCCTATGCCTACGCCAGCCGCTTCTACTGGCGCGATAGAACCAGGAAGTGCGTTATCCAAGTTGTTAGACTCGGCAATTGCTAAAGCTGCTGAAGAATCGACACCTGAATTAGCACCAAGATCAAACAGTAACAGCCCACATATCCGTTCATCACCAAAACAACAAAAAATGCCAGAGAAAAACTTTGACCATGTATATACAATTGAAGTTTTACTTGAATTAAGGAATCTGCCATTTGTTAAGGACTATAAGGAAACCAACGAATTACCAGACAAAACCTTCTGGAGAGCTAAATCAAAATCACAGAATACTTCTAGCGGAGCCAAAGAGTTTGGCCACAACTCAAAGCATGGCAATAATAATAATAAAAATAAAAATTCATTCAATAAAAAACGTCAAGATTCGGCCTCCAACTGGGAGCGCAAGCCAGGATTCTTGAAAAGCGCGGATTTGGATTCATTATCTGAGGATAAGATATCACAGTTATTAGGTGAACCTGTAGAGGAGATAGAACCAGAATGGGAAAATGCCGATTTAAACGATGAATTAAATCTTAATATGGGGCAGACAGTGGAGGATTTTGAGAGATGGAAAAGTAACATGAGGACTGAAGAGCGCCGTAAAAATGGCGAAGTAGTAGAGGCAAATTCAGATATAAATGCAGAAAAAAGTGGCAATGAGGTTGATTATTTCTTCTCATTTGTTAAACCGAAAACGAAATCTATTGACTCGACAAATTCATCTTTGAAAGCCCCAAGTTCAGGAGTATCTACACCAACTGTTGCAAATTCGGAACCATCTGCTAAGAGTTCTAGATTCTCATCATTTTTCAATACTCCATCGTTAGAAAGTCACCCACAATTAGCAAGAGCTGATCAAGCTCAATCACATTTGCAAACTCAACATCAATTACAAACACAACAGCAAATACAAGCTCAACATCAAATGCAAGCACAACAAATGCACGCCCAACAACAAATTCACGCACAGCAACAAATGCAAGCCAGGGGCCAACCACAAATGGCTCAATCTCATCAATTACCTGTTAAGGGTGATCAAGGATATTCAAGATTCTTATCGATGATGGGTAACCCAAGCGAAAGTAACAGATCATCATCGCAGCCAATCTCACCACAAAAAGAAAGCCAGAAAGATGCTAAAATGCCTATCCCAGGACAACCACTTAACAATGACACGTTTTTCATGTCATTATTAAAGAGGAAGGAAAGCACAGATGGAAGCGATTCTTCAAGTTCAGCCTTATTTAATGCCACTCAAGCCCAACAGAAGACAAAGATTTCTTCTCCAGATGCTAAACAATCTCCTTTAACACCAAACATTCAACCTCAAATTCAACCGCTGATGCAACCGCTGATGCAACCGCTGATGCAACCGCTGATGCAACCGTCTCAAATTCCCGGGCCTAAACAACCTATGAACTTACCTCAAGGTCAACAGTTAAATCAACAGCATCCTCTTCCGCAACAAATGCCGCCATGGATGAGACAATTTCAGGCACCTAATGGACCTAATGATCCACGTCCAACGGGCGCACCGGCAGCAGGTTCGAATGGCACTAACCCACCACCACATCACTTTCAATATGCGCAAAATATGGGACATCCTCCACCGAAGATGTTCCCTCCAGGATTTATGCCACCTCCAGGAATGCCAATACCATCGCAGTTCGCGAATGTTCGCAATGGCCCAATGCCACCACCTGGAAATCATCCGTATATGGGATTCCCTCCGGGAATGCCACAACCACCGGGAATGGGAATGCCACCTTTACAATCCAATGGGTTTGACCAAAGGAATCACCCATCCGGGCGTCGTTAGAGCTAATTAGTATAATTGTACGTTTATTCTACAGCATGCTCAAATATCAATATTTAATTACTATATAATAATGTAATGTAATTATAAAACATTTTTAATTTGTAAACATAGATTTAATAATTGAATATGTTCATCAGTACCGTTATTCAACCTTTTGTCAGTCTCGAATAATATCTTTGTTATCTTATTTTTGGTTAATGAATCCATAGAATCATTCAATATAAATTTATCGTGCATCTGGTCTACTACTTGCTGTGCACTCCAGCCTTGCAATACGATTTCTTCGACTTTCTGTAATATCACTTTTATATCAAAGGACTCAATGGCCTTTATAACTTCGTTTAATGGCGTTTGTGACAATACACCTGCGATTTCTTGTATAGAGTCTTTTGTAATTTTACTTTTAGTACTGGCATCAATCATTTCCATATCACCATTTTGATCAATTCTATTATTGAATGACGCATGTAATCTTGCGGCCGATTGCAAGTATGTAATCGCTTTTCTTAAGTCACCATTAGAAATTCTTAAAACTTCGTCAAGGACAACTTCATTGTCTAATGCAATATCTTCCTTTTCAACTATATATTTTAAACGGTTCAAAGCATTCTCGTTATTTAATAATCTAAATCTAAACTTCGAACATCTAGAAGCTAGCGGATCTATTATTCGTGTAATATAGTTACAGATGAGACAGAATCTAGTCACACCAGAGTAATTTTCCATAGTTCTTCTTAATGCTGATTGTGCATCATTTGTCATCGAATCTGCTTCATCCAAAATAATGATTTTATAAGGTGGACATGGATAATTGGCTAGGTCCTCTTTTGAGGCATTGGAAATTGTCAACCTAGCAAAGTTTTTAATTTTTTGCCTTACTATTGAAATACCTCTCTCATCAGATGCGTTCAATTCTAAAACTCTCGATTTGTACAAATGAGGTCCATACAATTGTTTAGCAAGAGCTAATATGGTAGATGTTTTACCCGTTCCTGGTGGTCCATAAAATAACATATGGGGCAAATTGGCCGATTCAAGAGTCTTTTTCAAGACCTTTACAGCATGGTCTTGCGATGCAACATCGTCTAAATTTTTTGGACGATACTTCTCAACCCATGGAGTGTGATCCAATCTTTCTTGTTCATATTGTTCGATCCTCTGGGTCTTGCCCATTAAAGCTGATGCCATTCTCCGTTATGTATATTGATAAAGATGAATTTCTAACAAAGTTGATATTAATTCAAAATTACTTTTAACGCGTAAACTAGATATACACGAAAAATATACAAATACTGAAAATATTGCTTTTATCGAAATATATATTAATATTAGTGGAAGCGAATAATGCAAAAGCTGGAAGATAATGATATAACTATATAAGTTTATAACATGAATTACTAAAACTTGTCTCCAAAATAAGTTATTGGACACCAATGACTGATAATTCCAAAGTCCAGACTCTCCGAATGTGCACTTTAACCGTCATTTTCCCTTGATTAGTAGTCAAAATGTTCGATACATCAACGTCTATGGTTTGATTTGACCACCAGCATTTTCTTGCTGGCTTCCTCCAAAATAATAAAAGCTTTGTTTGGTTCGTATTCGTGTTCTTCCTACCTTTAGATAATGATCTTGAAGCCGCTCTTGAAGCACTAGAAGCTAAATTTGCAATGCGTGACCTTGACTTTCTTGACGCGACTGATGTTTCTGAAGGAATTGGATCCAATGAAGGTGATTCTGGTGGTGTAGGTTCATCAGGTCTCAAACGAACCAACAGCAACGACAGAATGACACATTTGTTGGGTTCCGCTGATCTACTACCCCAATTTCCACTCAGTTCAAACCCGCTTGAGCATAACATATCGAATAAATGCTGCTCAGCTGGGCCTAGGGACTGATCCACTGTTGGTGAAAGAGTAGGGTCGTAACCCAAGCCACTGAATATCAATTTATTCTTGGTCAAGCTCGCCGACACTTGCAATTTGATTTGTCTTATTTGTTCCGCATTAAGCCCCAGTATCGGAGGGATAACATAGTAGTCCAAGTCTTCCCTCAAAACGATAATCGCTGGCTTATTCTGTAGCACATTGGCTCCTGTTTCCTGTTGAGTAAAACGTCCGAATCCACTGACCTGCGGTGAAACAGGCATTTCCTGTAAGTCACGTTGGGCCTGACCAAATGTGTCAATAATATATTGGAAGCATTCGGGTTCAAAGTTAACGTACACGATATCGTCTTCTGTCAAATTTGTAATAACTTGCCCATTACAATCTAAAAATACACCGTTCGGGAATAAACATAATAATATACTTTCAGGCAAGCTCATCAACTCATCTCGTGTTATGGTAAACCCCTTACCCCTAATATTCAAGTATATCTTAGAATCATAATCTATATTATCCGCATCTTCGTATGTTTGTTGAGGAATAGGCTGATACGTTTCCTGGGACACTTGGGTAATTATGTTTTCTGACATCGTTATTTCGGGACCTACTTGGTTGATTTTTGTTTAAATTAAGGATCGTAATATTTTGAGATTAACGTTGCGTTTCAGGTTACCAGCACCTTATAATAGTTGAACTATGATTTTTTAATGGTGGTTATTGTACTTAATTTATACTGATGTATATTGTTCGTTTGCTAAACTGGTAATTTACTCAAACGTTTGTGTATTGAAAAATTTATTAGGACATACATGCGACATGCGACATTATAACCTATTGATTATGGGAACCTGATTCTAAAAGCAGCAAAATCTTCATTATTCAATATAGATTTTCAAGATAGAGATGTCAAGAAACTGCAACGAGGCTTGCTCTTGTTCAGGGAAACTGGAGCACGAGATGGATGTCAAAAATTCGCCTGTTGAAAACGAAGATGATGTGGATGACATTTGGGGAGATCATGACATTGAAGAGTTACCTAATTCTACAGCTGATATAAAACGAATGCATACGAAACAGGGGTACCTAGATGGTATCACTAATGCCAAGGAATCGAGTCTTCAGGAGGGATTTGATGATCTGTTTCCCAAAGGTGCGCAGTTGGGAATTATCGTAGGAAACATCTTGGGAACATTGCATTCAAATAATGATCCTGAGCTATTTGATAAGGCTAAATCCGAGCTCAATATATCCCAGGTTTTACATAAGAAGTATTTCGACGATGATTTGGAATTAAGAAATAACGAAAAGCACGAAGTCATAGCTAAGTGGCAGAAGATAGTACGAAATCTACAGAAAAAATGAACGAATTTTACGTGAATCTTATTAAAATGGAATATTCAATTATGATTTGAGTAATACATATCAATTACCTGGATAGAGGCATATCATTTAAAACTTCGTTATTCAAGCTGTCATTCAATTCAAATATTTTATCTT
Organism: Debaryomyces coudertii; assembly: GCA_030564605.1. Taxonomy (NCBI): domain Eukaryota; kingdom Fungi; phylum Ascomycota; class Pichiomycetes; order Serinales; family Debaryomycetaceae; genus Debaryomyces; species Debaryomyces coudertii. The sequence goes on from JAKTYF010000003.1 coordinate 193,735, forward strand.
GGAATTTGTACCTTCCTTTACACCATTCGACCCACATCTCACTTATCAAGTACTGCGTTTCCTGGAACATCAAATACTCTTCCAAAACACATTCTTTAATTAGCCAGTCTTTGTTTAATTGTTGGAATATCTCCTGTTTGTCATTAATTATGACTTGTCTTAATTTCGCCAACTCGCTACCTTTTATATCAGCATCGTCGCTGCTTAATTTGTTGTACCTCTGCTCATTATCATGGATTCGAACTTGCAATTGTGCTATATTATTTATCAGTAATTTTCTCGATCTTTCAAATAATTCTTGTAATGAATATAAATAATCAAGGTAGTTCTTGAACTTTTCTAGTACCGATATATTTATGGCATAACTCTCGTCAATGAGGATTTGACTAGACTTATTGAAAAAGCCTGACACACGATCCAATGAATCATTGATAGAATTCATGTCATCTTTGTTATTATTGCCAATTATTGTACCATTTTCTTCTGAATGGGGATAAAGAGAACCATTAAGCATCAGAAATCCTTTAATCATTTCTACGAATTTTCCATTATCATATGCAACTTGTTGTTGTCTCTTTTCATACCTTTCAACTAGCATAACAATTTTTGTCCATAATTCAATTAGTTTTGTAACAGTATTTTCTGCATTTTTCCAATTGTTTAGAAACTCTTCACCTATAGTTGGCCAAATTGAGTTTATAAACTCAGTCAGAATCTTACGACCCTTAAATTCCAAGGAATAGTCAATTTTTGCCTGTTTTTTCCACGTTGTTAAATCAGTTGGAACGCTCAAAAACGTCACAACTAAAGCATCTTGCTTTAGAACAGGATGCTTGAATATCTGGTTTAAAAATCTGAATAAACCTCGACGACGTCTTTGTAAAAATTGGGAATCTGGGGAAGATCCTACTAATTGTAATTGATTAGTAAATCAGCTCAATGAAAATATAATAAGAAATCGAAATTACGTACCTGAAAATTTCTTTGGCGGCAAGCCAGGAATCACTCTAAACGGATACTTTTTTAATAAGTATTCCAAAAGCCTAAACAAATTAGTATAATGCTATCTGTAACAAGAAAAATCAAAAAACATACCATACGAAATCAGAATATCTTCTGATAATTTTTTTAGTTCCTGCTGGTCCATGCATGCCCAAGTTTAAGTCATGGGTGATGATATAATTCGTGTGTTTGAAAACCAATCCTTCCTTCTCGGGTACTTCCTTTATTTTGATAGTATCCTTGGAATCGACCAATGGCGCATATCTGTCCCGTATTTCGTTAATGTATTTTGTTATATGCGAATGGTCTATAGGATGCTGGTCATCACCTCCTTCAAGATGAATCTTCTGTACAGACATGTGGTCTGTGAGAATGGGGTCAGATAATACGTTTTGAGTTCGTCCTGCTGTGTTTTGTTCTGACGCATCCGTATGCCATTCATTCTCTTCATTTTCGGTCAATGAAGAATTTGCCAATTGGGCACTTAATGGATCAACAAAATCTCTCGTGCCCTTATTGCCATCTTTGTTTATAAGTAATTGAACTATCTTATCCGATAATTCCGGTAAATTATTCATTCTCATTTGCAATGTCACATATTCTCCTGTTCCTGCCGCATCCATTTCCAAGGCAATAAGTCCCATAATTCTCTCAAAGTTGATTCTTTCAGAAGGTGGCATTATCGCATGGTCATATAATGTATCTAATAGCTTAGAGCTCTGATAATTACTTAAATAACCAGCATCTATCAATTTATTAAACACCAATTCTTCCAAATCAGTCACAGTTGACACTTTTCCTGACAACGCAGAATAAATTTCCTTATATGATATAGGCATCTCAACATCATGACTTTCTCCTGAACCTTCATGCCTAAGCAATTGCGAAGAAGTTAGATATGTATTGTCAGAATCAAATCTGGGCATGTTAGGGGACCTTATATTATCATTGTCATTAGACGCCCATCCATTTTCCCATGGATCACCAGAACCAAGTATGCTGTTACTCATGCTATACTTATGAATACACTATTTCAGTATCTTTATATTAAATAGATTATTTAAATAAGGGATATGTATTCGGCATAAATTCGCTCTTTGAGTTTTAATTTCGATAGTCTCGATAAATCGATATCAGCAAAATACGAAAAAATTATTAAATGAGGTGATACATACACAAATGTGACGATCTTCATACCTATCGAAAATCGAAGTGGATATATGCCTAGTATATATGTCTATTTACGTGTCCGTGTATTATTTTGGACGAACATAGTCTAATGCATGGACTCTATTCCATACTTGACGAATCACTCTTTCCTGGCTCTGTCTTGAGGTTTCTGTATCGGTATCTTCACAAGGTCTCACTGCTAAATATAATCTCGAACCCAATTCAACATCGGGGATAATATCTGGATTCTCAGGTGGGTTTCCGGTAGTGATCAATCCCTTAGCTTCATTTAAAATAGCCACAGCACCAGCTACGTCCCACTCCCAGCATCCACCTTCCCACCATATGTCGAACGCCCCCGATGCAACAAAACACAAGTCTAAACTGGCACTACCTAAACTTCTCACCCCATGACAGTAGTCCGTGGCCATGTTGATAAACGAGTCGACTTTACGCTGAAGATTCAGGCCTGGTTCATATCGCCTGTCCTTCCCCCATTCACACAGGAAAATGCATCCTTTTGGAGCATTTTCTGGCAAAGGAAACGTCTGTAATGGTAGCTTCGTGTACTTGTTGAGCCACGCACCTCCCCCTTGGTATGCAGAATATGTCTGGTTCAAAAACGGAGCATGCACAACACCTACCACGGCCTTTCCTTCTAAAACAAACCCAATCGACACACAGAACATCGGAAATAAGTGAACGTAATTAACTGTACCGTCTAATGGATCTACTATCCATGTGGGGTCGTCATCCACAAGATACTTCTTACTTTGTCCCCCAGAATACGTCTCTTCGCCTATAAACTTATGTTCTGGGTACATGTTTGTAATCTCGTTTTTGATGAACTTTTCTACCTGTTCATCGGTTTCGGTAACAATATCTACTGTATTCTTCTTCAATCTTACAACATCGTCTGCTTTTCTATGATGTGATGCAGTCACCAACATTTTTCCAGCTCTTTCAGCCACATCAATTGCAAATTCATATACTTCCTTAAGATCTAATTGATTAATATCTACCATATTACTTATTCTATTAACGCTGTTGATGTCTCCTTATATTAAACACATAGATCTTAGCGGCTGATAGAGAATATCATAATGGTCGTGTGAGACAATTTCTTCCCCGTAGGTTAATGGTTTATCCACCATTTCGGAAGAAGATTTAGGTACTATGAGAACGTGGAGTCAACTGAACCGAATATCGAAGTTTCCGAGTGGATTATTACGCTTACAATAAGAAAACTCTTTAATGTTTATGTGTATATTAATAATTTTTTTCGAATTGGACGAAAATAGCGGACAAATGAGGTTCCATTTGGAAGTGCTTTAACTCATACGCTTTAGTAGTATGCAATGCAACTAATCTTCCTTCAAGCTCAATGTAATTTCTAGGCCCCCAGAGGAATAACCGAAGGTCGACATACTGGGGAGACCAAAGTTATTCGCAGTATTGTAGAGATCATTTTGCAAATGGGACATTCCAAAAACGGATCTTATGAATAAGCATTGTCTATTGAAGTCTAGTCTGTTATTGACAGTCAATATGATTCTGGACACAAATGATGGCTGCAGTGTAGTCAATAAAGACGCCGAGATGTCAGAGGAGAGAGTCTGGGAGCTGCAGAAGTTTGAGTTGCCTAGCAATTTGCAGTTGGACCTGAATACGGCTTGCGATGTCTCGTTCATGTGCAATGTAAAGTCTGTCCACAATAAGCCACGGCTAGCAGTTTCCGGTGAAATCGACGTGTTGACGGAGGCATATTCGACTTTCAAGCTTGGGAGAATTTGTTTGCCCAAATACTCATCGCAAAAGGTTGCTTGCAAGTACAACAACCCGCGTAAAGCATCATCCGCAACCTCTTCACAATTACCGGGGTTTTCCCTGAAGGAGGCATTGAAAACTTCCAAAGATAAGCATCCGTTGTAATTATTGTTGTAGATCTTTGATAACATGGTAACCATATTAGTATATTCTCCCTGACCAGGGAAAACCCTATAATTTCTAGCATATTCTGGTATGGTGCTTATTTTGAGAATTGGCGCGTCACAGTATTGAACAAAGAAGATCTTGTCTCCTACTTCATCAATCCAGTCGAGTGACGAATTATGAATGTTGATGTGGAAAGTATCTAAGCACAATCCAAAATTTGGTCTGTTGACTTTTTTGACAATATGACACAATCTATCCAAGGTATTAACGTGGGTTGCCCAACTCAAATTTTCGTAAGCAAGACGGACGTTGTATTTTGCTGCCAAATCAGCAGCAACAGTCAATTGCTGAACAATCGTATACTCATTCAGCGATACCTCTGCTTCTGGCATGCAATTAGCACAACACATCAAAAGGTCTGTATGGAGTTCCTTCATCGCTTCGAATGTGCTTTCTAATTCCTCAAGCTTCTTGTGAAATTTACTATCATCATTATATCCTTCCAAGTCTCTAAATGGCTGCAATACTATGATATCAAGATTCTTCGATTGGCAGTATTGGTATAATTGTCTAGGAGTTGTTTCATCCAAGTCTACAACCATGATTTCTATAGCATCAAACCCTGCACTAGCAATCGCATTCACCTTCTCCCAAATGGTCCCGTTAAATGTTATAGTTGCCATGGATGTTTTGTATGGAACTACTTCTTTCAACGCATCCAAATTGTTTGGTCCCTCACTCATCAACCGTTCAACCTCCGATGCCTCTATTATCTGTGTATCAGGCTGCCCTAAATTCAATCTTGCCTTGATTTCTGTTGGAGTGGTAGGTAAGCTTGTTCTCGGGGTTGGTATCTGTTGATTTTCAATACAGTCAACCATTTTTCGATATTCTGGTAACGGATAATTATTAACACTATTTTTGCATGGGAATATCTATCTATTTAACCTACCATCGGGCATTTTACTTTATTGTCACTGGATAAATATTTATTTCCATTAGTTACCCTTATTTTCTCCCTTTGGATATATGCTTATCATCGTTTCGGATAAATGGTTTTCCGAGAACATTTTGCATTTCCACCACTATCGTCCATGGTAAATTCCAGAACCAGGTAATTTGGTTATCCTAAAACGTTCTATCATAAGTCACTGCAGTAAGGTGACACGATGTCTACTCTTCGATTCGGAACACATTAGTGTGTATATGATGGATCTAAACAACTATTCATATAGTTGTGACACGTGATTTAGACTATAGCTTGGCTCATTTCATTTAGTATCAAAACCTGAATATGTAATATTATTCGAAGGTACAGATGTTAATCATGGAGAACGTTAAGAAGAAGGTATATAGCGTGTTAAACTACTTCCATGCGGACGACGACTTCAATCGTGTTACGTTTGGATTACACAGAAATGCGCTATCGGCTCGTTTAATCAGATGGAGGTTCGCAGATTTGGTGTTATTGGGAGTTTTAATTGTCTTGTATGTCATCACGTACAAGATCGAGCCGTTTCAAAGGCAGTTTTACATCAACGATCTTACGATCTCGCATCCGATTGCTGAGTCCGAAAGGGTGACTAACGGAGCACTATTTTTCTACTCCGTGTGGGAGCCTATAATGGTGATAGGTGCGGTGGGGTTGGTAATGACCAAGCCAGAGAACAAGATATATGTGATGTACGTGTCGATCCTTGGACTCAGTATATCTTGCTTTACCACCAGTGTGGTCACAGACATTCTTAAGAATGCAATTGGGAGACACCGTCCTGATTTCCTTGCTCGTTGCGTTCCTCGAAGCGACGTTCCGCTCGACACAATGGTATTTGCTAAGGACGTGTGCACCACTAAGAATGTCGATGTTTTGAATGACGGTTTCCGTACGACGCCATCGGGTCATTCGAGTATCAGTTTTGCCGGACTTATCTACTTATCATTGTGGTTAAGTGGTCAATTGGTTGTATTGAACGAAAACCTGAGTTACTGGAGATCCATTGTCGCCTGGACCCCTGCATTACAATGCACATATATTGCATTGAGTCGAACTGAAGACTACAGGCATCATTTTGTCGACGTGATCGTGGGAAGTCTTCTTGGGCTAGGAATGGCGTTTTGGGCCTATCGCCGATTGTTTCCAAGTATCACCCATCCAAAGTCCTATGAGCCATATATAATTATCTCTGAAGATGAGGATATTGAAAACTCAAGTACTCACTATGATAGAATCAATCAAGATGAATCTCTTAGTGTATAACGTTGTTAATGAATGTATTTATGACAAATTTGGCCTAAGCTCACATGACTGTAGCATAAATATTTCGTGAGCATGTGAAAATTCGATGTTGATAAAAAAGGTTCCCATATAAAAAGTGATTATTGATGTTCAAAGTAGATAAATGGATATGAAATCGTCAGTATACTGCTTCTTGTCTGACGGAGAGGTATCATTCGTACCGGCGAATACACCTACTGGAATAAATCATCAAAATGAGGACATTGAAACTAATAACGTACACGAATTAAATGGTGAGTATACGGCTGTTCTGAAACAAATAGAGATGAAGATAAGGAATAAGAGTCTTTTATATAAGCTAAATGACCCATCATTTTCTGATATAGATTCAGATTCACATTATGAATGTTCGAATACACCGTCGTTGTTACAAACGGATTCGTCACCCGGTACATCACCTAGCCCACCTCCAAGAAAGAATTTTAATACCAATGCTTTGAATGATTATTCGACACATGCCATGTACATTCCGGAGTATTCGATTAATTTGGAAAGTAGTATGCAAAATGAGTATAATGAAGTAAAAGATCTTCTTATTAAAGTATTCCAGCAATGGGTGGATACATCTAAGATAGCCATAAAGAGAGTGACAGGTGGGATAACAAATATGCTCTTATCATGCTCATATTCTGAGATAGACGAGGTTATCCTTATGAGAGTATATGGGAATGGAACGAATCTTATCATCGATAGACATAGAGAATTTGTGCTGCATTTAGTATTGAACTCTTTAGGTTTGGCGCCTGCGGTACATGCAAGGTTCAGAAACGGTTTAATCTATGGTTTCTTGCCAGGAAGATCTTTGAAACCAGAAGAATTGCTGTCGGAACAACTATATCCTTCGATAGCCCAACAGCTAGGCAATTGGCATAGTAAAGTAAATAGCGAGGCTATTCAAAATGGGGTGGAAAAACTACGAAATATTAGCCTCGAAATGAAACGCAAGTCAAAAGAAAAAAGTGAGAACCATAGCCATAAAAAAACAAAGAAATTTAAAAAGAGATTTATATCCAATATATGGGAACTAATCGAAGATTGGATTAGCATTGTTCCTATTACTTTTGAATTAGTCACTTCATTTAATGAAAACTCCGATATCGAGGTCACAGAAGAGAACATGAGAGATATCATTCAAAAAGAGTTCATATGGTTAAAGTCGGTTACTGTGTCCTCGAACTCTCCGATGGTTACCGCTCATTGTGATCTTCTCTCTGGAAATGTTATAATTCAGGAGGATTATTCATCTCATAAAACACCTAAATTGCCTTTACTCAAGAATAACCCTGTTAAGTTCATTGACTATGAATACATGTTGCCTGCGCCTAGAGCATTTGATATTGCTAACCACTTGGCGGAATGGCAAGGATTTGATTGCAACAAGGGAGCTATCCCTGATGCATCAACATCAAATTCAACTATGGTGAAATGGGTCAAGGGATACCTTAATAATGAGAGAGCTACGAATGAAGAGGTTAATAACCTAATTGATGAAATATTTAGATTTTACGGAATGCCTGGATTCTATTGGGGAGTTTGGGCTATGATTCAGAGTGAAATTTCGGATATTGAGTTTAATTATGCTAGCTATGGTAAATCTAGATTACAAGAATATTGGGATTGGAAATTTAGTTATTTAAGAAAGATATAGACCAAAAGACAAGAGCAAATTAAGGAGTAGTCATAAAGAATTATTATAGATACGTCATATATTAAAGTCATTGCAAAATGTATTCTAATAGAGCGCTGATTTACTATGCACTATTTTTGTAAGTCAACAATTGACGTTTTATCTGTTTTGGATGAATGTAGGATTACCCATCTGGTACCTTTCAGAGACTCTTTCTTCAATGTATTGTATATATTAGTTGCAAAGCTTTTTGGTAAATTGTTATTCGAGAAAATGACCTTTCTGAGCCATTCGTCTGGTTGATTTAAAGATGTGATCAGTATCATATCTAAAACTTCGTCCCTAGCATCAATGGTGATAACCGGCGAAGTAGCAACATTCTTTATTAGAGATGCCGATGCAAGCTTGGAATCATTTTCTATTTCCCACTTTTCTTTTTTATTATTTTTACGTCCTCTCGGGGCATCGTTAGGTACCACTAAGACCTTTTGATCTATGTCAACCGTGAATATTGGACCACTCTTAATCAGTAGATTATCAGAATTAGACGTTTCATTGCGATCACTTTGCAATCCCTCTCTAGACGCATCGGTTGAACAACTTCCAGTCAAACTATCGAAATCGTCGTCGCTATTTCTTTCGTCTATTTCATTTTGAAGAAAGCTGACTAAGTCCTCATATTCAATATCCGAAACTTTATTTGTGCCAACATTCTTAACTCTTAAAGGTTTAAATTTACCTGCAGATTTTTTTTGTTTGTTTCTTTGTGAAGGATTGGAGTTAGGTTGCTTTATTAGTACAACCCAATTTGCACCATCTATGTCTGTTTTATGTGCAATGTCTTCCAATGAAGATGACAAAAAGATGTCGCTGCTGATATCATGAGCCCATAAGGATTTTACTATTTCATATCCTGAAAGTCTTATATAACCTTCGTTCAAGCTTGTCACTAAAACATCACATCTACTTTTCTTCCATTTTACTTTACTGAATTCTGAATTCTTAGATGACGATTTTGATCGTCTTTCCATATTTTTCATTAATAAAAACATAAATGTCGATGTTAGAGAAAGCCCAACAACGAATGGAGTAGATGACTTTGTTACATCCTTATTTGCCAAAGATGAAATTAATCCATCATATCTTCCGCCTGTGATCACTCTCGAAAATCTTCGGTTTTTATCAACTTGATGGATCACCTGGAACATTATTCCATGCAAGTAATACTTGTTGTTATAATTACTTAAGGGATTTAAATACACAGATGATTTAACCCCGAATCGTTTCAATATTGATAGTATGTCTTTAATATATAATAATGCTCTCTCGACACGGAGAAAGTGCGGTGAGTCAAGCATAGCTTTCTGCAATTTCTGTTTCGCCTTTTCGGGTTCAGTTGTAAAATTGAAAACATCAATCAAGTCCTTCGTAACAGTATGTGGTACATGGAAGTCTTCACGTAAATATCTCTTAATCTCATCTGGGCTCTTATCAATCCCAAGTTGGGACAAAACCCCTATTACTTCATGCCGTCTCTTATCTTCGATGCCAATATTACCGAATGAAAAATTTATAACAGAATTAATGATATCATAATGATTTATAATAATTAGGCTATTTGAGTTTTTAGCTCTAAAGCATGGAAAGGATTGCAATATTTCATCAACAACTTTTAAGCATTCAGCATCATTAACAGGCCTATTTGTTGCATCATGAGTGGTTATATCAAAATTAACAGCACTATATTTATCAGGGATTCCAGCACTGCGTAAACTGGGCCTGTAAACAAATTCATGACGGAACATTTTTGGTATTGTCACATTGCATCTACTTAGAAATCTTGCAGTTGGTAATATCAAATCAAAAGGTAAACTCAATACAGATCCGCTTCGATCCAACACATCATATACGGATTCTCTGGATTGTACTGGTGATTTAGGCAATAATATATTTGAACTAAAATCTTCAATTGCACCATGGTTCTTGAATATCCTAAACAATTCTTCTATCATTTTACTAAAAAGTAAATAATCACTAATGGAATGATCTAAGTGATGAATATGGGAATGCTTGCTATGATTATCAAACATCAAGTCTTTAGCCAACAGATAAGGTTGATTAAACAATGTTTCTCTTACTTGTTGTTGCCATGGGGATGCAGGGTCAGCTAAAGACTTGAGTGCTTCTTTAATAATATGGTCTTGATGCTCCACTGGAAGCCAACCACTTTGTAACAATTCCATGGCACTGGGTCTGTTCGCTGGATTATGATCTAACAATAATTTAATTATCTTCTTTTCTGTCTTATATTTACTATCAACAAAACTCGTTGGAAAATCTATAGTGACCAACCGTAAATTATTTAATGTTCTTGCTCGTTCCATACCAGTTGCTAAAGGATAACACATTTCAAAAAAAATGATACCAAGGGAATACATGTCAACTTTTTCGTCATAATTACCTGTTGCAACCTCATTTGCAGTATAGAAGACCGTTCCGACGATCGTACTCAAATCTTTATTAGAGGAGTCAACTTGGTTATTAGTCAGAACAACAGACGAAAACTGTGAATTTTTTGCTAACCCAAAATCTCCAACTTTAACATTATTGGACTTATCAATAAAAATATTCATCGGCTTCAAATCTCTATGAATGAACCCCTCTCTATGAATGTATGAGACTGCTTCCAATAACTGTCTAAATAATCTCCAGTATTCGTGTTGGTTACCAGGAAGACCTTGCTCAATTAAGTTAAGTAGCGTATTATTTTCACAGAACTCCATTTGTATATATAATATAGATTTTTGTTGTCCTTGACCCCTATTTTTTACGATCTCAGGCTTATTAGTAATAAAGTTGATTTCTTGTGTATTAGAGCTCTCAGATGACATACCACTTACAGTTTTTAACAGTTCATCTTCTTGATCCGAATTATTTGTTGATCTAGCAAACTCTATTCTATCGTCAAGGTCATTGTCGTTATCGTCTTCAAATAAATCATCAAATTCAACTTTTGGATCAAAAGAATTAGATATAAAATCCACTTGAAACGAATTATCATGATTCATTAAAAATGATGAAGATCTTGTATTAAATGGGCTTTCAAAATCATTTTCACTTTCAGTATCGCTTTCATCATCAGAAGTTAAGACACTTGGATCCTCTTGAATCTCTTCTACCCAGGTACCATAGTACCTCACAATGTATTGATGGTTGAGTCTAGCCAAAGAAAGCACCTCACTGAGTAATGAATCTAACTTATTTGCACGATGGGTAATCTTTTTGATTGCATAAAAGGTGCCTTCTATACGATTTCTTGCTTTAACTACTTCTCCAAAACCACCCTTACCTAACTTTCCTACTTCTTCAAAATCTCTTTCATACCTTCCCATATCCCGTTGATTACTACTTATATTATTGTCATTCAAAATATAGGGGTGCTGGTTGTGATTCGAGTAACGTCTGTGTGTAGTTCCGATTGTAGATAGATGATCGTATTGCGAAGATTGCATTTCCCTATGATTATTCTTAACCGTCTTATCCGATTTCGGATTAATTTGAATATCTTCTATAGTTCCTGTCACATTATTTTCTTCGTCAGCATTAAAATATCTATAAGGGTGAGAGGATGTTGTTGATCTCATATTCATCATAATCGGGCCATCACGTAAGAACTTCACTGCATTTAGTTCCAACGGGCTTGGTCTCTTTGAAACTTTTAGTTGCAACATCTTTGATAATAAATCATAAACAAGATTAGCATAATTTTCTGCCCCGATAAATTCTTCAGCATTGAAGTTTTCATGAAATTCTTCTGGCGTACGATAGGTGGTTATTAGTATGTAATAGTTGAGCATCACTCTGATAAAAAGAACTCCCAAATCCCATATATCTGTCTTCAGTTGATGATTTTGAGGAGACTTTTTTAATTCGGGTGCAATCCACTTCTCCGGTATAAGTGCATCCATAAAGTTGTTCTTACTTCGAGATATAATTTTGTTCACTTCATTTGGATGGCATTCAAGCATGTTTAATAATCTAAATCCGTATGAAGGATGACACAATTTGAGAATTTTTATAGATTCCATGTCCAACTGATTACTCTGACTATTACCATACGTAGAACTATTCAAAAGTTCATTCGCTGAATTCTGGTAGTAATAATCTATTTCAAGCTCAAATACAAAGACTGTTAAAGGGCATATCAATTTATGGATAAATCCCAAATTATGCAAATGCTCTATACCAGGAAGTAGTTGTATAAGCCATGTTCTTGCTAAAGACCAATTGATAAATTCCGCAGTTGGTAAAATGTCTTGAAGTGAATCTGATGCAGATGAAAATTCAGTCAATAAGCGTATTTTCCAGCCTTTATTTCCACTTGAATTTTTGTCTATTTGAAACCCATATAAGTTTACAATATTATCGTGATTTATATTCATGATAAGTTGCAATTCGCTTTCAAGGTCTTGAATTTCTTTTTTACCACCATCTGTTAACCAATAACAATTTTCCAACTCAATCTGTGTAAGCAAATAAGATAATTCAACATTTTTTTTATTAATTTTGGCCTGAACATCGGAAGATATATATGGTCTAACGATGTACTGAGAACTTATAGATGATAGCAAATCTCTTTTCCGGTACCTAACAAACCCCAGAACAGCTCTAAATTTAAATTTTGACTTTGTTCCAGGAAATTGGCCAACAATTGGGTTCTCAAATACAAAGTACAGACTATCGTCTGTTGGTAGAAGACTTCTTTCATCTATTATATCCTTAGTTATCGCATTATCGCTCTCCCTTGCATTTTCATCGTCTTCATTATATTCGCCCTGAATCTTTAAAATTTGTTCATTCAATTCCTCAATCTGCTTTTGTTTTTCCTTCTCCTGTTCCTTCTGTTTCATATCTTCGAGTTTTTCAAGTTGAAGTCTTTCATTTTTTAGTCGCAACTCTCGCTCCTCTTCTAAAGATAGCACCTTTTCGGTTGTTTGTTGAAGATCATCTAACATATCCTTTATATCACATATAATTGTAAATGAAACTTCCTCCTCGGGATACTCTTTAATTAAATCCTTTATTCTCTTTTCTATGGCTTGTAATCTGGTTCTTAAGATATTTTTTGGTTCTAAAATCTTTATCTTTGGAGGTGATAATGGATACGTACTAGTGAATTCAATATCTAGTATCAAAGAAATTGTTGGTCTATCTGAACATTCGGAGGACAGCAACAGTATCGTGAAATGTGGACTGGGTTTTTTATTCCAAACCAACCCCGATGGAGTAATATCTTCAAAGATATCACCATAGATAGATGCAATACTATTTACTTCATCTTGTTGTCGACGTTCTAATGACAGAGAAATAGACTCTTCATTCATTTTCCGTTGAATTTATATGCTTTCCTTTTTGAAAATCGAGTTGAACTATTATCTTCTATAGTGAAGTATTTATGGTGCATTTATCATTTCGATCCAAGATGGGTGCGTATTCAAATTTATTTACTCATATCTTTATCAGACGATATTAGACGAAAATTGCAATTGGCTATTCTCATGCCTCCTGTTGACAATATCAGCTCAGGTCCTGATACCATAAGGATCTTAATTACTACAGACAATCATGTAGGGTACAATGAAAATGATCCAATACGAGGAGATGATTCATGGAAAACCTTTGAAGAGATAACAACTATCGCTCGAACAAAAGATGTTGACATGATACTACAAGGTGGCGATTTGTTTCATATTAACAAGCCATCTAAGAAATCAATGTATAATGTAATGAAATCTTTGAGAAAGAATTGTTTAGGAGACCGCCCGTGTGAGTTGGAATTGTTGGGTGACCCATCGCTCGCATTAGGCAAAGATGTTGATTCTGTGAATTATGAAGATCCCAATATAAACGTTTCGGTTCCTGTTTTTGCAATTAGTGGTAATCACGATGATGCAACTGGGGAAGATTTTTTGCTGCCGTTGGATTTGTTATCTGTTTCGGGTTTGATTAACCATTTTGGAAAGGTTCCAAATAACGAAGAGATCACCGTTTCCCCATTGGTATTTCAGAAAGGGGTTAGTAAGATAGCATTATATGGTTTAGCTAATGTCAGAGATGAAAGATTGCATAGACTTTTCAGAGATGGAAATGTGAAATTTTTACGACCAAGCGATCAAACTAATAATTGGTTCAATATTCTATGTGTACATCAGAATCATGTCCCACATACAAGAACTTCTTATCTACCAGAGCAGTTTTTGCCAAACTTTTTGAATTTTGTAATATGGGGTCACGAACATGAGTGTATTCCTATACCAGTATTAAACCCTGACACTGGCTTTGATACTTTACAACCTGGGTCTTCAGTAGCAACTTCGTTGTGTGAAGCAGAGGCAGCAGACAAAAATATATTTATATTAAATGTAAATAAGTCAAATTATTCAATTGAAACGGTAAAACTAAAAACAGTTAGACCATTCATTATGGATGAAGTATCTTTACTGAAGGAAAAATTCGTTTCGGGACCTGCTTCAAAAGACGATATTTCCAAATTCTTAACATTTAAAGTAGAGGAATTAGTGAGGAAGGCAAGACGACAATTTTTTGAGTCCAACCAAGATATTTTTAGTTCTGGGGACGTAGAAAGCCATGAAAGTGAAATACCTTTGCCATTAGTTCGCTTACGAGTTGAATATTCTGGGGATTATGAAATTGAAAATCCTCGAAGATTTTCTAACAAATTTGTTGGAAAGATTGCAAATACGAATGACGTGGTTCACTTTTATAAGAAAAAATCCTATGAGAACAATGATCTAATAAGAAAAACTAAATTCAAAGATAATAAATTAAATCAAGATGGACGAAACAACTCAAAAGTTTCAGAACTTGGATTACAAGATATCATGAACCAGTTTCTCCAACAAGCTGAATTAAATCTTATACCTGAAGATGGGATAAATAATGCAGTAAAAAGGTTCTTGGAAAATGAAGATAAACACATCATGAACCAGTATATAAAAAATGAAATTACGCATGAAACCCAAATGTTCCTAGATTTGAATATAGATGATGGTGCATTTCACGACGACGAACAAGATTCAAAAAAAATATTCAAAACTTTATTGGCACAGATTAAAAGGGAAAACACGCCACAGGCGGGCATAAGCATATTGAAAGATAATGATCATCTGTTCCCGAATATAATTAGATCGCGAAATAAGAAACCTGTCAGCGAAGCTATAATTATCTCAGATAGCGAACCCGACCTTGAATCGGAAGTAATGGAGGCGAAAAGACAACCCCTAAAACGCACATCAAACAAAATTCGCCCAACATATGAGGAAATATTAAGCGATGATGAGAACAGTGACAACGATCCCAATCATATTATTAAATCCAGCGATAAAGATATCGCAAGTGATGATGATCTTAAGAATGATACAATAAATTCAACTCTGAAGCCAAAAAGAAGGTCAGATGTTTCCCCTGTGCAAAAAAGCAGAGGATCAATGCGAGGTCTGACTAGAAAGAATCCTCCAAGGAGAAAAGATTCTAATAAAAGTACTAATAGAGAAAAACAAAAAGATAATTCCAGATCTTTATTGGATGACATCATGAGCATGGGAACTTGAAATTGTAAAATTGTATATTCAAGTATGTATAGGTTAATATATGTACAGTTTTCTACTCGATGGCGGTAGCTTCTACTATTAATTCATCCATGTTAAAATCTTCATTACCTGCGGTGAAATTTCTTAATAAAGCTAATTTCTTTTCGTTTCCTTCAGCACTATTAATTCCTCCATAGAATCTTTGAACATTCAAAATCAATAATTGCGCTTCATCCATTGTCAACGATGATTCTTTTTCAACTTGACCATTCATTAATACAACATCCTTCATCTCACTCAAATCTTGGTGGAACATTAATGTTGTATGGGGTTTAGCATATTCTTTATGAAGCTTGTATTCAGCAACAGTAGTCAACATACAGTGAGTAGTTTTAGGACCGACGAATGACCATTGAACAAAATGCATTTCATATCCTTCTCCATTCTTTGGCAATGGCAAGATGAAGCTTGGATTTTTAAATGCATTAGCGTACATGGAAGCGAACTGTAAGTTATTTAAAACCGCCACCATACTACGTTCATTACTTTGAAACCTAGCTCTCCAAATAAATTCTAATTCTTTTAATGGTAATTCTTTTATCTTCTCGATATCTAAGTAAGAGTTCAATACTTTATAAGGTTCTTTCGGGATATTTTTGTCTATTGGAGACCTCACCTTAATAGTATTATCATTCCTCATCTGAATTTCTAAAGCCTGTCGTCTTTCATACTCCTCTAATTCCTTTAATGGATCAATAGTAGAAAATTCTTTTTTCTTTTTTTCAATATCGTCCTTTAATTTGTCTTGTAATTCGTTGGCATCTTTTAATCCTAAAGCATTAGCTTTTTCATTTAATTTGTCTTTATATCTTTGAAGAACGGCATCTCGTGCATTAGAAGAATTGTATCTAATAAATTTATTGTTACTCTTAGTTAATAGACTAGATCCTCTTAAGATTCTGTTTAATATTCTATTAGAAATCATCTTGACTTGCCCAAATCGAAGGTTTTTTAAAGAAAAATTATTCGATTTTTCAGTTTGTTCGGATATCTTCAAAAAGTTTCGAGATCAATTATTCACCGATTTTACAATTGTATTTCAGAATACTTAACTAAGAATTTTTAATCATTATGTATAAAAGTAATGTGTATATTTGTATATACTGGCTATTTAAAGTTTCTACAAAACGAAATTCTAACAAAACTTAAGCTTTTAGTTAAGGTTTCAACCAGGCTTGACTTGAATCCAAATCATCATTTATTTTTAACTGAACCTCCGAGTTTTAGTATTTCGTCATTGTCTCCATCGGTAGTACCATAAACTTTTTTCTTGTATTCTTCTGGCGCATCTTTAGCATGATGGCCAATGGTACCTCTCAAACTCTCCGGGATATCGTCAAATGCTAAATCTTCAGTTCCGGTTGCCACTGATTCCCCCTTTGCCTTGAGTACTTCTTCCAAGCTAAATTTCTTGTCTTTAAAGATATTCAAGTTGTCTGCTATTAAATGACGATTTTTGCAGTCTGGGCACTGAATCAACACTGTCCCCTTTTGGTACGATTGTTTGGAAAATGTATGGGATGAACGAGTATCACACTTCTTGCATGTGAATGCAATCATAAGTTGTGGAGCATCGACCTTGATAGATGCTGTATTAGAATTGCCACTCTTCAGGTCCGATGATGAAAGGCGAATATTATTAACCTGCAATGGAATAATCGTTCTGGTAAAATAGTTTACTCTCGGTGAGACTGCATATCTAGAGAGAGGTTCTGTTATCCTAGCAAATATTCTTAAATGTCTATTAATCATTGCTAATCGATTTACCTCTTTCAATCTTTCATAGTCCTTTAGCTCGCCATTTCTAAATCATTTAACCTGTAATTATATGTAAACTGTAAACTTAAATCAAATTTGCAATTTTTACATCTTGATGTATACTATCTGCTTTATTCATTAGAGTGAAAATAGAACTGTTCTTCTATACAAGTTAGTGAACGGGTAATAAGTAACTTATGTTTTGAACAAAAGTTTTTCTTGTTTTTTCTTTAATTTTTGCTTTCTTTTGTCGCTAATTAGATCCTCGGAAACATCATCTGATTCAGGGCTTTGCGGAACTGATGATGTTCCCCATTGAGATGGATCTACATTTACCTGGTTAACTCTAGGGAAGACTTTCTTGGTCGACTTTTTTTCTAATGCCGGAAATTTTGATTCTGACAAGTTCAGAACGCTGGCAGAGTTGACATCACTTCTCAATAC
This sequence comes from Debaryomyces coudertii, assembly GCA_030564605.1. NCBI lineage: Eukaryota > Fungi > Ascomycota > Pichiomycetes > Serinales > Debaryomycetaceae > Debaryomyces > Debaryomyces coudertii. Next base: position 211,637 of record JAKTYF010000003.1, read on the forward strand.
TGGACTCGGCAGTTGAGACCTAGATTGACCCAAAGCCGGTAAAGAAGAAGCTGATAAATTTTTGTCCTTTAAGTTTTTAAGGTAATCGGGTCTATAAGCTGGATCTGCTCCCAGGTTGACAGTAACAGGGGCAATTTTATTGCCTGTTTTTCTGACGACCTTTGTATATCTAATAGGTTGATTGACGTTCACAGCAGGCTTTGTCTGTTTTTTTGGTTTTGAAAGTGAAGGGAAATTGTCGGCACCCACCTTTCTGCTATTGCCACCCCATGAATGGATGTTTGCTGCGGAGCTTGATGAGAAATATCCACCCAAAACTGGGAATTGTTCTGCTTCAGATGCTATTTGTAATTCGTTCGAGATGCTCTTCAAATTCTTATATTGTTCTGAACTCTTTGGGAAAATTTCAGACAATTCATATATCAAGATATTAATATCCGATTTTGTTCGCTTATCAAACAATGCTTGATATTTATTTAAGACCTCGTTAGCTTTAATATTTCCTGATCTATAGGCTGTATTAATTTTTAAAAATTCATGGATACTGGAAGTATTATAATGCAAATAATGTTTAGCTCTTTCTTCTAATCTCATTTTTTTGGTATCGTACGAATCTACCTCTTCATTTGAATCATTCTTATTTTTGTTCCTTCTCCTAGATGGTCCAGTGGATGATGATGCATCCGTAGATCCATTGAAAGTCGATAAAACAGATTGAAATTGATTGCTACTGCTACCAACAATAACCTTTCCATTGGAACCTGTAAGTCCTCCGTGTTCCTTTAACATATGTGACGTTAACTCCAAGTCTTCTCTAAAAACAACAAACTTTTTATCAAGACAACTAGGAACTGTACAAACGAAATGATCCATTCTAAAGTGTGCGTACAATTCGTCATAATTCTTATAGTAATCTGCAACCTTAGGAGAAACCTGATCACAGATGTGACATCTTTCATGTCTATCTCTGATATGGATATTCAATTCATCCTCAGAATAAAACCTCAAACCACGACAATGCTTACATTCAGGGTGCCCACCAAATCCTACTTCATCTCCATCAGACTGGTGTCTTTGTAATTGTTTATATGTGTATAGCGTCAATTCACATAAAAAGGCCTTTTTGTTCTTCGAACATATTAGACAGTAGTACTTATTGTGTTCAGTTTTGACGTGTTCTCCAAGAGCTTTGAACCCCAGAAACTTTTCATTGCACCCGTTCACTTTACATTTGTATTCTAACAATTCTAACGTATCATTATAAACATACTCTTCCGTGAAGTCAAGATTATATTTCGAATCGGATTTTACTATGTCACTTGCTCCAAAATCGGCATATACCTTTTCGATTTGTTCTGAAAATACGACTCTTACGTTATCTGACCTACATACCAAACACAAAGTTTTGCCATATAATGCTCTCTGTCTGAATGTACAAATGTGACACGTGGTATGGTTACATGGTGGTATAGATGCGTATTGTATCTTGTTAGCACAGATTATGCATTGTTCGAATTCTTCGAGTTCTTCCTCAACTTTTCTAGACTCGGTTCCGTCTGGATTCCTAGGATTCTTTTTCCACCCTTTTCGATTTCTTTGCTGAGGTCTATCACCTCTATTCACTCGTGATTTCTTCGGGATTTCTGCCATTTAGGACCTCCAAAATACCTAATCTTAATGTTAGCTTGTAGATGGAAATACAAGTCAATTTTCACCTTTTCAGTAACACCTCGCTTCTAGATAAATTTACCCGGAAATTGAAATTTTCATAAATTTGACAGTAAACAAGATAAGAACTATATCAGATTCGACTCGCCTAAAAAATTGAAGCATTTAGAAAACATAGACTAGAAAACTTCCATTCGTTGACTATTAACCGATTATAAAATAGCAGAAAATCAACAGTCGTTCTTATTTATTAGACGTGTATATATATATTCAGGTAACAATAACAAGACCAATATAACTAATTTATTAATATGCCTAACGTCAGCGCCACCTTAAATGTGTCTCGTTTAATGTACAACCCGAAACTCTGTTTGCCACATCTTACAGTAAAATCATTTGACCAATTGTCGATTCCATTTGAAATTCCTGGGTTTCATGATGTGGTGATCAAAGGCGTTGTTATAGACAAAGACAATTGTTTCGCCAAAGACCATGACGACAAAGTTTGGCCAGCTTATTCTGTATGTTTCACTTATTACTATTCATTGTAAGCATCTTGCAATTCTAACAAAAATATAGGCTGTTTGGGAAAAGCTAAAGAAAACATATCCTGTAAAACGTTTACTTATTGTGAGCAATTCTGCGGGTACTAATGACGATGTCAATTACGAACAGGCGTCTAAGTTGGAGAATGATACAGGAGTCACAGTTTTGAGACATCCAACAAAAAAGCCGGGGTGTCACCAAGAAATACGAGAATATTTCAGACAACAAGGTATAATGAAAGCAAGCGAGATTGTAGTTATTGGGGATCGGTTATTCACTGACATGCTTATGGCCAATATTATGGGATCGTGGGGTATCTGGTTAAGTGAAGGTGTCGAATTATCTAAAAAGATTTTCCCAAAATTTGAGAGAAATTTGTATGATAACCTAGTTACCCAGAAGAAACCCCCAAATAGACCGCCTACGCCATCTATGAATTAGTAATATCTCCCAAATTACAAGCATAGTATTTATGTTATTAATTCTAGTCTACAATCTTTTAATTACCTAGCATTTGTGCTCGATCATGTTTGTGTATATTATTTTGCAGCAAATAAATTTGGAATTTAAATGTACATTTCTTGTCTAACTAACCAGCCTAAGTGAATATATTATCATGAGTAACTTGCAGGGTCATAGTATCTTATTTGATGCTCCTGTCGGGAATAACCCGATTTACTTAGGCCAGGGTAACATGATTGAGAATATTAATGTCATTTACAATCCCAAAATGATCCGAACGTCTTTACAATCATATATGGTTGTGTTGATTTTCCAATACATTGCATGCTTTTCATCCGTTCCATTTGATTCGGTTGAAAATAGGCCATCTATAGCAGTCCTATCGAGCATTTATTCACTCTTTATGGTATGTTAAACCTGATAATTAGTTTTTATCTTTCAACAAACATTCTAACGCTTATGATACAGTTTTGCATCTGTGCTTGCCTTCTACCGTTTGCATCTTTAACTATCCCTAATATCGATTCATACAAGTACTTAATTATATCAACTATTTTGCAACTCACAGGTACAATATTTACATTTGCAGCCGCAATAACATGTTTAAACGTTAATGAAATGTTCCTGTATGATTACGACAGTACAGTGGGTACCAACGTAAAGACAGACGTAACAACGTATATTCAAGTGATATCTTGTATTTCTTTAACCATAAATTCATTGGGCCTCTTCCTTTCGTTCATCAATACTATTTTAGCCTCAAACTCATTAAAGAACTTGAACAATAAAATTAATAGACGAACATTGGGCAGGCATGTTAAAACAATGAATGATGATTTACCTAGACACCTTTTAAATGAGCAAATAAAATCCTACATGCCTTGAGGTTTTTACATATTTAACATATTTATAACTTGCATTTAATAAATAAATATATTTAAACAAATCAGAATTCTATACTTTAAGTTTACAATCTTCAAAAACAAAGGATATATACAGAGAAAACAGAATACAATAAAAGGAGATCATGTCTAGAAGTAAGCCATCCATAAAGTATCCGCAGCTGCTAAATTACGAGGGTTCACAGCTTGAGAAATTAGCTCTAAAACATTTTGGGTACTAATAGTTGGGCCAGATGAAATATGGCCCATAGATATGACACGCTTGATTACAAGATCAACATTGACGCGAACTATTTCTCTCAATTGACTATCTTGTGGAATTGGACGAGGTGGGTCTTGCTGAGTGCACCAAGAAATAACTTCATCTCTGACAAATAATGTTAAGTATTGTTCCAAATCAGATTCTGGTTCGGTGATCGCCCTAGAGATTGCTAATAGATAGACTGATAAAATACCCTCTAAACCTGTTTCACCGATCAACTTTTGAATGTTAGGTGTCAAACGGAACGGAACCATTTCTGCATTATAAAATAGTGGCGCAGGTCTACCCCCTTGAGAACCATCTAATGATGCATTCTTACTCGCAATCTTACAAGGTAACATATCTGAAGTCCATACGTTACCAGAACCCTTATTAACGTGAATCTTCTGAGGTTGTCTAGTATTAACACACATCATATAAGTAGTGAAAATAAATGAAGCATACTGTGACGTAAACTGCTTACGGAATAACCAAAAATCTTCAAATTGTGGATAAAGGTCAACAAAATAATTCTTCAAAACAGTAGATGGGACCAACAAAGATTGAATTGCACTTAAGATTTCTACTCTGATACTCATAATATCAGGTTTTGGTAAACGAGGATCAAACGCAGCACGTAATTTTTCAATTGTGTAAACAAATGGTTCATCACGGCTCTTACCATTACGATGACAAAAATCTTCATATATCTTTTGCATGGTTATATCTCTGGAATCGTCATTAATTATGCGGATATGAGGAGATAAAGGTACAGCAACGGGTAATGTAAATTGAATATTACGACGACGTGTCTCAACTTTTCTTGAAAGGGTATCTCCAAATAAACGGAACAATTGGAAAATGCATTCTTCACGGCGACAATGGCGAGCTGCAGGGAATTGTACCGCAAATGTATGCAAACTACCATCATACCCACGAATCTTTAGTCTCTTATGACAAGCATTGGTTCCACGAGCTAAATCAATCGTAGGAAGGAATCTTTCAATTTTAACAAAATGTGTGTTATTATCCTTGTTCAATAAATATTGGCCTGGAACTTCTATGTCCTCGAATTTTTGATGGTGAAATTCACTCAAATGAGGACAAAGATTTTCAAGATTAACCTCTGAAAACCTCCTATCAAGCTTATCTTCCAAGCGATCACGCCATTTACGCAATTTAACGATATACGTCTCCAAATTAGGTTTACCAATAACAAGGTCTTTTTCAAATTCTGCTCTAATCTGTTTTGGAAGGACGGTTTCAGCAAATCTTGTGATATTTGCTTCAGTAACAGGAGGTAATTTAGCATCATCTCTAGGATTTCCAAGACGGTTAAGATATTGAACACCATCATTTAGTAATGCAACTCCAAGTCTGTATGCATCCTCATCTGCAGTACATTTGAACCTTTGATTTATTTGATCAACTAATGACTCTAATGAAAGTGCCAACAACGGATAAGCAGTTTTCAAAATACCCATGATCTCTTCTACATGTTCCCAAGATTGACGAACACCATTTGTGCCAGTAGCAGAAGCAGCCGGAGGTGCAGGAGATGCACTCTTCGGGTGTGATGTCGTAGGAGAACCACTAGTTGCTGGAACTTTATTTTCTTCCTTGGGTGTTCCCGACGTTTCATTATTATCTACCGCAGGGTTTTCCTTTTCCTCTTCAGGACTTCCTTTCGCTGAATTATTTGTCTCTTTCGATAAATTATTTGTATTTTGACGAGAAAGTTCCATAAATTGACGTTGCTTGGCCGCAAAATCTTCTTTCGTAGTACGGAGTTGGAAATGTAATGCTTGAGGGTAACTCTTCGCAATCCGTATAAGGATTTGTCTTACTAGTCTAGCCTCTTTATGTGATAAAGATGTGAGTAATTGAGGAATAAAAGTGATCCAGTACCAAACAGGAACTTCACCACGGAAATTATCAAATGCTTGTGCAAGCGTACCAGATGAATCATCCAAGCTAATTAACCAAAGAATACGTGCAAGGAGTTTTCTCGTCTTGCCATTCTTGTAAAGACCAGCAGCTTGCAAGTAACAACTGATTGCGTTATTTGCATAAACCATATCGTTTGGATTTTCTTTGAAACGACGATCATTAAACATTCCCCATTCGGCCCATGCCTTAGGTAAGTTAAGATCAATTTGTACCGAAGTCGCAAATGCTTTATTCGCTTCATCTTTTTGATTCAATTTATTTAAGAACATACCCTTCAACGTAAAAAATTCGGCTTTTTGTTGAGTAGCAAAATACACCAAATTAGTATTGCTAATAACATCTAAACCAGTATTCAATTCATTTGGATTTTGATAATGACATTTAACTTGCTCCTTAAGCTTTAAAAATGCTTCTTGAATTTCAATATTTGGCAATTGATAAATTTTTGTAAGTTGATTAATACAAACGTCGGACATACCATGCTTCCTTGCAACATGTGCAAAACGGTTGATCACCCAAGCGATTTCATGGAATCCACGGTAAGCGTAAGAGTTTGCATTCCCGCCAGAGTTAGATTGTTGCAATATTGGAATGAACGGCATATACACTTTATTAATTACTTGGAAAGCATGTTGACGCCATGTAACAAGATCATTCCATATATTAATATCGTCCCAGGTATTAGGTAATCTTTCACGCCAAACTTGTAATACACGTTTAAGTTCTTGTGATTTGACATCCAAATTCTGCGCATTAGTAGAAACAAGACTGGCATAAACTTGACTAGCTTCCATAAATTCAACATATTGCTGGAATGTATGCAATAATGGAATATGTGCGTTATTAAATCTTTGAGGTAAACCATGCCATTTTCTTAAAGCTAGTTGTATACCTTCATCGCATAATCTAGATAGATCTTGTAAAGTCTCTTTTTCTTGACCAAAGCCTTGTAAGCAAAGGAACGTTTCGAATACTTGACGGCGAGGTGTTGGAACATCCATAACACTCTTTACGGTCTGATCAAGCGTTTCTCTATCCGTATTCCAGTCTGCAACTCTCCAGCCACATTCAAGGAGAAGATCTGAGAAACCTTCATGCTTCGCGAGCTCAGTAAGAATATCCCAATGTTGCAATTTCTCGGCACACAAGATCCAATGATCTTCCCAGAGAGAATATTCTGACTCACCGTATGGTAACGCACCACTTCTTGCTTTGATTTGAGCAGTTTCATATAGCTGTTGTGCTTTATCCCAAAGTCCAATCTGTTCGAATGACAACGCACTGATTGTCTCCGAATATTTTGCCCTTCTTCTCCACAAACCATAGAACATATCATCCTCCCTCAAAGTCGCATATAACTTCGAAAGTGCATCCTGAGTCACTTCACGGACATCAGCGTTTCCATTGATCGACAGCTGTTCGATATTCTCAAGAATATGAATTCCTTGTGACCAAGCATCAAAATTTGATGCAAGACACTCAACAGCGAAAGGTGGTAATTGAAGTTGCTTGCACCTTGCAACGCCCTCTAGTAAAGATTGAACAACATTCGGTCTGCTATCGATTTGACGAGTGTGATAATCCTTGGATAACAATATAACCATGAATCTAGTGAAATCCAAATGCTCCGATGGCGGAATTGACTTTAATGCAATTGGAAATATGCTTGACCATGTACGATGAATTGTATCGCTACTTTGATAGAACATATCAATTAGCGGTTCGAGAATAGTTCCAGCTCTAACATTAGAAACCTTATATAAAAATTCATTATGTCTCTTAAACAAATTTTCTAACGAGTCTTTTTCTGATTCTATCTCCATACTATCATTACGAACATACGGAAATGCAGTCAATGGCGGAAGTCTATTTTCATCCTCAATGAGTGTGACATTTTTATCAAAATCAAAAGATCCATAAAGCAATTGCAATGCTTGATTCAACCACGGATAATCGGCTAAATATTCCCAATTCTGTTCACGTATAATGTAATATAATCTTTTACTTATATCTTTCTCCAAACTGTTGTTTAAAATTGACATGAGCTTACGACGAATAGAAACATCTGCAGAACGGGTTCCAACTAAGAATGGTTGCTCCATACGAACAGTCAACTCAGTACAGCTAAAGGTATCGTCTTCAAAAATATCCACAATTATCTGATAAAATTCCTTGGACAATGATGGTTCACCTCTAATTTCGAAAACCATCATCTTAGCTAAAATCGCTGCCTTTTCTTTTGTAGTTGGGAAAAGGTCGGTCCTTGAAAAGACCCAATTTTTGACAATCTTGATGATCTTTTCTAGTGTGTCTTTATCTAAGGAACGTTCAATCAATTGAGCTAAAAGGGACAAAAAAATACGTCTCTGGTCCCCGAGGTTGGATATCCTCATTGAAGATAAGTTAAGAATCTTCTCTAACAATCTAGTGGTCATCTTTGCCTCATATTCCGAATTAGAACCATCTTTTGATGATGATGATTGAGATCCTTGATGAGTGATTGTAATATGATCTTTGCATAATTTACTAAAAGTTCTCATAATCAGAGGCAAAAGAGAGTCCAACGTTGAGGGTCTATAATTTGCTAAAGTCCATGATAAGGTTACACCCGCAGCAACCGATGGCATATCTCCCAAATCTTCTGAAACAGTACTCGTTAATAATGAAATGAACTCCTTAATTTCTTCATCTTCATCTTCGTCTGATTCTGTTCTCTTTTGTTTGTTTATCGCTTGAAGTATGATTCTTAAAACGCACTGCAAAACTTCTTGAATATCATGATTATCAGATTTAATACATTTTTCAAGAAGCTTATGAATATAAGAAAGATTCGATACAATCCATTCAGGCTTTTTCCATTCCAATACCACACTTAAAACTTCCAAGGCATTCAAGCAATACCCGAATAAATTGGAGGAGTTTAAATCATTGGACAATAAAAATTTCTCAAAGAACGTTAATTTAACGGAAACCTCCGGCCAACGTTCAGGACTTAAAAGATCATACAATATTCCTAAAGCTTTTTGACCTAATTCACTTTCCGAAGCTCTTTGCGGACTGATACAGACGTATCGGATTAAGAACGTAACACATGCCTCCCTTTGTCCGAATGGAATACTATAATTGGCTGACGTAGTAAAATCAGTCAAATTTTCTGAATTCTGCTTAGTGAATTGAGAACCATCAGCTTGAGTTTCCAACTTCTGTTCTCTAGCTTTCGTTTCCCATTTCAAAATGAGTTCTGCTAGCTCAATAGCAAGAACTTGATTCTCTATTGCCGGATTCGCCAAAATAGTTAACTTACCCATAGCTGTAATAATATTAGAAATAAAGTGCTCACGAGCAATAAAAAACAAATCTGGATGCTGCACGATATATTGATAAACATTTAGCACTTGAGTAACATTGAAACCGTCCTCTGAAATAACACGGCGTGGCCATTTAAGCCAACTGATCGGTGACTCAACCTCATCCATACGGTCAGGCATTATTGGTGCAAGGATATCCAATGCTTGTCTCACAAGATGTCTCGAATCAGTCTGATGAGTACGAAGAAGAGCAACAAAAACTTGAGTAGCCAATTTAGATGGTGTTTCATATGCTGCTATGAAATATGACGTAGTAACATAAGCAACTTGCTTCGTGATATTATCTTCTAACTTAATATAATTCCAGCTGAACTTTATGATATCTTTGCGGAATTCTCCAATAAAGGTTGGTGCCCATTTAAGAAGTATGGATGTCATTTCTAGCAACTCAAATCTATAGCTATCCATACTGCCTGAAGTGTGGTCAGTAATAATGTCATTCGTTGATCTCCAGATCTTATTGCAAATATTTTCCAACCATTCTGGAGATTTATTGGCTTCAAAGAAACAATCTACTCCACCTTCCTTCTCAGCTTCGTATATGATAACCGAATTGAAAACTTTTTTCAAAAAAAATATCTTGCTTTTTAAGCTGTTTTTGACATCAACGACAAACTCAATACACCGATTCATGTAAATTTCTCTATGTTGAACATCTTTGGAACAAACTATAGTATTGAAAATAAACTCTTCTAATTGAGGGGGCACCCTAACTTTCAATGACGATAAGCGATCAATAACTGTGAAAGTCATGTCAATTTCTTTAGGATTTCTTTCTAAGTAAGTTACCACAACACCCTGAAGCTTAGATATCGCTTGATCTCCCTGGAAATGTGTGGACGATATTAATGGTGATTGGTTTTGAATTTCCACGATATTTTCTACCATAGACGAAACTTTAAGTAAGATATCCTTTTGTTCATCGAACCATTCAGTTTCATACATTGCAAGAGATTTAAGAAGATCAACAGTATTTGCAAACTTAATGACTTTTATTTCCTCCAAAGGTTCTTCTTCGATGTCCTTAAGAATAACATTTAGCTTCTCCTTTGCAGTATTTCTAATGTTTTTACAATCTTCCAAACCAGCAAAATAGGCTAACATATTTCCTAATTTACGATTCTTAAAATTTTGCATATAGTATTCTAAGCAATTTTCGGAAAATCTGTTTAAAAACTTCGAAACTGGAATTCTAAATGGCGAAATTTGATGACGATCTAAATGACCCTCCAAATATTGCAAAGTGCTGATTATTTCTTCCATGAAAGTATAAGCCTTGGCTGGTAAAAGATGGAAGATATTTAAAATTGCCATAACTATCTGCACGGTATGATTATTTTCTAAGTCTTGACCTGCTAATTGTCTTAAAGTGTTAATTTGAGCCCACGCCATTAAATGATCTAACAATTTCCGACCGATTTCAACTCTAAAATACGATATTAACAATTCTAACAATCGAGCGAGAGCCTCAAGTCCAGATACTGTCAATTTTTTATGATCTGATAAATTCATAAGCATAGGACGAAGGCCATTTTGTAATAATTCCTTTGGTAATTTAGCATTTTCCTGAAGACTTGATTTTAAGCCCAAATGAGCCGCATTAATAATCTCTGTAGATTTGTTGCAAAGTGCTTTAAAGAATACTCCTAATATACGAATTCTTGCTTCGGCTAAAGAACCCAATGAAAAGTCTGGTTTTGTTAAAGCTAATGAAAGCAACTTTATAGAAACAACACGAAGTTCTATTAGTTGCTTTGAAGTTCTATATTCGTAAAGACGATGAATATTAGCAAGTGATTCATCCTCAGCATCAACTAAAGCTAATGCTTCAAGAAGAAGTCTATTTAGCTCATCATTAAATGTCAAAAATGTATCCTCAAGACCCAAACAGAAGGTAATAGCATCGATATTACCAATTTGCATTGGGAATGGTAATGCTCTCAATGGCTTACCAAAAATTGGCGTCAACAATAGTTGCTTACATGGTCCCATGATGGATGCAATCGACACAGATGTCGTTTCCGATAATACCTTTAACGATAATTGTGATACTTCTCTAACAAGTGGATTAGCACTAGCTAAATCATATACTAATGCACCAACGAGAGTTTGAAATGGCTTTTCCAAAATCGTTTCTTTTGGTACATCAGTATTACAATCGTGTAAAAGTTTCAATACCAAATTCTTCGCCAAGTCATGTACTTCATATGAGGCTGATTCTGGTGTATCTCTCAAAATAAAAAAGATCGAACGTACTAATTCAAATTGCCGCTTGAAAAACCATTTAGCTGGAATACCCACGTCTTCAAACATTGTTCGAAGACCCAAAATTCCTCCTAATTTCGCATGATAAAATTCATTATAACAGCAGTGAGTAAATCTATAAAACATTGAGCGAAATATTGGTGAATATAATGCATTTTCATCCGAACCAAAAATTGCAACGGTTGTCGTATAAATATTCTTGATAGCTTCAATCCCTTTAGATCTTACATCCTTATCCCAGAAGCTCAAAGCATAATTTAATGCATTAAAGAATGCTGTCTCATTAATATAAGCTTTACCTTCATTGTCATTAACACAGAATGCACGTTCTTTTTTAACTTTATCAATTACAGAGGTACCCAAATAAATAAATGTGAAATGTGTGGTGATACCATCTATCAATTCGCTTGCGTCATCTTTAAGATCTGGAATTGATACTGAAAAGAAAAGAATTTCTAGTAATCTTGAGAATAATTTCTGTTGGCGATCCAATTTAGTATTATCTTTTATCCCAGATTCTTCTAATTCCATTGTTTGCTCTATTTTTTCCAGTTTTAAATTTTCAACACAGTCGGACACATACGCAGAATAATCTTGAGGAATTGGAGTCGTATCAATAAACAATTTCAAAATTCCAGATAAATACTTAAATGCACTAATACGATAATGAACTTTCAATCTCGGATCTTCCAATAACTTAATCGCGGATTCCACGCCTGGTGTTATAGAAACTGGAACTTCACCTTTTAATCCATAAATTTTAAAAACGGCTTTTATCTCCTGATCCAATTCTGATTGTGAAACCAAATTGTTGCATGGCTTAAAATTCTTGTGATTTCTTCCACCTAACTTACCTAAGATTCTAATGGCAGTATGTGAATGCTGATGATGATAGGGTACTGGTTCTAAATGTTTCCATAAAGCAGTCATAATTTCGTCAATAACTGGTTCAATGATAGGATCGAAATATTCGGCTGTCAAATTATCAACACATAATTCAAATGTACGTAAGCCTTGACTAACCAACTCTTGTGAACCATTGAGTGCGTACACTAGCGGTCTTGTTAAAAAATTCAAATGAGGGACTAAAACAGAAAGACGAACTGGAACTGTCAAACATAATTCAACATATATATCACGTTCGTAAGGTCGGCGGGAATTGGTTATCATCTTATTAAGACTTTCTAACAACACAGGCAAGATGGGCATTATTTCTTTGTATAAATTTTCGAATCTCCCCCCACTAATACTTCTGAATAATATTCTAACCAAATATGAGTATACTATTGGTTCCTCCGCCTTAGTTGCTAACTTTAATGATTCTAAAATCAAATAATTTAAATGTGGTAAAATAACGCCTTCATTAGCAGTTGGAAATAAATTCACAGACATAAAGCATAACTTAAATAATCTTATTAATATGTTGGATTTAGCTAATTCGACTTTGTCCAATTGGTCCAATTTTGATTTCAAAAATGAAATTAATATACCAGAAAAGTTTGCTGACGTTATTTCACTTGCCAAAAAGAACTGGGGCAAATGAAGCAATGCTGCATTTTCAAGCATCGAATCAAACATGAATGGTAGTTCAAAACTAACAATTTCGTTGAATGAGGCAGGATCTATGTGAATAAATATTGTTGCAAATATTTCCATTAAGTCTTTCTCTTCTTTAGAAGATGTAATAGGTAAATTTGGGCCACCAGTTGACCAGTCAAAGGTTTTAGCTTGAGGGATGCTTGGCTTAGGTTTAGCAACTGAGAAAAATCTTAAGCAACTTATACCACCTCTAAACAAGTTGCGCAAAATATTTACTTCTTCGAATGATGTAAGTTTTGCTGAATCGTTCCATTTATCGTAATTAATAACCTGACCTGGGTTTTTAGGGTCGGCTTGAGAAGGTTGAGATGGAACCGGTGGGTTACAATTCTTCAAACCAAAGATTACGGATTTCAAAAATGTCATTAAAGTGCGGAATAAATAACGCGCATCCTTCAATAAATCAGAGTTATTATTAACAGGTGAGGATAAAATAGGAGAATGTTCATCAATGCTGAAAATGTCTAAGAAAATTTCCAAGTCAGTTTTGAATTCATCCTCACTTAATTGTTTATTTTTATCACTTTCAGCGTCTTCCATTTCAACATCTTCAACCTCAGGTTGTTTGTTATTTCCGTTGCTTTCATCTTTAATAGACTCCTGAATCAATTCTATTTTCTTTGTTTCCAAAATATCCACATTCTTGGACGAATACTTGCTAATTGCCTTTCTCGACTCTTTTTCTTTTGATTTTCTTTTCTTTTCAAATTCGCCATGCTTATGAATGATGTATGAATATTTTCTATTTAAGCTTTGAAATCTCTTCGCGTAGGCGTCAATTATGATCATAAATAATTGTCTGCCCTCTAATTTATTTGGTAGTTTCATGATACGTTCCACTAAATTAAGTAATAACTTGGCACTCATGATTTGAACAGTTAGGGCCAACGAATCATCCTTTAATAAATTACAATATATGCATACAGTAGACCAAATTTGTTTTGGTGTTAATTCATTTCTCACGTTATGAATAAAGTCTGCCACTGTGGAATATGCTAATGGTCTCAAGGTTTCATATGATGTCAAACCATCACCAATTAATATCTTTTCGTCGAATAGCTTTTCAATAGTGGGGATGAATTGAGAACGAAAAGGTGTTGATAATATATGTCTTGTTGCGTGCAACAATTCCTTACGTGCCACTGATAACTCGGCTGGGCAATCCTGTAAAAGTCTTAAAATGACATCTGGAACGATCTTTGACAGATCTTGATTTAAGTGTTGATTAGCATAACCTCTGATGAATACATACGCTAAGAACGATGCTGCTTTGACCTGGCCTAAAATGAAGTCGCTATATGCCTGTCTATTTGTGATATCCGGCGATATCAAAGTGGAAGTATTACTTTCCTTTGCAGAGTCTTCACGGTATGATTTTTGTTGTTCCACCTGTAATGTTAAAATACTCATAATTTTCGGTAAGAACGTAGGTAACGAAGATTGAACAAGGTTCTTGTAGGATGAATATAACGAAACCATCGTTATTGGGCATTCTGCCAATGTTTTGAATGAAAACATCGCTTTGCTCAATGTTTTTGACGAGTTCTCCTCGGTGAAGGAAGGTGGAGACATTTCTTTGACTGCCTCCTCTTGCGAGGCTTGTTGTTGGTTCTGTTTGAATGTCTCTTGCACCGTCTGTTCCATATTTTCGTAGATATCATTAATAATTTCCACAAACGGCTGTACTTTTTCACCCAAGCTATTCTTGTATGCCTTGTGCAAGCTGGTAATGATCTTCATACACAACACGCCATTGTCCTCGTTCTCTTCCACCAATATCATAGTCAACGCATCTAATATTTGTTCCGAGTATGGTTGGAAAGTCTCGTTCATAATCGACCGGTGGATGATCTCCAATATCGAATTTCTTAACTTGTGCTCCGGCGACTGGCTGGTAAACGAAATCGGTACCTCCTTCAAGTTTTTAATGAAGATCGGCACCAAGTTTGACAAAAAGTATTCATATTCAGCTGCTCCGTTAAATGTCTCAATCATATCCAAGAGCTCTGATAAAACTGAATGTGCTGTCTTGTGGTCAGCATTATCATTAAGTCTGGACACAAATGTGTCAAGCTGGGCTGTATATGCCATATTTATATCGATTTTGTATAAAATCAATTTTAAAATCAGTACCTCACCAATCACTAACTAACAGATTCTAATAGGTCTATGACTCCTATGATACCTATATATTTGACTTGTTTATGATAAAAACTCAGTATTGAATCGCGTTGAAAAATTAGAGGAATTTCGTTTTAGCTCTTTTTCAATTTTTTCAAGTGATTTTCACGTGCTTGTCATTTATACAATCATCACGAGAATTAATCCAAAATGCTGCAAAATGCCTTATAGTAAAAAGTATTAACATTAATAGACCTAGTGTTGTCTCACGTATATATTAGATGTTTACTACTATTTGTTAACAGTTCATTTCTAAAATTCATGTATTTGATAATTAATGCGAAAGTAAATAAAACATATTCTAGATAATATAAAAATGAAACCGAAATTTTGTAATTTTTTGGGATTTATAAAAATAACAAAAGTTGAATCACCTCATAACTAACCAACAATTTTCTAACGATGAAATTAAGATGGATACAGCGGATCTTACTTGAGATTGGTCTAATATGTTGTTAGTGGTGTACGAATGTAGTGGTGTTCAGAACTTTGGCTCTATTTCGTTGGCTTGTTCCTTCAAATCCCTGATATAGACAAACACACTTCCCATGCACACGATGAGGAGAAAGGAGAAGGCGGTCCAAGTCATGGCTTCTGCTCTTTTTCCGATGGTGGAAGAAACAGTATTCATGGAAGCTGGCCCTACAATATGGCGTGCGGCCTTGGTAGCCTCGTGCTGGAGCATAGAACCAAGG
The DNA here is from genome assembly GCA_030564605.1 of Debaryomyces coudertii. NCBI lineage: Eukaryota > Fungi > Ascomycota > Pichiomycetes > Serinales > Debaryomycetaceae > Debaryomyces > Debaryomyces coudertii. The sequence goes on from JAKTYF010000003.1 coordinate 227,514, forward strand.
CCCCAGACTAGGACATTGACTGCCGACAAGACACATGCCACCTTTTTGGCCATAGATTTTCCCGGTACTAACGGAATGATGTTCCAAAACATCACGACGAGTGAAAGAAGTGTCAAGACTATAGCTGCAAAAAGAACATTGGCATAGCACACCTTTCTGAATGTTGTAGCCAAAGTAACCAAATTGAGCTGGTTGGGGGACCCATTCTTTGAAGTGGGTATTATTGAAATGCCAGTATAGTTGGAAATAGAATCCAAATTATTGTATGACGTGCATTGGAGTGAGTTATCAATATCGACGCAAACCCCAAGGTACCCAACTTTCAATGTCAATTCTGCTAGTTTTGTCGAAATGTTGGAACTTTTGTAAGCAGACTGGATATTCGCATATAGGTCAGAAGTCTGGTTGAATTCAAGCTTCGTTAAATAAACATTCGAAAATGTGTCGGAAGTATCAGTGCACCCAATTAATAAGAAACTCAATAAGAAGACAGTTATGAAAAGCAAAACTAATAAGAAGAATCTCATAAGTTTTTTAATTAGGAAGAAGATCATGGTGAGTGTGTTGCTAATGTGGAAATTATAAAAAACCGTCTTGTATAATTTGGCTACAGTTTATATAGAGATACTATAAAACTATCTTGAAACATTTTTGAATATTTTGCAATTTAAGACTTGATTGAGGTGGCCGATTTGGTCATACAAATTTGTTACCATATAATTTTCGATATATATGCAATATGATTTCTACTGAATAAGTAGAAAGCTAACAATTTATTTAGGATATTTTCTGGGCTGGCTATAGAACATCGATTCAAACTTTTAAGTTTGAAACACACGCTAAACAACTGCATCTGAATTATGATCTTTAGTTGATAATCTTGCATGAAACTGAATCGGCAATGCTCAAAACTAGCAGAGAGCGAATGGTAAACACTGCCATAAAAATTTTCCACAGACAACATTTGGTGGCATACATATACATAATCTGTAAAAAAATTTTTTGGAGGTCGGTTCCAAAATTGCACCGTGATCCGTGATATGAGGCTATACCATTATACTGAATGAAGAACGAAGGAGAAACTATTCCTACCTACGGTTACATCATGGTTGATCTAACATTAAGTATATTGAATAAATAAATTCTAAATAGTGGATTATCTACTGATCAACAAATACAGTCTTAATGTGACGTGGCAGATATTTTGAAAAAAAAAACAAGATATGGTACAGTGTTATTACAAATTGTTAGTATCAAGATAACAATCTCAGAACTGATATCCATATGATTCTGGCTATCAATAAAACTACCGAGACAGATGCATACGATCCTAACACATCGAAGAAGTTGTTAATTCTAAAATCTGCCACAACTGTATTATCTGCCACTTTTCCAGGAGTGTAGTTAGTTTCGCTTTTTGGATCGATAAAGGATCCGTATTTGTAAAATTGATCCAACATCCTATCCTTCTCATACCACACATTAAAAAGCCATTCTTCGAATCTGACTAAATCCTCCTCCGAGACGTCATCAATATCTTCAGTTTCTTTTCCCAAAGGGATGTCTGATAATTTCCATCCTCTGAGATGGTAGTTGATCTTCTTAGGACCGTATCCCTTAAGATAATGTCTCTTTAATGTAAATATATCTTCACCATATTCACCCGGCTTCAAACCAGAATAACCACATGTAAAATCGTAAACTATTTCTACTGTATTCCTCAATTTTCTCAAGGTTAAAAATAAACCTCTTACTCTTGGGAGCAATGTGTGTCTCAATACTGGCATATTTCTCTCGTGGCAGAATTTGTCGGACTTTGCCCTTGTACGGGCGGATGTAACCGTTCCTTCAGGGTACAAAATAATCAGATATGGCCAGATTTGTCCAGACTTGTGGCCTTCCGGCCAATGATGAAGTTCCGAAGACCCAACGTTAGTAGATGTGACGTGAGTCACTCCGTTAGCAGGACCCAACCCTCTGGCATTAGCGTCGATAGTCAACAACTGATTCGTCAAAACAATCTTGTCCTTTTCCCATTTTCTAGACAAAAATAGGAAATTGTAATTCTTCATGCCCTTACCCAACACAGGAATCTTGGATAAGTCTTTCAACATGATGTGCACTGAGTCACTCAATTTCGCCGTGTATAAAATGAACCACACGTACAACCAGTCGGTATAGATCTGGTGGTTCGAAATTACTACCGCATTGGGATTGAGTATACTCGATAGGTTTCCCAGAGGGTCCACTTTGAACGAATCACCCTTTGGTAACGTTGACGGATCGTACGTGATAGAGATCTTACACGGACTCACCCACTGTGTAATCGTCCCGAATAACGCCACGAATTGCTTCTTCGTGAGATTAATTACCGCCTGTTTCTGCACAGCATTATTGGTAAACACAAAAATTCCTATGATCTGGTTTCCTAAGATCGATATGCATCCAGTTATAAACAAAAACCCTATCACAATGGTTCTACCAATGACTACCGGCCATGTATGTCTTAATCCCGTCATCTTGTTATCTCTTTCTTATAACAATTCTTTCGATATAGAAGAACTTACCAGTAATGCTATATTGAAATGTATATCGGTACTCAAGATGCTTCCGTACAGTCCGATACAGCCTCAATTGGTTACTGGATCTTCTCTGCTGATTTATCAGTTATTCGTTTGTAATCGTTTGCAAAATTTCGACCCACCCACGACCTTATTCACTACAACGCCGATGTCTATATGTGGGTTTTCATCGTCCCACGTTTGCACTATAACGTCTACTGACGGCCGTACTGTATCATGAAAATAGCTCCATAAATAGATGTGGTTTGGTCCAGTTGTGTCAGACAGTGATAGTATTCCACCGAGCGTGTCGTGGGGCTGATCGACACATATACCGAAGTTGCACCTACCATAACGGTAAAACTGGTATGTATGCAACAAGCATGGACGAAATGGTACAAAGTGTAGCTAATTTCATCTCGGTCCGTATCGTATTATCAATAATGCCTTTTAGAAGGGCATCGGGGAGATCTGTTTGACATATAGTGGGGGTCCGCGACAGGGCTCTTTTGCGGTATAAACTGGAATTCAATTGCAGAAATTAGCTAGAATAACATTAAAGAGCTTCTTTCTCAAATACAGACGCTTAGGACTCACTACATGCATAAGATCGAAAAATTCGAGTACATATGTATATATGAATAAGGAAGGATATAACCAAAAGACAAACTTATGCGTAACGAATCGAGAAACATGGATGATCGACAAGATGAATCATCGACAATATCGTTGGAGTCCGATGCTTCTCATGGATTACATTCACAGCATCCCCAGCCGATCGAACTAGAGGTAACGAAGGACAGCGGTGTGATAGAGGACGATGGGAAAACGCAAAGAGAGGCTAGGAACGAAGTAGGTAGACGAGAGTCAAATGCATCGTCGACGAGACTGAGGAAGGTTCCAGTGAGCGAAAAAAGAGGACTACTTGCTAAGCTTACGGTGATACCGGAATACGAAGATGCCAGAGACTCCCCCCGGTCATATAAGTTGACTATTGTGTTTGTTGTTGCATTTGCCGCAATTACCGGGCCCATGGGGACATCGATCATGTTGCCTGCGATCGACGATGTGGTGAGTGACTTGGATACGACGGGGACGATTGTCAATGTGTCGGTAGGTATCTATTTATTATCACTAGGCATATTTCCTATGTGGTGGTCAACATTCAGTGAAAAGCACGGCAGACGAAGCGTCTATCTCGTATCGTTCATCTTGTTCTGCGTGTTTACTATAGGTGCTGCATTATCTCCTAGCATTGGTGCCTTGATTGCATTCAGAGTTCTTTCCGGTGGATGCTCGGCATCTGTACAAGCAGTTGGTGCCGGAACTGTGGGAGACTTGTACATAAACGAGGAAAGAGGCACGGCCATGGGGTTGTATTACTTAGGACCCTTAATGGGCCCTTTTTTGGCACCAGTAGTGGGAGGTGCGGTTGCCGAAGCATGGGGATGGAGAGCTACTCAGTGGCTTTTAGTAATATTTTCGGGTAGTAACGTTATATCCATTTTGATATTTTTGCCGGAGACTATCCGAAAACAGGATTCAGAGAGTGCTGTGAAAGAAATGTTACGTCAACTTCATCAGACAAGTGAACCAGAGATAACTGAGAAACAGACATCTGTAATCGAGCAACCAAGAACAGAAATGAATGTCGGAGATGAAGAAACTAGGGAGCAGACGGACAGACCCCGCATCACAGAAGTTAAACAAGACGATGTTGAGCTGGCACAACTGGCCGTGCTACAGGATGTTCAAAGCAGAAATACCGATCGTTATTATTCGGATGCTGAATTAGCAAGAATCGCCTCTAGTTTGTCCAGAACAGGCTCAAGACAATCACTAGATTTGGAACAAGAACTCCCGGCATTTGATGTGGTAATGCCTACATTAGCCAGATCTTATACAACTAAGTCGTCATATTCGAGAAGAATTGCAAAGGAATATCGTGACAATCAAATTGATAACATCAATAAAACTTTATCCGGTGCTGCCCAAGATTTAGAACTACCGAATAAAGAAGTAACAAAATGGGAAAAATGCAAAATAAATATGTACGATTATGCGATCAGACCAATGCATTCAGTTGTTTTATTGAGACATCCTCCAGTAGCATGGGTCATTACATATTCTGCGATTGTTTTCGGTGTATTGTATTTTTTCAATATGACAATATCTTACCAATATAAGGAAGAGCCATATCAGTTTCTGACAATTATTGTTGGTTTGTTATATATACCGAATTCAGCGGCGTACGTTGTTGCTTCGATTTTGGGTGGTAGATGGAATGATCATTTGTTAAAAAAATATGCTAAAAAGCATAACGGCGAGATGGTTCCCGAATCTCGCATATCATGGAATGTTTTAACGGCAGTTATAATTTTTCCTCCTGCTTGTCTTATATTTGGATGGTGTTTAGATTTCGGAGAGCATTGGGTTACACCGTTGATTGGTACAGCACTATTCGGGTTTGCGTCAATGTTAGTTATTGGAGCTACAGTGACATGTTTGGTAGATACATTGCCCGGAAAGGGTGCCACAGGAGTTGCATTGAATAACTTAATTAGACAAACATTAGCTGCCATAGCTACCTTTGTTGTTGAACCACTTTTGAGAGCGATTGGCCCTGGAATTTTGTTTTCCATTTTGATGGGGATTATGACTATTGCGGCTTTAACCTTGGTTGTGTTGAAGAAGAAGGGTGTTTACTATAGAGAACATTCAGATTTGAGTAAATTGTATGAAATGCTTTAATAAGTTTTACTTATATTAATTAGTATTTAAATTAATTGTTATAATGATAAAATATCGTCAAACAAGAATTCAACATTAACACCAACATTTTTCAAAGCGTTAAGCTGTGGTTTAACAACATCTATGAACTTTTGAAATAATGTAGCATCTTTTACCTTATATATTTGTTCTTCAGTTTGGTCATTGTTACCAGTCAAAACAACCAAACTACCATAAAGATGCTTCTTAATAATGTTTACCAATTTTGAAACCTCATCAATTGACCAATTAATTAAACCACTTGAATCAACGTTACCATTTTTATCCTTTTTCAATACAGGAACAATGCATTCTTTATATACTGATATTGCTCTTCTGATTATAGAAACGTTAATAATTACCAAATTTGATAAATAATTAACAACATCTATTTTTGTCGAGCCCTGAACTCCTATCACTAGCCGCGAAACAGTTACTGAAAGATTGTTTGACATCGCCTGCAAATACAACGATATACCTTTATCCAATTGTTCAAAATTATGAAAAAATTCAATAAATATGGATATTTCTGATGTTGTTAGCTTACCAATGTTGTGGTGCAAGTCAAAAGCTAAACATTGTTGTATCTTGGATTTTCTATTATTAATTTTTAATTTTATAACGTCTATAAGCAATTTGATTTCATCAATCGAAATTGCGGTGCTGGATGAATTGTCGGAAATTGCCAGTTCTATACTAGATAACTTGTTTTCAATGTACCTGATAAGCCCAACTGATTCAGTATACTTGTTACGTGAAATCTCAACATCTACTTCATCAAGTCTATCTTCAATTTTTTTTAAATCATTGAAAAATTGACCCTTATCAGCAGAATTAAAATTGTAGCTTCCGTTGGAGCCATGGTCAAAATCATGTGATCTGTTTCTTGAATGTACTCGTGCAGAAATATCTTGCAATAATATATCAGCACTATGTCTTTGGGTTCCACTCTTACGTTTACTAGTTTCATCTGAAGCACTATCACTTATCCCTGAATTTCTTAATGACTCCCTTAATTGGCGCTTTTCTTCGTCTGTCTCAATTATATCAGGTGTCTGGCCTATTGACTTCGAGTTAAGAATTCGTTCTTTGGCTAGTAGTTCATTCCTTCCCTTGTTAAATGCTTCTGTTATCTTCAAAAAGTGATCATATCTATCCGTCTGATAAACGTAACTCAAGGATTTAGATTTGATATTGATTACATAAAGTTTATTACCATCTTTATCTGTCTTATTCGAGCTATTAGGCACACGTACTTCAGATAACTTAATTTCATGCAACGGCCAGCAATGAATGGCTTGTAGTCTTGTAGATGTTTTATCTCTAGTATCTTGGTTTAATGAATTTTTCTTAGTTGCAATCAACACCATATCATTCAACATAAACAAATGAGTGGCCTTTGTAGGCTTCCAAGTACCCACATTCACTTCATACCAACGTCCACTTTCTGCAAGAACATGTCTCCCAGGCATAGGTTGAATGAACTTTGAGGCTCCGTCTACATGCTTACATAATGATTGCAATTCAGTAGCCCACATTTTTCCAAGAACCATCACTGATGAACGATCTTTACGCTTCTTTGTCTGCAATGCAGCATACAGACTATTCTGGTTTTGTTCTGGTTGTAGAGTCTCATGTTCTAACTCTATTCTTCGTTGTGCTGCTCCTTTAAACTCATCTAGTACTCCATATAGTTCTTTTGTAGTAACACGCAATTGTAAGAGTTCCTCCTGTGTCTCCTTTAAATCATTTGTCAATTCTAAAATATTCTTTTGATTCTGATTGATATTGCTTTTCATGTCTCGAGTGATCAATGCCTTTTGTTTCACCAACACCCTGTAATAATCGTCTATTTCAGTCGCTGTACCATTCGACAACTCCCCAAATATCTTTGCCTCTATGTCTACTTCTTCTTCTTCTTCCTGTCCTTTGCTAATAGCCAGTACAGCATCAGATGATTGTGTGTTTGTCTTATAAAGCTGGGGAACAGGTGGTAAGTTAGTCGTATCAAATGGTCCTCTTCCATGGCCAGCTGCTGCGGCAGTTGCATGTATGCTCAATCTTCTTGTGTTCTTCCTATTACTCTTGTTATTAACGCCATATGGATTAGGCACCTGTAAGCTCTCATTATTCTCATTATTTGTTACTACCGATGTATTAGCATCAGCATATGGATTGTTTATTTTACTGTTATTGGCAGAGCTTTGCCATGGGGCCCTACTCTTGCGGTGTGATGCTTTAGCCTCAAAGTTCATTGCAGTTCGATTACCTCTCTGTATATGCGATCGATCTAGTGAGACCTGGTTCATTGGTTGAATGTTTACAAATGGCACTTGGCCTTGAGGGATTTTGTGTAACTTCGAACCTCTCAGAAAAATTTAAAAACTCGACTTAGCCAGCTATATCAAATCCTTGAATATACATAATCCAAGTACTTAGTAAGGGAACACATGTCTTTGACTAGTACAGAGCTAAATTATTTGGTATGGAGATACCTCCAAGAGTCAGGGTTTGATTTGGCGGCATTTGCATTGGAGAAGCATTCGCAGTGCCTGTCGTATGAACATAATAAGAATTTGGCTATAATATCACGAATTGAGCCAGGATGTCTTGTAAATTTAGTTCAGAAAGGAATATTATTTACCTTAGCAGATGAGGATTCCCAGAAGGAAGATCCAGACCAAAATAAGTATTCGTTATTTGGAGCATTAATACAGGAAGAGTTAGATAAACAGAAACGAGAAGAAGAAGCAGAATTGAAACATGAGCAGCGACTAGAGGAGAAAATCAATGAGCGGTTTGTACTAAAATCAGAGGTTAATATTCTGAACGATGATGGGGATGTCGAGATGAAGGGCGGAGAAGACGAATCTGTGGATACGAAGGACGAACCCGAAGCGCAGGAAATTCCTATTGAATTTACAACCAAGAACATAGTGCCGGATATTAAATATCCCGAATGTCTAACTACACATTGGCATCCAAGCACGGATGTATTTGCATATGGGAAAGATAATTCAACTGCAGTAATAAATGCTATAAAAGACAATGTAATAGCCGAATCGGTCACATTGAACCATCCAAACGTTATCGGCAGATCTAATTCGGCGGCAATGAAGAACGAAATAACAACCGTCTCGTGGGCTCCGAAGGGAAATATTATAGTCACCGCTGGCATAGACGGTGAGCTTCGCGCATGGTCTCCTGATGGTAAATTGAAGAATATTGCCAATACAGCAGTGTCATTTGGTATTGAAACAGATTCTGTAACTGGCTACAAAGAGTCTCCAGAAAATGAGCATACACCAGCATTAATATCTAGTCTTGTCTGGAGTGAAAGCGGCCAATATTTATTATCTATAGCCGTTAATAATCAAGTTTGTTTATGGGATGGAAATAATTTAAACCTAATACAAATAATCAGATCACCTGTCTCACCTATATCTTCAGCATCGACAATTGATGCCTGTTGGATAGATGAATTTAAATTTGCACTTTCAACACCAAAAAATTCAATCAAAGTATATGCGATAACAGTACCACAATCAAACGGTGGTCAGTTTAACTTATCCACCACAGTCAATCAAGAGTCATCTGTTAAACCTATTGGATTTCTTTCCGGTCACAACAATAATATATCTATACTTAAATTTAGTGCAAATATTAAACTTCTAGCATCAAGTTCTGATTTTGATTATGTGATTAAGATATGGAAGAGTAGCTCCACTCAAGAGTCACTTGAATTGAACATTCCATCCGATGATAAGAATTCTAGTTTGAAGTGTCACACATCTCCAATAATTGGATTATTTTGGTTAAACGCTTCTGAAAATGAGGATGTTTTATTAAGTATATCCATGGAAGGTATTGTGAATATGTGGGACACTAAAACTGGTCAAGCCATAGTAAGTGCCAATTTATTTAGAAGTGAAGAAAATTTTAATTTTTCTGAACAAAGTGACACCAAATCATTTATTAAAAGAGAAGATTCATTAATATTCGTCGCAGCTGTCTCTCCAGATCATGAATGGTTGGCTATAGGAGATGATGCTGGAAGAATATCAATATGGGATGTTTCTCCCTCTCGCTATTCAGGGAAGAGAAAGGATATGTTAAGATGTATGGGTTGTCACGATCTTCAAATACCGCCTACAGAAGATAATAAACTGGACTATAATGCAGATATCGGAATCTGTGATTTAGCATGGGACAGTAGATCGCTGAAGCTTTCTGTATCATATAAGGGTTTAGAGAGTGCTATTTTCAATTGGCAATAAATATGACGCAAATTTTATTCCCAATGTGTATTATTGTTATATATAGATATATTTATATTTTGTAATATTAAGCTAATTTCTTAGATTCATCATATCAGAAACGTAATTCAAACCTAGTTACTACCAGTAGCAGAAGAGATCACGGAGGAGACTGTCTCACTTGCGCTCTTAGCTAAATTTCCTGCTTTAGCTTTTCCAGAGTTTGGAAAGATCAAATCAATATAGCAAGTACAGACTGCAATCAAAGCAAAAAGAACTCTCAAAAGTGGTGGTTGTTGTGGTTGACTGTCTTTATCTTCCTTCTTATGGATAGGTTCGTTTAAAAATGATTGTATAGCCAAAAATAATGATGCCCATGATAACAATTTATTTTTCATAAACATAGCTGCCATTGGCAATGACTGTGCAATCATTCCTGATGCTTCTGAACGAGGTTTAGCTGGTACATGCTTATATCTATCGACTTTGTTAGTATTCAAAATTCTTGTTTCATTGTACATAGGTATACTTAAATATTTGACTGGTGACATTCAATACATACGGTACTACTAAATCTTCTCTAATAACATTTGGTGCCATGATGTTCGATAAATCTATTGAATATTTGATAATTAATTCTAGTCTATCTCTAATATTAATTATGCGTCGTTGAAAGATATCAACACTTTTTTCATGGTAGTGTGATTTCAAAAACTACATGAATGAGCCTAGCTATTATTCATATTAGTCAAATATTAATATACAAGTAAGTCTCTTTGTCGATAATACTCTCCGACGATATATATGATCATATCAATGGTATATTTCGAAACTTTATTGATGTCTTGTAGGTTCGTGTTGGTTTTTATCTTAATGGCCTTCTTTGCTAGGTCTCTTACAATTGAACAATCAACATGATCTAATAGATTATCAAGCCGTAGGAATAACAAAAAAATCCATTTAGATAAATTTTCATTACTATTTGCACTCAACCATTTAGTTGTATATATGAGAAGTTTAATTATCATAGGTCGGTTTAAAGATTCAAAGAAGAATTTAATTGGTGGAGGGGGGCTGTTCATAATGTATTGACGCCATGCAGTTGATGTTTCTGGTACTTCGATGAGTACATTTGGGGTACTATCTGCTTGGACTGGACACTCTGGCACTGGTGCTTGATATTTTAATGTTTGCAGGTATATTTCAATTTCTGTTTTCAATTGTAGGAATTCTTCCATAAGTGCTCTTTTCCATGCATCGCTCACATTACTATTATTAATTGGAACCAGTGTATCTCTATTTGTTCCATTGATTTTTGTTATTTTATTTCCATTATATTCTGCTGGTTGATTTCGAGGTCTCTCGACATAGTAAACACTTCGATCGTCTTCTGCCTCCTGTCTAACAGCGTCGATGTAAGTCTGGACAGAATCAGTTACATAGTCAGAAATTTCGTCCAATTGTGCCACAGGGAACGCAGCATGCTGACCAAAAGTAGAATCAAGCCGACCTTGAGTGAATGTACCAACGTCAGAAGCATCTGCCTTATCGTGATCGCCCGTATTATTTATTCTAGCATGCTTAATTCTATTAAGATATTCACCTCCAGGATGATCGTGTCTTTTTGTCATAACAATATATGTGAATCCTTTTCCAACAGATTATATATAAAATGAAAAAATCGAATACATAAAAATATAAATGAGCATCAAGACTATTTTAATTATCAAATAGTCAATTATTAGATGAGTAAAAGGCGTAGAGATGATAGTGATATTGTATATAAAGGAGCATCTGAATCAACACAACAAACACCCGTATTACATTGCACAGTGCCGCCTTGTCATCTAAATCCAAATCCTATTTGTTTCAAAGATTATTTGACCTACGAAGCTCATGTTGTCAGTACTCATAATCACATTTGCTTAGAATGTCACAAGAGATTTCCATCAGAAAAATTTCTAAACACACATATTGATGAAAACCACAATCCTTTTTTTCAACTTAGGAAAGAAAGAGGAGAAAAAATGTATAAATGCTTTCAGTATTCAGTGACTGGTGAATGTAAAAAGGTATGTATTGATAGAAGAAAAAGAAGATTACATATGATTGATAAACATGACTATCCAAAAGATTTTAACTTTGGTATAATTGATAATGGTATAGATCCAAAAAATGCTTCTCTACTAAAATAAGGGATATAAACTATCTATATATCTGGTGTCGAGATTTCAGACTCGACATTTCCATTTGACTCGAGCTTTCTTTTCTTCTTTACAGGGATAACAACCCTTCTTCTTAGCTGTGATAATGTCTTCTCATCGAATTTAGAACTGCAAGTTGGGCATGTACCCTCCTCTGGAATTATGCTCATGATACACAAGCAAACAGAGCAAACAAACCCAAGATTTACGGACTTCCCAGTTATGAAACAACTGGCCCTATAATTGACATTCGAATTGGTTGGGAGTATTATTAAAGGTCTGATTGATGGTTCGATGAAAAATGCTGTGGATAATGTTTGAATTAACCCTTCTGGGTTTTTAATATTCAAGTAAACACCATTAGTAGCATCTGATGCTTGTTGTAAATAAGATGAATCTTTTTCTCCTAATTTAGCTACATCTATGGGTACTTTCATTTTTTGTGCAGCAAAGGTTGTGTTCATTATTGGAATATATTTGATATCATCATCATCATCAGATGAAACTATTAAGATTCTAGATCTCATTGACGTAAGACTTGTAGTATTGGTTCCACTCGTGGACATTGAATTTGATGCAGCTCCAGAAGTATTCGTCTTATTTGTGCTTAGATTGGTAGTTGTATTTATAGCTGATGCTGTTGTTGTAGAAATAGACAGATCTAAATTTAGCATTCGATTTGTATAAGTAAGTGCCAAACTTAAAGCTCCAGATAAGGTTGAATTCGATCTATTTTCACCGACATTGTGGGAGATGTCTGTAAATACTTCATTCAAATTTTCTAATACCGCTTCGTCAACAACTCTAAATTGTCTATACATTCCGACACCGACTAAACCAGGTGTGGTCTCAGCTTTGTCCATATTTGTATCATCGCCATCTTTACGATTCACTCTTGAGCGTACTTCGTCATAATTTTTCTCTGGGTTAGGATATAGGAATTTCGAACCTTGCGGAGTGCTTGCTATGAATGCAACTTGATTGGAATTGTTTAATGAAAGGTGTGCATTAAGAAAGACGAGCAATGACTTAGCAACTTCTTGAATGGTAATTTGGTTTCTTATTTTATACCAACTTTGAGGTGTCACATCAAGTACGATAGTCAAAAGCGAAGGATCATCACTAGGAGCATCGGAGACACCAATATCTGTGAATACCGAATCCGCTATCGCATCCATTTACGGTTGTTTGAGCTTCTTGACGTATATTTGAACCTTACTAGATAGTCAGTTGATGAAATTATATATTCCAGAATCGCATTTCAAAAATTTGTCATACTTACTCTATTCTCTGCAAATTAAATTACAACGTACTAATAGCTTTTTTATATTAAGTCCTATAAAATCAAATTATAAAACATAAGGCACATCATTCGCCAATATCTTCAAACCAATCTTCTGGTCTTTCTTTGACAAATTGACTCATGAGATCTTTGCAATCTTTGTCATTTAAATTCACAACTTCAATGCCTCTTTGCTTTAATAATTCTTCCCCACCAACAAAGTTATCGTTTTCACCTAGTACAACTCTTTTGATACCATACATAATACAAGCACCTGTACACATATCACAAGGGGATAATGTGGTGTACATTGTGCATTTCTTGTATACGCTACCATTTAATCTACCAGCATTTTCTAAAGTAGCGATTTCACCGTGTAACGTAGCTGAAGAACTTTGAAATCTCATATTATGACCACGTCCCAAAACAGTTCCATCTTCATGAATTAAAGCCCCACCAATTGGAACTCCACCTTCCTCGTAACCTTACTCTGTTAATGCTTGTTCATGTAAAAGCTTTGAAAAGAATAATGTGCCACGTACCTTTCTTTGCTTCCTCGAAAGCTATTTTCATACCCTTCTTATCATCAAATGTCATCTTGCACTTTATTAGAATATTTTATTGATTATTATTACGAGTAACAGATATTTAGGAGATTCGCAAGCTGAAAATTTTGGCTGCTCATTTTTTAAATGTATTGTTTATTGCAAACATAAAAAGTATAATTACTTATATAGGTTGATGATACCATTCCTATCTACAGATATAATCATATCATATGGTATAGTAATGGTCGATACATCATTTATGATGTCCTGATGCAATTTAGCAGAACCAATTTGTTGGCTGGCAATATAATTTAAAGTTGTTGGGCCTTTCAGAATAGCAGGTTCTTTATCGTAGTTTATTCTTTCATAATTCAGTTTTAGTGTCATGTTAACTTTAGATTTAGTGAAGCTTACCTCATGCTTATTATTTAATGAAACTGATTCTTCTGTATTGAATATATTCCAAAGAATTATTCGTTTATCCCAGGTTGCACTTAGGAAATAGTAGTTTGAATTGCTTCCGAAAGAAGAAAATGTCGTCATACTCTTATCCCTATTATTTTCTGCATCAATATCTATATTCAAATCTGAAAACATGACATCAATTTCTGGGTCCTTGATAGGTTCGATTTCATTTAATGAAAAAAGCTTGACTTTGGGGTTAATTGTATTTGAACTAAACGTTTCATGACATTCAAAACTTGGAACCTCCCATAGTGATATATCTGATTCGTTAGTACCGCCTATAATAGCAAAATAAGAAGAACTCTCCAGTTTGGTATCTAGATTAAAATCAGCTGGCATCAAGATCAACTTTCTTATTGCCGACAAATTACCAGGATCATTATTTGCATTCAATTTCCAAGATTTAATTAATATTCTAAATCTTAAATCCCATAAACATAATATACCTTTACTTGTGCCTACCAACAACCAAGATAGATTATGATGAATAATGAAAGTAGTGATACCACCAAATATTAACGGGTTTTGCAAATCGAATTCCTTGTCCATTTTGACTATTTCAAACCCTATAATTTTGGAAGTCGATGTTGTTCCTATAATCCATGCATGTTGTGGAGAAATACAATATTCTACGTTCATTAAATATCCGTCCTCCATAACATCCAAACTGTAATTTCTAATTATAGCAAGCCTGATATACTTGGTGATTTTCTTGTTCTTCCCTCTTGAAACTTCGACTCTAAATAACCTTATTTTTCCATCCACAGTTATAACCAGAAAAACAAATCTATTCGGAATAAATTTAATGCCAACAATTGAAGATTCTAATTTAAAGGAAAGGCTTGCACGTTTAACCGTGATATTTTTTTCTAGTTTTAAAGTGTCCCAAAGCTTTAATGCTCCATTATCCGAGCCACTTATGAAAAATTCAGACGTTGGACAAACCGCAATGCAATTCACCCCACTAATATCGTCATCACTATTATTTGTATTTATGTGAGCAACGCATATGCCCTGTGGTTTCCATGCACCATCTTGCGTGAAAGTTTTTGAAGATTTTATAAGATGTCCAAATTCCAGAAAACTGTCCAAAGCGGGCTCAAATTCAACATTATGCAAATAATTCAACATATATGGATTATAGCCGGTATAACTATGCTTCATATTTGCCGTAATAATTTTTTGGTTATTAACACAGAATACTTTATGAGTGGAGTTAGAATTATTTGTTGAATGAATATGGTGATGATGACCTCCAGTTGCATTATTTGAGGATGAATCATGGCTTGTTTCCAATTCCCCGAAAACATTTGCTTGAACAGTCTGTAATGAAACTTTAACCTTTTCGAAATTGGGCAAGATAAGTGAATTGAATCCTCTTGTAGAGTTTTCATCCTTCTTTGAATTTGAGATTGTATGAACAGATTCAAAATTTGTTTCTGCTGTTTTAGAGCTTGATGAAAAAGGTTCTGATTTATAACAAACTTCAAAAAAAACATTTCGTGGGGTGATATTAATATCTTTGGGAAGCTCGAATTCATTTTTAGACACGGGTAAAATACTCGATCTATTGGCATGGTAAATGTACTCTCGCAAAATAAATACCTTCCAAAGATCCCTATCGTTTAATCCAACAGACTTCAACTTTAAAACCCACTGTTTATCTTCTGGAGATAAAGGAATGTTTGAATTTGTCTTATTTATAGATGAGAAATCATTCTTTGATTTAGGAATATAAACAGACTTTCCCATAGTTGTTGTAAAAGGTAACATTTTTGTTGGTTTTTTTCCAGCATTTACATCATTAAACAGTGTGAAATTCTTTTCCTGCCAAAATAATGATTTATTACTTGCATTCAATGACCAAGTTGTTGCTAGCTCATATATCTGTTTTGACAATGGCTTGGTAATAGAAGGATATAGCGTATTCCAATTAATAGTGTTTAAATCATACACCAAGAACCCTTTTACAATTGGATAAAGAAAACAATACTTGTCCGCATCCAGTAAGTTCTCACTAATTGATAGTATTAGGCAGATTACTGACTGTCGAATCCACTCATTTGGAAGAAGTAGCAAGTTAATTGAACCAGTTAACAACTCCTTGTAGATTGATAAGGCATTAAATTCTGACTTTGGATTAATTAACTTATCCCTTACAAAATGATAAAATATTTCTAATACTTTCAATATAACAAATTGTTCCAGATCACCAAGAGTTTGAATTAACAATGGTAAAATATATTGTTCAAATGATAGAATACCAACATAAGGACCAATTTCTAAAATTGATGATAAGAATGCAAGCCTCAATTCATAATTTGAATCGTTCAAGTATGTAATCAAATGCGGCAAAATTATATCATTCGTTTTATCAACACCAAAGAATTGACATAATGGCAAGATATTATTAACTAAACTTATCTTGACCATATGATTGCAGTCTGTTAATAATACGGATGCAAGGTTCTCGAAATCTAAATCTAATTGTTCTTTCCTGATACTAAAGGTATTATAGGAATCAGTTATATTTTCATTAGCACTAAATAGTGGTTTGGATGTGAGACGAGTATTAAGGTCCTTTAAAACATCACCCTTGAATGTTTTAGACATCATCCAGAACTTTTTAGATACATTTGCAAGATACGGTAAGCATGCCGCAAGAGTTATTTTGATTAAATTCTTATCGTCGTTCTGAGGGACAACGCTGATCAAGGTTTGCAACTTCGGTAATAAATATTCTGGAAAGACTAAAACGTTAATAGGACTTATGTATGAACACGACATGACCAAAGTAGTAATTGAAGTTAAAGCAATACATGCTACCTCTGAGGAAGATGTAAAGTTTTCCGACAAATTAGATTGGATCGTGTTTGGTTGATAAACGTTCGAAGAACTATCGATATATTCATCCAACAAATTACATAAATATGGTAAGCAGCGATCTAATTTGCAATCATCATTAACTCTCTCAGACAAAGCTATAATTAGTTCACATGCTTTGATTTTTGACAATGGTTGCTTTAACGATTTCATTAACGAAAATATGAGATTAAGTATAATCAAAGATGACTGCTTCAGATGATTATTTTCCATGAACGTTGCAGTTGGTTTTATATTATAGTTCTTTGGCATACCTTTCAAGTTAAGCATTACGGGTACAAATTTTTTTTCAGGATAGGATATGCATTTATCTTTGGCGTAATTGAAAAGTAAAGCATGTGATATCTTGTCATAACTATTGTAGATCTTATCTAGCTTCAAATCACTTGGTGATAAGTTATCGTTATCATTAGGAACAACAAACAAATCATTATTATTTAATTCCGACATGAAGTCGTAAAGAAAATCATAAAAGAATCCAGGAAAGCATTTATCTCTATAATTGTTAAGTATAATATCAACAGGTGGTCTATCCTTAGGAGAATGTTGAATTAAACGAGTTATTATTTCTCTAATATAAGTATCATTCATAGTGGATAGATCAGGGATGTATTCATTTTTTATATATTTGAATATCTGTGATAGCGTGAACGTAGGTTCCCCATCTAAGTATAATTCCGCTATTACGCAACCCAAACTAAATAAATCCATTTCGTTCGTTAACTGATCTTTTCCATTAAATTTTCCAGAATCGTTAACATTTTGAAGTCGTTTAGTGTTGTCTTTTGAGTTATAAAACCTCTCTGGGGCAATGTAACAGAGTCTTCTATCTGATGTATCGAAATAGAAAGAAAATTGGTTAGGATTATCTTCTGGAAGGTAAGTTGGTTTAGTATAGTTAGCAAAATCTGCTAGCATTAGCCAATTCCACGATGTGACCAAAAAGTTTTCAAGTTTTAAATCACCATGATGGATTTTTAATTTATTATGCAAATCATTGATTATCTTTAAAATTTGAAAAGTAAGAAACGCCTTTTCAATTGGCTCCAAAAATGGTCGTAATGATATTCGATCATATAGATTTGTTTTAATCAGCTGTCTAATTAAATAGCCTGCCCTATCCGTCTCTATAATTTTGTGCCATGGTAGGATGTTATTAAACTGTGACAATAATGACGACTCTTTTGCTAATAATTCAATCAATTGCTGTAAATCTAAATTATAATTCGAGGTATTATTAGATGGTTTAATGAGTATTTTAATAACTATTAAGTTCCCCGATGTATTATCAATTGCCTTAATCGTCTTAAGGAACCGTGAATTGTTTAATAATTCGATATATTGAATGTTATTTAGAATATCCACATATGAAGAAATAGCAATCGTTGGTGCTGATGGTGCCAATAATGACAACCTAGCGCCCATACTACGCTTTAACTAATCTGTAATTGAAAGTATTATGCCGGAGAAAACGATCTACCTAAAGGAAGTTAATTTGTTAGATATGATTTGATTATCGCGATAACTATTGTACACAATAAGATTCATATACTATATTACAATATTGGATTTAATCACTAAATTTAATTACAAAATTACTCAAAAATATATAATAAATTAACAATTTGTAAATTTAGTTAACTAAAGTAGAAGCAGTAGCAGATTCGTACTTCCAGTTTGGTGGTAAGACAGCAACGGTTCTGTAGTATCTGGCTAATCTGTGGATTCTAGATTCGATTAAAATTAATCTGAACTTAGAGTCCTTGTCCTTTCTGTTTCTTTCTAAATGTTTTCTAACAGAGACAGCCTTCTTAATCAAGTAGTACAAATCTTCTGGGATTTCTGGGGCTAATCCGTTAGACTTTAAGATTCTTAAAATCTTGTTACCAGTACAGACCTTAACTTGAGAAACACCGTGAGCATCCCTTAACACAACACCAATTTGAGATGGAGTTAAACCCTTTCTAGCGTACTTGATGATTTGTTCAACGACATCTTGTTCTGCTAACTTGAACCAAGCTGGAGGATTTCTAGAGTATGGAGTAGCGGAGGAGGAGATACCTTTACCCTATAATATGTTAGTAAGCAGCACTTTCAAATGCAAAAGCACAAACTAGACTGTCGACCTACTAGAGCATAACTCCACAGAAACTCGTCTAGCCTTCATCCAATCACGGATACACAAGGCCTGCAAGCTATCTAGCAGAGGTTGCCCTCGCAGTCTTACACTTCAATAAAAAGTGGTATCGACCAGTAACCGCAATGAGCGATAGTCGAGTATCACATACCAAAAGCTTATAATGACAAGTATTTGCTAGATAATTGTCTACTTTTGGCAAGACCTGACTATTTTTTACTGCCCATGCAACCGAATCGACCCTAAGTTACACTAGTTATCAAGTATTGGAATAGTAGTGTTTGATTTATGGATTATTCACATACAGATGAATGCATACGAGCCATTTTGACGGATTGTTTTTTGTTTTCTATATGAAGAAGAGAAGAAGTAGTAGTATAAAATTTCAACTAAAAAAATTTTTCACTAGATGCTATGAGGAGAGTTCTTCAAACTATTCGATCTCGCACGACCATTTTCTCAGTTTTGGCTAGACTGAAAATTACCTAGGCCGTGTATATATGGGAATGAAAAACATACAATACTTAGTATACCACGACCAATGTTAAGCTTGCTGTGTTAACGTACAAATAATAATGCAGGCCCATACCATGGAGTTGTATTTTGTACATTCTGAACAATTGATTATTTGAATTCCCATCTGTTTCTGAGCTTCTCCAAATTTTCTAGATTTTGTCCCATTTAAAAATCAAATAATGCGTGTGATTATTCAATTGTTGGCAATCATATTAGAACCAGAGATTGGAATAAGTTTCGAGCGATTATTCGAATTCCTAGGTATCTTTGTTGATGCAACGAGGAGATGATGTTGATATGTCCAGGTACTGTTACGCAACTATCTTGCATTTATAATGCTATCTGATCATTGAGACTCTAAACGTTTACATGAAATAAGAAGTAGACTCTTCGAGCTATGGTGTTTTGCAAGTATAGTGTATTTATTTTTTTACAATGAGCGGAGGAAAGTACACATCATACTCAATTTTGTGGGGCATATTTATATACGACCACAATCCAGCAATTTGAAACCTAAACCTATATTGGGAAATAATTGAACGGACAATTCATAATTTGAGGCCTTAGGCTCAGGATTGGCATTATGGAAGAAGTAAAAATCCTTGTGTGCGCAATAAAATTGAGATTACTGATTTTATCATACAGCGATAATTTACAGATAAATGGTGCAGATATTCTATGAACATTGCTCAGAAGTAAAAAATATGAGACCACGAATTGTAGGTATATGACCGGCCCACCTCCTTCGTAAGTGACAGACAGTCCAAGAAAGATGGAAAGAAGTAAAAATTATTAGTACAACTAGCTGACATTAGAACATGGGCCGGATACTTTTATCATCTTTGTAATAATGTGCCAAATTGAACATCGCATTGACAGTAGAAATCTGGTGTCCGGTGATATGTTCATATTTATATATTGACTATAGAATTATCATCTCTGTACAATCAAATCATGCTTGTCTCGAAGACGCAGACATCTATTTTAATTGTTCCTCGAGGTCGTCGAAATCTTCTTCATCACTGATTTCAATAACCCTGCATTGTTAGTATATTTCTTCGTACGTGTCTTGTATAGCTATACATACTTTGCTACGGCCGCCTTTTCCCTCATCAATTCAACTGACCCCGCGTATAACATTTTGCTTTCCTGGCCACAAGTTGGTGGTCTCCAGTACAACAAGACCAACGGAGACTTCATTCTTCCATCCAGTAATTTAAATGGATAGGATAAAACTACAAATCTCGGGCTATTGTCTGGTAACTCTTCTGTTAACGCCTCGATGCTGTCTATGACTTGCTCCTCGTCCTCCCTCTTGATTTCATATGATCCCTTGTCGATTGTATCTAGCCTGATTAGTATCATATCTTCGTTAAACCAACTCTTTATCTAACTTTCATATCTAAAAAGAATATACATACATATGATGGCTTGCATTTTGTCAACTCTAGCACTGCCAAACCTAAATTTGCGTAAGGAAGATAAGGTCTCAGACGTAATAGTATATAATGAGGGAGCCTAAAACAGCATTTTCGTTAGTAGCTATTTTTACTATATTCATTATTTTTCATTCGTTGCATCTAACATACCATGTTTTAATTTATTCAAGTTAATAGTCTATTGGCACTGCTTGATTCTCTTAACTATGTAGATGGAATTGATTTTGATATTTGCGACTTAATCAGGGAAATTCGGTGTGTCCCGGCACAAAACAATAACACAGAACAAGCAAAACGAAAACAACAACACTTTTACAGAATATACTTAGATATTCTAGAAGTATACCTTTGTTGATTGATACTTCTTCTATTGAATATTGGTTGAAGTTTTAATAAAAAAAGCAGATCATCCCTGAAACCGTTCTTGTGTTCTGGTCTGAAATAATCGTATTGCCTAATTTATATTTGCACTCAGAGTAACTAGCATTTAACTTTTTTCGTTTCACTTGTATTAATTATTGATAGTCGATTTTAGCAGATACATAACCCCATTCATATGCCGAAGAGTAAACTGAACATTCCCCTTATTGAGTTTTTAAGAAGTGAGTACTTTTATCATTTTATGATGTTGGAGAGCATGTACTAACAGAGATATAGATCGAATTTACCTTGGAGCGTACGATTACGCCCCAGCAGATACAAATGATTTGGTATATTTTACTGTCGAAGACGCTTTACCTTATAATGCGTTTCATTTAGATTTTGGTCCTTTGCATATTGGGAGCTTGTATAGGTTTGCAGTTGTCTTGCATAATATTTTGAACGAAGAGTCAAACCAAGGAAAGGCTATTGTTTTTTACAGCACGACATCTCCTAAGGAGAGGGCTAACGCAGCATGTTTGCTTTGTTGTTACATGGTTTTGGTTCAATCGTGGTCACCCCACCAGGTATTGCAACCAATTTCTCAAGTTGAACCCCCATTACAAGGCTTTCGTGATGCTGGGTACTCGAAAGCGGATTTCGAAATTACGGTCCAGGACATAGTCTATGGAATGTGGAGAGCAAAGGAGAGAGGAATGATAGACTTAACAAGCTTCAATTTAGAGGAATATGAGCAGTATGAAAGAGTGGACCAGGGTGATTTTAATGTTGTATCCAAAGACTTCATTGCATTCGCATCCCCGCAACAAAGCATAAGAGGTGGAAAGCCTGGATCTTTAAACGAGCCTTTCAAAAAGGTCTTAAATTATTTCATGGTTAACGACGTTCAATTAGTGGTTAGATTAAATTCTCACTTATATGATGCAAGCGAATTTACAAAAAGAGGTATCCAGCATATCGATATGATATTTGATGATGGTACTTGTCCAACTTTAGAGTATGTTCAGAAATTTATCGGCGCTGCAGAATGTGTTATAAATAAGGGTGGTAAAATTGCTGTTCACTGTAAAGCTGGTTTGGGTAGAACTGGATGTCTTATTGGTGCGCACTTAATCTATACTCATGGTTTTACAGCCAACGAATGTATTAGTTACATGAGATTGATTCGTCCAGGTATGGTAGTAGGGCCACAGCAACATTGGTTATACTTACATCAAAATGATTTTAGGGATTGGAGGCATACTATGTGCGTCGACAACAGACCGGACGAATTAATTGGTGGATTGTACTCTTTAGTCCCATATGAAAATTTTAAAGCCAGAATGAAATTAGAAGCTAAGCAAAGAAAATTACAACACCAACAACAAGTGAATACTTCAATAAGCCATATGAACTCCTCGTTCAATACACCTATTAGAAGGAGAAAAATAAGTGGGGCTTTAGCTTCCAAAATCCAAACTGCTGTACCAATGGAGTCACCAGGTCAACCAAGAAAATTTAAAGATGACAATTCGGGAGTCGTTGAAATGATTAACAATTCGGACGAAGAAAACGATTTTAATAATGGAACTGAACCTATGCAAGACATTCAAAGCCCAGTTAGAAAGCCAACATATGAAGCTGATGGAGAGATCCAGGATGCTGAAATACAGGATTCTGAGGGTACCATAGTAAACAATAAAAAAAATCAAGGGGGAAACGATTGGAAAGTTTTGAGGTCAATTTCTGTAAACGCTGCAAACCTGCCAGTACTGTTAACTAAGACAACAAGAACTTCAACTACGCGTACCGTAAGTACTACTTTATCTTCGTCACCTCACTCATCTCCGACTCAAAATATTAAGATACCAAAATCTAGGTCGAATTCAAGAGTCAACTCAGGTATAATTGCGAATAAGAACATCAATAACAGGGTTCAGTCTGCTGGTATTAGAAAGGTAAGTGGCAACAATGGAAGAAAGGGTTAATTTTTATTGTATATTAGATAAGCATAATGCAGAAGAAAAGTAACTGTACTGTCAAGATATTTTCATGAAGTAGAAATTATATACATCATATATTCGAAATGATAGCAAATTAATAATCTTCGTAGGCAGCCTCAGCAATAAAGAACATATCTTCATCGACATGCTTAAAAGCTATTATATCATAATCATTATACGTAAGGTTTGGTATATTAGAATCATCTGTTATTTCAAGCCATTTATTATCGTACGGCGAAGTTTTGTCCTTTGGGAAAGCGAGAATTAAGTCTTCAGCATTTATATCCTGCTTTCTAGAAGACCCTTCATTATCTTCAATCATCTCATCCTGGTAACCTGACGTAGGCACCTCAATGTCGTCTTCAGTTGATTTGCTTGCTTGTTCATCTTCCTCATCAAGGGAGAGCCCACCTGATTGTTTTATTGCTTGTGCTAATGACTGTTTAAAATTCTTCAATGATAGTGAAGACTTAGTATGTAAATCTAGTGGTAAAACATATGTGCTTCTGTGACGTTTAAATTTGAGAATGGTGATCTGGTTGGTTTTTGAACCTTTCGAAAGTTTGGGTGGCTAGACGAATGTTAGTCATCTTAGCAGACATAATAAATAACATCAATTGATGTATACGTACCATAGTTGAATAAATTCTATAAACTATCTTCAATGATTGTAAGAGTTTAACCTCCTTTTGATATTGATCTCCTCACGTGCAATTTAGATGTATCCTTTAGCCTCAAAAAAACCTTGCAAAAATGGCCTATCTATCTGTTGTTTATGTTAGTCCCAACGGACAGTCAAGAGATATGCAAAGTGTACTTTCCACGTATCTGTTTACTCATAAAACTGCTATAATTGCTTTGTATAGGTCACTCATACGACTTTCAAATAGGTTATCAAATTTAGCAATTCAGCTGTCATCTGATGAATACTCTAAGGATATCCAAAAGGAATTGTTCAAGGTTAAACTAGATCAGAAATTGTATTTACAACAACTTAAAGCAGAATTGCTCTACATAATACAAGAAGAGTTCAGGAATACAAATAAAAATCCCAATAAATTGAGGGAGCGAATACTTGAAGGATTAGAGCTTCAAGAAAACTTAGATGATGCACTGTACAATAAAACAGTGGGTTTAGACTTAATACTGAAAATGGTTAAGTATCGCCAACAGAAACAACTCGAGCAGGGTTGGAGAGCTGAATATTTAAAAGACCCAGATCAAATAAATAGGAGCAAAAACAAGAACAAACCTACACTCTTTTTAAAACAAATTTCATCGAGGTCAAAAAAATCCCAATCCTCTACACGAAGGTTTGATAATCTTTCACAGAAGGATAAGTTCAGTAGAATTAAGAT
Source organism: Debaryomyces coudertii (assembly GCA_030564605.1). Lineage (NCBI taxonomy): Eukaryota > Fungi > Ascomycota > Pichiomycetes > Serinales > Debaryomycetaceae > Debaryomyces > Debaryomyces coudertii. The sequence goes on from JAKTYF010000003.1 coordinate 252,295, forward strand.
GGAATTGTTAAATTGCGATAGAAATTCGCAAAAATTACTCCGTCGGTATTTGAAAAAATTGCAAACTCAACATCAAATACCTATTCCTCATTTAATGCCCAGCACACCTGAAAGTGCATTATTACCAATAGACAACACCGCATCTTTATCTATTACAATTCCCGGCTCTACTCGCAAATCATCTATTTCAAATGCATATGACCAGGAATATATAGATGCTATAGTGAAACCAGGATTAGAATTCGATATCAATAGGTTTCACTATTTAGAAAATCTAAAATCGATAGTTAACGAAAAAGGACCTTTTAAAGTGCAGGTTCAATTAACGGAAGCTGGGCCCGTGGCAATCCCATACATTAGAATGCCGTACCCAAGACTCAATCAATTGCAAGAAGTGGCATTAGACATCAAAAAGATGATGCGCTTAATAAGGCTTAAAACAGTATGGAATTCTCTAGGAGATGACGTCTCCATTACCGAACCGAAATTTCCTGATGGAAGCTACAGTGTGCGAGGTAGTAAAGGATTTGGGGACAACGAAAGAGTTCATCCAAGAAATTTTTATGATCTGTTGGCCCAAGAAGAAGGTTTGTGGGAATATTTGATAGATAAACTTAAAACCTGCAACCAAAACGATACTAAAAAAGACATATTATCATATATTAATGAATGGCAAGATCCACTAGAAGTTGCAACCGATAAACTTGGCGAAGAATTGAATTCCTATTATCGGAAATATAATAAATTGAAGTCATCAAAATCTCCCTTATTAAAAGAACAAAAAATTTTGCAACATCAAATGAATCTTCATTATAATGAGCAATTGCGCCGATATAATAATATTGTTGAATTAATTAAAAATAATAAAGTGTTTAAGCATTCTGAAATTGTTAATTTAGATACAGTCGCAAAGCCATACGATGATTATTTAATAAAAGATGATTCAAGCAAGATTAAAAAAAACATTAAAGGAATGCCAAGTTTAGAGCGGATTGGTATGGGTAGGCGCTTGGGTGATTATCTAGATGATGTTGGTTATCGTCATTTCAAACTTGGTATGAACTTCGATAAAAAGTTAAAGTTTTAAAATACTGATTGTACATAGTATACTAAATCTTCTTTTTTTATTAATGTCTTGAGTGAAGTATTATACAATAGGTATATATATAGTAAAGTTAAGAAATTCTGATTACCGAATCATGTGAATGATTTTGAATGCGAAGGGTGGAATGCAGTGTTAACACAAATGAGCAGTAATTACGACATTTTTCTATACAACGTAACCTCCAAAGCTTGTATCAGTTGTGTAGTAACCATCAATACCTGTCGACATTTCTTCCTTGTCTAAATATTGACTCTCATCAGGAACCCCATCGCCATCTAATCCACCTTCCTTTTCGACAATCTCAAAATCTTCAATTAACTTAATCAATTCGTTAGTTTCATTATTTCTCGATTCGTCCACAACGGATAAGCCATTCATCATAGATATTACTTCGCTTAATGACTTTCCTTGTTCCTTCAATTCCTTATGTTTGGCGAAAACTTCTTCAAGACATGTGATTCCATTCTCGTACCAAGTTGACGGATAGTCAGCAGGAAATGGACTCACTTTTAAGATATCCTTTCTAGCAAATATCGCCTCTTGTGATAATTGGTTACGATAAAACAAGGATGCTTGGTAGTGCTCCTTGCAGCAATATTGGGAAAGATATGTATTTGGTAATATCATGGATGGTTTTCGATTATAGATCTGAAACTTCGTTGACGTTAAAATTTCACCTAAACCTGCTGATGTGGTACCATTACTATTAGATGATAGACGACGAACTTGTTGTTTAGGGGAATTGTTACATAATATGTATCCACATTGGTGCTCTATATTCTTCTCTTCTATTATTTCGTCATATGTTTGCTGAGTTAAGAATCTACTAAGAAATTTTAGTAGGTCTAACTCAACCGTATGATCAATGAGGAGCTCAGCAATAATGAGCAGAACACGAGATGCTTCTGTTGGACTAGCCAATTCCTTGTCAGAAAAAGGCTTTAAATACTCAATAAATGACTGTAATCCAAGTATATCCATACTAGTTAATCAAAACACATTAATTAATGATTTTCATATTTAAATGGATAGGTTTTGCCAATTGGCTTCTTGATATTATATTGATAAGCACGTGATTCGGCAACTAGTAACTCGAATTTCCTTTATCAAAATAGCATGTAGAGTTCAAACCTATTTATATAGATAATTGTTAGATTGATTCTGAAATAAATGTACTAAGTGTACTTTTTATATGAGTAGGAATAGAATAGATCAAAGAAAGAAGTCTTTGGAAGGTCGCAACTCTTCGCACATAGCTCATTTGACTCCGTCGTTGGATTCAAATTCAAGACTGACATCGACTTCAAGGTCAACCTATTGTTTTAACCCAAGATCTAGATCTAGGTCATCGACTGTAACCTCGTTCTTAAATTTTATTTCCAATGGAAGTTACAATTCACATTCGCTGCATATTAATGGGCGAAACAGAGATAATCTATTCTCACTTTATAGACTACTAAAGTTAGAATTGAATTTGCCAGAAGATAATAATCAGCCACCATCACAGCCAGCAGGATCAGATAAAGATGATGTTGATAGTTCTTACGAAGAAATATCAAACTTAATTAAAGTGCCATTATTATTAGAACGATTTATGATTTTTGGCCTTTTAGTCTGTTTGAACTCATTCTTGACTTTATTTACATTAGTACCGCTTAAGATTTTCATTTTAAGCTACAAAGTGATAATAGAATCTATAGATTATTTTAAATTGCACTCATCATTGAATTTGGATATTGTTTATAATAAATTCCATTGGGTCAAAAGAGATGTTATAACTCTTGCAATTTTGATTCTTTCCTTTTCTGTGCTTTCGTTTCGGAATCTTGATATATCGAGAATGTATCATGACGTGAGAGGACAGGCTGAAATCAAATTGTATGTCACTTTCGGTGTATTAGAAGTTGCTGATAAGCTATGCTCGTCCATAGGTCAAGATATTCTTAACATATTATACAAAATACCAATTACACCGACTAGAAATAAGGCATGGATAAAATTTCTGGTATTCTTCATTTTATCAATACTATACTTATCGTTACATTCTTATATTCTCATTTATCAAACAGTCTCTTTAAATGTTGCGGCCAATTCATATTCAAATGCATTATTAACTCTTCTACTATCTAATCAATTTGCAGAGTTGAAAAGTTCTGTTTTCAAAAAATTCGAAAGAGAAGGCTTATTTCAAATAACAATGGCAGATTTGACAGAGAGATTTCAATTATCACTAATGTTAGGTATAATCGCATTGCGCAATTTGTTGCAATTGAACAGCATTTATATGGGAATAATCCCGAATAGTTGGAAAAGTTGGAATAATTGGTTTGGTGCTCTCTTTGGTCCAAGTGTGGTTGTGATAGGAAGCGAAATGTTGGTGGATTGGCTCAAGCATTGCTACATTACTAAGTTCAATAGGGTCAGACCAAGAATTTACCGCAACTTTTTATACGTGGTAAGTTTGGACTACATTCAAGTGTTCAAATCTACATCAAATCCCGGAAATAATATCCTGCCAGAATTAACCGATTATATTGTTTTGACAAAGCGTATTGGGCTACCATTATTAGCTTCGATCGTTTGCTTTCTCCGCATGACGTATCCAGATCTTAAACAGTTGTTTTTTTTCCAAACAACATCATTTGTCTATTCGTTCATTATTAGCATTATATTAATATTAGTCACTTTCTTCATATTAATGTTTATCAGATTAATGCTTGGATTGGTTATATTAAAATGGGCTAACAAAATAAGAAGTGAACATAAAGCACACCAAATCTGGTTACGTGAGAAATCCTCAAAACTTAACGAAGAAACTATGGAACTAAAGGATAATAGTATTGAAAACTTAGCATTATCACCTCAGTTGATTCATGTTAATGCTGACACCGAAATTATGTCAACAAACAATGAAAGCGATGCCCAGCCACCACATTTGAATATTCAATGTTCAATGCCTGATTTGCTGAGCACAAGGTTACCACTCTTTGGTGTCGAAACCCCATCTCCTGAAACTTCTCAAGATCCATTACAGAATGTACCATCTCCAAAGGCGCCTATTGAATTGTCTTATATTCCAGGGGTTCCAAATACTGAAGCTTCTTCGATCAATCCAACAACACGTTCGTATTTATACGACTTTGGGGAAAAGGTTCCACCAACGATGGAAGAAAGAAGAAATCGCCAATTAATGAATCAAGATTTACAACAGGATCATATTGATTTTAATGAGGATGAGGGCTTAGGCAATGTAATGAGATATGAAATGTCTAGTAAACGTATCTGGTAAGCATTTTGTATACCATATTTTTATATATTCTATGTACATATGTTCTATTTACAAGCTACCTAAATATTACTTAATATTCGCTACTTCAATTTTCTTTTTTATTTTTTTAATAAGTAATCCTTCATCGTTTTGTTAATATAGGAAATAGTTTGAGGTCTTGGCCTTTTCAATTGCGCTGAAAAAGCTAGGCACGTAGTTAATAAAGCTAAAGCACCGGCTTGATGCGCTGCAGCTAACAGAATAGGAACCAAATAAATAAGGGTGGAGATTCCTAAGGCAACCTGAAGAGTTCCAAATCCCATTGCTGCATGCAACATTCTCTGAGCAGTTTTTGGAATAATCTTCTTATTCCTTGAGACATATAAATGGGTTCCCAAAATAGAGAAGAAAGTGGTGGTCGCGAGTGTACGATGAACAAGTTGAACTGTAGTTGGGTTTTCTAATAAATTTCTCCACCACAAATCAGATTGGTCTGCCCTACGAGAAAATACTGGAGACATCAACTCATTAGATGAAGGTAAATAATCGTCCCCCATATGTGGAAACGTATTATAAATAAGACCTGCGTCTAAACCTGCAACCATACCACCAGACATGGCCGTCAAGAATGTCAAACAAAGCAATCCAGTTGCGACAGTTCGGATCTTATTTATTGCTGGATTATTTAATTGTTTGAATAATGTTTGAACCGCCTCCGGAACTTTCTTCGCCTGATTAAACCATTTATTTTCATTTAAAACTTCGAAACCTGTCCATAAGACACCCAAATACATCAAAAATGCTGCACCTAAATGTGTAGTCAACCTGTATTGAGACACAGTAGGCTTTGATCTCCTTTCTAATAATTGCTTTTCATCTAGTCCAGATTGAACCATCCACCAACCAATAGCACCTTGCAAACCTAGCAATCCTGTTAAACCGATAACCTTCCATTTAACATGATTTGCAAACTTTTTCGTCCTCCAGAAGTATATGGCCGGCAAGATAAAAAATATACCAATAGCTCTTCCGACCATTCTATGGCCCCATTCCATGCTGAAGATAAACTTAAATTCGTCTAAAGTGATATGCGAATTTAAGTGCTTAAACTCCGGTGAATTCTGGTATTTTGCAAATTCTTCTTCCCAGTCAGCCTGCGATAAAGGTGGAATTGAGCCGGTAACTGGCTTCCACTCCGTAATAGATAATCCAGATTCTGTTAACCTAGTCAACCCTCCTACTACGACAATACCAAAAACCAAACCTGAAGTGCCAATCAACCAATATCCAATTGATTTGTTGGAAATTATGGTCTCAGCTTTTGGTTTTAAGCTTTGCATATTCTTTATTGGAGCAGATGTATTAGGAGAAGCATTCGTGATATTTATTTTCAGTGGTGTGGTACTATATTGTCTTCTAAATTTCAAATTTGTAAAAATTTGTGAAAATTTCATCGGAGGTTTACGAACTATCGATAATCTGCTCACCTTTGTCTGAGACAAGGTCTGCAATACCGACGAATTCTTAGTGAAAAAGAATCTGGTTTTTGAAAGCATCTTGTTTTCTTACTGACGTACTCGTTCAGCAATATGTCTATCTGTTAATAGGTTTTTTATATGTACATGGCATGATTTTTTCTCGCGCAGTAATCAAAAGGCTCATTGGTTATTCTTTGAAGTACTTTTTTCTAGATTACTGACAAGATTCATAGAAGAAACTCCTAGATACATGAGAGATTCATCGATCCAGTAATATTGACTGTTTCAAGTTCAAATAACTATGCACTAGTTTTTGCTAATTTATTTGATTTATGCATTTTCTACTATTTTTTGCGATTTTGTAGGATCTAAGATCGAAAATGATTAATGTAGACGAATAACAGCCATAATTGACATTACATTCAGCTTATATTTGTATGACAAGGATTTGCTAATCAATTGATAAGAAAATACTAGAGAACCTCATTTATTTGCATTGGTTTAATGTTAGCAACAGCTAGGTAGGTCGATTCGCAAAACAAGTAGATGCGAAATTCAAACAGCATGTGTAAGATATATAATAGACTGGAACTATGAATATATGTTCGGTCTGAAGCAGGTTAGCCCAAAAAAAAAGTTGTTAAGAAATACAAAAGAATGTTAGTGAGTCTTTCCGAAATTAAACTTGTACATTACTAAGGTTTCAGCATATGTAGAGCATAAAAGATAATTCCAAAGTCGTGGTTAGATATTTAGAGACCAGGTGGACCCACAGACCTCGTTCAACTGTTAGATTTGGTAATTGGTCTTTACTTTGTCTCACCCAAGACTGTTGTTGTATTGATCTCACTTGAGGTGTCTGGTAATGCAAAATAGTTTGTACAACCGAGTTTACTTTTTTTTCTTGACTTGAGAGGATATCAAAAGCCTTTTAAATGCATGTCTGGTCCCATATTGCTTAAAACGCTCTTCGATCTCAAAACAGTTCAGCGGAGTTGTTTAATTAAGTTTCTACAATTTCTGATTTCATTTACATATGAATGAAGTTTAATTCAATAATTTATCAGCACTTTTGGCCAAATTTCTAAACTTTATATACATGCTTGGAGGTATTTCTATACTACTGCACAAACTAATCTGCAACAAAAATGCATTTAGAGGAACGTACTTTGCATCTGATATCGAATGGTTGCAGATGCTTTAGTATTACTAGTCTTACACCAATGTTGTAATAGTTCACGTGCTTCTGGCTATCTATTAAGCATTTCTTCTTCATGTGAGCGAAGCATGTGAAATGAACCTAAAAAATCGAGTAAATTGCTTCGATTATCCGAGGTGATGATAATCGCAAGCACTGTATTGAGTAAAGAAGTAAAGACTTCAAACAACAAAATACTCTAGTAGAATCCTTCAAACATGTAGGCTATCCAGAAAAGGGGCGTTTGAACTGTAAAATTTGATAAATAGGTATATATAGTAAAACACATATGATAAACGAAATTGTGTTCTATTGCGGAGATGAAAATTTAATTATTGTGACCGAGTACTATCTAGAAATTTTCCTTAGCCTTGGTATATATAAATCATATAAACTTTCCTTATCTCCACGTCTACAAATACACCTGATTGCTAGTTAAAAATTAAAATTCAAATTGAATTGGAATAAAGATAACATGTCTACTTTTGAATTAGCAGCAGCAGCAGTATTAGGATCACAATTACTTGATGCCAAATATCATATTAAGGATGACCTTCTTCTTACGCAGAAAGTGATAAGATCGGTAGTTCCTTATGTAATTAACTGTTACAGAGGAAGAGCCAGTTTCTGGTACTACTTCGAAAAGACTGCAATGAAATACCCAAAAAACAAGGCGATTGTTTTCCCAAGACCCAAGAAGAATGCAGAGCCTACAAGCGACGAAAACGGAGAAATGAATTACGACAACCTCTTTACGTTGGAAACTTACACATACAAGCAATTATATGACATGGTTTTGAGATTCAGTTATATTTTGAAGAATGACTATGGGGTGACACCAGATCAAACGATTGCAGTTGACTGTATGAACAAGCCATTATTTATTATTCTTTGGTTATCGTTATGGAACATTGGAGCTATTCCTGCGTTTTTGAATTTCAACACCAAGGACAAGCCATTGATTCATTGTTTGAAGTCCTCTAAGGTTAGTCAAGTTTACATTGACCCTGATTGCGCAGGCCCAATTAGAGATACTGAAGGTAGAATTAACGACGAATTGCCAAATGTCAAGTTGCATTACATTAACGAAGCAGAACTATTCAGGGTATTACTAGACAAGTCAAGACCAAAGTATCGGGCTCCAGATAACACTAGGAGACCAGAGGATACTGATTATTCATGCTGTGCATTAATTTACACCTCCGGAACCTCAGGGTTACCCAAGCCAGCTATTATGTCATGGAGAAAGGCTTTCATGGCAGCTTCGTTTTTTGGATACATCATGAAAATTGACTCCAAGTCGAATGTTTTAACTGCAATGCCACTATACCACTCCACAGCAGCCATGTTGGGTGTTTGTCCAACTTTGTTGTCTGGTGGATGCATCTCTATCTCACAAAAGTTTTCTGCTACTTCATTTTGGACTCAAGCCAAGTTATGTGAAACCACCCATATTCAATATGTAGGTGAAGTTTGTCGCTACTTATTGAACTCAAAGCCTCACCCTGACCAACAAAAGCACAATGTTACTATTGCTTATGGTAATGGTTTACGTCGTGATATTTGGCTCGATTTCAAGAAGAAATTCCAAATCAAAGCTGTTGGTGAGTTTTACGCTTCCACTGAGTCGCCAATTGCTACGACTAACTTACAATACGGTGATTTCGGTGTAGGTGCTTGTCGTAAATATGGTGCACTTATTAACATGCTTTTATCTGCCCAACAAACGTTAGTCAAGATGGATCCTGAAGACGAAAATGAGATTTGGAAAGACCCTAAGACAGGTTTCGGTATTCGTGCAGCACAGAACGAACCCGGTGAATTATTAATGAAAATTTTGAATACAAAAAATCCAGAAACTACTTTTCAAGGTTACTACGGTAATAGAAAAGCAACATCATCTAAAATTGTTACTAACGTTTTTAAGAAAGGTGATGCCTGGTTTAGAAGTGGTGACTTATTAAAAACGGACCATGATGGTTTGATGTACTTCGTTGATAGATTAGGTGATACTTTCCGTTGGAAATCGGAAAATGTTTCTGCGTCTGAAGTTGAAAATGAATTAATGGGATCTAAAGCTATCAAGCAATCTGTAGTTGTTGGTGTTAAAGTTCCAAACCATGAAGGTAGAGCCGGTTTTGCTGTCGTTGATCCTTTGAATGAATTTGGTGACGAATCAAAACATGAAGAAGTATTGGGAAGAATATATGACAGTGCATCTAAAACATTGCCAGGGTATGCTGTTCCACAGTTTATTAAGATCAGTGGGGAGATTGAAGCAAGCCATAACCATAAAGTTTCAAAGAATCAATTTAAGAACCAGAAATTACCAAAGGGTGATTCAGGAAATGATCTTATCTATTGGTTAAATAAAAACAAATATGAGGAATTGACCGAGGAAGCTTGGGCTAAGATCATGAGAGGGGCAGCAAAATTATAAGGTTACCAAACATTTTATGTATAGTTCCTTTATTTATTCATTTTTTACTTATATCGTAAGATCAATGCTTACATACAAAATAAATAGATCAAAATAGTGGACTACTGTAATTACACTATAAACTAATTAAATAATATTAAATATGAAATACATTTGTTAATGCAATACATTGACTTATTTCTTCTCGGAGATGGCAACGACACCTGGCAATTCCTTACCTTCCAATAATTCTAACGAGGCACCACCACCTGTAGAGACGTGTGATAACTTGTCAACAACACCGTACTTTTTAGCAACAGTAGCAGTGTCACCACCACCGATAATAACAGTGTTACCAGATTCAGCTGAGTTGACTGCTGCATCTAATAAAGACTTAGTACCAGTAGCAAAATTTTCAAACTCGAAGACACCTGGTGGACCGTTCCAGACGATAGTCTTAGCTTCAGCGACGGTCTTAGCAAACAATTCGTTGGATTTTGGACCGGAGTCTAAACCCATCCATTTGTCTGGAATGCCTTCTTCTTCAGTAGCAGTGGAGGTCTTAGCGTCCTTGTCGAACTTGTCGGCAGTAACGAAATCAACTGGCAAGACAATCTTAACGTTGTTCTTCTTAGCCTTAGCAACCAAATTTTCGACGTTCTTAGCACCAGCTTCATCGAATAAGGAATCACCAATTGCCATGTTGTCCAAAACCTTCTTGAAGGTGAAAGACATACCACCACCAACGATCAATAAATCAACCTTGTCCAATAAGTTGTCGATTAATTGAATCTTGTCGGAGACTTTAGCACCACCCAAGATAGCCAAGAATGGTCTGACTGGGTTTTCCAACGCCTTAGCAAAGTATTCCAATTCCTTGGCCATCAAGAAACCAGCAGCTCTTTGTGGTAATTCTAAACCAACCATAGACGAATGTGCTCTATGCGCAGTACCGAAGGCATCGTTGACATATACATCGGCTAAATTAGTCAATTGTTGTCTGAACTTCTTGACGTCTTCGCTCGAAGCCTTGATCTTTTCACCGTCCTTCTTTTGAGAACCTTCTTCTTCGATGTGAAATCTCAAATTTTCCAATAAAAAGACTTCTCCATTACTACCACCGTTGACGGCACTTTCGACCTTATCACCAACACAATCATCCAAAAAGTTGACCTTCTTGCCTAACAACTTTTCCAATTCGGTAGCAACTGGGGCCAACGAGAATTTGTCAACCTTTTCACCGTTTGGTCTACCCAAGTGTGAGGCTAAGATGACAGCTTTTGGCTTGTTTTCTAAGACATACTTGATAGTTGGTAAAGCAGCAACAATTCTTTGGTTGTTGGTAATAGTCTTGCCATCCAATGGAACGTTGAAATCAACTCTGATGAAAACTCTCTTACCCGAGACATCTAAATCCTTAACAGATAATTTGTTTGATAAAGACATTATAGTTCGTTTTACAAATTGTTTCTTAACTAATCGATAAATATAATTAATTACGACTATCGCTTCTCAATTGGTATCGCTTGTAGGATATACCAATTCTTTTATACTCCAAATATAGTGTGGTTCCACTACCTCGGACTTTTTTCTGACCCCGGCGGATTTCTTCCATCCGTATACGGATTGCTTCGCCAGACATTCACAAAGGTTGCAACGCCCAACCAAAGCTCTAGAAACAATGAATATAGAGAATATAACCATTGATCACAAATTTTGTACAATCTATTGTTTAAATCGTGAACTGTTTCCCAATTTATAGTGTATTTATCACGTCTAGCGTTGATCTGACTCTCGTCCGGTAGAATGGAACACACAGGAGGAGGATTGCGACAATAAATGTCGCAGATGATTTTTCAAGAGAATGTCGTGGAAATTTGGACAAATGTCGCGGAAGATTCCAGAATCCAATCGAGATGGGTTATAAACGAGACATAAAATCGATGAGAAGAGGTTTCGTAGTGATTTGAAAAGCATTTTACAGTAAATAAGGACATACACATAACATGGATAAGCTATTACAATGGTCTATTGCGCAACAATCGGGAGATCAGGAAGCTATAGAGAAGTTGGGAAAACCAGACCCAAAAATGTTGGAACAATTGTTTGGAGGACCAGATGAGCCAGCGTTAATGAAGCAGGCAATAATGGTTATAGACAACGAAGAAGCGACGTTGGAGAACAAGGAGATCGCATTTGATAATTTTGAGATGTTGATTGAAAGCATGGACAATGCGAACAATATTGAGAATATCAAGTTGTGGCCATCAGTGATCAGGAAGTTGTCGAGGGACGCACCCAATTCATTGAGGGTGTACGCAGCTTCGTGTGTTGGTATTGCAGTACAGAATAACCCTAAGTCGCAGGAGGATTTTTTGAAGCACGACGGTTTGGCTCAGTTAATCAACATTTGCAAGGAGCAGGATGCTACAACCGAGCTCCGTTTGAAGTCGTTGTTTGCTATTTCATCGTTGATTAGAAACTTTGAGGAGGGTTACGCAAGGTTTGATGAATTCGACGGGTGGAGCGTGGTAACGTTCGACGCCGAACAGGATCATAAAGTGAAATTGAGAATTTTGTCATTGGTGTCAGCCATTTTGTCGACACCTCTTGATAATAAGAAGGAAGAACACATTCACAAGGAGAAATTGGTTGCTAACGTAATATCGCTCTTAAAAAAAGACGGCCACGTTGGATGCATAGACAAAGCATTGAACATAATTTCGCAATTGACATGGTTGAAGTTTGATTTCGCAACTAGCGAAATTGCGGACATATCCCAGGGTTTGGAGGAGATTGAGCAATTAAAAGATAGAATTTCTGAAGATGATTATAATTCAGTAAAGCAAGTAGTTAATTGATAGCGGTGCATTTATAATTTGAGATATTAGCGTTATCTTATCTTATATCATTTGAGTTTCTTGTACATTACTAACTGGTGTTTAGTACTTTCATAACTAAGGAGTATATTCAACGGCTTGACAAATATATATAAAGTATATAAATATGTAATATTACCATTCATTAATTTTCTTTTAGCTAATAATGTACTAAGTATTAGTCATGTACAACATCATTTGGGTCGTCTGTGGTAAAAAGCTTTTTCATTGCGGTTTCTGTTGATGGTGGAACAATATTCTTATCAAAATTGTCCTTTCCGAGAGAATTGTTGATCTGCAATCTTGAATATAATGCAAACACAGATGAGTAGAAACCATATAATTTTTCGATTTTCGGCTCTGTCATTAGTCTAAACTGCCTGATTGTTTGAAAGTAAGTCGATTTTGTATCCGTGCCTGATTTCACTGTACCTAAGTTAGCCAATGATATATTTCGTTCAAATTTATCATACAAAGCATATGCTATGGTATAAGTAAATGAATGTAGCCAATTTATAGCATCTTGGTTATTTTTAACAGGAAAGATATTGACACCTAATGTTACTTGACATTCATTGACTAATTGATCAATTTCCTTAGGTGACAAAGAGACTTCTTCTGCAGCCTGTTTCTTTTGTTTTTTGCTCGTGGTGTTATCATGATTTAGATTTAGCATATCAAGAACCGCTTGTTTTTTTTGTCTCTTGCCTGTAACAGTATTATTTGTATTTAGCTTATTTAGAACTGCCTTCTTGTATTTTTTGTCTTCCATATTCCGTATCTTATTCAAAAACTGAACATATCCTTCCACAATTATTATTACCTGGTATTCCGGAGATTGGTTTGGGGACTCAGATTTGGCTTTTTCTTTGCAAGCATCAAGTGACAGTTTTAACGTGCCTTCAATCACAGAATTTACAAAATCTTTTGCCTTGAAATAAATGACAATGTTTTTCTCATTGATTTCAGTAGGTTCACAAGGTATAAAGATATCTCGTTTGGTATCATATTTTGCTTTCACTTTCCGTTTCCAACAAATTATGGGAAGACCAGTATAAGTCTTCTCGATTTTTGGATGAACGAATATGTTTCTCATATAGGCATCCTCAAAATGTTTCTCATACAAGCCTAAAGATATTTGTATTATCATTTCTGATAGAAGATCTTCTTTCTTTCTTGTAACCTTATTGGCCTCATTTAACTCTTTTTTGGAATAGGGTTCAGCGGGTAAGGGATTTTTAGATGATTTTTTACCTCTCCGATTAGCGTTCTTATGTATAATATTAGATGTGGAGGTGCATTTTTTTGATACAGATATGGATGGTGAAGAAGACATTATTGGGTCTGATAAATCAGCCGCTGAGATGCCCTTTGATAAAGAGCCGCCCGAAGCCAGAGCATCATAGCTTTTATGAGTATATGTTTGTCTTATTGCTTCTGCACTACTTATAGGGATAGGATTAGTCTCTTTCATTTCCTGTAATGCTTTCGACGTAGCGTTTGACTTCTTAATCAAACCAGTATCTTCATCACTGTCAGATAACCAGTTGACCACGTCAAGAATTGCTTTCTTGTCATTAGTGGCCACTAAGTTCGTATTTATGGGCTGATCTTCCCGTGTCATAAAACCAAAGGAGGAATCAAGAATCGAGTCATTTGCCAACCGATCTGGCGATGATGGCTGCTCCAGAATTATTATATTCTTCCTCCGTCTCTTAGAATTTCTTTCTTCATCATGGTCTCTCAGACTTGAACACTTGTGCGGATCCTCTGGTAATATTCTACCATTACTTATCAGTTCATTTCTTTTTTCATTCACATGTGTATTGTCGTTCTCTGAGGATAGACTGAATGTTAGCATAACTCTACATAGGGGAACTCTGAAAAGGTAACATACATTTCAATTATTCCATTATTGGAATTGGACAGAGATGGTTTTTCTATCACATCTATGATTTCTATACTATCCATATCATCTAATATTTATTCTAACAATTGTAACACCTTCAACCTGAACTTCTGTTTACCTGATAACTTACACAAAACTCGCATCAACAATTCCTCAGATATAGTTTTGATTAAGTTTCTAATTTTGAAACCTAATGGACATATAAACGTATTTACAGATCCATCACGAAAATTTAGCAAAAGATGGTGAATCGTAACCGTTCATTAAGCATGAACTTTAATGGACATAAGTCCGAGCAAGAACAACGAAAGATGAAGGAATCCATATTCGAATTGAAGGAAGTGCATACTACTCTCAGGTATGAATGGCCTCAATGTTTACAAGAAAATGCTAATCCGATTGAAATGGCTGTTTCGCTTCTTGATGATACATCCGTTGGGTTAGCATATAAGTTACCTGAATTCAGGGACTTGTCAAAGCAAACGCAGACGGCTTTACGACATGTGGTGAATGAGCACCATGATATTTTCAATAGCAGTATTGGTTCATATCATGTCTTACTTTCGACCCTTCAAGATTCACAAGAAGATTCGATTCAAATAAAACAAATGCTCGATTCTGCTACCACAGAGATACATAATCGTTCGGACGTGTTGACAGAATTGAACCAGACATCTGCACGATATTCTGAGATGATTGAAATTTTAGATGCAATGGATGAATTAGTCTCCATCCCGGATAAGATAGATCAGCTTATTATTGAGAAGAAGATCCATCAAGTTTATGATGTGATATCTCATGGGTATAAGGTTGCAGAACAATATAATTTGTGGTCGCTATCGGCCATGAGCACAACCAGAAGCTATTTGGAGCTGCAATCGAATAACTTATTTGATATGATTGTTGACGAATTACAGAATGAAATATATTTAAAAGGAGCCTCGTTGCTGAATGATGGCTCATCGGACGGCGGCTTCCTTTCATGGGAGGCATTGGGTAACACGGGAAAACCACAATTATCATCATTCAAGGCTTTGATTACAGAGCTGCATAATTTAGAACAATATATTTACAATTCAGCGAATTTGGATATATCAGAAATTGCTGATTGCTTTTCTGAACCGGTGGAGGATTTTATTGTCAACCAATTACCTAAACTCCATGCACACTATTCTAATAACGACTCTGAAACAGATTATTCAATATTGCTTGATGCAAACCTGAATGCTAATTCGAAGTCTTACCATTATATATACAAATTATTGAACACTGCGTCTAAATTGAATCGCTTGCCTCAAGTTTTGGAAATTCTTTTAAATGCAGATCAACAAGAATTACACGGGTTAATAAATAGAACTACCGAAGAAACAAAGCTGAGAAATATACAGCATATGAATAAATTGGCGAAATTGAAAAACTTAGATCAATCATATGCTACAGATATGATAAGTGGAAGCACATTCAATGATCATTCAGTTGCGATTCTACAAGATTTATTTGGATCTATATTCATTAAAGCATTAGTAGTTTTGCAAAAGCACAAGGTAGTTACGGAGATTGTGGATAAGATAAAGCTTAGAGATTCCTTTAGTATCAGTCATACATTTGATAATATCTGGAATTCTATTAGAAAGGAATTACGAGCTTTAATGATTAATTACACATATGATGTTCCAAGTTTTGTTTCGAATCCAATAAATGGTAGTGGAACTACGAAACAAAGTGGCTTGCATGATGTCATGACAAGGAGCGATCTTTTTAAGTTCGAAGCAGTTTCTTACGACAAATCGACTAAAACTACTGAGGATATGAAAGCTGTATTACAGGATATGTTTCCAGGATTTGTTTTATCTGATTCTGATGAAAATAAGCTTGGAAGTAATACTAAAAGCAATTCATTTGAGATCGAATCTCCTTATATCAAGAACGAGACGTTCAATGCCATGGTCGAAGTCCTTGTTCCTAAAAACATTTTTAATATGAGAATTATCCTAGAATTTTTATTGGTTTTCATTGCTGGATCACAACGATTGTTCGTGAATTTTACTAAAGAGTCAGACCTTCCAAATACATATAATAAGACCGCACTTAAATTTTTTGACGAATATATGAAGGGTTCATTCCTTCCAAGATTGAAAGAGAATCTTGATAGTGCTTTCAACGAATATGTCAGTGGGAGGTCGAATTTTGAACAGAATGCTTCAATCGAACACGAGAACTCAGATATTGATAAATCAGTGTTGTCTGGATTTAAATTAGAAGTAACACCGTTGGCTCAAATTGGGAATGACTATAATACTCTTTTAATTAGTGCTATTAATAGCTCTTCCTCTATGATATTTCAAAATGCATTGGATTTTAAACGATTGTTCACTAACGCCTGTTCAATTTTAAATACATCATTAACTTATCGTAAAGATTTCAGTGATTTATGTTTGAATTTCTTAAGAAGGTTTTCAAATACTTATGCACAATTTTATAATGAATTATTATTACCAAGTGGAATACAGGATCATGGCGGTCCGTCAATGAATGGGAATAATGATACATCTAAACCAAATCTGCAGCTTAATTCATGGATGCGTATACCAGCGTTGATTGAGATATCAAATATCATTTTACAACAGGATTCAACGCCCAAGGATTTCAACGCCCTACTAGATAAAGAAGTTGAAATAATGATACATAATAATGAAAGTTCTAAGAATATTTTCGATATCACTAAAGATGATTTCTTAGATAATGACTCCATTAACCAGGTATGTTACCTTTTACTTACGACATCTTGGATTTTGACATGGTTACCCTCAATGAAAAAAGAATCAAATTATACAGTGTATAACGATGATATTGATACTGTTAAGTTATCAACAGCAGATAAATTGAAGCATGACTGGTGCTTTCTTGAAAATGGACTCTCGAATCCAGCAAATTTGGAAAACAAACAGAAAAACACTTATTTGGCTTTGAATTCTGATAAGGTACATCAATTTAATGAAATTATCAACACTTTTGAAGTAATACGAGACGGGGCATTAGTTGCCCTTAGATATGATTTGAGATGCAAAGCTATTTACTATATTGGCAGATCATTTAAGGAAGGTGAATGGCTACTAAATTCCGAACCTGGTGATTCTGATCAGTACATTGGGTTGTACAACAAGGAAGCCTTTTCTGTAGAGAACAAATTAAACAACGTCTTAAATGATACTGAAAAACACGGCGTCTTTGTTGGATTACCAAAATTCTTGGGCAAAATAATGATACATGGATCATACATTGTCCCAAAGATAAACTCTAATGGTATTAAAAAAATCTTGTTGAATATCTTCACGTTGCAACAAATGTTGCGTAATGTGATGAACGATCCTGAAAGTGTTGACTTTACGAAGCCATCTGTATATTACGAGTTGTTCACCAAACACGAGCAGGAATTGCTAGAAGTCGTCAGGAGGAACAATTTACAATTTACTGTAAAAGAAGTTCGTAATCTTGTTAGGTTACTTTACAGCGAAAAGTTGGCAGATGGAGGAGGAACTTCATTCCATAGATCAAAACATAGTGAGCTAGACAGGAAAGTATCAGAGTTATTTAATTAAACTTTACACATGTATTAAATTTATTTCTACTAAATACATATTTATTAAATTAGCATTTTATATTTGTCGTAACGTCATGAAACAAGCCGTTTTAATTAATGGTGTAAACCTATTGCCTCACTTGGTCTTATATTCATACGGTCAGATAATCTGTCAAAGGTGAATCTTCCAATACCCAATCCCAATACAACAGCAAAAAAGTATAACAATGAAAATGTCATCGCAGCCAACATTAGGGTAAATACGAAAAGCTCAGTAACAATGGACAAGGCGAGTCTGACGAAATTTCTGAATAAAACTGAAGCCATTGGTAACTGCGAACGATGAGACCCATCATAGACGCCTTCATGCACATGCTCACCAATTACCAGGTTTGATGAGTTTATTTTTCTGATCGAATTGGCAGTTGTGTTTCCATTCATATCCCCAAAGCTGTTTCCTGCTGCTAAAGGGACGCTAATTGTTTCATTAGGTCGATGACATTTGTCAATGTAATTCGGATTCTGCCAAGCTACTTGCTCCAAGTATCTACTTGTAAATTCGATTAGTCTGACTAGCACACCAACTAAAAATAAGAGCAAAAATATCCCAAATGCTTGGCCCCCATTCGTGGCTTTAAGGTTTTTGAACAAAACAGTTATATCTTTATATTGTCCAGTAAAATACATTTGCATGCTTCCCATAGAGTCCATTCCCCCCATGTCCATTCCAGAGTTCATGGTGGATGAAGACATAGACATATCCATACTACTAGTCGCAGATGCCATAGTCATGGAGGAAGAACCCATGTCCATTCCTGCCATTCCGTGACGCTTAATGAAACTCATTCTTGAATCAATTGAAAATTATTCGTGTCGGCTAAAGTTAACAACACCTAATGTACACAAATCTACACAACTCTACATTTTAAACCACGTTAAAACCCGTTTTATTTATACTGAAATACTTTCCCGAACAGAATTTTATGAGCAATTTTCTTTGTCGCATAGGATTATATTGTGTCTCACGCGCAATTTAAATTTCTACAATAGAAAGTGTTACGCTAATACAAAAGTTGCAAAATGTGAAAAACCGTTTAATAGATTTGTTGCATACATAAAATTAATCAATTACTTTCAGGTCTAAGATACAGACACTTCTGGTTGGTATTATTCGTTAGGATATGAATATCTAACCAATGATTAGCAGAAAACCTTGCGCCACAAGCTTGGCAGGAGCCCATTAAGGGTAATTTGTCAGTCAAGGTATGAGCAGTTTTACCTTTTGGATCGTCAAACTTGAAATGCATATGTAGCAAATGCTTTTTGTAATCGTAAGGACGGTTGAAGTAGCCTGTTTTGTGGTTGCACATGGACTTCGGATACACACACCGAAAACGGCCCACGTCGTCATGAATTCTCATGTGTCTTGTGAGATCACGGCTGATGTACTTGTCACATATCGAACACACAGCGCCCTTGGGGACTCTTTTCTTTTTGGTGCCCGAGCCAATGGACCCAATACTGGTTATGCTTTGATTTGAATCGGTTCGTTCGAAAATTGGTCTCTGGACGTCAAGGTGAGAGTAGTTTTGTTGGGTTTTCATGAGTAAGTTCTTCTTATTTAGTGGAATCGATTCATCATTGCTCGCCTCGACAGCGCCTTCGCTGGTGCTGCGATATGCCTCGGGAATTTTCTTTGTTTGGCCCACATCGAAATTGAATCCATTCAACGTAGGTGCGAAACTGGTGCTGTTAGGTTTGGTATCGAGGGCATTATTGAAGCTCTGGGTATAATTTAAGCCAGGACGGATGAAACTGCCATCATCACTAAGGTTGAGTCTATGGACTAGATGGTGGGTATCGGCCTGTGGAGTGTCTGTGTTGTTGCCACTATTCAAACCTTCGTAGTCGTCATCAACCTTTAAGTTGTTATGATTACTATCGCCGCCAGTATCACTCAAGTTGTATACCTCAAAGTATTCTTGAGTATTCGTACCTGGGGGCTTCATTGAGGGCGTTATATTATCTTGAAAATTATTTGTTCTAAAGTCATGGTCATAGCCGAGTCCTAAGTCAGGCTCCATGATTTTCAAGTGATCATAGTTTTTGTCCACACTTGAATCCGATGGTGATGACGAAATCATATCCGTCAACTTCAGGAACATCACATTTCGATTATTAAGGTTATCCAATGGAAGATGAAATTCTGGTTTTTTGTTTTTCTTTGGTAATTTGATCGTATTAGCACTGGTGGCATCATTAGCTTGTACTGGAAACAGGTCATATATGGGGATTTCATTGCCTGATAAATTATCATTGGTATCGCTTAGGTTGGCAAATTCGTTGTTAAAATCACCAGACCCAAAGGCACCAACAGCAAAGTCACTCGTTGCGAAGTCACTCGTTGCAAAGTCACTCGCTGCGAAGTCATTATTAGATGTATCGTTATTTGAAAAGTCGTTACTTGGGAAATTAAAAAAGCTATTCATGTCTGTGCCTAATTCATTGTAAGTTGAAGTATCGGTCGAATCATTGGAAGCTTTGTTTAGATGAGAAAACTCTTGTCGTACTGGTATTCTGTTATATTTTGTAGACCTCGACTTATCGGATGCCTGAACACTAGGCTTACGCTTGGGTAAACTTATATTCAACGGAGGGACACTCTGAATCTCTGTTTGCAACGTAGGCGATGATTCATTGAATGTAGAATAAATATCTGGGTTTTTGGTTACTCCCGGGGTTTGCTTCTTTACATAATTAACCTGATTATCGGATGTGTAGTGCTTGTTGTTGATATTATCGATTGATGCTTCGGCAATAATAGCATTGTTGGTGTCATATGTGCCGTCGATGTACACCGGGTAGCTTACAGACGGATTAGACCAATGACGGTCAAAAAATCTTTGCATCGGCATGCCAGAACTATTATTGTTTGAGTTCGTCGTATCTGTTGATCCCAACGATGATGCTGTCGAACCCTGTTGATAATGGTACTTCATATCGGCATTTCTGGTGTCTGCCGAATTTGACGTAGGCTTCATTTGACTATTCTTACAACAGTAATTATTCTTCTTATTTCCGCAATATTTACAACTACCAACTAGACTTTGTTGTTGTGAGTAATAGTTAGGATGGATATTAGCCATAGTTCATATGTTTGCTTGGCCCACTCTCGGAAGTTCCAAATGTAAATAGTATATTTTTCAAACAAGCTTGGTGAGTACGGTTTCTACTATATTGATAACCTCCTAATGGCTTATTCTATATCTCTTCTATGCGCTTATTCTATAGTTCAATCCTATTTCGAACTGATAATACGTCTTTTTGTGAAGCAACTAATTTCATCATAGAGTTCGTGAATATTGAAAGCTTAAGTTTCGATGACACAAAACCACCATTCCCTATTTCGCCAGCATTTGTTTGCTTGAATAATTACTGCCTACAACATAAGATGATTATCATCACTAAATTAATACAATGCTATACCGGGGATGAAATATACTTTTATAATGACAGATAGTCCCTTCAGGGTTAGGCATTCCACTTCTTACCATGTCACAGTAATTACTGCGAATTAATATCTACATTCGCAGCAGATAATTTACACCATCTTTATAGAATATAGGATAATGCAATACTCCCAGTAACTGATGGACCCTATTTAGTACATATTGCTATACAATCAAAAGAAGACTGATCTCACCTTGTATCTATCATATTGTATGGGCAGTAACATAATCCTGCACATAATTCGATGAGTAATATAAAGGTGGAATATTTAGATAAGTCTACTTCAATACATTGTAATTGAAATAGAAATTTAATCAACAAAAATGAGTGCTTTTGTTATAGGATCAACAGGATTAGTTGGATCGCAAATATTGAAGTCTGCTGTGAAGTCGACAAAGTTTGAAAACGTCCGTACTGTCAGTCGTCGTGCAGCCGAGGGTGGCGATAAGGTTCAAGGTGTAATTGAAGAGGACGCAACCAAATGGCCAGAAGTTATCAAAGAGCATAGCAATGGCGTGAATACTTTCTTTTCTGGTTTCGGTACCACTAGAGCCGATGCGGGTGGGATAGAGAATTTCAAAAAGATTGATTACGGCACAAACTACAATTGCGCTAAGGCTGCTAAAGAAGCAGGAATTGATACTTATGTGTTAGTGTCATCACTTGGCGCCAACCCATCATCAATGTTCCCATATATGAAGATAAAGGGGGAGTTGGAGAACGATATCATTGCTTTGAAATTTCCAAGGACTGTCATTATTAGGCCAGGTGCATTAATAGGAAAGCGCGAGAAACCTAAGGGATTTTTCAACGATATAGCTGCGTCTCTCGGAAACGCTGTGAAGGGAACACCATTCAAATTTCTTATGCATCCCATTACAGGCGAAGAAGTTGCAAAAGTTGCGCTTCATTTGGCTTCTGAACCAATCACCAAAGGGGATGCAGAAGAGGTTAAGATTATCGGAGGAAACGAGCTAGACGATTTAGTTAAGACGCTTGAATAAAAGTATTACAAGATGTAGGTATATAATCATGTGTATTGATTACAAGGTATGACAATTAATTTATATGATGAGACTTTATATGCGAATAATAATACATGATATGACTATTCAACTAACGGACATTTCTGGTTTCCAGCGGTTGTTAAAATATGATTTTTTAACCACTCCTTAGCCATATATCTTTGTCCACATGGACAGGTACCTAGATGATTAATCTTATCGTTTAGGTTGTGTAATTTCCTAACTTCTGGATTATCATACTTAAAATGATGGTTTAATAGATGCTTCTTATGATCGTAGGGCCTGTTAAACTTCCTTGATTTATGACTACACAGACTTTTTGGAAAGTTGCATCTGAACCTCGCATCCGACTGGTGCGTTCTTTTATGTCGCAGCATATCCCTGCTGATTTTTTTCCCACAGATACTGCAAATCTTGTGATCAACAAAAGTACTCTCCACCAAAGGAACGTTAATACCTGAGTTGGAGTTGATCAATGTAGTGATATCGGGAAATTTTTGGGGGTTTATGCTGGATGATCCAGCGATAATTTTTTCTGTTTCGCCGAAGGAATTGGATGCTGTCCCATCCGAGAAGCTTCTCCCTTGAGAAGATAATGGATGCTGTAAATACATCAAGTTGCTGGGTCGTCTAGTTGTCAGATTATCCGTTATAGGGGCGTTGTATCCCTTGTGATTGGGGTATTGAGTATACAAACACCCGTGTGGTTGGTTCCCAGAGACGGGTGCATGTGCCGAACGTGAGTAGGATGGCGAAATGTCACCAGCAGGCTGGTTGTTATAGTTGTAATTTCCATTGAAATAGTGGGTCTCACTGTCGTTAGCTTCTATCTCACGCTCTTGAATTGGATCGTTTTGGAGCAGCTGGTACGGATAATCTCCCATACGTCTCGTCATATCGTTTGCACTGAGCCTGTAATTGTTTCTTGTGTTGTGCTCTCTGTCAAATAACTCCATATGGAGACTTTGGGTATCACGGTTCCCCTGTGACCGACAAACTACAGTTTCTCCGTTAATGTGAAACGTAGTTAAGAAATGGAGTGTATTTGCAGCTGATTCACTCCAATGTTTTCAATTTATTAGATTCTTCCCCGACGCTAATACTGGCTTATGCCACCAATGTATTAACGTAGAATTGGTCGCTTACCCTTGAAAGCTGGTTTTACAAGGTAACTTTAGCTGTAATTCTCCGAATGTCAAAACTAACGTCACTGGACAAAGCTTAAGTACTCGCTAAGTAAAAAATTGAAACGCCTTAATAGGTGCCTTTGTTATCGTCCAAGATCGCCTTGAAAGTTTTCGTCCTTTTCATAATTTCGAACATTCTTTCGACAGTTATAATAATATTTTCTTCCTTCGTGAAATATATGCACCGTTTTTGGAATACCCTT
Organism: Debaryomyces coudertii; assembly: GCA_030564605.1. Taxonomy (NCBI): domain Eukaryota; kingdom Fungi; phylum Ascomycota; class Pichiomycetes; order Serinales; family Debaryomycetaceae; genus Debaryomyces; species Debaryomyces coudertii. The sequence continues at coordinate 276,056 of JAKTYF010000003.1, forward strand.
CGCGTAAAACCTATGCATAATGTATGGAATGCGCATTGTAGTGAGAATAATAAATGGATTCCAGAAACTCGTTTAATTCCGCGTAAATCTATACCGAACTCATTCTATCTATCCATCTGTAAGAACCTACAAATAGAATAGCGAGCCTGGAACCCATTCGCAGAAACCTTGATTTCCAAATTTTAGGACCAAACCCCGACCAGGGTTTGCGTAGGCCACGAGAACCAGCATTCTACACAAGGACTAATTGCTGCGCAAGTTTGAAAAAACGCATTACGAAAGCAATATAACTCTCTATCTGAAACTTCTCCATATAATCGGTGTGCGATATTAGGCCACAATGTGGTTTGAGGAACATACAATTGGCCGGAGTCACGTCATAGCATATAAGCAATAAAATGTCAACATGGATACACCAAGGTGGGTATGTGATATCATCTATGTTGTCTGTATCGCGCACATCTTGATACGGAGTCCCTAGCAACCGATTTTCGAAGCCTTTGGCCGCCTTCTATAACACCCACAAGTTTCCCCGTCACAGGATCGACGCAAAGCTTGCAGGTTTCCAGCGCCTTAAAGTATTTATTGCTGGCTCCATCCCCTCGAACATGCCCATATGGATGTCCCATGGGTGCAAGATTTACAGTATCTCCGATTATCTCCTACTAATTCCGTCTAGCACCGTCTGGCCACATTGTTCTGTCGATTTGCCATGTGACAGTTGCATGAGGTGAAACCACTCCTCGAAAGTCACAGACAGACGCAGGATCACTGCCAGTTTGTGCTCCTGGCTTCATTTTCAGTTACCGCATTGTCTGATCACACAAACATGGCCATACTATGTTATCCTAAGGAGTTCCGTCAGATAGACGTGCAAGTCATGGGACAAACAAAGATGTCTGTGGAATTCTGTTGTTCTGTAGGCCCACTCCATTTTACGGCCGGTTTGCGAGGGTACGTCCCATCAGAAATCTAACTGCAATTGCAATTACTGAACTACGCTGAAGTCTATGGTCATGCTTTTGTTATGATGCTTCTGTAATACATATTAGTTGGTAGCTTCATTGCATGCATTTTGTCGTTTCGCTAAATAGTCGAGAGTGGGGCAAACACGGATAATCTAGTTGCAGATGTCAACGGCCCTAAACCTTCCGGGAAGAGTAGGTGCGTATATGTGGGAACCTAGCGTACGCCACATATTAGGGTCTTTGGGGAGAAACTGATTTTTGGAAAGTTTTGAGGGTTACCCGCCAAATGCCAATTTTTGGAAAATTTTCACTCTTAGTATCAACAATTGGTGAAAAAAAAATTTCACCGTACTTTTCTTTCGTTTGAATACAACTCTTTACCAAAGTATATTAAATTAAAATGGGTGCCTACAAGTATTTAGAAGAATTGCAAAGAAAGAAGCAATCTGATGTCATGAGATTCTTACATCGTGTCAGATGTTGGGAATACAGACAAAAGACTGTTATCCACAGAGCTTCTAGACCATCCAGACCAGACAAGGCTAGAAGATTAGGATACAAGGCCAAGCAAGGGTTCGTTATCTACCGTGTTAGAGTTAGAAGAGGTGGTAGAAAGAGACCAGCTCCAAAGGGTGCTACTTACGGTAAGCCAACTAACCACGGTGTTAACCAATTGAAGTACCAAAGAGCTTTAAGAGCCACTGCCGAAGAACGTGTCGGTCGTCGTGCTTCTAACTTGAGAGTCTTAAACTCGTACTGGGTTAACCAAGATTCCACCTACAAGTACTTTGAAGTTATCTTACTTGACCCATCCCACAAGGCTATCAGAAGAGATGCTAGATACAACTGGATTGCTAACCCAGTTCACAAGCACAGAGAAGCCAGAGGTCTTACCTCCACCGGTAAGAAATCCAGAGGTATCAACAAAGGTCACTTGTTCCACAACACCCAAGCTGGTCGTCGTCACACTTGGAAGAGAAACAACACCTTGTCTTTGTGGAGATACAGATCTTAAGTGTGATTTCCGTTCGATATTGCGCAGGTTTTGGCCTACGCTACATTCAATTGGATTATTACGTTTAATAAGCAAGATTAATTATTCATTATATGTATGATTATATAGTTTTTAATGTATTTTGTCTGTATTAGTTGTTCTGTAGAATGCATCGTAATTGGTGAGTCTTTGAAGACTAGCCACTAATGGTCAACTTTGAATCCCCTCCTTCCATGCGTCGCTGTCTTGCTCCGTTCATCCAGTTATTCAATGCTGGTACCTATTTGCTGATCCATTGTGATCTCGGAGTCATAGCATCAATAAATTTTTTTTTTGAACACAAAAATTAATTGGCGAGATTGACTCTTGCCCTAATCTCAATTTTCAATTGTAATCAATTAATTACTCCCAACACAAATTTAAATTTCTTAACAAATATTTTGAAGGTTAGTTTCGAAAACATTAAATAAAGAGAACCCTTTATAGGATAAGTAATTGTTTACTTTTGACTACTTCGTGCTTTGTTTGATTATTTCGATTCATTTATTTTATTATTTAGGAGAAAATGCCAAACCATACTAAAACTGCAATTTTATCAGTTTACGATAAAACTGGCTTATTGGATTTAGCGAAGGGATTAGTCGCTCAAGATGTTCGTATCTTAGCATCCGGTGGCACTTCGAAGTTGATCCGTGAAGCTGGGTTCCCAGTTGAAGATGTTTCTTCTATTACTCATGCCCCAGAAATGTTAGGTGGCAGAGTTAAGACTTTACATCCAGCCGTTCACGGTGGTATTTTAGCCAGAGACTCCAAGAGTGATGAAGATGATTTAGAAGCTCAAGGAATTGACAAAGTTGACATTGTTGTCTGCAACTTGTACCCATTCAAGGAAACCGTTTCTAAAGCTGCTGTTACCATTGAAGAAGCTGTCGAAGAAGTCGACATTGGTGGTGTTACTTTATTAAGAGCGGCTGCGAAGAACCACGCTAGGGTCACCATCTTGTCCGACCCAAAGGATTACGCAGGATTCTTAGAACAATTGAAGGTCGGTGAAATTTCAACCGACGCAAGAAACAGATACGCATTGAAAGCTTTCGAACACACGGCAGATTACGATGTTGCTATTTCTGATTTCTTTAGAAAGGAATATGCTGAAAATGTTTCTCAATTACCATTAAGATACGGTGCCAACCCTCATCAAAAGCCTGCTCAAGCTTTTGTTACCCAAGGTGAACTTCCATTCAAGGTTTTAAGTGGTTCTCCAGGTTATATTAATTTATTGGATGCCTTAAACTCATGGCCATTGGTTAAAGAATTATCAGCATCATTGAATTTACCAGCCGCTGCATCTTTCAAGCATGTTTCTCCAGCTGGCTGTGCTGTTGGTTTGCCATTGTCTGATGTTGAAAAGAAGATCTACTTTGTTGAAGACATCGAAAACTTATCTCCATTAGCTAACGCTTACGCCAGAGCCAGAGGTGCTGACAGAATGTCCTCTTTCGGTGACTGGATTGCTTTGTCCAACATCGTTGATTTACCAACTGCTCAAATTATTTCCAAGGAAGTGTCAGATGGTGTTATTGCTCCAGGTTACTCTGAGGAAGCATTGGCAATCTTAAAGAAGAAGAAGGGCGGTAAGTACTGTATCTTACAGATTGATCCTAACTACAACCCAGAAAACTTGGAATCAAGACAAGTTTATGGTATCACCTTACAACAAAAGAGAAACGATGCGATCATTAAGGGCAACTCCTTCAAAGAAATTGTTTCTAAGAATAAGGAATTAACCGAACAAGGTACTATCGATTTAACTGTGGCTACCATTGTTTTGAAGTACACTCAATCTAACTCGGTTTGTTACGCCAAGAATGGTATGGTTATTGGTTTAGGTGCTGGTCAACAATCTCGTATCCATTGTACCAGATTAGCTGGTGACAAGGCCGACAATTGGTGGTTTAGACAACATCCAAAGGTTTTGGGTATGAAATGGGCTAAGGGTGTTAAGAGACCAGAAAAATCTAATGCTATTGACTTATTTGTCACTGATCAAATCCCATCTTCTGAACCAGAAAAAACCGAATATGAAAGCAAATTTGCTGAATTACCTGAACCTTTAACTCAAAAGGAAAGAGAAGAATGGTTAAGTAAATTGACTGACGTTGCTTTATCATCCGATGCCTTCTTCCCATTCCCTGACAATGTTTACAGAGCTGTCAGGTCTGGTGTTAAGTTTATTGCTGCTCCATCTGGTTCGGTTATGGACAAGGCTGTCTTTTCTGCTGCCGACTCTTTCGATGTTGTATACGTTGAAAACCCAATTCGTCTATTCCATCATTAAATAAGTAATTCATTTAATTGTTGTTTTTTTGTTTTTTTTTTTGTAGTTTAATTCATTTTTATTCTTATTACTTTAGATTATATAGCAATGTCATATCATTTCATTAATTTTATCTTCTTGCTGATTCAAATAACTGGTTCATTAGATTGCAGCATATATGGAAAATGGGTCGTGCAAAATACCTTTCAACTCGCAGTTGGGAATATTTCAAATAAACACGTAAACTCCAAACGAAAAATGTCTGTTTGTTAAAATTCAATCAGTGATTCTCTAATTGATCCAACTATCGATAATAAGCCAATAGTTTAATAGTCGAAAATGGCATCAGAATATACGTATGATGAAGAAGGAGAAACGTGGCCTTTTTTTGTAATTGCCATTCTCTCATTCATCTTGGTTCCACTCACAATTAAGTGGGTGTATAGAATCTTGAATGCTGATAATCCTATTATTTACAATTCCAAAATAAGAGGGTCAATAATTGAAAGCTCCAGTACAGTGTCGGTAGAGAATTTGAAGAAAATCAAGGAATACGAACTCAAACAAAAATCATCTAGATTTTTCAATAGGACATTGTTCGTTTTAATCTTGGGATGGGCAACTGTGATATACATTGCATTATATTATACCAAGGAAGCTGATTTGACTGGTGCATTTGACCCATATACCATATTGGATATTTCTTCCTCAGCTTCTGAAAGAGATATTAAAAGTCGTTACAGAAAATTGTCGTTGAAATTTCATCCGGATAAATTACCAAAGGATATAACAGAGACAATGAAAGAGGAGATGGAGACAGCATTCATCAGAATAAACTTAGCGTATAAAGCATTAACTGATGAAGTGACCAGGAACAATTTCTTGAAATATGGTCATCCAGATGGTCCACAAAATGTTTCACACGGTATTGCGCTTCCAAAATTTTTGGTAGAAGGAAAATATTCTCCATTTATGGTTGTTGTGTATTTCGTGTTAATTGGCGTTTTATTGCCTTTCATTGTGGGTACTTGGTGGAATAATGTTAAGACACATACTAAAAAAGGCTTGCATGTGGATACTGCTGCGTTTTTCACTAGAAAATTAACTGATAGAAACCCAGCTAAGATTGTTACGCCCTACGATCTTTTGGATTGGATGAGTTCATCTTATGAGATTAAAACAAATTTTAAGCACTTACATATTAATCAAGTTAGAGATTTGATTGCATGGCATTTATTCCGTAATTTTGAATTCACATCAAAAAATCCAAGTTTTGAAATGGATAAGTTAAAGATTGTTGCAATTTTACCTACTTTGATTAATGGCTTAATTGATATCGCAACTGTTTTTAGACAAATGGATATTTTAATCACTGCTTGTGATTTACGCAAATCAGTTATTCAAGCAGTTAAACCTGTGGGTAAATATCAGGAATTGTTACAATTACCATATGTTGATAGTAAGATCGTTGAAAGCCAACCAGTAAAGAAATTAGGTAAATTGTTTACGTTGTCAAACGAAGAATTATCTAAAACCTTAGGTATTGAAGATTCTGAAAAATTGAAAACAACGATGAATGTAGCATCTCATATTCCCCTTCTTCGTGTAATTGATGCGGGATTTAAGGTGCCTGGGGAAAATGTTGTTCCACCATCGTCAAATGCTCATTTATATGTGAAGTTTTTAGTCAAATCCCCAAAACTTAAATCATGTCCTGAAATTTCAGACGAAAGATTCATAGATGAGGAGACAATAGAATATTTGAAGAATCCTTTAAAATCAAATGAAGAACAACCAGCCTTACCTTACTCTTATGCTCCTTATTTCCCTAAGAGTATAGTTAATTCCTGGACTGGATTCTTGATCGCCCAAAAGGACAATAAATTAGTTGAGGGCACTGAAGCATCAACATTGACTAATATTGATTTAAGTAATTTAGAACTTTCCCAAGGAAAATGGATTGATGGCAAAGATGATGTTAAAATCAGTTCATTCAAAATTCCGTTGAATAGTCCAACTCCAGCCAACGAAGGTAAAGCCCATTACAGATTAATTTTAAAGAACAATGCTTATTTTGGTTGTGATGTGGACATTCCTGTTGTTATGACAGTTAAGGCTGCACCTATGGCATTAACTAGAAAAAATAAAGAGGATATTGAATCGGATGATGAAAGTGATATCTCTGACCCAGAAGAAGACACCATTGCTGGTGCATTGGCTGCTTTAAGGGGTGGCAATGTCAAAAAACCGGAAGCAAATGAAGCTGAACTCGGTGATGGTTCTGATGAAAGCGAAACAGAAAGTATTTTCACTGACATCAATACTGACACTGAAGATGAAGGCGATAATTAAGCTTGTACTATAATACCTATATTAATATATAAGTTTTTATAAATTTCAAATACAAATAAAAATTTAATACTTTTCTTGCTTATACTTTGATCGACAATATAACTGCATCAGGATTTGGTAACCCCTGTTCTTTGTAATAATCCTTAACATCACCATTTTTAACAAACCCGTGTTTTAAGTACCACTCAATTACGTCTGAGTTGTCAACATGGATATGCAATAATATTTCATGCATAAATCTTCTTTTTGTTTCTTCGACAACATATTCTAACAACTTAGTACCAATACCCAAGTTTCTGTATGCTTTTAACACAGCGAAGCTCTCCAAATAGACAGCATTTGGAACAGCATCCGATGGTAATTGCTGTTGTTGGCTACTCTCATAGCTTTCACCTTTGCGCGATGTACTAATTGCTTTACCCTTTATAGCACCAACAGGTAATTCTGAATAAAATGCCAACTTGACGATTTGATCGCTGTTCAACGAATCCTTATACCATTGCTCAGGATAGCTAGTTGGCAAACTGACTTGGTTAATCTTTTTGAACACTCCGAGGTTATTCTGCGTCAAATCATCCAACGATATGATATCTCTAGGCATTGTATAGTGTTGGCGTGTTGATCATTTTCTTACTAACATTCTTCGTCTTGATATTTTTCAGTATGTACGATCACATGACTGTTGATTGCAAATTGCCCGTCCGCTTATAGTTAATACAACTAAAAGGTTGCAACCTATTTGTAGAAATATTAGAAAACAAAGGAAAAGAGGCTCATAATATATTTGACTATGGATGTTCAAGTGTTATGTTTATTACCTGATCCCAAAAAATGAATATTAGTATACCATAGTTTTCAAGAAGAAATTTCATTCTGACCTTCCTTTTGATGGAAAATAGAAAACCATAGTTGAAATTGTAGCTATTTCATCAAACATTTCGAAACGATCATCAAACAATTGACAGAATTGTTTAATCATATCATATGTCTATACAATTGAGATGATATAATGTGGACCCAAGAGCACGTGATGGGTATTTGGAGATCTGGAATGAAACAGGAAACTAAATTCATCAACTTACTTGAATAATACGACAAAGGCATTAAAATACAAAAGAGCTATTACTTGAATCATAATGATAGCTACAATTCTAGTCGTATTATTGGTTGCGTATTTATTGAGAAATGTTTTCTCGGGGATTGAGATATCTAGCCCAGATAAAGGTGAGACAGCAGAGACTATTGTTGAAGGAAAATTCACACCATTAAGTTTGGCTAAGTACAATGGTAACGATGATCCTAAGATATTCATCTCTGTTAGAAACAGAGTATTTGATGTGACTATGGGAGCGGCATTTTATGGCCCTGGTGGGCCATACGAAAACTTTGCTGGTAGAGACGCATCTCGTGGGTTAGCTAAAAACTCGTTTGAATTAGAGTGTTTGACTCCAATAGACCAACCAATTGATTCCTTGAAAGACTTGACTACTGAAGAATTGGAATCGTTAGACAGTTGGGAAGAGCATTTCGAAAATAAGTATGCTGTGGTGGGAACGCTTCAAGAAAATGGCACAGAGTAAATGCTTGCTATGTGCAATAGTCGAAACTAATGATAGTAAGTATTACAAGTCTGAAAGAGAATTAATCAAACCATGTCTAAGTCACAAACTCTTGTAGATTGTTTGGGAGTTGATAGTGAATTATATATCATGATAAGTCGTGTGTAGTCAAATATTTATTGTAAAAATGTCGATTGAATGAATAGATGGCTTCGACATCACGAACTCATCACTTGTATATATCACATTATGAGTTACCGGGGAAGAGGTCGAGGTGGCTTTCACAACAACAATAACTACAATAACAGAAATAACATCAATCAGCAAGATGTCGATCAATTTGTTTCAGCAAATTCAATTCCTGTTGAAATTTTAGGCTGGAATGGTGCAACTCCCGATGAGTGCATTAAATTCATTTCGAGAAAATGTAGAATAATTGTGAATAATTATAATGTTGACCCAACTACAGGAATATTAAAAGGATACGTGAAGAACCAAAAAGAAGCCGATGAATTATGTACTTGGTCTGGTGTTAAATTTGCCGGACAGTCATTGAAAATTACGAAATCAACGGCAGTCAATTCTATGTCCTCCCAGATGGGGGCACCAATTGCTAATAATGGTGGTTCTACTATTGAAACCATTACACAATTTTTGAAAACGAGATATCAACCTGAAATTAAAATGTTAAATTTAAGTTCTGTGCAGCAAGATGCTAGTTTGGTTTCAAAAGGATTTTTCGCTTCTATATCAACTACATCAAAGTTCTTCCCTGCTTTAATGAAAATTGCTAAAGAGTTGAAATTAGATGTAAATAGTGTTGATTTGTCCAATAACAATCTTGCTGATCTTAGCACTATCTCAACATTAGCCCTGACATTTCCATTATTACAAAACTTATCTTTACTGAATAATAATTTCAATCGCTTAAAACTGTTTGAAACATGGAGGCATAAATTGAATTTCTTAAGAGAATTGATTATTATAGGAAACCCGCTCTTTAACAACCAATCAATCCCTAATGAAGTTTTGAACATAAAGGTTGAATTAATGAAATCATTTCCTAGACTTATTGTGTTAAATGGTGAAGTGGTCAGAAACGAGCAAGTGTTACTAACTAATCTTACATTTCCTTTCGAATCTTCACAGTCAATGTTTTTTCAAGATGAGGAAGTACAAAATATGTCTACAAATTTCATTACGAACTTTTACAAATTATGGGACACTAACAGACAAGACTTATTAGTTCTATACCAGGATAACTCTCAGTTTTCGATGCAAGTTGATTCATCTCATCCGTATGTTATGGAAACAAACACAACGGGTGCGTATGGAGGATCTACAGATTTTGGCTATTACTTACCACAATCTCGTAACTTGACTAGAGTATCATCTGCCAAATCTAGAAATAACCGTGTCGCTCAGGGACAAGAGCAAGTTTTTAAATTATTCTCACAATTGCCTAAAACTCGTCATGATCTTATTGCTAAACCACAACTTTTCAGTATGGAAAGTCACAGATTTCCGCAATTGAACGGGATAATAATCACGTTACATGGTTCATTTGAAGAGACAGCTGTTCCAGACAATAACGAAGCAGTACAGGGAAATATCCCGCAAGGACCATCAAGGAATCGCTATAATCCCCAAAAACACAAAAAAATTGCATTAAATACGAAAAGTTTCGACAGAACTTTCGTGGTAATTCCAGCACCAAATGGTAGCTTTATTGTTGCTAGTGACCTTCTTTTGATTAGATCATTTGGCGGATCTCAAGCATGGACTGACCCAACAAGACGAGTAGAAGTCTCACCTCAACATCAAGCTGTGGCTCCACCTTCTATTCCACCAGTGGTTCCGCCAAGTCAAGTAACTACCCCTACTCCAACAGCGGCTGATTTGCCAACTGAAGTTAAAGCAAATTTAAGTCCAATACAACAAGACATTTTGGTGAAGATTTTGCTAGAAACAAAACTCAATTTACAATATGGTATTATGCTTTGTGAGCAAAGCAATTGGGATTATCAACAGTCTACAATAAATTTCAAAAATTCCGTTGCATCTCTACCAAGAGATGCATATATAGCTTGAGTAGAATATATATCAAATAAATTATAATAATACAATTTTGATCTGTCGATTGAATACGATTTTCCTGATTTCCAATTCGCATGGGTTCTTTCGAGCATATTATTATGTTGAACATTGTGTCTATAATTTATGTATTGTTGAATAGTAATAATGGATTTAACATTTCTCGCCAGAAGAAAATGATCAACACGTTTAAAGCATGAGTAGGAATTCATGGTATAAGAAGGTAAATGATTCTGGTTAAAATTCATATTGGAAATTATTTAATCTACCATCAATGCGATAATTCCTAGGAAATTCCATCCTTACTAGTTTATTTAGTATACGTGCAAGGCAAACACTGAAATTTTGATGTTATCTTCTGGGATATTTGTTTCACAACTAAACGTTCTACTAAATTCCACGGTAACCAGCGCAATCGGCTCAAATCCTATGAACGATGCGATGTCAATTACTTATAATATAGTAACGAGTTCAAAGTTTATATGACGTTTCTGTAATCTACAATATTTTATTTCCCTTCCGGAGAGCGACACCAATTACCGATTACTAGACTGTAAATCATCTTCAAAATCATCAATAAAATGTCAATTATGTAAATCAGAAGGTCTTTTTTATCATAATAGTCACAATCACTCAAATCAATATGATAGTCTTTTTTCTTATTACCGTAAACATCCAATTAATATCAGGCTCTTATTGTAGTAATATACTGATTAGTTGATCAATTTTTCTAAATAGCTATGTAAATAACCGTAATTGGTATAACTGGACAATAGTTCACTAATTTAAAGACCAAGTATTTATGTAACTATTTCAGCGCGGTCGAGATAAAAGCAGAAGTAGATCAAAAATAATTGATTTAGTGGATATCTTCCTTAATTAATGGTATAATAGAATAATAGAGAGCATAAATGGGTTATAATATTGCAATGGTAACCGATTTTTTCTACCCACAGCCGGGTGGTGTAGAGTTCCATGTATATCATCTATCACAGAAACTTATAGATATGGGACATTCAATTATCATCATCACGCATGATTATGGTTCAAGAAATGGGATACGAACATTAACTAACGGATTGAAGATATATTACGTTCCATTTTATGTTGTCTATAGAAGCTCAGCTCTCCCCACAGTGTTTCTGGCATTGCCAATATTAAGGAATATTTTTATACGAGAACAAATTGACATTGTACATGGACATGGATCACTATCTACCATTTGTGGTGAAGCAATTCTTCACGCACGTACAATGGGTCTCAGAACCGTATTTACTGATCATTCCTTGTATGGTTTTGCAAATGTTACATCAATTGTTGGCAATAAGCTTTTGAAGTTTACATTAAGTGATATCGGCCATGTTATCTGTGTATCACATACATGTAAAGAGAATACTGTATTACGAGCGTCAATAGATCCTTTAAATGTATCAGTCATACCTAATGCTGTTATTGCAAAAGATTTTTCACCCCTCAAACCTGACGAGAGACAAGCAAGGAAAAATATTACTATTGTGGTGATATCTAGATTATTCCCCAATAAAGGTGCAGATTTATTGACTGCAATTATTCCAACTATATGTGCACAGAAGCCAGACGTGAAGTTTTTGATTGCAGGGGATGGACCAAAATTTCTTGATTTAGAGCAAATGCGTGAAAAGTATTACCTTCAAGAGAGGGTTACGTTGATTGGAGCTGTTAAGCATGAAGAGGTTAGAGATGTAATGGTACAGGGAGATATATATCTTCACCCTTCCCTTACGGAAGCGTTTGGTACAGTTATTGTAGAAGCTGCTTCCTGTGGATTATTTGTCGTAACAACAAAAGTTGGTGGGATACCCGAAGTTTTGCCAAACCATATGACAAGCTTTGCTGACCCAGAAGAGAATTCCTTAGTGGCAGCAACATTGAAAGCAGTGAATTTGATTGAATCAGGTGAAATTGATGCTTCCAAGTTTTATGATGAAGTATCAAGAATGTATAGTTGGAAAAATATTGCAAAGAGAACTGAAAATGTCTACAATTCTTTAGATTTAAAAAAATTAAATCAGCCTTTAGTACAAAGATTACAGAAATATCATTGTTGTGGATTAATTGCTGGTAAATTGTTTGTCTTGTGTGTAGTTTTGGATATTTTATTCTATTTAATATTGGAATACTTTTATCCAGCTGAAAACATTGACAAAGCCTCTAAGTGGCCGAGAAAAGATAAAAGAATTAAACTGCTTAATGTTGATACGAAAGATACGACTGTCCACAGTTAAATATTGTAATAAGATTTGTATTAATTTAATGTGATAATGACGATAATCAAGAAAATGCCTGGTTTCTCAGATGTAAATAATTGTTAATATTTTCTTCAAGCAATAAAGTCATGTACTTTGGTATGTTCGCTCTTGGTCTCCAGCTTGTGGGAATGTTACAAATATTAACAAGTTTTGCACCTCTCGAAATATCTCGCAAATGTGCCGCGCTTCTCTCAAATTTCAATGCAATATCTAATGAATTTTCTACCTTAGAGGTGTTTACTAATGGTTCGTGTAGCCATTTAAGATCCGAAGCTGTGTGATCTTCCTGATTATGGCTAACTAATTTCCTCAAGACCATGATTTCTTCAAGCAATACCATATTAGCATTAAACAGATTTTCTGTTCGTAAATCCGTAAATTTATTAAAAATCTTTCCATTCTCTGATATCAGAGTAGAACTGAGTAACTCCTCTATTTCGAATTCCAATTTATGATTCACCTCCATCGCCTCGATATATCTTTGGTTAAACATTTCATTGTCATCATTTATTTTTTCTAGTTCATTCTTCATGTTGTTAATTGTGTCTCTGTTTTTAATAGAGGAAGACTCCATGCTGGTCTGTAGGAATTTTATATTTAGCTGTAATTCCTGAATTATCTTTTCCTTCTCTAATAATTTACTAGATATTTCATAGTATTTTGGTTTTATAGCTTTTAGTGTTTCCTCGGCAATGTTTTTTTTTGAGAGGGGTTCTATCACTTCATGTTCATTACTTGAAACTGAATAAACTTTAGGAAGTATATGTCGCTTATCTATTATTTGTATTTTTAGGAAAGATTCTCTCCATTGTAACACCTCTAATAACGAATCTAATTTGGAAACAGAATTAGTGGTCTCCAATCCAAAAGCATTCTTAATTAGCATTTCGTCAACGGGAATGGAGTTGTTCTTCAAGTGATATTCCACTTCGATTTGACTCAATATACTTAGCATTAAATTCATATGCGAGTAAATTTCTGCCAAAGAGCTATAAAAGTCAGGAATAGAGGGTATGAGAACATTGATGTTATTACCACGTTTAAGCTCTTCCTCTAATTTTTGTATGATAGAGTCAAATTCTGTTTGCTGTTTGAGACTTCGAGACAAAATTTTATCCAATTTTTCATGTAAATATGAATATTCCCCTTGAGATGATGCAAGAAAATCCTTGAGTAGACTTACAACTTTGATGTAAGTGTTGGCTTCATTGCTGAATGACTCTAATAAGAATTTAATACAAGATGTATTTTGAAACAATGCTTCGACCTTATCTTCTTCTGAAATCTGCAAACTGATGAGTTCTGTCGTTTCTAGTAGAAAATCATTAATATCGTGTGTTTTAATTCTCTCATAATCTCCATCAACGACAGACAATGCAGAACCTTCTACTTTCAAATTTAAGTCCGAGATTATTTTATGAAATTTATCTGCAACAGATATATATTCTTCATTATTATAATTAAATTCCCATAAAGTAGACACGTTCAGCAAAAAAAATTTCAAAGTGTTGAAGCAATTGCGGATACTGAATAATATACTTTTCTTGTAAGTTGCCTTTTCTTCAAGAAGATCGTTTAAAACATTAGTTATAACTGTTATGGTTGAAATGGCTATTTTTATTGAAAGTAGGATTTCAAGGATTTTCTTATAACTCGAATTTGATAAATTTATATGTTCTTGCAAAATTTCTAATTTTGAACTAATCATATTATTACTTACTTTATAAGATGAATTGGACGACTTAGCTTCTCTGCATTCAAGTTTTAATGTCTCTAACTGCATTTGTAAATCTCCGAAGATTTCCGCACCTTCTTGACTATTATTCGTTTTGTTTCTAAAGTCAAGTATTTTTGATTCCATGTATTTATTCTTGCGATTGAGTTCTTGTATTATTGATTCATTATCTTTGATTATTGTGGATAAGTTTTGAATATTTTGTCGCAAATCTTTTTCCACAAGGGTTTGATTCTCTTCAAGACTTTTATCTAATTCATGCAATTCGGTCAACTCTTCAACCGTTCTGGTGAGACTGGTAACCTTTGAAGTAAGACCATCATTTTCCACATTCAAGTGTTCGATCATCCTTTCCAGTTGTAAGGCAGAATCTAATTGGCTCTGTAATGAATCAATTGTTTCTTGTGCAGCTGAAATATTTTGAAGGAGTTTCTCGTGTGAACCGATTTCTTTTTCATTTAAAACGAGTCTTTGCTTCAAATCTTTTATTTCCTTCTTAAGATTTGACTCATTCTTACTCGACAACTTCTGAAGACTTGTGAGCGCAATTTCCAACAGTCTATTTCGCAGGAGAATTGTCTGTATATCAGACAAACTGGAATTCGAATGCTCCATCTGGGCCTTTATTTCCTCCTCGATTTGTTTGTTAAGTTCCACCTCTTCCAGTATGAATTGAAAATCTGTTTTCAATTCATCATATTTTTGTTGCAACTCGTCTAATGCCTGATTTACCTTGCTACTAGATTCTTCGAGAAACTCCTTATCCGTTGTCACCATTTCTAATTTGGATTCTAATGCCATGGAAGTATTTTGATGCTCTGTCACTTCCTCTTTTAATAGTTGAATCTTGTTTCTGAGCTCGTTGATGTCACCATTGGCATTTCTAAGTTTATCTTGCAACTTGTTGATAATATTTTCAAGGTTTTTCACATCCGTAGATTTCATTTCCGACAAATTATCAGTCCCTATTAGTGATGGTCTAACAAATACCCCATGATTTCCATCTTTTTTTTCACATTCAAAGTAATTAATACCGTTCACTGTCCCATTATTCTTCCCATGTGCATTTTGAAGCTCAACCCCAACCCAAACCCCTGGTGCAAATTGGGTGTTTCCTATAAACCGTATAATACCTGAATCATTTCTGACAAATACTCTTTGACCTTTCGACAATTGTGCCATTTGATTTAGGAGTAAACAAAGTTTAGCCCTATTATACGTACCAGCCAAAAATATTTGTGGATTTTCTACGCGATCTACGATGTACGCGAGAATCGAAATTATGATGATAAACAAGAATTGTGTATCAATCTGCTTATTGACAAAGTGATAATATATGTCCTTCATTAGTAGGAAGCATTCAACTGATCAATATCCTAACAACCAAGGAATGTCACATCAGAACAATACATCGATTTCTACCCCGGGAAACGCATCTAATAATCAGAAACGGGCATTAGGTAACTTGAAACTTGAGTTGTTAAATGAACAGAAACAAGAAATAAGAGAGGCGTTTTCGCTTTTCGATATGAACAATGATGGTTGCT
The DNA here is from genome assembly GCA_030564605.1 of Debaryomyces coudertii. Lineage (NCBI taxonomy): Eukaryota > Fungi > Ascomycota > Pichiomycetes > Serinales > Debaryomycetaceae > Debaryomyces > Debaryomyces coudertii. Next base: position 291,910 of record JAKTYF010000003.1, read on the forward strand.
TAGATTACCATGAGTTGAAGGTGGCATTTAGAGCGTTAGGCTTTGAGTTGTCGAAAAGAGAAGTTTTAGATATTATCCACGAATATGATACTGACGACAGAAATTTAATCACATATGAAAACTTCTTCCAAGCAGGTATGTATAGTCTAATTCCTTCAATACAATATTTAGTCAAATATCAAAAAAAGACTCTCAAAACTTGAGAAGATTATTACTAACATTCTTTAGTCGGTGAAAAAATAGTGAATAGGGATCCTTTGGACGAAATACGCAGAGCCTTCAAATTATTTGACGATGATGGCACAGGCAAGATTAGCTTGAGGAACCTAAGACGCGTGGCTAAGGAATTGGGAGAAAATTTGAGCGATGATGAGTTAAGAGCTATGATAGATGAGTTTGATTTGGACGAAGATGGAGAGAGTACGTATGATGCAACGTTCATTTTTTATATAACAGTGGTGGTCTAGTATACTAACATTTAACAATAGTCAATGAACAGGAATTCATTAATATTTGTACTGAATAGTTATATTATCACTCTTTATGAGCGATTTACGTCGCTTTTTGAGGTTTTATATAAATGAAACTTCCAATTTTGTATATTAATATATTAATTTTGTTGAAACGTATCTCAATTGTTATTACGTGTGGTTTAAACTGTTAGCACAACACTGCTTATTTCGTAGTTCTCTATCATAAGGCTACTGAAGTCTGATTGCTCCTGTATATAATCGCGAGCGGATTTTTTCAAAATTTCATTAAATTTTCATTTTTCATTGGTGTAAATAAGGAACATCAGACATTTGTTTAACGTTCAATAACAATTAGATATGTCTTGGAATACGGCTAAGAAGAGATTTCAAAGGGATGTCGAGAGCTATCCTAAGGCACTCCGTGATGTTTACTTAGCAAAAACTAACAAATATACCTTACCAACCTTCGAAACAAAAGAATGGCCTCTTCCAAAGTGGGAAAGAAAAACCAAGCTTGAGCTGATTGGATTTGCTAATGGTGATCTTGCTTATATTACTGATGGCGAGAAAAAAGGAACCGTTTCTACTATTTTTCAATATTCTCCAGAAATGAACTCATTCTTATTGGCAGACGTCACTTCTAAAAAGCTTCTTCCAAAACAAAACTGGGTCGAACATCAATCTAGTCACCTTATTGACTACCCAGAATATGTGAAGCGTGATCAAATAAAACTTGCCGCAAAGGATAAAGATGAAAATGGTAAGGTTTATTATGTTGTTGCTGATGACGTCGTTTACAAAGAGAAATATTATGACGAACGATACAAGAAATGGTTACCTAGGAGATTTGTAAGACACCATGACTCTATAGAAATACCATGGCCAAACCCCCCTCAAGAGCCAACAGATGATTATTTATCTACGAACCAACAAGTAGCTTTAGAAAAAACATATGAATTACAATCTATTGCTAAACCACCAGTGCCTGCAGACGCATTATTTCAATTAAGAAATCCATACTCTAAGCATAAAAAGCGTGTGCTCAGTGAAGCGCAAGCCAGAAAAGTTAATGCACCAGATATGCCGTTGTCGGACGAACAAAGGATTTACTTGGCTAAAAAAGCAGCAGAACCTAAGAAAGTTTACAAGAAATTGTCTGAAGAAATACAAGATTTCATTGGTTCTAAAATGGCCGACCATATCAACAAGATTGACAATCCTTCCTTACTTGCTCACTTAGATGCTTTATCTGAGTCCAAGATTCCTGACTTTGCTAAGACTATGAAGAAGATTGAAGAAGCAGAAAATGAAGAACAAAAAAAACTTCACAATCAAGCACATTAAGTTCTTCCTTCATTAAATCGAACCATACGACTTTCTGCGTGTAATCATTATATAAGATAAGTTTTTCATGTATATATTAATTTAAAGAAACTACTAGAGAATTCCGTAAAGCAATCGATGATTGATTATTATTTGTAGTATATAACTATCAAAAATATACAAATATGGATATATGATGTATTCAAGAAACTATAACTTCTCGTAATCTATCCTACCTTCTAATTTCTTCACATCTGCAACCTTTCTTGCCGCTTTCATTAAATCGTTTTGAAGAATATAATCTCTTTCTTCTCTGATAGCGAAGAATCCAGCTTCAGTAATGACGTTTCTAATATCCGCACCATTGAATCCATCACTCATCTTAACAACAGCTTCAAAATCAAATTCACCTTGTTTAGCGACCTTAGTCGTGTGAATTTTGAAAATTTCCAATCTCCCAGCTTCATTAGGCAAGCCAATTTCAATCTTTCTGTCTAGTCTACCGGCTCTTAATAAGGCAGGATCTAATGTATCTGGTCTATTTGTAGCCATAATAACTTTAGTTTGTCCAAGCGTGTCAAACCCATCCATTTGATTTAACAATTCCATCAATGTTCTTTGAATTTCACGATCGGCTGAGGTACCCTCACTAAATCTACGACCACCAATTGCATCAATTTCATCCATAAAAATAATACACGGCTCGTGCTCTTTAGCATATGCAAACATTTCTCTAATCAATCTAGCGGATTCCCCAATATATTTATCAACAATTGCCGATGCTGGAGAGAATATAAAGTTAGTACCAATTGTGGCAGCAACAGCCTTGGCTAATAACGTCTTACCAGTACCTGGAGGTCCATATAATAATACACCCTTAGGGGACTTGATACCCACTCTCGTGAACAATTCTGGATTCTTCAATGGCAATTCGATGACTTCACGCAATTCCCTGATCTGATCCGTCAAACCACCAATCCCGTTGAACGAAATCTCACCAGGTTCGAAGGTTGTCATATTGTAGACCAATGGATCGACCTCTCTAGGCAAAATTCTCATAATTGTCAACGTAGTCATGTCTAACGACACTCTCACTCCGTTTTTCAAACTATCCTTTTTAATTGTGTTACGGCATCCAACAATATAGCGTGGTCCACTCGACGCCTTAACAATGAATCTCTCATCATCCAATTGTTTCAACACTTCTCCAATGATTTGGCCGACCGATTGCAAAGCCTTTATATCGTTCTCTGTCTTATCATAGTCCGTATCCAAGTCTCGTATACTCATTCTCAACTCCTTTAACCTAGCATCCCACTTCCTGTGCTCAATTAATTTGTCCTTAAACTTCGACAATGCCCTTTCTCTCTCTGGATCGGTCGATTCTTGAGCCTGGTCATTTTGTTGTCCATCAGCATTTAATGCAGTTAAAAGTGGATCATTTTCTTCAGCACTCATTATTATCGATATTTTTTGACAGTATTATTGAGTTCTATTACACTGTTATACGCTGTGATATTAATTGGTCTATCTTAACCTTTATTATTCTCTAGTAACCAGTTTCTATCTCTCCAATGCCCTAAGCAGTGGCAAACACAGTTGAAAGGTTTTTGAATTTCGTCGCACTACCAGATTTATCTCACGTGAAAAGTTTGAACAGAAGAAAAATTTATGTATGTCAACTTAACATTTAGAAGGAATAGTATCAGGAGGCTTATATCATAGTTGAAGACAATAGAAAATGGAGTTTCACGCAGTTATCCTTTGTGGACATGGTAAATCATTATCTCCGTTTTCCCAGGTGAGATCTACGGGGATGCCGAAGGCATTATTACCAATTGCGAACAGACCTATGATCGATTATGTGTTGGAATGGTGTGAAAAGGCATTCTTTCCGAGGGTGACGATAATATGTGAACCTGATTCGAGCGAGCAGATTCAGAAGGCTGTGGACCAGTATAACAATGAAAAGAATAACGAAAAAGCAACAGAGGAAGCAGATGCTAATGATGATGACGGTTCGTTTTCACGGTCGGTGGAAGTTTTACCGCTTCATAGCAATTCTAGTGGTGAAATTTTGTACCATTTGTATAAGACGTCGGCATTGAAATCACAATCGAATCTTGTTGTCTTGCCGTGTGATTTTATCACCAATTTACCGCCACAGGTGTTGATCGAAGCGTATAGAAATAAGAGCGAAACAGACCTAGGTTTATTGGTTTACTACAGGAACCAGCTTGATATAGAAGATAAGAAATCGAAGATATTCCCTAAGAACTATACTGTTTACACGGACCTGACTGATGGCCAAAGTCAACTCTTGGATATATACTCTAAGGAAGATATTGATTTCCACAAGACCTTACAAATAAGAACACAGATGTGCTGGAAGTATCCTAATTCAACAATTAGTACCAAGTTGTTGAATAGCTCCATTTTTTTTGGATCGGTTGAGCAAATATTTTCAGTGTTTGACAACGAAGATAAATATACTGAATCATATTTCCATAATAGATCAATAACAAAAATTATTCGTGATTTATCTAGAAGATCCTGGAAACATTCGGAGCCAAAAGATACCGTGGGATTTTGCATCTTACCCCATCAGGCAACATTTTTCAGAGTTAATAATACACCAGTGTTGATGGAGGCCAACAGGCATTTCATGAAATTACAAGCTATGGCTAAAGGTCAACAACATGCGTCGCATCCTAAGGATAAGACATCAGCCAATATCGGTGTTGATTGCTTGATTGGCGAAAACACTATTGTAGGTGAAAAGACTAATGTGAAGAGAACTATCGTTGGTTCTTCGTGTAATATTGGAAAGAGAGTTAAATTAACTGGTTGTCTTATTTTTGATAACATTGTGATTGAAGATGACGTTCAGCTTGAAAACTGTATACTAGGAAATGGTGTTATCATACACAGTAAACTGAGATTGACCAATTGTAACGTTGAATCGAGTCTTGAGGTTGCAAAAGGTACTCAATCTAAAGGAGATACATTATTATGTTTCTCCTTGGAAGGTATTGTTGAAGAAGAAGAAGATGAAGATTTTGCCGTCAATTCTGATGAATCTGAATCTGACGATGAATCTGGCAGTGAGTACAGCTATAACGATTATAATGAGGAATACGATGATAATTCAGATGGATTATTCGCTCATTAAAGTTATACTTAAGCATTGATTGGTTATTGTGTCATTATCGATTGTATATGTACCAAGCTTGTTCATCTATATAGGTACCCCATAATCTTAAACTAGATAAATGAAACTATGTAATATTATATACGTATGCAATGTTGAATTTAAACCTATTTCCTTGGTGGGCTAACCGAAGGCTCATTTGATTTAAGTTTCCTTCGTTTAGTATCCCCATCGTTTTCTAAGGACTTTTTCTTTTTTGAAGATACAGGATCAATTTCGTCTTGGTCTTTATCTGTTGTGTCACTTTCACCTTCGTCCGATGTACTGCAAGCGTCTTCCAGAGATTGATATTGCAGCTGCTGTGTTTGTTTTTTATGCTTCTGATACATTTTCATTCTTGTTAAATGATCTGATGTCTTCAATTGCTTGAAATTGGCCCTTTGTTTATACGAATGTGTAACTGACAAAGGAGGAATGCTGGGTCTAAAATGATATGCTGGAGCTAAATCCAGCGAAAATGAAAATGCATAATCTGAGGGAATATGTAAATTTTCGTCACCAGTTTCTGAAAACAAACCTTCTTTACTGTCTTTTGTATCCTGTTCTTGATTAGAAGTGCTGCTTACATTGCTTTCACATTGCCCATTATTAATATTTGTAATTTCCGCCCGTTTTGTAAGTGCCCAGTTCTCAATATCCTCTCCATTCGTAATCACATTAAGTAGATCGTCTAGACATTCCAAGTATCCCATATGACGGTGTAATCCATTGCCATTATTTGTCAACCGATATAACGCTGCGACGGACTTGGCCGCGTTAGCAAATTCAACCTTATGTCTGGAGTTCGACACCATCCCAGATGTCGATGAATTGTATAATGATACCACTGACTTAGCTGCATTCTTAAACTCGGTAGTTAATTCCCTATTTACCTCATTAATGGACGCTTGGTTGATAGGCTTTGTAGGTGGAAGATCTGATGATAAGTTGGATAAATCCATTATTTAGTAATTTTTGCCTCTCGTTCTAATATTAAAAATTCTTTCACTACTAATTTCTGTCCTCCTATACTCCAATATATGTTAATTATTATACAAAAAGATTCTATTTTCAATTCAATCCACTGTAAAAACACAAGGAGAAATTTTGTAACACCTTTTTTTGATGATGATCTTGAAATTTACACGTGATGTCTGTATGAATTCACTAAAAACACCTAAGCTACTAGTATTCAAGAAAGGAAGGACGGTATAGATAATTCGCAAACAAATAATGGTCAAGTCTACATTAATCTATAGGTATGATGGTATGTATTGCAGTCTTTAAATGGAAAAAGTAAGGTGTAAGATGGAAAACTAACGGATAACAACTTAGCACTTCCATTATGTGGATCTGTCGACGATAATAATGATCCATCTTTAATGGACCAGAAGAAGAAGTGTAAGATCCTTATCAGTAGAATCACACCTAATTCTGAACCACAAGCCACAATTGAATCTGGACAATATAACATTCACTATTTGATAGATAATTCGATAATATACTTGAGTATTTGCGATAAATCGTATCCTAGAAAATTGGCGTTTTCATATTTATCAGAAATCTCTCATGAGTTCTGGAACTCACATGGCCAAGAGGCTTTGAGTAGCGGTGCCAGACCATTTGGTTTCAGTTCGTTCGATAACTTTTTGAGTAAGACAAAGAAGATTTACCAGGATCAAAGAGCGCAATCCAATTTGGACAAATTGAATAACGACTTGGCTGACGTCAAAAAGGTCATGACAAAGAACATTGAAGACTTGTTGTACAGGGGTGACTCCTTGGACAAAATGAGTGATTTGTCCTCGAGTTTAAGGAATGATTCTATAAAGTACAGAAAACATGCCCAGAAGATCAATTTCGATGCATTACTCAGACAATACGCCCCAATCGTTGGTTGTGGTTTGTTCTTTGTCTTCTTAATATGGTACATGTTTCTTAGATAGGTCTATTGTGTACGATATAATGTATAATTATCATTAGATGATAATCTGTAGTGCTTCTGGTACGAATTACTCTTTCGCATATTTTTAATATTGTATTTTGTTCTTCAAAACGATGTTATCATTTTCCGCTTGAAGTCAAAATTGCAAAGATTAGATCGTCGTTCATTGAAACGTTGTTTATAGATGAGTAGTAAACAACACCTGGGACATAAAGACCCAGATAAATTAAGTGATAATAATAAACACAACATCTCCCATACCCCAGAAGGATTTAAACCTCCACAACCTTCGAGAAAGTCATCAACTGTCTTACTAACAAAGCAACTGATAGGAGATTTAAATGTACAATTCGATTCGAAAAAAGATCTTTTAAGTGATGCAACAACAGCTGTTAATCTAGAGAATGTTGGGCATGCAAGTATTGTCCCCTCGGTGGATGAGTCTACTCCAGACAACAGTGATAATTTACATACTGTTAGACTGAACAAATATACCACCAGTGAGCGTAGTTTATCTCCATCGGGTTATAATACAGATGAGGAAAATGTCACTAATGAAAACGAAGAGGAGGAATTACAAGAGATACTACATCAGTTGGTTAGACAAGATGAAAATCTTGCAGCACAACCTAGCGGCGCGTCTAAGCATATATCCCTTATAGATTTGAGCACTTTGACTAATGCTAAATACAAAATGGAATCGCAGGAAGAATTCATTGAAAGATATATATCAATTTCAAAGTCATCCGACTCAGATTTATTTCATGATAAATTGAAGCATTTCTTTATATTATCAACAGCAGGTAAACCTATTTATTCTATGAATGGTTCTGACGATATCATCATTGGCTACATGGGATTTATTACTACTATTGTTTCTACATTTCAAGAGAATATGAAAGAAGAAATAAAGTCCGTTAGTTATGGCGATGACCTAAAAATTGTTATCATGAACAAAGATCCATTAATATTCGTTGCAATAACGAAATTAAGTTACGAATTAATGTCAAATAATGCCCAAAGAGGAGAGGATAGTATCTTAGTAAGACAGCTTAACACTTTATACAGCTATTTATTAGGGATTCTTTCAAAATCTACTATATTGAAAAACTTCCAAAACAGAATGAATTATGATTTACGAAAAATATTGACACCGTTAGATTTTCACAATTTGGATTCTCTATGTCTGAAGTTGACTTATGGGTTTTCAACTGTTGAGATGCAGACACCTTACAATGTTTCTGGACTCGACTTTTTTTTGAGTGAATTATTAGATTCATCATTGCAAAGCCTTAAAATTACCAACACTACTAGATCGAAGTTGAATTCAATATTACTATCATGTAAGAAGCTAAAGATCAAAAAAAATCAAACACGAGTCCCTTCACGATTCTTCGATACTACTCATGGATCGGGTGACAAGGAAACTTTTTTGGGAGACGACCTATTATTTGCATTGTTGAGTACTTTTCCTGGAAAAATAATGAGTATGATGAAGCCTAAAAACCATACATTATCTAATAAGGATTTAAAAGTTCTCTTTTCCATGATTTCTTCGGTTTCCACACCTTCTGAAGGTACACAATCTACAGAAGATTTATGGATCCCACTTTGTATGCCCGATTTTAATCCGAACGGATTCCTTTATGTCTTCGTCAAGAAAATCGACCTCAGGGAATATGTTCTCGTGGACGGAAAACATGTTCCTCCGCAGCCAATTATAATTACATTAATTAGTGGGAACAAGAATAGTTTTTTTCAACAACAAGAAATATCGAAGCATATTATTGATCAGATTACAACTAGTGAGAAATTTAGGAATGTGTTAAGTTCAGAATTATTATCATCTAGTAAATTATTCATATTACATGATATTAAGGTACCTATAATTAAGCATTTTATTTATAAACTGAAGAAGTATAATCAGTGTATTATGAGTGATGTAAAACACTTCAACAATGAGAATGATAGTGCAAGCTTTGCGACTATTTTAGAATTGGTTTACTTTTATTCGACTTTGCATAACAATAAGGTTGCTAGGTTTTCGAGTAATAGCGACTCAAGCATCAAGAAAAATAATAAAAAATTAACATATACGAAGTGGAAAATTTCTGGAAATACAGTCATTGGGTTTATGCTCTCTGACTCTACGTCTGAAATTTACTGTTTATGTAATGGTCTAATTAGTTCACAAGACTTAATAAGATATAGTTTAAAAATAATCAAGTGGTGTGAAAGATATCATAGAAGATTATTTGTTGGAGATGGAGTTATGTTTTAAACATTATATATAGACTTTATAAGTAAATTATTTAAGAATTGCCTGTTCCGCAGATTTGAAGACTTCAGTTAACTTATCAGTATACTGTTTATGCAATTTTTCAAAGTCCCTAAATATCTTCTCTTCGGCATCACTTAATTTCTTCTTTTTATGTTGTTTCTGAAACTTGTTTTTGGTATCACCTCTTATGGTAGCCAAAGACGCATTAGTCCTACCAGAACCATTTTTGAATCTCTCAAATACTAACTTTAATTGTTTTGCATTTTCCTTTTTACTCTCGGTTGTTAATGGAGGCAATGGGACTTTTAAGGTCTGCTTGTTCGATGGGTCAACCTGAGGATTCATGTTTAAGTTAGATCCTAAGACTGAATTAACAATCGCTTTAACATTTGCTGGATCAAAAACCGTAATCATAAAATTCCTTCCCTTGACGGTGGTTTGCGCCACCGAAGTAAATTCAACTCCGCCGTCTGCAGTTTCTACTATTAATTTATCAAAAATATTTGGACTGGTTTTGCCTAATTTTGCTTCGTTCGCCTGTTTACTAAATCTTTCAATGACCCCCTTGAACTTATTAGTTGCATCTTCGAAGTCTATCTCTGGAACTTCATTCTCAGTACTATCTTGTTCTATCTCTTGAACTTCGTTTTTGTTCTTACCACCACTTTTAGCCTTATTCTTTTTAGCTAAAATTGGCGACGTTTGGAAATTACGCATTGATATACATCTTAACACTAAAAGTGGTCTTTTATAAGACGTCACTGTTTTAAGCACTTGTGATCTAGCTAATAATCTAAGCATTGGCGGTCGTTAAGAATTAGTCTACTTGTCCTACGGTCTATCATTCAAATTGCAACTTTGACCATTCGAGGAAATATAGACTTCCTAATGCAGTAGTAAATGATATCTACAAGTGAAAATTTATTATGTATCTATTTCGATTATTCTACTTTACTTTCCATTTGTAGCTGTTCTAACACTTTCGTGCACGAATGTGCTTCTCTGCCAACTTCACCGCCCTCCTTAATTAAGTTTTTCAAATGCCTAAGCATTGGCGTCATAAAAACATCGGACATAACTTTCCTTCGTGTATCTAAATCTTCAGTTGAAATGGTATCCAAATCACCTAAAGAAAATGCATTATCATCTTTCTTGGTGTCCAGATGGATGTTAGTATTTATTTGTTTCGGTATTTCTTGAACAAATAATTTTAACGATGCAAATGGCTGAGGATTAGTTGGCAATAAATATTTATACGATTCGGGATGTATCATCTTCACATCTGAATAGTCTAACCTGGTTTCATTGTTGTTGATTGGAAATAACGCAGTCGATAAAAATGCTTTTAGAATTGACAAATGATGAATACGGGCTTTCTTGCTTGAGCCTCCAATAGATGAACTAGTTGTAATAGCCAATGAAACTGCTTTCTTGTCATTTGTCAAAGTCCACGATAATAACGTGAAATAAGATTTCAATGTCTTAATGAAGTACGAGCGTACCAAAGTCTCCGCTGCATGGTCAATTAGTACCAACAAAAACTTCGTAGAACTGTTTCTTATATCTGGTTTAATATGACTCATCGCCAGATGTATAAAAAGAATTATTGATCTGATATGTAAATCCAATAACCCAACTTGTTGTTTAGCACAGGCTGACAATAGCGACATCAATGCATTCCGAACATTCTGTGACAGGTCGATTATTAATGGAATAATATTTGTCAAAATTTCTTTGTAAAGCGATGGATTAGATGGTAAATGCTGTTCTATATAGTTTAGAACTTCTTTCCGTGTGACGTCCGAATGATGTTTTGTCAATGAAAGATGGTGAGTCAAGTCAACTTCATGTTTATTTTCTTTATTGGTTACTTTTTTGTTAATAGTTTGGTTAGGTATCGAAATGGATTTGGCAATAAAGGAAGTATCTGTGTGGTTATCTGGTTTGGCAGCAGTCTTACCTACTTTCAATTTGGGCTTGACAAAATCCCTTCGTTTCTCGACCTTCTTTCTCTTTGATCCCATACTTGCTAATATATATATATATATATTATACTGATGATCTGATCCTAAACTAATAGAAAGATTGAAAAATTTAATTTTGATGCCCAAGCCGCACACCTAAAATTCAGTAAACACAAATATCAAGATTGATCTAAACAAGAGTAATTTATGGAAACATTTAAATAGAATGCTAAGATGGTATCGCATGACTTTGATGGAAGCTTCTTGCAGTCATTGTCGATAGATGATACTAATTACGTGACATCTCAAACTAGATATGAAACCGGTGATGATGATGATTACATGGAAATAGACAATACACTTGATTTGGGTCCGCCACCAACCATACTTCATACACCGCCGTCAGAACATGGAAACGTTGACAGGTTGACACCCACAACCCGATTACAGGAATTTATTGCATCTCCATTCCAATCAACACCGATAAACAAGGACGAAGGCACAAGGTTAGGTGGTTTTAAAGACCTTTTCATGAGAAAAGAACCAAATGAAAATAGCAACATAGATAACGATAAAGAAATGACCAAAACAGATAATACAGAAACAGACGATAGTAATAGTGATGTTGACGTCCAAGAAACTCAGGCAGAGAAAGACGCAGACTGTGGCAATAACAGAAATGACAGTGTAGTGTCGTCGTTTTCACATTCCATTTTATCTCCTACAACATTAGGGGCAAAATTGGCTATCATGCCGAGGCAGAAATTGCTTCTCCCATCTAATATGGATCATGATGAGTCTGTTGACTACGAAGTTGAGACAGATTCCATCAATGAAAGCTATAATACTAACTACGATACATTCGGCAACTACAAAAGTACGCCAGAATTGAAGCATAGAACTGGACAAAAAAACATGAGCTCATTTAGTTCCAGCGACGCTAACGCGTTCTTTGCTAATAAGTCGAACAGAAACAACGATATTGAAGAATACACGTACAACCCAACAAACGGAGATTATGACTCCAATGGTTCAGGTAATATTATTAATAACTCGATGAACCAATCTTACATGTATAGAAAGCAGATGAATAAGTATCCCGCTATTAACGGCAACATGTTTAGTCCTACCAACAGCTCGTGGACTACGCCCGTGCAGGTCCACCACCATCATTACTATAGTACACCGGCAAATCAATCTACAACTCAAGTACACAATCCAAATCAGGCTGAAATGCAGCAACAAGATTTGGGCGAACTTCAAAGACACCAACCGACTCGGTTGCAAATGCTCGACCCAACTCAAACCTACAATCTCCAATACATGCAAAACAGGAACATCAGCCTCCCCTTACCATGGGAAGCAAACTCCAGTCCCCTCGAGAAAACTTCATACATGCTATCTTCTTATTTGCAACTAATTATAAACTTCATAGCCACGTGTTATGCAGCCTATTTATTCTACTCCATCATTCAAACTGTCCGACAAGACATAAAACACAAACTCTCTCAACAAATTTCAAACGTACTTGTGGAAATCGAATCGTGCAGGCGCTCATATAACGAGAACAACTGTTCTCCTGAACTGATAGTTCCCATACTAGAGAAGCCATGTGCATATTGGTTAAAATGTATGAACCAGGACCCCTATAATGGGGGCGGAAATAAATCGCTGATTAGTGCCGAGACTGTAGGGATGATTATCAATTCATTAATTGAACCGTTAAGCTTTAAATTCTTTCTTGTGATATTTGGTTTTGTATTGCTAATATTTGCTTGCAATTTCACCTTTGGTTTCATAAGAGCGAAAAGCTATTATGGTTGGAGCCTGCCCAAAAAAGACTCAACCGAGGTTAAACTTTTTCATACCGAGGTCAATTAGTTGCATCAATAACTTAACTCCGTTTCCTTTACTTCGATTATGATGAGTTATAACTTATCTATCACCTGGATATACCCTAATTATGGGTCTTTGGAAAGACTGGATTGTATAGTATGTATATGTGGTTGTACATTATGTGTATGTAATGATAGTAATTTTACTGATAAATTAATTGCGTACAAAAAACATCAATAAAATAAAGTCCGAATCATACATATTCAATAGTTGTTAATTCCGTCCATCGACAGAAAACATTTATTAATTTATATTTAAATACTATATTATATGGACGAATATAAATCCAAACGGAGATAATTCAAGGTGCAACAATTAATTTCAAACTTTTATAGATAAAAGTTTGCAAGCATCCACAACTTTTACAAGTGATAATACTTCAATATCTTAAAATTTATAGTAAGAGTGCAAGATGGGTATCTTTGGTACTTCAAAAAATGAAGAACAGCAATTAAGAGAGGCATCGAGAGTTGAGGAAACTGTTCATGATCAAGCATCGTCGGCCAATATTTCGGCGTATGCGACTGCTGAAGAAGAAATAGATGAATCTGATGGTGAAGAATATGCATACCAGGACGAACAAGCTACGATCGAAAAAGAAGATGAGAACGATGATACGGAGTATGAATCAGAGTCTTACGGTGCGAAAGATACACAGAACGAAAAACCTTTGGGTGTAGCGTACCCATATCCAGAACGTAACAAAAATATAGGTACGAAGGGCAAGATGAGTGATTCAGACTGTGAACGAAAATCGAAGAACTCTGATTCATCAGAGAAACTACAAGATGTGAATGGTCAGGTCTCAGACGAACCAATTCCAATTGAAAAGTTAGTATGGGATTCTCCAGACGATAAAGGAAACCCTCTTAATTGGCCAAAATGGAAGAAGTGGTATATTACATTCACGGTGGCCATTGTCTGTTTGTGTGTCTCATTGGGTAGTTCGTTGTATGTTACTGGTATACCCGACTTGATGCTCGAATTTGGTGTATCGCAAGAACTTTGTCTTTCTGGTTTGACTTTCTACTTAATTGGTTTGGCTGTCGGACCTGCTATTGCTGCTCCATTATCTGAAGTTTTCGGCCGTCGTTGGATCTATTTTTTTTCGTTACCGATTTCTATGTTATTAGCCATGGGTATTGGTTTATCGAAGAATATTTATTCTATCTTAATTTTAAGATTTTTCTGTGGTTTCTTTGCTTCACCTGCAATGGCGGTGGCAGGGGGATCAATTAGTGATATTTGGAGTTTCCAAGACATGGGTTTCGCAATGGCAATGTTTTGTTTAGCCCCTTTCTTGGGTCCAGTTTTAGGTCCAATCATCGGTGGTTTCGCTGCAGAAAAGAAGGGATGGAAGTGGACGATGTGGATTTATTTAATGTTTTCAGGTCTTATTCTTCCATTTGTGTTACTCTTACCAGAAACCTATAAGCCAATCATTTTGGCGAAAAGAGCCAAGAAGCGTGGTATCAATTTGCAGAAACCTCCAATTGATAAAGCTTATGTTAAAAATATGGCCACTAACACGTTATTGCGTCCAATACAAATGTTAATTGTCGAACCTATCGTTCTTATTTTTACAATCTATATTTCATTCGTATTTGCTGTGTTGTTCGGGTTTTTCGAAGCGTATCCAATTATTTTCAAAGGAGTATACCATATGAGTTTAGGAATCTCTGGATTACCATTCCTCGGTGTTGGTATTGGTTTGGTCGCTGGAGTGATCTTCTTCGTCATAATAGATAAGAAGTTTTATAATCCTAAAAATCCTGATGGGTCTAGAGGTAAGAGAGACGAAAATGGTAACATCATTTTTGGTCTTCCTGAATCCAAATTATTAGCCGGTAAGGTTGGTGCCGTTAGTTTGCCAATTGCCTTATTCTGGTTGGCTTGGACCGGCAGAACAAAATCAGTTCATTGGATGGCTCCAGTTGCTGCCGGGGTCCCATTCGGGTTTGGTTTGATCTTAGTATTTTTTGCAGTTATCTACTATTTCTCGATGTCTTATCCACCAGCATCTCTTGCATCTGCATTAGCTGCAAATAATTTGTTGCGTTATTTATTAGCATCCGTATTCCCATTATTCACTGTCCAGATGTATAATAGGTTGCATATCGATTGGGCAACATCTTTGTTTGCCTTCATTGCATTAGCCATGGTGCCAGTACCATTCATTTTTCAAAGATACGGCGCTAAGTTAAGAGCAAAGTCCAAGTTTGGTTATGCTGCTGTCTTTAAACTTATGGCCCAACAAAAGGCTGCTGATGAGGCTGCAGCTATTCCAAAAGCCGTTCCAGAAACTGTTGAAACTGATATTTCGAAGAAAGTATAATCGCGTCGGTGCAACAACAATCATGCATATCTTTCATACTTAATTTTCCAAGTCATTATAAACTTAATAGTTACTACTTACTATTTACTACTTAATACTTAATACTTAATACTTAATATTTAATATTTAATAATAATAAAAATTTTAACTAATAACTTGATCTCGTAACAACATCAGTATCTCGGAATTTGGACCAATCTCAGCACTATGAATTTGTAATTTGCAATATAAACTTTATTTATATCCCTTTTGATAAATACTAATTCTTCTATCTATTATAGCAAAGTGTACTGTTGGCCATATTGTATTTGCTACATATGGCTTTGAGCATGTACATAAACTTCAAATGCTTAATTAATTAATTTACAGCTTTCTTGTTTGTTGAAGTAATATGTATTGATACTTTCATTAATTATCACAATTCATATCATAACTACTTCTTTTATCTCTATTTTGACAGCAAGATGTCACTTTGAATGTACAATACTGGGTTTTACTTATTAACGCACAGTTATCTGTAAACAAGTTTGTCAATGATTCGATCATACGTATACCTGGTAAATAGTATAGTATTTCGATAATTCTAGTCGCTATTCCTAAAAAGGAATGCGATAATCACCCAGGAAAGTAAGTTAAATCTGCGACTAATGCTCCAGTTTCGAGTGATCTTGACCATGTATCAGCTAATAATACAGGCAGTCTAGAATCTTCTGATATGTTTAGTGAGAAGTTTCAAATGAAAGTTCAGAATGTGTAGAATATAGATACTTCATTTAACTTGGCTATGACTTGGCTATGACTTTGCTGAAGTCCGAAGAGACCGACCTCAGTACCAATACGCACAGATGATTTTATATATTGCGAAAATAGAAAGAAAAGGTAAATCGCAATCATGCTTCCAACGAACCGGGCAGTTGTGAAAGTGGCTGCAATTCTTCAATTTCTAAAGCCCGCTGCTTAACTTTAATAATATATATACAAATATCATGTATGATGATAAATTAAATTAGGAATCCTTGGGTGATAAGAGTGACCCCCAAAATTGGCCAAGTTAGAAGAATTAGTATGTTACATATACTGTGACACTTGTTTGTCTGTGCGGTACCCTTAGTAGTTCATTGTATATGACTGGTGAACCAGAGTTAGAAGAAGCATTCGGTGCGTCACAAATACTTTGTATTTCTGGTTTAACATTTTATTGGCTTAATCCTGCTGTAGTTGAGCCTTATCTGAGATCATTGGTCGTCGGTGAATTTAAATTATTTCAATGCCAATTTCCATGTTGTTTGCGATGAGCATCAGTTTATGTCAACGCATCTATTCAATGAATTTAATTTTTCTATGGATTTATTGCTTCTCTTCTTTCGCTAGAGGATCGACTAGTGATCTTTGTAATCCGTCGGAAATTGCATCAGCTATGTCCACCTTCTGTTTAGGTCCTATTCTAGGTCCAATTATCGATGGTTTGCAGCCGAATACAAAAATTGGCGATGGACGATGTGGGCTTATTTAAATATTTTCGGCGTAATTCCCCAATAATTATATTATTATCAGAAACCTATGGATTCATTATTCTAGTGGAAAGGTATGAATTTAAAAAAGCGGATGACTGACAAACAATAACTAATAAAAATAGCGAAAACTTATTTCTGCGTCCATTGGAGATGTTGACTGTGGAGTCTACAGTGAGTATTTTTCGATCTACGTTTAGTTTATCTTTCCATATTATTTGGAATCTTCCAAGCATATCCGGTCATACTCTAAGACCAATAACATATGGATCTTGGCGTCTCAGATTTACCGTTTATTAGGTCTGGCATTGATCCTTTTAGTAGTGTTTCGTTTTTTGTCTTCATGGATAAAATTGTATACAATCGTACGAACTCGGAGCGAACAGGCGAGAAAAGAGAAAGCGATGGTAAGCAAAGATTAACAAAGCTATTACCCGTCAAAATTGGCAATGTTTGTTTGCCAATTTCGCTTTTCAGGTTCGATTGGACAGAAAGAACGACCTTGTCTATTGAATGGCATATATTGCAGAAGAAATTCTGCTTGAGTCTGATTTGATCGTCTCGATAAAATTCCATTTAATGGCCTTCCCTATTCGTTCTATAGCGTATGCAATTGCCGCAAATAACTTGCTCGGTTATCCCATGGCCTCCGTTTTTCCTTTATTTGTGGATCTCAAGCTCAAAATCGATGGGTATCGAAATTTGGATTAGTGTCCCCTCATTATAGCTCCTGTTCTGTTTATTTGTGAAAAATATGGTGTCCACGTTGAGCAACAAATCCAAATACGGTTATGTTGTATATCCCGCCAATTTGGTCGCAAATGATGAACCAGAAGCTAAATCAGAAAATGATGCTAACTTAGACCTCTTTGAAGACCTTGTTGCATATAAAGTCTGGTAACTCTTTTCGTCTCATTTCTATAATGTCCCATCTGGTTTTTATCATTTTAATTTTGGTATACTATTACTTCATTATTAGGCTTGCTCACTCACGTTGAATAATATAAATTTATGTTTTCGTTACCTACACTTATGTTCAGATGCAAATGACCCATCTCCTATTGTATTGCCGTTCTATCACTGGTGGTATAATTTTATCTAAGGCTCATTTGCTATGCTCAGGCTAACTCTATAAAGTAAGTGAAAGCGTTCTCCATCTTATCGCGAAAACTCATCAACAGTATAAATAGCGCCGCATTTCAGAAAATTACTAATTTTTATCATTTTTGAACTTGTTTTCTTTGTATTAGTTTTGTATTACGATATTAACTATTACATATTTTATTATTTGAGACATGTCACCAACTTCAGTAGAGAAAGACGTTGCAGCATCTGGAAAGAATTATGAAATGGGGAAAGAAGGATCCCACAACTTGGCCAAAGGAATGGAACATCCCCACAAATTACCAAATTTTGAAAATCCATACGATAAGAGAAGATGGATGTTGGAACATTTAGCAGGTGCATTCAGGGTTTTTGGACGCAAAGGGTACTCCGAAGGTTCGGCTGGACACATTTCGATTAAGGATCCGGTTACTCCAGGAACATACTGGATCAACCCTTTAAATAAGCATTTTTCGTTGATAAAGACAAGTGATTTAGTACACATTGACTCTGAATGCAATGTCTTGGAAGATGGAAACCAGGCGGCGGTTAATGCGGCCGGATTTTCAATCCATGCTGCCATCCATAAAGCACGCCCAGACATTGTTTCAGCGTGCCACACACATCTGATTCATGGTAAGACATACCTGGCGTTTGGAAAAGAATTGGAGATGATTAACCAGGACGTGTGTGTCTTTTATCAGAGACACTCTGTTTTCTCTAATTTTGGTGGCGTGGCCGTCGATGCGAGAGAAGGAGAAGAAATTGCAGAGTCTCTAGGGCCAAACGGTCTTGGTGTCATTTTGCAGAACCACGGGTTACTCACGGTTGGTAGTACTGTTGATGAGGCTGCATTCCTCTTTGTATTATTAGAAGATTCGTGTCATTCTCAGTTATTAGCGGATGCTGCCAGTGCTGGGGGGAATAAAAAGCAAATTATCAATGACGAAGTTGCCACCTATACGCGCCATATGACTGGGGATTCAGAGTCGTTATACGCTGAATTTCAACCTGATTATGAATTAGAGCTTGAGCTCACTAATTCTGCCTTCCTCAAGTAGGTCTCGACAGTGTTAGAAATTAGAAATCTCATATTGTGTGATTGCTTTGATGATTAATTGTCTGCAAAATAAGAATTTAATTGGCGATATTTTCTTTCTGGTATTGATTGCTGTTGCTCTGTAATTTTTTAGTTCTATTCAAAATAAACGGCTTAGTTTAATAAAATCACCAAGATTCCGGGTTTATGAATTCCTAGAAAGCTCATATACAAGTTGGTGTAAAATGCATTTATCTTGTAATTATATGCATATATACACACATATATATTAATGCAGTAATCTAATTCTCATTCTTTTCTTTATGCAACTTTCTAATTCCTTTCGCCCAAAGCTTAACGTCCTTGTCGCAAAGACCCTTTTCAACCGCACCTAAGAATCCGTGTGGTTTGTTTAATAAATCCCAAGGTGATTTTCTCAAATTGTCATCTTTAACTAAGCAGGAGTCAATAAACTCACATAATGATTTATCGAAAGGTTGACTGGTTGCAGGGTTAGTTTTATTCGTTAACGAAGGTGGGGGTTCATTGACGATCCTCTGCAACAAATCTAAAATACCTTCTGGTCCTTGGGGTCCCTCTTCTTCGCCCTCGTCAACCCACACCGGTGTTCCTCTTGTCAATTCTATTAACATTAAACCCATTGACCAAACATCAGATTTAACACCATATGTTAACCCTTGTATTCTTTCTGGAGACATATAAGTTGATGTTCCTACAAATGTATCTGCCATTGCTAGAGAATTAGTCAACTCTCTCAGGACACCAAAATCGCATAACTTAAATTCACCTTTATGGTTCATTAGGACATTACTTGGTTTAATATCTCGATGGATAATTTTATGTGTAGAATATAAATATGTTAAGCCTGATAAAATTGCAAATGATAATTTCTTTAATACAAACAAGGGGAATTGGTTATTCAGGCAAAGTGGTAGAATTTTATCTAATGACCCACAATTGCAGTATTCCATGCATATAACTATAGTGTTATTATTATTAATAAACGCTCCATAAAATTCAATGATATATGGGGACTGACATTCATGTAATATTCTTAATTCTCTTATTATTTGAGTCTGTATCACACTTTTCAGATCAATGTGTATTATTTTTTTAGCCATTGTCTTCTGAGACGGAATATGAAGAATCTTTGAAACGGTTCCTGAGTTCCCAGACCCCAAACTCTTCAAAGTTATTAAATCCTTATTATTCAATTTGATCGAAGAGGTGGTCGCAATAGGAGATTGTTGGTCAGTTAAGTTAAGGGAATTTAAATCGGCTTCACATGGGGATGACGTAGAGGACTTTGTTGGAGATATCGAGGATATAACTGTCTGTCGTTTTCTGTTGACAATACCATGGTTCTTCTGATTCATACTGGACAATTCAAGGTTGGAGAAATGGTTTATGATAACATCAGTCGACGAGTGTGTATCCGGATCAATATTTCTATTACTCTGATTGATGTTTAATTTGTCCTGTACATTCCTGTTTAAGTTCATCAACGGAGCTGGTCTAATTCGATCTGTCTTGGAGCTTGGAGTATACCGTAAGCCTGATTCTATATATGTGTTTTCTGGTTGACATGCAGATAATGTAGATGTTGTTGATGGAGACTCCAATGACAATTTTTTGAAGTTTTTACGCTTCAAAGTTTTCGATTGTAAGATCAGATCATCGCTGGGTATATTCGTCGTAGTTTCTGGATGTTGTTCTTGTATGTTTGGAATTGGGGGTAACTTTTTATCTTTATTTGAGCCTAGGGAACTCAGCGAATCATTATTCAATCGCATCATCAGGAAAATATATTCTTACACTTTATTATTATAGTAGATATGCACTAAATCGTACGACTAATAGTTTCTTCTCAGCTTTAAAAAAATGATAATGTAAAATGCTCTACTTAAACCTATTAATGTCCTTTTTAATGAATAAAATTACACCTAATCCGCGCTACATACTATTCTCGAAGGTAATTTATATACACAACAATAAATAGACTTAACAGAATACAAATACAATAAGTATACTGAATAATAAATAAATAAATAAACCTAGTAGTACAATCGTAATCATCATAAGATAATTGTTTAAAAATCATTTTTAATTTCCGTTATTAGAGGGTATGTTAGGTTGGTGGGCAACAGCAGCAGCCATAGCATTTTGAAACTCAACAGCTGCCCTATTGGCAGCCTCTTGCTGATGATGTTGTTGTGAGTACTGTTGCTGTTGCTGCTGAAGCTGCTGCTGTTGTTGTAATTGTTGATGTTGTAATTGTTGATGTTGTAATTGTTGATGTTGTAATTGTTGATGTTGATGTTGATGGTGATGTTGTGGTTGTTGATGAAGTTGTGGTTGCTGATGTTGTTGTTGCTGATGTTGTTGTTGTTGCTGTTGTTGTTGTTGTTGTTGCTGATGATGTTGTTGTTGTTGATGATGATGATGATGATGTTGTTGTTGTTGTTGTTGTTGTTGCTGCTGTTGTTGTTGTTGTTGTTGTTGTTGTTGTTGGTTTTGTGCTTGTGCTTGTGCCTGTGCCATAGCCTGGTTGAAAGCTTGTTGCTGTGCCATAGCTTGGTTGTACTGTTGCTGTGCTTGTACCTGAGCCTGGTTCTGAGTTTGGTTTTGCCCTTGAACGTATTGTTGAGGAGTGTATTGATGGGACATTGCATGTTGTGGTGGAGGAACAAAACTACCAGTATTCGACAACATGGCCATCGTAGATTGGTCATTAGGCATCATCGTAACGTTATTATTGATGAGTGGTATCTCTGTGGATGTTTCACTGTTGCTGGATCTTTTCTTTCTGGTACGGCAATTGATACACACTTTATGCTTACCAATATCAGCAGGGTCCAAAGATTTGGCGCATCTGTTACAATGGCCACGTCTCTCCAAGTTAGTTCTTCTGATCTTATCATTTTCTCTACATCGTTGGCAAACTTTAAAATTTCCTGACTTGACTCTATCCTTTAGATTAGCCGATTTATCATCACCGGTGATGATTGAAGCATCCAATGGGCCAGAACAATGGACACATTTCCCTTGCGCCGCACGATTAGCCTTTCTGGTTCTTAAATTCTCCCTACAAGAGGGACACAATACGAATTTCTGCTGATCTGCAGGGATCTCCAGTCCACATCTACGACAGGCACCCGATTTGTCCTTTGTCTTCTTTTGCCATCGGCGAGAACGTTTACGTTGTAAATCTCGGCAATGCTGGCATAATTTATAAATCTTGGGTTCTGCCAATGGCTTTGGGCCTTGGGTGTTGTTACTCGACTGAGGTATTATTATTGGTTGGTCAAAGTCTTTTTTGCATCTAGTACATGACGACCTGAGCATCTGCTCCACTCCAGTTTCTAACTGAACGTTCGTCTTAACGGGTGACTCGTCAACGTTTTGGTTATTCATCATCTGTTGTTGTATATGCAAGGGAGGAATCGGTGCCATCAACTTGCCGTCTTCCATAATCTGTTGCTGCATTGGTAACTGTGACATTTGCTGGGGTATGTGTAGATTTCCCTGCAAACTACCCTGCATTTGATTGTTAGATAGTTGGTTTCCAGAGAGATGGCTATTCGATAGATTTCCGCCCTGCATCTGCTCCGTCAGTATCTGGCCATTTGGCATCGTATTACTAGGCATCGATCCGCTCTGTATACCGTTTATCGGGTACAGCGCCGGGTAGCTCGCATCATGGTTTAGCATCGCCTGTGCCGTCGCAATAGCTGGGTTGGTTGGGTTGGACAACTCAAACTGCTCGTTCTTCACCTCTCCACTACGCATACCACCGTTGCTGTTCCCTTGTTCTGTTTGATGGCTGTTATTACCACCACTCCGTCCGTCGTGTCCACTGTGGGTATGTTGCACGTTGGCACTGGCAGCTGCATCGCTGCCTCCATGGTTTGTATTGGCTCCAACCACGCCATTATTATTGCCCGCACTATCATTTATCATTCTACCTTGTTGTAAGTTACTATGCAACTGGGGGTCCAAAGGTGTATCAACACTCAAAAACTGTTGCTCCATCCTATTCTATATCTTCCATGCACGTATATAGGCACCAGTATTTTGCAATAATATCTTCTGGTTATGAACTTGAATAACGGTTATGGTCGTTTATCTTGTTTCATATAAACACATATAAATGACTACAAATTTCCAAAAAGTTGGTTTCTCGAGTTTGTTTTTATACAATTCATAATTGGTAATTGGTGCACGACACCATAGCAACATTGCCACTCTAACAATACGGGCATTTCACACCATAAAGTAGGTTATTATGGTTTCGAATGGGCATATCTTATGACATTGGCACCGTGTTATGTGAAATATGTGAATTGTTTACGTATAAATAGATTAAAAACGAACATTATTGTATGTCTTAGCGAAGGAACGACCTGCGATACGACGTAAATATATATGTCCCATATTTGGGATATCAATAAAATAGTCCCATTTGTGCCTATTAGGCTGTATTTACGTGTAGACCGCAAGATGGATCTGCGTGGCACATTTAGGGACTGTTTTGACAACAACTTGGGACACAATTGACCACAAGATTAGTCCCGTTTGCGGTTCCAAATCATAAGAGCTACCTCGCCCGCCCTATAGGCACCTAGTCCTATCAACAATATACCGACAGACTTGACAGAGTTCTGCCACCATAGAGGGTTTCTGCGGAGGTTGACCTTCCCTTTCAGGTCCTTGAAGAGCGAGTTCAGGTTGAGATAAAAGCCACCAGCGAACGACATAAGTGACTGGATGGCCGTGCACGGCAAGCACGATTCATCGGGAATATCCCGGGATGGAGGAGGATTGAAGACAGATAGTATGTTAGACATTATATATGTCTCGTGTGATGTGAACAAGGGACTATCGTGTAGAATCGAGCGAAACGTTGTAGTGGCTTAAGTGAGTTTGCCATTGGACGAATTCTGTCGCACTAATATGAAAAATATATGATTTTTGGTAAAGCATATTAAGTAGCCAGACATGAATAGAGTGAACAATAGGTTGTTAAGGGCCAAGATCCCTAGGCCGTTACGTCCTTACAGTCAATATAACTACCAATATCAGCAATACCAGCAATACCAGCCTCCAAAGTCATCATGGACAAGGCGCATGTTGTATACGGGGATTGGGCTCACAGTGTTTGGGTCGTACATATATTATTTCTGGTGGCCCAAGCATACGTTCCCGTCATCAGTGGCAAAGATCTTGCGTAAGGGATTATGGGCCGAGTCTGACAAAGGAGAAAATGATTATCAATTGGCATTGAAATATTACATCGAAGCTATCGAGCATTGTCACGAAATTGAAATGGATACCTTAAGTGACGAATACACCGGAATCCAGCTTAAGATTGGTGAGATGTTTGAACGGTTGGACATGTTAGAGGATGCGGCGTTTGTTTACAACGAGATTGCAACGCTCTATTTGAAAGTGTTGACAGCACCCCCAAACTCACCGGATGGCACACGAATCAAATCGAGAGACCACCGGGCACATTTGATCCAAAAGGACTTACGCCTAGCGATCAAATTGGTGGAGCTAAATAAAGCCAATGCACAATTGTCCAAGGCTATTTTAATGACTCATTTATTGATCGCCCAGGATGAAGTGCACAAGAAATTAGGACCTAAAGGGAACATCACGCAATTGACACCTAACTCGTCTGGATCTGATTATAAGGCGACAATAGACAGTACATCGATTGAAATAAGCAATGACGGCATTACCACAACCATCAATAAGAACCCTGCGGCATGGGAACCATTTGTCGATGAGTTTTTCAATGCCATGGATTTATTGACAGCGATCTGTATTTCTACAGGGGACCTTGCGATGGCTTCAAAAGTCAAAATATCTATGACCGAATGGATGCTCCTTGCTGACGTAGAACCCCACAAAGTTTTATTATCCCAATGTAACTTGGCATCGTTGCTTTACTTACAGGCAGAGGAATACGAATCAAAGGAAGTTGCATACAAAAGGAAATTCTTCGAGGAAGCCGGACTTAATTTTGATGAATACAGAAACACTTCCCATGAAGATTTGAAAAACGGTGAAGTCTTGGAGAAGTTGAAGAAAGCAATAGAAGAGAAACAACAAGCTGAATATCAACTGATGGTTCAAAATAAAGAAAAATGTATAGAATTATCCATTAAATCGTACGAGTCAGTGTTAGAATTTGCCAAAAATCTTCCGCAGGAAATAATATCCAATAATAACACGATTAATGAGACTGTGGCATTGGCGACTTATGGCTTGGGAGTGGTCAATCTACACTTGGCAAGATACAAAAAGGCTGAGAGGTTGTTACGTGAAGCGAGGGTTAGATCGAAGACTTGTGGCTACGATGATTTAATTCTCGAAGTTGAAAGGGAATTAGCTAAACTATTCAAAGAAAAAAAACTGCTAGAAAAAGGTAAAAGGGCCAACAAGGGCGATATCGAGATGGATATTCATATGAAAAAATAATAGCCATTTCCACTATATAAATATATATATATCGTATTATATAATACATGCTGATAATGATAATGATGTCTAAGATGGGCGAAATTAGGTAATTCAATAGGATAACATTTAACAATGCAGGCCTGAGTTATTGTTGGAATAGAAGACTTTTGTTTCGTTCAGACTTAAAATCGGTATTTAGCTCAGTTCTGGTTTGCCAATCGTGATAAAAATAGGTTTTATTATTTAAATGTTAAAAATGAGAATAGTTGCAATTAACTTTTAATTGATATGGACCTACTTCGCAATATTTTTTCAATTTTTCAATTGGATTATAATGTAGAAAGTAATTGTAATGTATGTAGACAAAGTCAAAGGTTATGTAAAGAAAGAATTTTATATTCCGAATTAAACAGCATGTACATGGCAATTAAATAGGACATCTAACCTAGAAAAAAGTTAAGTCTTCAAGGATGATGCGGTGGCTCAATGGTAGAGCTTTCGACTCCAGATCGAAGGGTTGCAGGTTCAATTCCTGTCCGTGTCAATTCCTTTTTTTGACACTTTTTATCAAGTGTTTTGATTTTTAACTTTCTTTATAACTACAATAAATGTATCAAATGCTCCAAAGATATCCCATAGTACACAGGTATATGTATTTTCCGTATGCTTATTGAAAGAATTGTATAATTGTTAATGTCTGTAAGCAAAATCGATCATCACACGACCACATAGATAAATTTTGTTGACACGAATCGAATGGGATTGAGTAGAAAAAACAGTGTTGAAGTAAATTAATTTGAAGTAATTCAACTTCAATTGATAGAAATAAGCTAATACTTGTGTTTCAAGGCTATTGAATTAGAAGTATTGAATTTAATTAAAAAAGTTTTTTGTCGAACTGATTTGATTTCAAGATCGTTTTTTTCAAATCTAAAGCAGTATTTTTCAGGTTAAGTACAATAGAAGAAGAATAGCAGAATGGTTGTTTTAGCAGCATCAATATGCACTCGTGGCGGTAAAGCTCTTTTGTCCAGACAATTCAGAGATGTAACTAAAGATAGAATTACTGCATTGTTGGCTAATTTTCCAAGTTTAATTTCGAATTCTGGATCACAACACACCACGGTGGAGGATGAATATGTTAGATATGTTTATCAACCATTGGAAGAATTCTACATAGTTTTGATTACAAATAAGCACTCGAATATCTTGCAGGATATTGACACATTACATTTGTTCGCCTCCACCGTTAGTAATATGCTAAGATTAGTTGACGAGAGAGAGATTTTTGAAAATGCCTTTCAGATTTTAAGTGCATTTGATGAAATCATTAATTTGGGATTCAAGGAAAACTTAACCTTATCCCAAGTCCAAACATTCTTAGAAATGGATTCGCACGAAGAAAAGATTCAAGAAATTATTGAAAGGAATAAAGAGTTGGAGGCTACAGAAGAAAGAAAGAGACGTGCTAAGGAAATTCAAAGAAAAGAATTAGCTCGTCGTAACTTGGAACAAACATCCACTCCTATAATAAATTCCTCTTTCGGATATGATTCTTATCAGAACCAATTCAATTCATCCAACCAATCGACTTATCATCCAGCTCCAAGTATCGAGCAACAAGTTTCAAGCACAACTTTGAGTTCGAAACCTGTATCATCAAGAGGTGGATTACAATTAGGTAAGAAAGCTGGCAAGGTTGCGGAACAAAACCAACCATTACTCACGCAAAATCAACTAACCTTCAGCCATACTACTTCCCAAGCACAACCTCAAATTTCAAACCAACCAGCTTCGTTCTCAGTGTCACAAACATCTTCACCAGCGCCACACGCTCCAAAAGTTTTAAACAATGGCATATTAATTACCATTAATGAAAAAATTACAGCCGAATTAACGCGTGAAGGTTCCGTTGTCCTGTCCGAAGTTAAGGGTGATTTGCAATTAAGAATCAATAATCCCGAATTGGCAAGTTCTAAAATTTTATTGAGAACTGGTGATAAATCAAGTGGTGTTCAATATAAAACCCACCCTAACGTTGATCGTAATTTATTCACTCAACAAAATGTTATTGGATTAAAGGATAATACAAAACCATTCCCATCAAACGATCAATCATTGGGTGTATTAAGATGGAGAGCTGTTGGAAAAAATGATGATGCAAGCTTATTGCCAATTGTTATTACTGCCTGGGTTACTTCAAACGATGGAAATGCAGATGTCACTTTAGAATATGAATTAACATCTGATTACGTTGAATCTCACCAAAGTCAACGTTCGTTAGAGAATATTAAAATCCTAGTTCCTTATTCATCACCAGATGTTAACTTGAAGGACGAATCAGGCAACATTGGTTATGACGTAACTGAATATGGTGTTGTGTTCTCTATTGAATTAATTTCATTAGATGATCCTCAAGGATCATTCGAATTTTCTATCCCTTCTCCTGATGAGGATTCATTGTTCCCAATGGAGCTTCAATTCGATATTAATAAAACTAATGGCAATGAAACTGATATATGTTTAGGTAAAGTTCAAGTTCTTGATATTGTTTCTAATAATGAAGATGAAGAATCTTTACCGTTTGATTTACATTCTAATTTATCCTCTGACGGATATCAAGTTAATTAGATTCTCATGAACACAATAAATAAGGTCAGTCGTCCTTATTACTACAATATAATCAAATGTTTAATCGAATAGATTTTATTAAGTTCCTATTTTTTCCTTGTTGCGTTTCTAATTTCTGATCTCTCTAGTATTTATAGTTTATTATTTGAAACGAATAGAATTAAAAAAAAAAATAGGAAATTTACCAGTTCTATGTAAATTAATGCAAGCACATTGTATAGTCTAAATTACAATGGATACCCCATTAAGTGCAATAGAAAAATGAATACCTAATTTATATTTATTATTAAGGGTTTCAAGTTCATGAAGTATTTCGCGTCTGGGATCAGACAGGACATTGGGATTTTCCTTGACATGGTTTATGACTATATTAAATCCATCCAATGGAGTGAAATTTTGTCTGTTAGAAGATGGAATTAATGCTAAAATTTCATCATTCAAGACTCTTAATTCATTAATCAAATGTGTCGGCATAATATGCCCATATAATTCATTTGTTGACAATATTTGACATGTCGAACACTCCAATATTATTCCTTTTAGAGGTCTGGCAGGTTGTAAAAACATAGGTGCAATTTTGCACCAAATCCTTTTATTTTTACCTATATTAGAAACTGAGTCAGATTCAAAGTCTCCAAATATCAAGATACTGGAATTTGATATTTCATGGGTTATTAAAAATGCAGACGATATGTAGTTATTGCAATTTTCGAATTTATCTTCAACTTCATTGCCGTAAGAAGTTGAATACTCAGGCATCTGGAAAATATTATCATTATGCTTGACCAATTTTCCATGGGAAAGATCGAACATAGTTACAGAGTAATTCTTATTAATCGAAAAAGTTTGCCAGTATTCGTTCGGTACAAGCTTTAGGATATTAAATTTAGACATGTTTGGCCAAATTAATCCGTTGAAAATGTGTTTTTGTAAAGCATCAATAGTACCCCTGGAACCATACACTTTTTTTGGAGACATATGGCTGAAACCTGCAGAGTTTATTACCAATCCAGCTACGTGATCCATATGTGCATGCGATATCAAATAATTATTCATCAAGCCGAATATATCTTGTGCCTGTTTGTATGGCAGTAAAGTAGCGGGCAACTCTGAAAACGGTCTCGTAACTTTGGTCTTGAAACATTGTTCTAACGGAAGCATATCACTGTACATTTTCAGCTGTTTGTCTTGTGGTGTAATGTTGTTTAGTCCATTATAAATCAATTCACTTAGCAGCCCTATGCCAGACCCAGCATCCACACAAACCAATTCCTGTGATAAGTCGTTCGATAAAATATCATTATACGATACGTTGCTTGGCTTTAATAATATTGAACATGTAATACCTTCCACAGGACCACCTGATGCCCCCAAGAATGTTATTTCAAAACTCATATCAGGATAATTGCTGGATACAGCAAATATTGATTCTTCAGTTAATTATATACCCACGAGAGTATCATAAAGATTCTATAGAATTATAGACTTTTTCACTCTCTAGTATATATGTTTTAAATAACAGACAATTTAAGACACAGTAATTTCGCTTGTGGAAATGTTTTGAAACATGAAATTTATTAATACTGATTAAGTGAATTCAGTGAGATGTGGGGACCGAAACTACACACAATTTTTTAATCGAAAATTAAATTCAAATACTGTAAACATGGCGGTAGCCAATATATACAGTTAGCTCTTTCGTGATTCCATGAGGAATACCTCTATGAATACATTGTCGTTCAATTGTTAGGTTGAAGACTCTTGAGCTGCGAAGGTGTAGATGTGCAAGCAATCTACAATTGTAGTTAACACACTAGATAACACACCTGATAATACATTCAACCGTTACATCAAAAAATAGCTTTGATCGATGTAATTCTCTAGTGATGAAATAAGAAAATAGAAATGAACTCAAAATGTGAGTTTATAGAAGTCATGGACTAGTCCATTTAGTTCGTTTGTTTTATATTCGTTTGTTTTATATTCGTTTGTTTTATATTCGTTTGTTTTATATTCGTTTGTTTTATATTCGTTTGTTTTATATTCGTTTGTTTTATATTCGTTTGTTTATATTCGATGTATTGACTGTAGCATGCCTGCCGCCGTATGTAGTATTTACTACTTATATTTATAACTATTGTAATACATAATAATTGAAAAGATCCGAAACGGCATTAAAGTTGGGCACTACCATAACCTCTAATATCTTGAGCAAATTTCCAGCTTTGATTTTCACATCTCAAACCTTTTTCGAACCTCAATTCTTCTCCCTTCTTTATTGTAACTAAAGAAAACTTGTCTAAGGATCTAGCATCTCTATAGAACAAAACCTTCATACAGTTCAATATCGCTTCTCTGGCTTGTTCTTCGGTGACCTTCTCATAGTCCGGATCATTTGGAACCAATTGTCTTAACAATGGGATTGCTAAATGCGATCCAAATCCAGTAGATAATGCAGACGAGCCGTAGGTAACCCCTAATAAATCAACATATCTTAAGAATGGCGTGCCATCATCGTTAAACCCTCCAACGATAAGTGCGTTCCATAATGGGTTCATCTTGGATCTTCTGTTATACAACACTTTCGACAAATATTCGTGGACATGTGGTGCTCTTAAGTTGTGTCCTCCGTCGTTATCATAAACCTCCTCTGTAGTTTCTAATTCTTCTAACAACCTCTCGAGCTGTTGCATATCAGAAATATCCCCAGAAACACCAACAATGGTTTCTTTTCCAATCCTAATCAATCTCTCCATATTAGTGAATCTGAGCAATGAACCATACGATCCCAAGTTATCTGCTGCCATGATTATTCCATCTTTAAATTTCAATGCCACCACGGATGTACCAGTAATTATAGGTTGCTGAGTATTCATTTTTGGAAAGTTCGTTAAGTTACAACTATCACCATCATTATTGATATGTGCATTAGCTATTTGATTGTTATATTGTCCATAGACGTCGTTACGAGGTCTTCCCCAACTGAAAGGATCGTGATCCATATTATTTATGCTTTATTAATATTTAGCTAATTGAATTCACTGTAAAAGAACAATTCTATATAATTGAACTACTTCAATGGATAATGATAATAATCAATTGGTTATAATATTAATGCTTTCTGCTAACTGTACTTAGAAAGTGGCAAACAAATCGTGTTCAAGGTTTTTGTCGATTACATAAACATTTATTGAAAAATCCTTGCACCAGAAATGTTATTCCACTATTAGAAAACGTACTAAAGAATGACATTCGTCCCTAGAGACTTACAGACAACGACGATAGGATAAATATAATGATATTGTAATATATATGCATACGGGAAATATAAAAATTTAGACCGTAATTTAACATCAATTCAGATAAACAAACTCGCCAATCATAATATACATGGAAATTAACAGCATTAGTTACACATGTTTAGACTGTAGCCACCCGCCATTGATCAAAGATGTGAAAGTCGAGTTTGAATTAAGTAGAAGCGTGGCACTTAAAAAACGATTGCAGCACCACCACTACAAACATTCTCAATTTCATCTTCTGAAAGGGTCTTATATCTGAATCTTGGAGGCATTTCTCCCCTGGAGAAAAACTCACCTTCTTTTGGCTCTATCGGGTTACTGTTAAAGTAAGAAGACTGGGATGAGGATGCCGAATCAATGTTTCCCGGTAATTCACCG
Organism: Debaryomyces coudertii; assembly: GCA_030564605.1. Lineage (NCBI taxonomy): Eukaryota > Fungi > Ascomycota > Pichiomycetes > Serinales > Debaryomycetaceae > Debaryomyces > Debaryomyces coudertii. The sequence continues at coordinate 323,771 of JAKTYF010000003.1, forward strand.
TTTGGTGCACATGGATGTGCTTTGGCAGCATGTGAGATGTTTTCTAGAAGCAATGGTTAGTAAATATCTCTGGGATATAAATATTTCACAATGAACGTCCAGTGTTTGAGCATTGTGGCCATTTCTTCACTCTTCATTTCCTTATTGCTGAAATTTGGCCGGACTCAAACAACCTTTACTTACTTGGGGCAGGATGTGGACCTCCAACGAATTTGATAAGGGGAACACGTTGTAATAATCTTGTAGCTGGTCTCATTATTATTTTTTGATACTTATGTTTCGTTGTATTTAAAAGAATGGGGAGCAGTTATCTTGAGCATATTGGTTGGTTGAAAACCGATTTATTCCGGTTTACTCCAGGGAAGGCATTGACCCGTTTAAAAATGGCAGCATTATCATCGAATCGCACCCAAACCGTATGGCCTTGTAGATCTCAATTACCACAAACAACGCCAAATTTACTTATGAAACCTTTATTTCAGAATTCTGAATCAAATACACTTGTTTAACTTAAAATTCAAGACCAGGGAGTATTATTTAGAAAGAGTCGTAAAAAAAGAGGTTCTTAGGGCAAAGGCAAATAGCTGCAAATTGTGGATAATTAGTGAATTTGATAGTTAAACCTGGATCAACTACGAATAAAGAATGGTTGACTTAGAGGCGACAAAGATAACAATTCTTGAGCTTCCAATGGGAGTTATCAGGAGAATATTCTATTTTGTTTGTACAAGTTCGAGTTCCAGTGACTGCAAAGAGACACTGAAGAGAAGCATCATGGACCTACTAAACATGCTTTTCACATGCAAAGAATTGTACGAAAACTACATATACATGGCTTATACTATGCGCCCATTGGTTCTTAAAGACGACAATGTTACATTTTTTAATTTTGTTAATTTTAAAAAGGGAAGCACCCATGGATCAAAATGCATGAAGCATATTGGCTCCAAAATACTGATCAGAGATAATGTTAGAGCGTTGAATGTTATGACATCTTCTGGTTTATTTTGCCGGAAGTATAAACCGGGAGAGGGAGGTCTAATATACGAAATGGCTGAAGCATTTAAATTAACAAGATTCGACCTGCTTTTACTTTCGTATTTACCGAGGTTTAGGATATTGCATACACTTAACATTCGAGGACGACATATAAAATTAATGCTCTATTTCTGTTTCCTTCCGGAGAGCCTAAAATCCATCACTTTGTTCATTGATTATAAGGAGCGCAATTTTAACAACTATGAGGAACTAAACATGGTTCTCAGGACCATTGAGAACAACAAAAGCAAGACAATGCTCGAAAATTTCCAGGTATACTCAGATAATCCAATAATGCAGACCAGAATACATAGTAATTTTTACCTTGTGAAAGGGAAATCCATCAACTCGTATAATGAGTATTTCTCGACACAAGTTGTGTCTAAATATGAAAAATACAATTTCAAAAGAAAAAAAGGTCTAATTTTATTTGGCATGATTATCTATAAACTTCTAGATAAGTTTCGGAATTCATTGAGATCTGTAGAATTGGGAAAATTAGATTTTTCTTTGGTATTCAACTCCAGTACTGTTAATTCCACATTAAATAAAATCACCTACAATTTCCGCTTTCCTGCTTTGAGACTACTTGTAATTGATAACATCTCTTCATTGAAACTCAACACTTGGATACGGGCATTTCAGGAGGCAAATCTAAACTTTAGAAATAACAAGCCATTATTTATAGCCATGCACGATGAATTGAGTGGATATTTGCATACAAAAACTGTTTGTCCTCCTACAGAATCGGTTGCCAGAAGAACCCATGAAAGATGGCTACATTCAAAATATCCATCAAACACAATGGAAAAAATTAAAAGAGAATTAGATTTAAATCAGTAACCTTTATATATTATAAGTTTACATTGTAATAAATAATAATAATATAGAGTTTTGAGAGTTATTCTCACCATAAGAATGGCATTATTATTATCTTCTCTAGAAAAGGTGATTTCTTTACAAAATACATTTCACACATACTTATCTGCCCACTTCATATAGTCAATGGTCTGTTTCCTAAATAACTTATAGATATAATATTTCAATAGATGCAAAATTTGGTGATGTATGGAGAGTTTTGTGCAGAACCGATTTTGTGAAGTTTTCTTCAGGACACCAAATTTATTCCATTTAATAGATTTTGAGGTATCGAGTTCATTACGAACAGTAATCAAAATAATATGAGTGACGCAAAATTACAAAGAACTGTACTTCGTTTCAAGTCAAAGATAGAAAGTGGTGCATACTATGAAGCGCATCAAACATTGAGGACAATTACCAACAGATACGTAAAGTCGAATCAATATAAAGATGCAATTGATTTATTATACCAAGGATCGTCTATTTTATCATCAAACAAAGAATATGCATCTGCCAGTGATTTGATAACTTATTTAATTACTGTGTATAAAGAGAGCGATATTGAATGTACCAATGGAGGAAATAATAAAGACTACAAGTTGAAATTAATTGAATTAATTAGCTTATTGCCAGATACAGACCCAAGCTTACCGGATTTAGCCAAACAGAGCATTGGATGGACACAGACTGACGAATTGAAGTTCGGAGATTGCGATTTGCATCATGTGTTCGGGACCAAGTTCTTGAATAGCGTCAAAGACGATTCAAATAACCTTACTGAAGATGAAAGACAAAAGTTATTTGCATACGCTGAATCTCATTTGATATTAGGTACTCATGAATCTTTGCCATTTTATATCGATTTCCTTTATCAATGGTTTGACGAGTCTAATGGCTGTACTGATCCAGGTATTTTTTTGTACAGGGCTGTTATCAATTATTCTTATTTGAAAAATATTAAGTTTGTGCAAGAGGCCATTAATAAGTTTACGTCCAAACTTATAGTCGAACACAAGGACTATGAAGTTATTGAAGAAAATGAATCAAGGATTTACTACTATGCAGATTCTAATTATCAATTGATTAACTTTTTACAATTACTTACAATTACCCTCACCAAAGAGAATGCCGGCGCTAAATTCATGAAATTATATGAACAATATAAAAATGCATTGAAAAGCTATGATTCTTTAGGACCTGTTGAGTATTTAGGTAGATTGTACTTTGACCTAAAATTGGGTAATCCTCAGGGAAGTCAAAATATGCTTGCAAACTTAATGGGCGGATTATTCAAATAAATACCTTGACAAATACAGTTATATAAACATACATAATATATTATTAATAATCGCCAGCACCTGATACTCGCTGGGAGTCCTTCACTAAACAAGAATGATCTAAAGCTTCAATCAATTCAGGTCTCCTAGCTTTTAACAACTCATGCTTGGCTTCCGAATAGGTACACCATCTTCTTTGTCTTTTCTTCTGCTCTGGCCATTCTGTACTTAATTTGGCAACCACCATTTCATAGAAATGAAACTCAGACTTAGGTATAATCTCATTCGGATCGAAATCCTTCCTTTTCTCTAAAACTGGTGCCTTCTTCCCTCTAGAATCAAGTGCAACAGGTAATTTATTCAATATTTTTCCTTCACATCCAGCTTCTTCCCAAGTTTCTCTAACTGCACTAATGACATAATCATCACCCTCATCCGTTTCAATACCTCCCTTGGGAAATACCCATCTATTCTTATGGGCAGTGGACAGAATCATTATGACTTTATCTTTGGTAGAATTCATGCAAATGCAACCTGCTATCATTCGTGCTCCAGTTTCTGGATTATATCTTTGATTTTCCCTTCCAGTTCTAGCCTCACCTAACTTATGTAGTAAGTTTGAGTTTATGGAAGCTCCTTCGCCACTCATGGTCGTGATTATTCTTTAGTTTGCTGTAAATATAATTCAAACGTGGTGATAATATATGGTCTTTTAAATATTGGAATCACGTGCATCCAAACGGATATGATCGTATAGAAAGAGGTTCTAACAGATGTTGATTACGATTTAAAAGCTATACAATAATAATGATAGTATCTTGTTACTTGTTGGCGTTTTTGGCTGCTCATGTGGTAGGACATGAAGATCACAAGGATGTTAATAAGAAACCTGATGGCTTAAGTTGGCAAAACTGGCATATGATTGAAGAACATCAGATGGATCATTACGATACTGATTCATTTTTCAAGATTCATGATTTGAAGAATAAGGGAACTTGGTCAAGAGACGATATATTAAATTTGTATGGTTTATTAAGAGAATCTGTTGTTGGTGATGGGTCAGGAATGGGAGAGCACTCACATCAACAAGAATCGATAACTAAAGAAGCCAAAGACCATGTGGTCGATTCCATCCTTGAATTAATTGACGGTAACGGAAACAACGAGATATCTTTAGAGGAATGGAGACAATTTTCCAAGAATGGAGAGTTGCCGGATTTTGGCTATGGCCAAGGGCATCATTTGGATTTTGAGACAGAATACGAAGAACACCATTGGAACAAGTACCATGCAAACCAAGATCCTGACGTTCTAATTAAACACAAGGAAGACATAGAACATGAGTTATTACATCACGAACATGAGATCGAAGAGTCACACACTACAGCACCGGATATTAGAAAAGTCACTAATAATTATTTATCCGACATCAAAATTCAAAACGTCGCCCCAAAATACAGAATTTACTAATCCATACAGATAATACCATGATTTGCAGTTGTATGTTTATTCAACTTCTCTATATATCGTCTTCTAAAATCCATAGATCCTCTCGGGAACATGTACGCAAAATTTCCATTTTGAGGGATATATTATTTCTACTCTATTTCTAATACAGATAAACATAGCACACAATACGCCCAGTAGCATATACTTATTTATCTAATGAACCAAATGCACATTCTCTTAAGCTTTGCAAATCTTGCGAGCACTTCTTCTGATCACTTCCATTCATTTTCAAACATGCCTCGTAGGCTTGCAATTTTCCCGAGCACACACCCTGGATCTTTTGAAAAGCTGGAACATCTTTCTTTATACATCCTGCCAAATTATACTGTTGCAAACCACATTGATTTGGATCTGGTGAAGGTTTCGACATGCATTGGTGAAACGCTAAGAATTGCTGTGGACAATGATGTGCAATATCTTCAAGTAATATCTGGTCGAGAAGACCACTTTGACCAGTCGACATATTGAAATGTTTTATATATTTGTGAAAGCTATGCTGATAGATATATCTCTAAATGTTTGAAGAGTAATTTAAAAGAATATGCCAAAAAGTTGCAGCAGACGAATTGATAAATTTTATCAAGAATTGTCACGTATAAATATGACAGAATTATTACCTAAATTTAATTTCTAATGAAGTTGAAGTAGGAATTTAGCAGTTAGGGATGTCTTATTTTTCCAGAGTCCCACATAGTGCAAGGACTGCATTGATAACATTAACATGGTTCCCAGTAATATATACATTTACAAATCATGTATACCAGCCATGTCAAATAACAGGAATGTCGATGTCACCCACTTTTAACCCAGGAACCGAAACAACGAGCAAAGATATAGCATTAGTTCAAAAATTCAACTTGAAAATGCCAAATACATTACATCGAGGCGATGTTATCATGTTTAGATCCCCACAGGATCCTGAGAAATTGTTGACAAAGAGAGTTGTTGGATTGCAAGGTGACATGATTGCGACCAACACTCCCCCATATCCAAGACCACAAGCGAAAATTCCCAGAAATCACCTATGGGTTGAAGGGGATAATGCATTTCACTCTATAGATTCCAATAATTTTGGTCCGATTAGCCAAGCACTAGTAATAGGGAAGGTTGTGGGAATTATATGGCCTATTTCAAGAATTGGAAAAGATATTACAGAGGGTGGTAGAGACGCAAGAAAGACAGAAGACAGCTTGCAAGTAAAAATGTTGGATGATATTAAATAGCATGAAATACTTGAGGACATTTTGCATGTATAAAATTCATTTCTATCTACAAATCTATAATGCGATAGATATTTTCAACGAGAATCACGAATCCTCTTTACCTTGTAAGCTATTTTGATAATCCAAGGATCTAACCTGAAAGGATCTAGCTCGACATTATTGCCACCATAATTATTCTTTTGGTTCACCATCTGTGCTCTATGCAAGCTTGTCAATGGCTTCGTATATTCCATTTCTAATAAAGTTTCTTTATCTGAGCACTTGTTTCCTATAAGATTGCTTTTGCATATATACTTGGAACCTATAAGTTTATTACAGGTCTAAAGATATATTCGGCATATTGGTAGTAAAGTAGTCCACGATTGTATTCTCTTTTCAATATTCGTTAAAAATTACTTGGCTCGTAAGTCATAGCTCCCTCAAATAGAGTGGGAATTAAGGGATCCAAATCTTCAAGAGTGTAGAAATGATCATCTTTACAATTGAATATATTCTGAATATTCCAAAGCTCAGATATCTTGGAGGATAAATTATTGTAAAGGTTGTCTTTAAGAAGTGTGTGAGTTATCTTTCATGACAAAGCCTGTATCTAAAACTTGATTCAGCTCAGAGAATGTTCCATCTTATATTGATATTTCATTCGCTGTAGTTCTATAGGCTAATGCTGTAATATCAACGTAAAATCCAGTTTCGGTATCAATAAACCTAGCATCTATTGTGTTTCAGGTTTTCCTTTCTTCTTATTGAGGCATCCTGAACTAACATCTAGCAAATAAGAACCAAACCTAGATTTAGATTATATTCATGATCCGTTAAATCATAAACCAACGTCTGATTATAACACCTCGCTAGTTCTAATAAGGATTTCATTGTTATTTATACGTCAAGATCCTGATCCCATGGTAAGCTCATACCATTCCAATACCAACCTAACATAGCACCATGCGCAGTCCACGTTCCGATTCCTGCTGTATTCGAAAACCTCAACCAAGCTCGGGATAATAGGTGTAGTATCGCATGTCTTTCGTATTTGAAATAATACAATTGCTTGAAAAACTACCAATCGTTATGAGTCTCCTCCTTTCCAAAGATTTTAGCTTCGTGGAAGTATTTCTTTTCGATTATTTTGATATATGATAATAGTTGTGGATAAAAACTAAATTGGTGGCCAGATTTATCAAACGCAGTCTCTAGGTTTTGCTGGAGATACCTTCCTGAGTCATCGAAATAGAAGAAAAAATCTTCTTTGATAACTGTTTTGATTGGGTATTATTATCGTATCCAATAAACCGAAATATTTCAAAATCTAAATCTTCCTTTGGTGTGTATGATATATTCCCAACCATAGAAGAAAATATTGCCCGTAGTTGCTTTGCCTCATCACGTCAACGTTTCTAACATGAACTTCCGAGGTTCGGTAAAATTTAAATAAAACATATCTTTTCCAATATGGGAATCCTGTTTATCGGAAGAAAATCTAGGTATTAGAATCCCACTATTCTTTGGTTCTATCCCAAGCAAACAAATTCTTTAAATTCTTTCAGGAGTCGGTGCCGAATGTAATAGATACGAAGATCTTATGACTTTCCTGGCTTCTTCAGATGTAGCAGAATCGATGGATTGGCCAATTCTTAATTTATCAATACCCTTGGGTAAACCATTTAAATCCTCACAGCTATTTTTAATATCACTTCTGTTCAATTTATAATTTTCCGGAAATGTCATACAGTTAAGCTTACTTAGCTGAGAAGCATGTAACCTTGATTGCAAGCCAAGAAAACTCTCCCAACTAAAAGGAACCAGTAAGCAATCAAGAGCTGAACCATTGTCTTATTTTATGAGAAAAGACAACCATAACACAGGTAGTAACCTTGATGTTCGTCGTTGAAATAATCGGCCATGTCATTTCCCCAATTATGAGGCTCCAATAAGGGTTCGCCTCCTATATATACTTTGGTATCACTAAAATACGATTCAGTAAATATCTCAAAGAACCAATGGTGCACTCGAATCAACTCTATGCGCATCCAAAAACAGAACATAGTCTTGTTTTTGCCAAAACTGCTCCAGGAAGAAACATACAATATATAGGAATATGATTGTATGATTCAATGACAATAAAAATATAGCATTTCTTAGTTTAAGTTTCATTGTTATGTAACAACTAATAATAAACTATTTATCAAAAGTACTAATAGTTTTTGGTGCATAAAGTTTAGCACTACCAGCAGAAAGAATCCTAGAATCCACATCTTTGTATGAATTGTTGACACATTTAAGCAAAACAACATCAGAAACACTCATGTCTGATTCCAATAGATGAGACAGAGGTCGATTTTCGTCAATAATTTTGATAAATATACTTTTTGATATTGGATATCGAATTTCACGTGCCTCGTTTATCTTGGCTACTTAGAAGCGTAAGTATTGATCAATAACTACAGATAGGATTATAGAACTATCAATTACAAATTTCATTCAAATTCGTGAAAATTTGATAAATGTATAATTAACTTGTATAAATATAATTAAAGTCTCTTTGCTAATGTACATGTCAATGAGAATATGGGGTAAGGAGACAAGTGGATTTCAGATAGGATCATGGCATGTTTGATAACAAATTGAAAGTTGGGAAATGTAGAAAGGAAATAGCATCCTATATGGTTATATCTTTTAATAACTCAATAGCCCACAAATGAAATTTGACAAAAATTTGACTATCATCAGTCAATTCAACTAAAGATTTTGGTCTGACCATTGATCTTCGCAAATATCTTTCGTTATCAAACATGGCAGCATTAGTGTTGCTCGCCTCTTTTTTTATGATTGACTCCTTAAGGACAATGTCTACCTGAGTTTGTATTAATGATATTATTTCGTTCAAATAAGCTGCTATTATATCCCAATTTTGAAGAAGGTTAATTTCCGAATCAGCTATTACCATGAGCGAGTATTTTCTTTCTGACCCACGGGAGCTCACATCCTTAATTTTAAATATTTTACTTATGCAGTAACCATTCACCACATCCCCGTAAAAGATTGGTTTGGAAAGATCGGTGGTCGTCTCCACGGATAATGATCTCATAATTAACTTAGTTAGCGAAGTATATCGCTGTTGTGATGATGGATAATGAGTAGAAATGTATACTGTTGACTTATTAGAATCCATGTTTTCCAATGAAGTAACCAAATTCACTGCATCATCAGGAAGGATAAGTTTGCATGAAGCACATGAATGCAGCTTTGATGTGGTTCGTAGTAAATGTTCAGATTTATTTTGCAAGGATGTTACTTGGGTACACACTATCGTGGACGGTCCATGTAGCTCACAGAAATGAGCTAGACAAACTATATAATTTACCATACTGTTTATATATGTTAGTTGTTATATTCTGATTGTTAAAACGATCTTTAATAGCAAATAAATTTAACGATAGTTCTGCGAAATATGAAAAATAGTTTATCTATTTGAGCACCAGAGATACAATCTAACGAATGATAATGATATTAAGATGAAATGCAATAATGACTACAAACTAAGAAATTTAAAGTCTATATCCTTACGGAATTTGTGCTGTCCTCTGAAGGTTAACCAAGAAACGAATGGAAAGAAAAGGGATATAATGACAGTTTCACCTAGAAAAGAAGAAGTGATGGGCAGACGTAAGAGTTTATTTTCATCAATTTCCCAATTTGACGAACTCACGAGTAAGGAACTAATACAGATGAACACCTTGAAATTAGTAGATACATTCTTCACATTGCATGTACGGTACAACGATGAAGAATTATTGGTCTATGTTAGTGAAAAGATACTATCCAACATGAACCCTAATTTCAGCCCGATACGATTACCAACACTACCTAATTGTAGCACACCGATATTTACGTTAAAGATATGGTGTAAACAAATTCAAGATAGTCAATGGATGTTATTCTATAAATATGAAGTTGATTTGAAAAAACTATGGTATATTGGGGATTCGTTAGTTGATACGGAAAACTATTTCCATAATAACTCGGTAATATTTAACTTAAACAATCGTTATTACACCATATCAGACTCTCTAACTGTTGACAGAGATAAGATGATATATAACCCAAATAGTACCGATTCAAAACATATTTTACCATCATACTCATTTGATTCAATTCGATCACTAAACGGTATACTTAGATCATTAAAAGAGATAATGAAGTCAAAATATAGAATAGCCTTGAGAATCAATGAATCCATAGACTTGTTAGATGATTTATCTGAGTCCTGCAATATAATGACCCAGCAAGAACGATTGTCAATTGAAAATAATAGATTGGATAAATATATAGAAAGACAAGAAAGCATAAATGATACAACAATGTCTCATATAATGTCAAAAAGGGTTAATATCAGTCGCATGAAACAGATAATCAATGAGATGTTACCATCGAAGATTGAAATGGTCACAAATCACATAGAAGTTACTGAGTCACAAATCGAACCAATTCATGAATCATTGCGCAAGCAGATCTACCCATCAATTGTTCAAAACTTAAAAGACGCAACCTATATTCTCAAGGAAATAATATGTATTGAGAATATAAACAACAGCATTAAATTCACAATCATGGGACTTGAGTTCCCGCTGAGCATCAAAGAATTACTAGATATATGCTATTACAATAAATATGACTTGCATAACTACAATATAGGTGAAGTGACGTATACAAATGAAAACGAATCGTATCAAATGAAAACCAATCAAATTAATGCTGGATTAAATTATATAATCCAGCTAATGAATAGCATATCAATAATAACTAATATTAACTTAAAGTATAAAATGGTTTCTAATGGGAATTATTGCTACGTGTTAGACCCCATATTGAGTAAACCCAATCAGAAAATCGTATCATATCCATTATATTACGATCAAGGACAAACGTTGAAATTACCAGTTGATCAACACGATCCATGTGATAGAAAGGTCAACTTGCAAAATAAAAGCTTTGAAACAGGCTTAGACTTATTAAACAAAAATTTAGTAAATCTTATCAATGATGTTACTAATACTTATAACATATACTACCAGACAATCAAAAGATCACAGGTTTCCAATAATATTCCGATAGACTGTCTAGATAATTTCTTGTGGAACCTACAATACCTTTTGTTGCTTATCACTGCTCCTACTGCGACTATTTCCACATAATTTCCACTGAAATTGCTAATAATTTACTTAACACTATGCTTACATAAAACACCGTATATATAGCACTATATAGTAAAGAATTGAATAAGCAAAATCTATATTTATTGACTGCGAAAATCTCCAACTTTATCAATGGTTGATTAGAAAGCATTTTTTCCTCTATAGACAGCATAACTGTATACTTTATGGAAAACTTGTATCTATTTACTTCTAAGAAATAAATACATAAATAAGATTGAATTCAAATTCCTTTTTAACATGTTTTGATCCAACTATAACATTTTTCTTCTTAAATGTGAAGGATGTCTTATAAAATTACTACCGTAATCTTTGTTCATTGTCCATTACATTTGTCATAATATTGATTGTGTTTTGTAGATAAATTATTAATCGTCAAGCAATTATTATCTCGTATATGTCAAAAATGAACTATTATAACAAAAGTCTGGCTTAAGCGTAGTAGTATTGTGTAATATCGATAAATTTTATATAATTTGTAATTCACGTTTACTTTTTTAGACAAAAACCGAAATATTTCACCGAGTCTTACATAGATCAGGTGAACATCATGTATAAAATAATGACTACCAATAGAGTATTTTTAAAGTTTTTACAAGGCGAACGTCAACCTTAGTATATAAACATGTTGTATTCATTATTATTTGTGCACTATTTTCAAAATTCAGAATATTTCAAGCTTTGGCATCATCCCATAAACCCTCCACCAGCAAGACATAAGTTTCTCCTGGTGAAATGAACCTTGTAAATAGGCGTCTTTTTAGCAAAATAAGCGGTCATATGATCATTCGTAGCTATAATTTCTTTCCTATTTGACTTGTCGTTTTTAAAGTTTTGGGAATTAGTGCTCGCATTTCTAGATGAACCATTTGCATTTGAATCACTATCAAAAGTGAATGTTTCAGGTTCAGGTCCCGCATCATTTGTATTCTTTTTGACATCCCATACTCTGACCGTATTATCTGCACCACTACTAACTAACACTCCCCCATCTCTTGAGAATGCTAATGAATAAATTGAAGATCTACCATGTCCTCTCATAGTTTTCAATCTTCTACCTGAGCCTGCATCCCATATATTCACGACACCATCTTCACCAGCACTCGCTAACCATCTTCCATCAGACGATACTGACATACAATTAACTGGCCCTGTGTGTCCCATAAATATACGTACAGAATTACCCGTTTGAACATCCCACATACGGCATGTCTTATCTGATGAGCCTGTAAATACATAATTTGAGTTGGGATGAAATTCAATACAATCGACATCATTAATGTGTCCTGCAAAAATTCTCAATGGATATATATGATCAGTAGCCCATAATCTAGCGGTTTGATCATGAGATGCAGTAGCAAAATAGTGCCCAAATGGCGAGAACTTAACATCCCATATAGGTTGATTATGTCCTCTATATGATACTAAGGCCGAATATGAGTCCAACGACCATAATCTAACTGTTTTGTCTTCCGATCCAGAAATCATGTACTTATTATCTGGAGAAAATGACACACCATATACTGGTCCACTGTGTCCTATTAATTTACGACTATTATCATTATTATATTTGTCCTTTCTAAAAACTGATTTCAAGGGTTTCCCATCTAGACTCCATAACTTTATAAAGCTGTCTTGGAATCCTGCAGCCATTAAGTTAGAATCATCATTAAAATCCAAACAAGTCATGTCATTATTCGTATTGTGAAATGTGTACATACATACTGAAGGAGCACTTGCTTGTATGGTATCTAACTTAATTTTTGACCTCGAGTCTTCAACAGCTAAAATTTGTCTTTTAATATCAGAAGCGTCCTTCAAAGGTAACGGTAAGGATTCTCTAGCTGGGGAGTCATCTTCGACCGAAGTTATTTCTTGAAATTCTTCGACTAATGTCTTGTCATTAACTATGTCTGCTTTCTCATCCTTGACCTTCAATTCAGCTTCTATTTCTTTTTGTACGTCGGGATCCATTGGTAATTTACCTAATTTAATAGGTTGTTCGTTAAATTTGTCAATTTCATTGGTTTTAGTAATGTAGTCTGGTATACCTTCGTCAGGATTAGCCTCACCTTCTTGATCGACTTTATCCGGTTTAGTGGTTGAAATTATTGGATTCAAGTACTGATTAATAATACGAATTAAAATTGCCCCACCGACTGCTTCATTTTCATGCAAGAAATATAATAATAAATTAATGGACGTCTTGGAGACTATAATTCTATACTTATTATTCCTATAAGCTTGTGCTAATTCGTTTTCTTTCAAATGCTCGGGCAATGATATCCCTGCCAATTTGTTTATTTCTAATCCATGTAACATTATGTGATCATCTTTAAATTTATCCAAGAATCTCTTAGCCTGTGATGAGAAGTTTTTAGCAATTAGTTCCAAAAAACAATGAATGAAAATAGGATATAATAACCTTGATAATTCTGGCTTATATAAATCTAAAGAAGTCTCAACCCAACCTCTTAACATAGAATACACTCTATAATATATTTCAGGATCATTCTCTCGCTTTTGCTTTTCCTCATAATCTCTTAGGTCTCTCAACTCCTTTTCTTTCGCAAGTCTAAATTCTCTATCTCTTGAATCTCTTAATTCACGTTCTATTCTTGCTTGTCTGTCCCTCAATTCCCTTAGTTCCCTTTCATGTCTACTGGCTTTGTCTTTCAAATCTTTCTCTCTTCTTGATATTTCAACAGGACTAGCTAAGTTATTCGTTGCTGGACTAACAGATGGCACGGAGGGTGTAGGAGTATTTGAACTTTCCAACCTAAGCATAGATTCAGTTTTATTATAACCTTTTTTATTGAGATATTCCAAAACGATTCTATTTAAATCTGCTTGGGAAAACTGTGGTTGTGGACCTCTAGGAGGTTGCGATGTTGTTTGCGGAGGCTGTTGAGGTCTTGCATTACCTTGTTGGGGTCGTACCTGTTGTTGGCCTGGCTTCGACTGTGTTGGATTGGATTGTTGATTGCTATTGGGATTATTTGATTGATTGTTTTCCATTGTCTTTCATATATACTCCTTATAATGCACCTTTTGAAATGGATTAAACTAGTATGTTTATTACTTACTCTGCTCTGTATTTTGTATTGATGGTACTTCAGAATACTTTGTCGATTGAAAAATACTGCGACATGTTTACGACATGTTTACGACATTAAATATTCTACTATGTAAATCATAGTTCTATAGATTCAGTTTGTATGTATAATAGGTTTAGCAATATCCCATGGACCCTGTAATTCGTTTTTATATCTTTGGAGGAATAGGAAGTAGTCAGGCATTATAAACGTTATTCCAATTTGAGCTAGTATCCACACAATCAAAGCACTATAGCCAATTAGGACAGCAATTAGATAATACACCACGCCAGAAACAGATAGAACTAAACATCTATGATAGTTTCTATTCGGAACATGTTTCCTCAAACTAAAATCAAATAACGGTAGTAGAATATTAATCTGAATTGCAAACAATATGAAGCAAAAGACCTGTGCTGTAGAATTGAGACGTGACGCAAGCACGATTGCATTGGATAACGAAATGTTGGTAGATATTATAGGCATGTAATGACTGCTTGACGTGTTGACTGCGTAATCATGGAAAATTGTGTTTGCAAGACATAAAATAAGTGACAATGCCCATATAGAATCAGAAGCCGTAGATTTTGTCAAAGATTTTAAAACAGGCGATAGCAATAAGATAACAAAAATAATGATTAGAAAAGACTTCAACCTTGGTTTCGGTCCGGAGGAAAGCGACGGTGACGACGAAGGGATCGGATGCGATACCGTATTTGTATGATCAACTGGCGAGTTGTTGATCTGATCCCAGACGATATATCCTATAATTGAACAGCAGCTGCTAATGATAGTGGGCCAAATAGAATTCCAATACTGGAGATAAATCCCCGTGAATGTTAATGTTACTAGCAATAAGTTGGACAAATGGAATGCAATTAATGTAAAATCATCTACCAATTTCCAATAAGAATATTTGGAAACGGTAGTATTTCTCTTTAACTGAGCAAGAAATGATTCATTTGTATAGTTGTCAGGATAAGGTTGTTGTAAGTAAAGCAATTTCTTCCAAGGTATAACTTTTCTTCGATTCGGCGACTTGGAGTGTGCCATATACAAATTCTGATTCAGTGTACGTTGCGTGCGTCGAGTGGATTGGTTACAAGGTACTTTTAATGAATCCATTTCAGCATGTTATGAGTTAGATTTTGGGTATGAGTTAGAAATTAGCTTATATACACTTCATGCCATTAGATAAATGGAGTTTTGAAAAAGAATTGTTGGTGTATGTAATTAATGCTATTGATATTCAGTCTAGATAACCTTTTACAAAAAATGATGCTGATGAATTAAGATTAGTGATTAAAAAATCAGGTGCGCATAATATTTTAATACTTTGTCATGGTTCTTGTATTATATTGACTATCGAACATAAGATTTAAATAACTACAGAGATATCATCTGGTATAACTGTGAATATCAATATGATAGGAAGTAATAACGACAATCTATCTATTCCTCATCATTCGTATAATACTTCAACATCATCGACTTCGAGTATTGACCCCGTAGGTCACAATTTCACCCATAAACCAAGCAAATCAGGTTCAAGTACAACAAGATTGTCTAGTACAAACAGTAATAATACAGAACTATATCCTAATGACCTGCAAAGCATCAAGACAACAGATAGAATACCCACAGCTAAGCCAAGTGTGACGTACCTGGATAAGTTATGGACGCAGATCGATGTACTCGATGATGTCAAGAATATGTCAGACCAAGTCAAACTCAAACGATCATTTTTTAATGATAAGTTTAATGAAGAACTAGAAAAGTTGAAACAGCTGGAGAATAATTTGTTTGAGGTGATGTCCAAGCAGCATTTTAACAGTTATTCGGATAAGGATTACCAGAAACAGTTGTACAAGCTAAATGTGGCAACACCCAATGCTAGTACACCGCAATTACTCGATAAAATCACTGAAGACGATACAAGCGCGGTAAACGAGAAGTTGACGATGTTTTTTGGAAACGATGTACAAGAACTGAAGCATCTCCTCTATAAAAAGCAGAATTTTGACGAAATCACACACTACGTAGGAGAAGTCAAAGCAAGTTTAGATAATGTTGGCCAATCCATGAAGAAGTTTGATGAGTGTACTAGAGATTTGTGGTAATGGTTTGCAGAAATTGAAATTCTCACATTTGATATATGCTCACATTTAAACACAGCTAGTCACAATAATTGTCAACAAATGCGGTAGAATGATTGCATGATGCTGCTAGTGTACTCTATACATATAATCATACGTTGTTAATCCCATTACTAAACACAAAAAAGCTATCCTCTAAGCTTATTGCAATAGCTAATTGACCAATTATTATTACAATACCGCATAATAATTCACTGCAGCTTCTCACAAGTTTTGCGTATTTGGGATCGCCTGTATTTGTATTTCTGGAGTTATTTGTGGAACATTGAAAGGGATTGCGGGCAATGTTCATCCGTTAATCACGGAAAAACTGCACATTCGATCGGATAAATAATTGAACCCATATGTATTTTCACTTTAGCTCTATCGATACCAGTCATTATACACACATTTAATGTATATATTTAAATACGTATATCGCCTAGATTATTCCAGTATACCTGAATGCCTTTTATGTAATATTCGAGCTTATTTGGATTCACTAGATAGTAAAATCAGGTGCATCACGGTGTTCAATATTCCGAAATTGTGAGCCCTGATAAATTACTTTCTCATCATATCAAAAAGTCATTATTGAAACCTAATAAGATCGTAGCTCGTATATAAACAGTAGAATTTGTCAGGTTAATAATTAATTTTTGCTGTTCTTTATATTTGACATATTTATTTCATAAGCCAATAATTGATATTAGGAAATGGTTCACTTAGGTCCAAAACCCCCACAACACAGAAAGGGCACATTCACTGATGTTCCTGAAGAACTCTTGAAAGAGTTAAATGAATTAGAAGAATTATTGACGATATCTCCAGATACTTTGAAAAAAATCACTGATCACTTCATCAGTGAGTTAGAAAAGGGTTTGTCTAAGCAAGGGGGCAACATCCCTATGATTCCTGGATGGGTTTTAGATTTCCCAACAGGTGAGGAAAAGGGTGACTATTTGGCCATTGATTTGGGTGGAACTAACTTGAGAGTTGTCTTAGTTAAGTTGGGTGGTAACAGAGACTTCGATACTACCCAATCTAAGTTTTCATTACCAGAAACCATGAGGACTGCTACTTCTGATGAATTATGGACTTTTATCGCTGAATGCTTAAAGAAGTTCGTCCAAGAAGAGTTCCCAAAAGGTGTCTCTGAACCATTGCCTTTAGGTTTCACCTTCTCTTATCCTGCAAGTCAAAAATCTATTAACACAGGTGTTTTACAAAGATGGACTAAGGGTTGGGATATTGATGGTGTTGAGGGCCATGACGTTGTTCCGATGTTACAAGCAGCCATTAAGAAGGTTGATGTTCCAATTGATGTTGTTGCTTTGATTAACGACACCACTGGAACTTTAGTTGCCTCCATGTACACTGATGCAGAGACGAGAATGGGATTAATCTATGGGACTGGATGTAACGGTGCCTACTACGATGTGGTCAGTGATATCCCAAAATTGGAAGGAAAGTTGCCAAGCGACATTCCAGCAAGTGCTCCAATGACAATTAACTGTGAGTATGGTGCGTTTGACAATGAACTTGTTGTGTTACCAAGAACCAAATACGATGTAAGGATCGATAAGGAATCACCAAGGCCAGGTCAGCAATCCTATGAGAAGATGATATCAGGTTATTATTTGGGTGAGGTCTTAAGGTTAATCTTGCTTGACCTAACCAAAGAAAAGAAATTGATCTTCAAACATCAAGACTTATCTAAGTTAGAAAAGAAATTTATCTTGGACACTTCTTTCCCATCTAGGATTGAAGAAGATCCATTTGAAAACTTGAGTGATACTGCCGATTTATTCCAAGAAGTCTTAGGTATCCAAACAACCTCTCCTGAAAGAAAGATCATTCGTCGTCTTGCCGAATTAATCGGTGAAAGATCTGCAAGGTTGTTCGTCTGTGGTATTGCCGCTATCTGTAAAAAGAGAGGATACAAAACTGCCCACTGTGCTGCTGACGGTTCAGTCTACAATAAATATCCCGGTGTCAAGGAAAGAACTGCGAAGGCCTTAAGGGATATTTTTGAATGGGATACCGAAGAAGACCTCATAACTATCGTTCATGCCGAAGATGGTTCTGGTGTTGGTGCAGCAGTTATCGCGGCTTTAACTCAGAAGAGGTTGAAGCAAGGCTTATCTGTTGGTATTCAAAGTTAGTCCTACTTGTAAATAATTCTTTAGGTTTAGAATTAGATATCGCAAAAAAGAGGCATTTGTATACGATATATGCCATTATCACGTGATTAATAGAGTAATCATCTAAAAAATTACTATGTAACAACTTTATGGAGGTTTAAACATCAATCCCAACTAGACATCATAGATCCAAGTGAATAATGTCTGCTGCAACTGAGTATGATACCTCGAACTTCACACATGGTATAGATTTAGAAGGTAGCAGCGATACGACTGAAAAATTTGTGGAAGAAGCATCCGACTTATTAAATGACTTTTTGGTGAACCCCCAAAACGAAGAAACTAATGACTCAGCAAGTTCTCAGGTTCAACTGTCATCTGAAGATGTGAGTTATACAGGCGCGGTAAATGCAAATATACTTTCTCCTCAAGATGAAAAAATAGAATCTGTATATCATATAAATTTATGGACTATCTTACGAAAGAGCGCAATTAATTTAGTCTTGCCGTTTATCAATGGTATGATGTTGGGGTTTGGTGAAATATTGGCACATGAAATAGGGTTCCATTACAACTGGGTTGGTGCTAAGGTGGAACCACCAAGAAGAATCATTCAGAAAAATAAACGTAACCAATCCACCTTCTTGTAATGCCTTTGCAGTTATATATTTAAATCTTTCTTTAGTTACATATGATTCAATTCTATGATCATGAAATGAACGCCTTTAGCTCAATTATTGTTTGCTAATAAATTTGTTGTTGTGATGGACGGTGATTTTCCGAACATTGAGAATACCTTTCGATGCACGGCAAATTACTCCGAAATATAATTATATCCTAGTAAAGTGAAATTGAACGTGAATTGCTGATCTATATACGGTATCCTATTATCTTACAATTGTATATTTTGTTGAATATTAGAAATGCCTGGTAGCCAAGCAAGCGAAAGAATAGAAACTGATGCATTTGGGGAAATATCAGTTCCCAACGATAAGTATTGGGGAGCCCAAAGTCAAAGATCGCTAGGAAATTTTGATATTGGTGATATTAGAATGCCAGAGTCAATTGTCAAATCTTTTGGTATTTTAAAGAAAGCTGCGGCAATTGTTAATGAAAATATTGGAGCCTTAGATCCTAAGTTAGCCAAGGCAATAAAAGAAGCTGCAACTGAAGTCGCAGATGGTAAATTGACTGACCATTTTCCGTTGGTGGTTTATCAAACAGGATCTGGAACCCAGTCAAACATGAATGCAAATGAAGTAATTTCTAACAGGGCTATTGAGATGCTAGGAGGAAAGATGGGTTCAAAAAGTCCTGTTCATCCAAACGATCATTGTAACATGTCTCAGTCTTCAAACGACACATTCCCAACAGTTATGCATATTGCGGCTGTTACTGAAATTAGTAAAAAGTTGATTCCGTCTTTAGCTCAACTCCGTGATGCTTTGAATGCTAAGGCAACGGAGTTCGAAAATATCATCAAGATAGGTAGAACTCACTTACAGGATGCTACTCCATTAACTTTGGGCCAAGAATTCTCTGGTTATGTTCAACAATTGAGTTTCGGTATTTCCCGTGTTGAACAAACTCTCCCACGATTATCTTACTTGGCGCAGGGTGGTACTGCTGTTGGTACTGGTTTGAATACGAGAAAAGGGTTTGATGTTAAGATTGCAAATGAAGTTTCAAACCTTACTGGATTAAGTTTCCAAACGGCCCCAAATAAATTCGAAGCTTTAGCTGCACATGATGCTTTTGTCGAAGCATCGGGCGCGTTGAATACTTTGGCAGTTTCTCTTTTCAAGATCGCTAATGACATTAGATACTTAGGTTCCGGTCCTAGGTGTGGCTACGGTGAATTATCCTTACCAGAAAATGAACCAGGCTCTTCAATTATGCCTGGTAAAGTTAATCCCACTCAATGTGAGGCAATGACGATGGTCTGCGCCCAAGTTATGGGTAACCATACTACAATCACTTTTTCTGGTGCATCCGGCCAATTCGAATTGAACGTCTTTAAACCTGTCATGGCTAGTAACTTGTTGTCTTCGGTTAGATTAATTGGTGATGCATGTAAGTCATTCAGAATTCACTGTGTTGAGGGAATTGTGGCTAACGAAGAAAAGATTTCGAAGGTGTTGAATGAGTCCTTGATGTTAGTCACTGCTTTGAACCCTAAGATCGGCTACGACAATGCTTCCAAGGTCGCAAAAAATGCCCACAAGAAAGGTCTTACTTTAAAACAATCTTGTTTAGACTTAAATATGTTATCTGAAGAAGAATTCGACCAATGGGTCAGACCAGAAAATATGCTTGGTCCAAAATAATCGACATTTTTTTTTATTATATATACACTAATATACACAATCATTCGTCCCCTACATTCTCGTCATTTTTTTCGCTAAACAACTCATATGCTCTGTCCTTACCTATGGGAAATCTCTTTTTTCTGTCACAAGCGTTACATGAATACACTAGTATGTCGTTATGTGGCATTTTCTTTTTTGATTTATTCTCAACTTCTATAGACTCACTAATTCCGGGAAATAATACTGTCTGACACCCTTTACATATCGTTCTTTTCAAAGTAGGCGAAAGTTTGCTTACTGCTTTCTTTGAGACTAAATTAACGTTTCTGGCTAATGACCTTGATAGTATGCTATATTTGGGAATAGAAGCAAAATTAATTGATGCCTGATATAAATATGATATTCTTGAGTAACTTTCTATATGTGGAACATTCCTCGGTGTATTTTTACCTTGTTTTTTAGGACCCATGAAGCTTGTAAGGCCTTTTCTCATGGATTTCTACTGAAAAATCTTATTGAAGTTTTATTTGATTTGCGACATTTTAGTAACCATGTCGTTTTCTAAGTTGGCTCTCTATGAACAAATCGAAATTTATCTAGAGAAATAAATAAATTAATCTATTCTCTATAATATCTTATATAATAATAGATATACATACTTATAATGAGTGGTTACGATAGTGCTTTATCCATTTTCTCGTATGTATTGTGAATAAAATGCAATTGGCATAATCCTGTCTAAACTTTAGAATCTTGCCACCCACTTCACAAACTAAATACTAACCAATATCAAACCAGACCTGATGGACACGTTTTCCGTATGTATAGAAAGAAAGTTTGGTGATTATTAGAATTATGATTTACTAACAAATAAATAGAGGTTGAATATGCGTCAGAAGCTGTTAAAAGAGGTACATGTGCTGTTGGTGTTAAAGGTAAAGAAACAGTGGTATTAGGGTGTGAGAAGAGAACAACATTAAAGTTACAGGATCCTCGTATCACGCCATCCAAGATATGCAAAGTTGACAATCATGTATTGCTAGCATTTGCTGGGTTGAATGCAGACGCAAGGATTTTGGTTGATAAGGCCAGAGTTGAAGCCCAATCACATAGATTAACATTGGAAGATTCGGTAGCTGTTGAGTATTTAACTAAATATGTGGCAGGCGTTCAACAGAAATATACTCAGTCTGGTGGTGTAAGACCGTTTGGAATTGCCACCATAATCGCTGGTTTCGATAGTAATGATAATGTCCCGAAATTATACCAAACTGAACCATCGGGGGTTTACAATGCATGGAAGGCACACGCTATTGGCAGATCATCTAAAACTGTAAAAGAGTTCTTGGAAAAGCACTATGAAGAAGACATGGGTGATGAGCAAACTATTAAGTTAACTATAAAGTCATTGTTAGAAGTTGTCCAAACAGGAGCTAAGAATATTGAAGTTTCAGTTTTGAAGTCGGGTGATAGAATTGAGAAATTGACTGTTGACGAAATCAAGAAATACGTTGATAAGATTGAAGCAGAAATCGAAGCCGAAGCGCAAAAGAAAAAGCCAAAATCTAGAGATGCCTAGAACAAATCGGTTTAATGTATTCTAATGAATGATATAACACTATAACTGGAAGATTTTGTAGGTTATAAATTTAAATAAATTTTTGCAATATAGAATAATTTCTTTAGTGTCTTCGAGACTTGAAGAGGTGAACAATGTAGCCATGAAGTCCACGTTATCTGCGTTTAAAATTTATCATCGATGCTTAAGTTTTACACAAAGCTTGGGCTCGATCGAATTTAGTGAATTCATTTATTTGATTAGGGTATTGCTTAATATACATTGATTCTTTACAAGAAATTTTTAGAATAAAACTACTTTCTGGTCTTAGTCTTCTTCGATTTGGCCGGTTTAGTCTCGGGTTTTCTTTTTTTGTCAGCCGCTTCTTTAGGTTTAGGGACAGATTGGAAAAACCCATCTAATCTACCTTGAACTCCACCTTTCAAACCTTTTTTCAATTTCTCTGCTCCACTCCTTATTCTATCTTCGCTAAAACCTTTTTCTTTTACCATATATTGAATTAGGCCTTCCACGTCGGGTTCTCTCCATTTTAAGTTAACGTCACTGGCCGGAAATATGTCTGGTTTCATAAATAATTGTCTGGCTTCATCATATGGCCAATTCTCAGGAACCTTGAAATTAGTCTTATCAGGGTTAGCAGTCAAATACTCCACAATCCTGTCTAGGGAGCCATGTTCTTTAATTAGTTTAAATGCAGTTACTGGACCAACACCTCTAATTGTTTCACAATAGTCACAACCCAATAAGATACATAAATCAACAAATGTTTCTTTGTCTATCTCCAACGCTTCCAAGACCTTATCGTATTGTATCTGATCTATTGGCATTTTTCTTGCTTCAGAGAAAGTTAAATGTCTTAACAAGAAAGGTGGCTGGTAACAGAGAGTATCCATATCTTCAGATGCTGCCGCAAAAACTTTACCACCTCTTGCTAATTCTGCACATTGTGCTTCTGCCTCACAAGGTGCATTAACGTAGGGTATTCCCATTAATTCTAATAATTTTTTCGCTTCATCATTTTGTTCTCTCGTAACTCTAACCATCCTCTTCTCGTATCTCACAATTTCTTCAACTGTACCTTCATCTTTTAAGTCTTCCCTTTGTTTAACAGCCTCCTCTCTTCTAAGTAATCTTTTTTCTAATTCACCGCCTTTCAACACCGGTGGCTTTCCATCAAAAACATACACTGGCTTGATGCTATTCTCGACTAGACGGATTGAACGATAAAACATACCCAGTAAATGCGACGTGGTTTCTCCTTCATCGTTTGTCAATTGTTGACCTTCTGCTTGCCGAACTGCAATTAAAAATTGATACAAGCACATAGAAGCATCAATGGCAATTTTTCTTCCAAATAAATTTTTCAATTGGAATTCTTTAAATGCGTCAGGTGCATGTTCCTTAATTAATTGATTAAGTCCTAAAATACTTTGTTAATTGTCAAATCCATGGGATTCATCTAGATTTTTTACTTGCCTTTGACACCCATTGTTAATATCTATAACTGATGTTTCTATGTATCCAAAATATATTACCTTTTTTTAGTACGCGTTAAATACTCTGCGCGTAAGATACAAAGACTATTGATACATTATTCTATACACTATAAAGTTTACCAAGGAATTTTGGAATAGATATATTATATGGAACGAATTACATTGAAGTAACTGTAAATGACCAATTACCCGTAACGGGGTCGTAGGCTTTAAACTCCATACCATGTAATGTTTTCAAATTTTCAATATGACGACGAACGAACTCACTCTTAGGATCAAGTATAGGCAACTTGTCAGCTTTATTAATGGGATAGCAACCCTCAAGAGTGATCTTAGCTGGGAGATTTAATCCTTCCCCTTCTTGTGGTTTGTTATCATCAGGGTAAACAATGCAAGATTTCGAACCAAAAACTATGAGATTACCAGTTATATCATCCAAATTTACAAAACTAGACAAATCCACAGGCCCTAAGTATTCGATTTGACCATAATGTTTACGACCAACTATAAAGTTGTTCACCGTGCGTAATTGAGATAACGATTTCTTCTTTAATTCTGAAATAGATGGGGATGTCCAATAGCCATCATCATCGACTTGGAGCGTAGCTACTCCGTCAACTGTTGGAGTCGTTTCCAACATTTTTGGAGCTGCTTCGTCATTCTTTCCAACAGTATCTATTTCTGAATCTTCATCTTTATTCAAAACAAAAGAAACTTGTTTGGAGGGCGTGTATTGTGTTTGTCCCGTTGAAAGCAATGAATTGTTACTATTTGGTGACTTAGACTTGTCTAAAACTAATTCTTTGAAGCTCGCTTTAGGTGCAAAAATATCCGACGAAATGATTGCCTTATCAGTACTTGGAGTAAAAATGTTTTCCTTGTTCTCAGAACTATTCATAGAAATACTAGTTGAGTTAACAGGTTTTGGCGATTTCTTTGGCAAAGCACTTGGTTTAAATAATGGGGCAATCCGATGAGCTGTTCCGAGAGTAACTGGTTTTTTAGAATTGTTCGATATGTTGATAGGGGTTGCAATTGGAACACCTCCATTGCTTGGTTGTTGAGTACCAGTGATACTTTGGAATAATGGATTATCACCATATGGATTCTGTGTGTTGATGCTAGTTAATGGCTGTTGTTGCTGACCTTGTTGGCTTGGTTGACCTTGACCTTGATTATTATTAGATCCAAAAAGACCACCACTAAGTCCAGAGCTGGTATTATTGTTATTTCCAAATAATCCACCTGTCAGAGCATTGTTCCCCGTAGTCGATTTGTTGCCAAATAATCCACTACCAGTACTATTATTTGACCCTAATGTATTAGTTCCAGTATTATTATTGCTGCCAAACAACCCTCCTGAAGCATTAGTAGTATTATTATTACTACCACCGAACAATCCACCTGATGTACCCGTCGAATTATTGTTACTTCCAAATAACCCACCACTTGAATTTGTTGCACTTGACGGTTTATTGCCAAATAATCCTCCAGCACTGTTGCTTTGGTTATTTCCAAATGAATTGGTTGTATTATTAGCATTATTTTGTGATCCAAATAACCCTCCCGTAGTTCCCGCAGGTTTATTTCCTCCAAAAAGACCACCACCCGTATTATTAGTGTTACTTTGAGCAGAATTACCGAAAAGGCCACCAGAGGAAGCGGTATTATTTTGGTTGCTTCCAAATAGTCCTCCCGCAGGTGCCGGTGGTTTATTTCCAAATAATCCCCCGGAATTATTATTGGTATTAGCCTGTCCACCAAACAATCCTGACGAAGTATTTGTATTGTTGTTTTGTCCAAACAATCCCCCCCCTGTATTATTATTAGTATTATTAGGGGCGCTCTGTCCCCCAAATAAGCCACCAGTTGCTGGTTTGTTAGCACCAAACGTACCACCAGCTGTATTATTTTGTGTATTACCGAATAATCCACCAGATCCTCCAAATCCTTGTGTGGCATTAGTATTAGCACCAAAAGCGTTATTGGTTGTATTATTGGCACCACCAAACAATCCACCAGAAGTGTTTGGGTTTTGTGATCCAAACGGTGAAGTATTGGTATTGGCATTAGTATTGTTTGCACCAAATGGATTAGCATTAGCCGGGGATGTATTCGATCCAAAAGCCGACGCATTGTTACCTCCAAATGGTGAGTTGTTATTATTATTATTATTGTTGTTGGCGCCAAAGACCCCGCCAGTATTGGAAGATCCAAACCCCGATGTACCCGTATTCGATCCACCGAAAGGATTTGGTTTATTCGCCCCAAACGCAGCAGAATTACCATTACTACCGCTACCACCACCAAATGCAGAAGTATTGGTATTGCCACCAAATGCATTGGAGCCACCAAATGCAGAATTCCCTTGATTACCAAAGGCAGAATTACTTTGGCCACCAAATGCAGAATTAGTGTTATTCGCCGTACCAAACGCCGATCCTGTATTACTAGATCCAAACGGAGAATTGTTATTTTGGGCACCAAATCCAGTTGCAGTATTGTTCGTGGCACCAAAAGGTGATGTACCTGCAGCACTGCTGCCAAACCCTGGGTTGGCATTGCTATTATTAGATGCTCCAAAACCAAAGCCTCCCGTTGTAGACGCTCCAAAACCACCAGAAGCTGGTGCTCCAGCTCCTGGAGCATTTCCAAATTTTCTATTCTGCTCATAGTCCTTTATTCTCAATTCTTCAAAAGAAAAGTTCTTGTATTCCGGCATTGAACTAATGTTTTGGAACACGTTTGTTCCTGTGGAGTCCTTCTCCGTATAAGGTGCAAATGGCTTGCCACCGGAACCATTGTTAACGTTAGGGTCAGTATTTCCGGCACCAGCTCCCACTCCAAATGCTGAGGTCGAAGATGCTCCAAATGGTGATGTATTGTTATTGGTAGGAGTACCAAATCCTCCTCCAAATGTTGATTTGTTAGCAGATCCAAATAGTCCTCCTCCACCCGCATTTGATGCCCCAAATGCAGAAGACCCCATGTTATTGGAAGCACCAAAATTTGAAGTATTATTGGCGCTATTATTGCTTGCTCCAAATGGAGACGATGTAGTATTAGACGATCCAAACATCCCCCCACTAGGTACACTGGATGCACTTGGTGCACTTGGTGCACTTGGTGCACCGAATGCTGAAGTAGTATTATTCGTCCCAAAGGCACTGTTGCCTCCAAATCCTCCAGAAGTAGTATTATTGTTGTTGGCACCAAACATCCCCCCGGAAGTTGTTGTATTAGCACCACCAAATGGCGATGTGCCTGTTGTCGCATTATTATTAGCAGCTCCGAAAGGCGAAGCACTGTTACCACCAGTATTGCCGAATCCTCCGAATCCTGATGTAGACCGACCAAACATGATTTGAATTGAAAACAATTAAGAGAGTAACGTAATTTGATTTGTCGTTTAATGACATTAAATCAATTTTTGTTTATGCTGTTTTATGTAATTTCTCATTCATAAAAAAAAAAAAGAAGGGTCGTGTATGTACGAATGTATATACTATTAACTACACTACATTTTCTTTAGAAGCTTTCTTCTTCTTTTTAGACAACATGTCACCTATGTCACCCGGACCCACTCTCTTATTCTTAAGCCTTTCTGTCTTAGAATTCTTTGTTTCGAATTTTTTCAAGTGTTCCGCTCTTTCTTTAGCACCAAGCTTTGATAGTTCCTCCAGTTTGGCGATATAATCAACGTCATCTGGTTTCCTATCTTGCAACCATTCAAGTAGCTTTATCTCCTCTCCATAAACAGTATCATCTTTTTCCACAGGAGTCTCTAGAACTATAGGAATATTTTGTAGTTTCTGACAGTTTGCAATAATTCTGAATACTTCTAATCCTAAAAATCCATAGCCCAACTTTTGATGCAAGTCTCTATTGGCTCCCAATGGAGCTTTAGAGTCATTTAAGTGAATTGCACTCAAATATTCCCATCCAATGGTATCATCAAACTTCTTAAAGAATTCATCAAAATTCTCTTGATTCGATATATCGTAGCCTGCAGCAAATGCATGGCACGTATCAATACAGACGCCTATTCTACTTTTGTCTTCAATCATATCTATAACATCACTAATGTCTTGTAATTCTGAGCCAATTAGATTTCCGTGGCCTGCCATGTTTTCTATGACGATTTTCACAAACGAAGTATCTTTAATTGCTCTATTTATATTATTCGCAAGTCTCTGTAATGCTTCTTTATGGTCTCCATCTAGGCTTGACCCAGGGTGAAAATTATACAATCCAATATTAAGTTTCTCGCAACGCTTCAAGTCGTCCAAAAAAGAGCCGTATGCTTTCTCTTCTTTCTCTACGTCAGGGTTCGCTAAATTGATAAAGTACGATCCATGTGGTAAGATATCTGTCCTTGGATTGTATCCATATTCCTTACAAAGCTCGGCAAACTTTACAACCTCCTCATCTTTAATACCTGGAGATACCCATTTTCTTGGAGACTTCAAAAATAAAGCAAAACTATTGGCTCCTATATTCATTGCATTGGTTAATGCCTTGGAAATACCTCCTGCCATTGCTACATGGGCGCCAAACTTGAAATTACACATCCTATCCCTGTCATATTTGAAGCTAACCAGTTTACTCAGTGACTTGATACTTTTTTTCACTGTTTTATCTGACATATTTTTATTCTGTAAACGTTAGTAACTAATCATCAAGATCATTTTGCTATTAGTCTACCTTATAACATACATAGGATGCCCTTCCTAAAGCACAATAATTAACTAACAAATTAGAAGTTATGAGTAATATGATCGATGCGTGTCATATTTTGAAAAAGTCTATACAGTCTACTATATAAATTGTTCTTTAAAAAAAAAACTTGTCCTTTCGATATTAGCCTTTGTACATATAATCATTACTCCAATCAGTTGATCCATTATGTCCCTGAACTGTTCCTTGGAAATAATTCTTTGTACAATTCATAACCGTTGTAATGCTTAATATTTATGGAAGTATCAAATAATCTCTCTTTCCTTTTCCTAGCTTTATTTGAAGGTTGCGATGATGGGTCGATAATGTGAGGATGAAATTCATCTAGCTTGTGCTTTATTCTCACATTTGGATCGCAGTAAGCAAGAGATGCTAGTAATGTGTAGTATGCATCGTTGGCGGCATTATGAAGATATCCATGTGGGATACCTACTTTCCTTAATATTCCTCTCAAAGAACCTCCATACTCGTATGAAAGTCTATGAATCCTTGCTGTATCAACTATGGGTGTTTCTTGGGGGAATCCGATGCCGATATTTCGTAACCATTTCAAATCACCTTCAATATGATGACCTACTAATACTATCCCATCATGGCTTTCACCAACGTATTTTTCAATTAAGGTCTCAACAAATTTCTTGCTTTCCGCTAATCCTAACATGTACGATACTCCTCCCATAAAGTTATTCTTATTGTTCGGACAGTATCTACCATTTAGCATCTTCTCATGTTCTCTAATAATTATATGGAATTGCCTGATTATTGGGAAAATAGAGGACGGCAGTTCGTTTGGATCATATATTGCCAAGCCAATTTCTGTTACTTTATTTATATTCTTTTCCCATGCTTCTATATCAATGGCTATTAGCAATTTCTTTCTCAAATATATACTCTCCATCCATTTTCTTAAATCGTTTATATGACACTCTCCTTTAAATTGAAATTTCATTTTTTTGAAATAATTCTCCAAATTCAGTTCATATATTGACTTCAATTTGACATCATTAGTATCCTTTGCAATCTCGTATGGAGGTAATAGTGACAGACATTTTTCCGGGTTTTGGACCGATTTTGATACAAGATACCTCTGTAGATTAAGCAAATTACACCTCAATATATCCCTATTTAATGGTAATACAGATCGAACAGCTTTTATAAACATTAGTAATGTGTTTTCTGTAAACCTTTAATGCAACCCAAAACTCCTCTTATAAAATTGATAACAAAAAATTTCGCAGAATAAGTTTTTTACTTATAAAACTTCCGATATAGATGAACTATATCATAAAGTTATTTACTAGGCCTAAGATATGAATGATTCTATCCTAGATGATGAAATATTACTACTTAAGAATCATCCAACAGCCGAAGAGATTGAGGCTATATTAATATCAATTCTGGACAATTCTTCAGCACTGAGTACCAATTTTAGTCTAATCACAACTTTATTGAATTATACCATTCCGGAGACTTACAATTTACTTCGAGATAAGATACAGGAGAAAATCAGACTAGTATTTAGATCTGTTACGGGTATTGGAAATTTAGTTAGTAAAATTTCTTTGCTCAATGCCAATCCTAAAGATCAGGATGTTCTTCATTTATTAGAAACATTAACGCAAATTCTAACGCATTGCTTTGACATGGATTTAGTTATTGATTTGATACTGTCAAATACTAATTCTTCAGAAATTAACGAAATAAATAAACTATTATTCAAGGGTAAATGTTTTTCTATAGTAAATGAAGTTGTTGCAAGTCATAATTTTCATATACAAAATGTAACTTTTGAATCTTCGGAGAATTATGTGGGATATTTGAATCTTGAAATATTAAATCTATTGAAAAAAGGTATAGATTCGAGAACAATTAATATTTTTATAAACTCCATGACTTCCTTTAATTCTAGCAGCTCAGTACAATATTTTGACTTAATGTTTAATGAAAATAATTGGACATATGCTATAAATGCATTCAATAGTATGAAGAGATTTGAGAAGAAGAATTTCTTGTTACGATTAATGGTTAATTTCATATCTAAGAAGTATTTTTTGCGAAATATTTCCAATGAAAAGTTGTTTTCTCTTGCTGTGATATTGTTACCAATAGTCGAGAGCAGCTTATTTGATGAGATGTTCTTGAATAAGATAATTACCGCGTCTAATTTTGCAACTAACTCATTAGTATCCATTTTGATTTCCAATTCGTCAGAGGATTATAACTGTCAATTAATTTTGAAATTGCTTGCTTCTTGGGCTGACGAAGATTTAGTTAAAACTGAAGCAATTTCGCTTCAAGTCCATCGAACTCATTTGATTATTCTGTTAATTTCACGGTTGAATAATATTAAATTTGTACAAGATATACTCGAAAAGCCAATTTTCCTAAGGGCGATTTCCAATCGACTTAGCTCCTTTTCTAATAGTGTCAAATCATTAGGTGTAATTTTAGCTGATAAAGTTTGTGAATTTGGAGGACGTGAAAAGATCTTTCAATTGGACAATATTGAAGACTATGATATGTTAATAAGTAATGATGCATACATAACTGGAAAGGATATGTTGAATATGAAAAACGAAAGTGCATGGAATTGTTTGAATGCTCCGGATCTTGTTGAGGTACCTAGAGAGAGGAATGAAGTTAATTTTGACTTGATCAAGTCTGTAGAGAAGGTGAAAATATCCACACAAGATTCTGACGATGAATCTGACTTCGAAAGTGATGAAGAAGACGATCCAACTATATCTAAAAAGAATCGTGTTGCTAAACCGCTATATATAAAAGACATTCTTGAATATTTAACCACAGATACTGATCTGATGCAAGCATACGATAAAATACGTATTGCATTAACAAGCGGACCTACATTAATAAGACAGAAGTCAAAATTTGGTAATGAAGTATCATTCTACGCAGAAGATTTATTAACACAGTTAGTAGGATTGACAAATAACTATGAGGATGACGACTTTGAGGATCTTAGATTAAATTGCTTGATATCTGTGGTTGTAGCTAATTCTTCGTCTATTTTACATTTGTTTCGGTTACTTTTGACTGGCGACTACTCTTTGAAACAACGTATGTGTATCTTGTCAACAACTTCATTGGCTGCCAGAGAACTTAAAGGGTTTAAAGATGAAGTCGTTACTAAATCATATAAGGAAAAGCTGTTTCCCTCAAAAGTATTACCCGTTAGTCTTCACCACCAATTCTCATCTCTAGATTCTGATAATCAAGAATACGTGGATTATAAAAGGATCGATCCAATCTATGAATCACTACAAGGTGAAGTAATGCATGAAGTATCAGAAGAAGCTCAAAATAAAATAGTTGGCGGGAAAATTTTACGCTTGTCAAGTAATTTGAAAAAAAAGAATGGCAACGAAGTGTTACGTCCAAAAGTTAACAACTTTTCTAGAGTAATCGGATCTCAGTTTTATTTACCATTAATTGGCATATGGTATGAGGTCGGAGGAGAAATTGACATTGGACATTATTCGCCTATTCTTACAGCTCATTACATTAAAACTTTAGCTCTTTTATTACATGCCGCTTATCCAACAGCAATCGAATTAAACGACATGATCAAGGAATTTTTCCTGATAGTTACACCACTTATTCAAAAAATAAGTTTGAGTGAATTGCAAATAATTGACAGTATTGTGACAGGTATTTTGTTAATTTGCGATATGATAAACGAGCAGTATTTAATGATACACTACCATAATGAACTAGGAATTTTTCACAAGTGGTTGTCGCTAGCTTGGGAAAATCTTATAGATGATAAATTGAAAAGTTTTTGTGCTGGCTTGTTGCTTCGATTGAATGAATTGAATGAAAAATTCGAAAGAATCTTGTTAGACCAAATGAATAGTATTTACTAAATACTCTATAATAATATTACTATGGCGAATTTTCTTCGTCATCACTATCGTAAGCTTCGTCACTTTTGTATTCTTGGACATATAATCTAGAAATTAACACCTCAGCGCTGTCGATAAATTCTCCTTCGCTACAATTAGGTCTTAATTTTTTCTTTGATATTATCGGATATGGTTTATCTAATGTGCTCAAAGCCCTACTTTGAGGATCACATAGTCTCAAAGCAAGTACCAAAGTATAATATGCATCATTTCCCGCATTATGGAGAAATGCATGTGGTATGTCTGCAGATCGTAATGCATTCTTCAAGCTAGCACCATTCATTCCATGACTTGCAGCGTATAATTTTTGAGTATCTAACCTATTGGTCTCCTTAGGAAAATGAATTCCTAGTTTTTGCATCCACTCAATGTCACCACGGATATCATGTCCAACTAAATAACATTTTCGGTTATGTGTTGCATTAATGAAGTAATATTGTTGTAGGCTTCGAACGAATTTAACAGCTTCAACTTGGGATAGTATGTATGTGGTTTTCCCGTTGTAATTACGTGAATGCTCAGGAACAAATCTCCCATTTTTTCGTTTCATGTTTTCCTTTATAATAATATGAATTCCCGTTATATTGGGTATTAATGCATTGATTTGTTTCCTAGGATCATAAATTGCAATACCAAGCTCGGTCACTACCTTGGTGTTTACTTCCCATGCTTCAACATCTATGCAAAATAATATGTTTCTTCTTCCAAATACGGCTTTCATACCTTCTTTTAAAACAGAACCGCATGATGGATTATGTAAATTACTATGTTTTGAAATTTTTTGAAAGTATTTATTTATTATTCTGTCGTGGTATTGCAGTCCATGTGGTGCACAGTTACCTAATTTTCTCAAATAAGGTGAATTTTCTATTTGAATGGGTGCAGCATTCTCGTCGTCAGTACCTTTAATAGTCATAACCATAAACTGAAGTATCCTTTTTTTAACATTATGACAGAACGTCAAAAGACGAAAAAAAAAATTTATCGAACGCATTATCTCTTCGTAAAAAATTCACAAAATCAATTATATCCTGAGTATGCATTTTGTCGATCTATTTATAAACCTAGCTATGTATGATGGTCTATAAAGCACTTAGACAAGTAGTTATTCCTATAACACTGGCAATGAAAAGAGTCTTTTTCCATATAGAACCCTCGTATCCTGCTATGTTGTCACTGATTCTATTTGCATCTGAGGTCTTGTTACCCTTAACAGAATGTGTCGAATGTGATGCTGAGCTTGATGCTGAGCGGGATGCTGAGCGGGATGCAGATGATCCTGAAGTTATAGTCTTAGTTTCTTCACCCCAAACACTTTGTGAACCTGTGAAACCCCATTGATTGTACGTAACTTTATCAGTCTTAGTACCAGTAGTTGCAACATCAGTTAGAGAAGTCTGGGTCGTATCAGTTGTCCGGTCAATATTGGTTGTGTCTGTATTTGTAATTGCACTTGTGTCGGTATTAGTGTCGGTATTAGTCGTAGCGGTATCGGTCTTCTGTGTAGTGGCCTCGATAGTTCTGGTTTTCTCAGTTGATTTATTGGTCTTGTCCGTATGGGATGAATCATTATCGTTGCCTGATTCTGACTCATCGCTATCTAATCCACCAAGGTTTTCGGCGACAACCGTACCCAATTGAACTAATGAAAATGATGCAAAAGCGTATGTAGCACTATGGAAATGTTGAAGGGACATATTATATATGTTTTTTTCTCGATAGACTATCAGCAAGAGAATTCCTTCAATTCTCTCTTCCTTATATACTCCCTCATAAGGTATATCGCAGATGACTTTTCACACATAAATCAGGATCAACTAATTCGAATAGTAAACAAGCTTAGCCAGCCATTGCAAGTTCCAACCATGATACATCCGAAAAATATTCGATTTCATTACTTTACCTAATTAGGCAATATATAAATATTCTTTTTGGCAGTATATACGACCTAATCACTATGAAACAATAAGTAAACATCCGCTTAAACTATCGAAGACTATTCGTTGACACCTTTGATTTCATGTAATCCAATTAGCAAAGTCTTGACATCTGATTAACGCAGAACGAGAATCTTTTCTAAATAAGATGTTAATCGACTCTAGTTCATGCACTAAACATTGAATGTATCTCTGATTATGGTTAAATACTTCGAAATGAAGCATGAAAGATTTCCATTTTTTAGAATTGCATTTTGATTCTATTGGCGAGTATGGCTCATCAGATACTCCCTCTAATCCCCGTATGATTCCGAAGACTAGTGAAATTAAATGACTTAAAATATTCTCCGTTTCTTCAACAGAACTGTACTCGGCAGTTCTTAAAGATTTGATGATTACTAGTTCAGTTTTTCTTCTAGCGAAACTTTGATCTTTAGATGAAGATAATGGAGGTAGCAATGGTATATCAACGAAGTATGAATCGCCATCTATTTGATCCAATGGAGAAGTAGAGATATCAGTTCCATCAGAAAAGAGGATATGAGGACTGCCTGTCTTGGTAACTCTTGTCTTTAAACATTTAAATTCTTCATTATTCTCCATCCACCCAACTTGGTAATTTACAATATTATACTCCATAATATTTTCCAAATTATACTGAACATCCGGGATGTTCAACTTAAACTTCATCATTATATTACGCTGTGTCAGAGGGAAATTATTCTTGACAACAAGTTTCAAGCTTGTTAAGTTACTTGGTAGAGAAGCCATTTCACCATTTATTTCGATTTCTGAAAATGAAACTATTTCTTCAGTTCCTATGACTTTCTCAACGTCAATTGTGATATAAGGAATGTACCCCGATTGGAGCTTACAGTCTATTATAAAATCAAATGATTCAACAAATTCTAAAAATGTATCAAACCTTAACAATTTTGAACCCAAGGTAATAGTTATTGTATTATTATTCTCAATTGGTTTGGATATTAAATTATGCACCTCCTGAACTTCCATTGAATATGTTTGACCAATTCTTATAATATCAATAGTTAAACTTTTGTTCTCTAACAAGTAACTAATATCTTCTTTAATTTTGGAAGTAAGGTAGTTTTGAGACTCTGAAGGATTATAATTGTTGGCGTTCAATATTATTAACCTATTATTATTATTATGGCCTGGGGGAATATATGGTAATAACTGCTTGTATTTACCAAAGCTTATTTGCATTTCTTCGAAACTATTTTCGAATATAGGTAAGAATCTATCATTCTGGTTTGCAAAAACTCTAATATCGTTTATTATATTGTCCCATCCATCCCAAGACAGATTAACGCACCCTATGAAAGTCCCATTTTTAGAGGGTTTACCGTGACCATCAACACCAACAAATATCAAGCCTAACCTATCAATGGGTCTCAATTTTGACCTCAACTTTTGTAGAAGCGTGATCATATTCTCCTTATATTCAATATTACTGACATCTGTACAATTAATCAAAGATATCGATACAATAACATTCAAGGATATCAATTCTGCAGGTGGCATAATTCTCGTTAGTAGAGAGGAAGGAATATCCAAATTTCTCTCCATTAGACTGCAAAACTCTAGACCTTCGGGTGGTCTATTAAGTTCTTCTACTAATTCCCACGCATTCGTAGTTATATGAAGTAAAGGTATTTGACCGACAGGAATTCTTTTTACTGCTTGATTTAAATAATATTCCCATTTTGACATTATTAATGACCACGTATGGCGTATATATAATTCAGGAAGAGCTTCATTGCTTAAATTGAGACTAATCCCGCTCTCAATTCTATTAATACTGCTAATGTCCTTGTGGATAAGTATTTGACCGATCAAATTAGTACCAGTATAATCGATTAAAAGAATTGCGTTATGAAAAAAGTAAAAGCAAGTATTGTCCCAATCGGTTCCATTACTGCTAATTTCCAAGAAGTCAAACATCCATAAATCTCCCAATTCGTTAAGGGGCAACATAGAATCTTTCCAATTTGTAACATTTAGAGCCAACTTGATTTTTATGTCTTGAAGTATACTCAACTTAACACTGTTTTCCTGTGGGGTGTCATTGACACATTCCAAAATTTGCGAAGGTCTCACGTTGATTAAACAATCCAAATCATACTCTCCATCACTTACATAGTTTGCGTGGTCTGAAGTAACCAGCACTCTTGGCTTTAGAATATCATGACACAAGTTTTCGTTGTAAATATTGCCTCGAGGTGTTGATATCGGTGATAATAGTTGTGATTCAGCAGTACTTATCGAGGATTTGACTAACGAATCGTAAGGTTTTGATGGCATGGATCCACGTGGACTGTACCGCCATTCTGAATAGTCTGACAGCGGTGACTCGGTTAGCTTTTGGTGCTTGAGGCCAGTGTGCATTGAGACATCGACACATTGTGTTTTCTTACCGCAATGGGTGCAAAACGGTAAGCTCTCCAAATTGTTTTTGTCCATCATGGTGAGATAACAATATTTGTGACATGCATGCGAACATGACAATTGTAAGTCAAGCTCTCCGGCTAGTTTTATGGATAGCGACTCGTCGCAGAATGCACATCTACTGTTATTCAACCCGAGGTTCTGCCTGATGTCCATGGTCGTGTTCTCCGAGTTCTTCCTGCCAAACCCTTCAATTTGGGGAATCTTTGGAAATGTGAGTGGCGGTGGAATGGGCACATCTCGAGATATCTTAGTTGGATCTTCTAGTGGTCCATGGCTATGTTTCCGCCGTGGCGCAGATATTGGCTTCATTATATTGTTGATAATAGACAACTTTGATTTTCTTCTCTCGCTCATTGTACATATTTGTATGAATTATTCTCTTCTCCAGGTGTACATAAATCTCGTACTCTTTATATCTTCACTGGTACATATTTATTATTATTATATAAAACCTCACCACCGCCTTTTAAGCTTTCAATTAATGCAGTATTTACTGGGATGCGACCCTTCGGTGATATATCGTTACATAGATACATAAATGATGATATTATCCGGTAAATATGGAGATATATGCATTACTGAAACGCAGGGCCTATTTGTTGTTCCAATTCGCATGGAGTAACACTCTAACCCTACATCTATACAGATATTTTTTTTTCCAAGAATTACCTGAAAGTCATCTTGATAACGACATATAACAATTTCTGTACATATATTTACAGATTACTATTGCACCAGCCATATCTGCAATGGGGAAATCATTGTTATTATTTTAGAGTGTGGTACAATTATTGTATAGGAAATATAATTACAGTCATTTACCTCTTTTAGCCTTCGAGGCACTCTTTCCCCGTATTCTTATTGTAATACTGACGCACAATTAAGGTAAGTTTGAATTAGTCTGTACAATAGCACTCGTATAGAGTCATCAAAAATAAAATTTTTAGACGTAGCTGTGCACATTGCTCATTAAATATACTAATAGAGTAATCTAATTAAACATCACACATTTAGTAGATGCAGCTATTCGTAAAACTCTACTTTTAAAACCCAGAAATAGAGAACATCATAGAACATCATATATTGTCACGGGTCAGACAGTCTAGGTAAACACTAACGACACGCTATATTCTAAAGAAACAAAGGAAAAACAAGAATCAAGAAACAGAAAAAAAAAGAAAATAATCGTGGAACCGTTTCATATGTTCCATGATTCATGAAATTGAGAGTTGTGCAGATACTCTCCTAATAGATTTTGAAACAATGCCTAACCATTTGACGAGTCTGTCAATGTTATTGTCTTCAATGGCCTCCTTCAAACCTGGGAAAGTCTGGCCTTCATAACCAGTATATCTTCCACTGGCAAAGACAATGTGCTTGAACCAAGGTCTTTTGTCTAAACCTTCGTGGTAAAGGAAGTTTCTTTCGAAGTACTGAAGAAGCTTATTGTGTTTCTTAATTTCGAAATACAACTTAATGCGCTGCCACCAGTGCAACGAATCTCTCTTGTCATATTTGATTTGGAGAGAATTAGTCTCAGCATCAAATACAGTGGTCTTATTCTTCAACTCTAACAAATCAATGTAGGTTTTTACGACAATATCATGCAACGTAGAATTTTTGTGCTGCTTGACATCGTACATTGTGTGTATCTTACTGTGTTTGCATCTCATCGGAGTTAATAGTTCTGGGAACGGGTATAATGAATTAAACGTGTAGTATCCGTTTGTATCTGCAGAAACCTGGCGTTCGTTTTTGACATCATGCGTAAGATATTTGTTCCAGTATTCGGTGTTAGCGATTTTCTTATCGAGCCATTTACGAGGAATTAAGCTTGCTGACTCGTTATAGTACGTCAACAAGTCCTTTGAGTAGTCCTTCAATTTAAAGTCAATGAGATGCTTCTCATTCAATTCCAACGCAATCAATCCCAAGTACTTCGCCAACAAATTATGGAAAACAAATCCTTTATCACCAAATCTTTCCATCCAGTGATACGAATCGTAATTTGAATGGTATTGGTAAACCGCGTCTCCCTTGCTCTGGGTGAAGGACATATCAACGGATGGGATTCCTAAGTGTTCCAAAAAGACTGTATAGTCAGAACCGGATCCAAGGTTCTGGATTTTATCTCCTGATTCGGTAACAAAATGGTCATATAATGATCCAACTTTTTTATCTGGATAATCCAATTGTTTTGCAACTTTTCTCAAAACGTGGTTTAAGACTGGGGATGCACCCATCTCTAACTTACGGCCAACAACAGCAACATCTACATTCAAATAAGCTACAACCTTGCGCTTTAAATCCTTCGATGCAAATTCACCAAATTCAGTGGAGCCTATTAAACCATATTCTTCACCATCAAAACTCTGCAAAATTATAGACCTCTTGAATTTGTATCCAGATTTCTTTAACTCTCCTAATCCTCGAGCGATCTCCAAAAGTGCAGCAGAACCTGAGTTAGGGTCTCCTGCACCTCCTTTTATCCATGCGTCACGATGGTTACCGATAATTATAACCTCTTCTTTGTTCTCACCCTCAATTTCTCCATAAACGTTATGCAACAGCGTAGTGTTATAGATTTGGTTGTTGTACAAGTTCAAAGTCACTTCTGGATTGGGGCCCGTCGAGTAGTCAAAGCCTTCAAGTTCACCTCTCCATTTTTCATCTGAAATGTTACTGCCATATCCGTTTAGTTTTTCCAAGATTGGTTTAACTTCACGATAAGAAATTGGCAATGTAGGAATCTTGCCGATACTGTCGTACGGATCTTTGCGTTCTACCCCTGGCTTAGAAGCATATCCTGGAGTTGTTGGGTCACCTGGCGTTGCGCCTACACCCCCCAAGAACTGAACGCTACCCCTTTCAACTGAGCTTTCGTGTCTCGCAGGACCATGAGGATATTGTTTGTAGCCGTTAGCAGGAGTGATACCAAAATCATTACCTGGGTCAGTATACAAAAGAACACCAATAGCACCATTCTCTTGTGCAAATTTGACTTTCAATCCACGCATAATACGACCGTACCTTGCGATAACGATCTTCCCTTTTACACTAACCCCCAACGACTCGAGAGTCGCGAAGTCCTCACGGGTACCGTAGTTAACATATATATATTGTCCGGTAACATTACCATTAGCTGAATACGATAAAAACGTAGGAATTAAATCTTTACCCTTGGTCGTTTTATCTTCATCGAGTTCGTCTTCCGTTAATGGTGCCACATACAACGTGCGTTTATCTTTGGCATCCAAGAGCCTCAAGTCCTGCTGGAATGGATAACTCATGTAGACATCGTACGAGTCGACGCTTGTTTTAAATCCGTACTCCTCGAACTTGTCTTTAGTCCACTCAACAAATCCGTAGTTAGTTCCCGGTAAATGTGCTTCAGATGTGTATTTTCTAGACCAATTGCCTGCCAAGTT
Source organism: Debaryomyces coudertii (assembly GCA_030564605.1). NCBI lineage: Eukaryota > Fungi > Ascomycota > Pichiomycetes > Serinales > Debaryomycetaceae > Debaryomyces > Debaryomyces coudertii. The sequence continues at coordinate 364,144 of JAKTYF010000003.1, forward strand.
TGTTTCCAATGCCTTCAAATACACTTCGGCATGGTCCGCTGTGTCCTCAACTGCTGGCACAAGGGGAACAAATCTATTGACAAAAGTCAAGCCAGCGAAGGCAACGATCGTAAGTAGAAAAAGGTTCCGGATGTGCCATTTAGGCCTATCATTTTTGGGCTTGGTTATAATCTCTACCGGCTCTTTGTGAATCTCAAATAAGTTCTTTTCATTCATCATAACCATTGATGTCACAATCTATAACCAAAAATATTAATGATGAACAAGTAAAGAAGTAAGCAAGGATGAAATAATTATTGCAAGGATGAAATAATTGCAATCTAAAAGTATACGGCACGAGACGCATTTTCTAAGATCTACAAGATGTGATAAAACAGCCTTCCAAAAAAAACAGAAATCCTCCCGGTGGCCAAGCTGGCTAAGGCGCGAGACTGTAATGAGTACCTCAGAGTAATCTTGAGATCGGGTGTTCGACTCACCCCCGGGAGATTTTTTTTAAATTTTTTTATTTATTCCTAGAAAAATGAGATGGGATTTAATTTTTTTTTAAAAAAATGTCTTAAAAAAATTAGATATTGACGTTTAACCACTAATTAGCATCAAAAAGTCATAACATGCCTTCTAGAAACTCCGTTAATAAACCTAAGGATAAGATCCTCCGTAATAGTCATGCTTCCTCTATCGGAAAGAAAAGATCAGCCCGTACTAGAAGCGGGATTTTAACCAAGTCATCCACATCTCGTTACGATACTGGTTCCAATACAGCACCTAAGTCTACTGAATCTAAATCCATCGCATTATATAATGGATCCACCAAACCCCCTGGAGTAGTTACCAATAATACGTTATCCAACAAGAGGGCTAAGAAGATCGAAAGAAATAAGAAGTACATTGCAAAGAGAAATGAAAAATTGAATATTGATCTTTTAGCAGATCAAGAAAAAATGGATATTGATGTAGAAAACGAAACAGAAGAACAAAGTAAAGCGAAGAAGCAAACTAAGTTAGACAAGATCAAGGAAGTCTTGTGGGCAGCTGTTGAAGATAAGGCCAGCGAGGGATTAAAGGTCAGCGCTGGTTCTAATGGGAATGGTACCACTTTGGGAGTGCAAGCATTCTAGGAGGATTGTTGTTGAGAGTTGATAAAACGTGAGAGCTTGTTTAGAGCGTATTGTACATTAGTAGTTTAACATATCTTGCTATGGTTTATTTTCTTTAAAGTTAAGTAACGTATTTAATAAAGAATTTTGACAAATTACTCGAATTCCGTAGAAATACTATATATATCCCTGTGGAACCATAACGTTGATATCATTCGTCGAGTAACCCTCTTTCCTTCAAATTCTTTTGCACTGCATCTCTCAAAAGCTGGATCATTTTCTTTGGATCTTGGGCCTTGAAAACAGCAGTACCAGCAACAATTACATTAGCACCAGCTTCTGCCGCTGCTGGAATGGTATCATGTCCTAAACCACCGTCAACTTGGATGTTCAAATTTGGAAACTTCTTTCTTAAGGATTCGACCTTTGGCATCATTTCGGGCATGAACTTCTGTCCTCCGAAACCTGGCTCGACAGTCATAACCAATGCCATATCCAATTCTTCGGCCATTGGATACAATACATCTACAGGTGTTCCTGGTTTAACAGCACATGCTGCCTTCATACCATGAGACTTTATCAATTTAACTAAAGCAACTGGGTTCTTGGTGGATTCGTAATGGAAAGTATATTGATCTCCTCCGGCCTTTGCAATCTCCGGGACCCATTTTTCTGGCTCAGAAACCATCATATGGCAATCAAAAAAACTGGCCTTAGTTTCCGATCTTGGAATTTCTTTCCTTAAACTATCAATTATTGGTGGCCCCATGGAAATATTTGGAACAAAGTGTCCATCCATGACGTCGATGTGTAACCAATCTGCCCCCGAATCGTACATACGATGACAGTTACATCCTAAATTAGCGAAATCAGATGCAAGGATCGATGGGGCTATAATAGATTTAACCATTGTTGTTGATGTTAAGCTGAAATATCTATGCTTATACTCCTTATTAAACTAGAATTGGTGGTGAGAACGAGATTAGCAAGGAAAAATCCAGCATAGTGCACCTCACATGTTTTTGTTGCAGTTAATTCAAACATTCTAAGTATTAACATAATTTGTAGGGAGTATTACTTAATCTACGGTTCAATAGCAAGTCAATCGACACTATTATATGTGCACATATGTACTCTTAGACGTTATGGTTTGGTTCGTTAAACCATAAGTCAAATCGAAATTAAATGCTCATCAAAATTTCAGTTCTACTACAAAGTCGACTCGTTCCAAGGTCAATTACATTCATATCCTTGGTTGTGTAGCTATGTGTATCCATTAGTAAAGAAAATTAGGTTGAGTCTAAACTTGTTTCCATTTGGAACCCATGTAGATAGTGTCGTGCCTCGATCGTCGTGATACCGCATAATAGAGGATGAACTAGTTAGGAGAACATTTATGAATCAATAACACAAGATATAGCAAACACAATATGACCGACGAAGCACATACTGAAGGAGCATCATATTCCGAACAACTTCTAGAATGTGCAAGAAGAAATAATACGGAATTACTATTATCGATTAAGGTTGACTTGAATAATGATCAAGAGAAATTATCCAATTTGATTAATTCAACCCGTGAATTAATTACCAATAATACATCGTTGCATTTAGCGTGCCATTTAGGTAACTGGGAGTTCATAGACATAGTTTTAGACATAGAAGGAGTCGAAATAGACCCAAAAAATAGAGAGGGCGATACTCCATTACATTTGGCAGTTAAGTACTCAATGGATGAACCAGAGCATGGCTATTTCATGATTGATAATCTTCTAGATGCTGGATCAGACCCACGAATTATTGATAAACATAATTTGAAGCCTATTGATTATGTTAACAACGAAAATGAAAAATTAAAGGAATTATTAGAAAGTGCTGAATATGCGCTTTCGATGGAATTCACTGAAGAAGAACAGTTAGCAGCAAGGGAAGCAGAACAAGATGGTGATGAAGATGAAGAAGGATCGGCTTCTGACTCAGATTAAGAATATTGTCATTTATAGCATGCACTCGTATATATTTCTATATATATGGTATGAAGTATACCAAGGTTGTATAAAGTTACTGTAAATCAAAGTCATCGATATCTGTGATGATCCAATTGTGAAGTGTCACCTGTCCTTTACGCTTCAACTCCTGTCTCTTAGCATTCGACTTCTTCAAATCTAGGTAAGTGGTTGCATTAAGACTAAGTAACAGTTGAGCCTTATTATAAAGTTGTTTATTGCAGATAATGCTTTCTCCGTTAGTTTTTGGTGCGTTATTTTTGACAAAACAGCCATTCTTCACGCCATTGTTTAGAACTTGAATAAATTGAGACGGTATTACATGTAATACGGATAATTGTGATGAAACTATCGATAAATCGTTCTTTGGTTTATGGAAAAGGTATTCATCTTTTTCGTACCCTATTACTTCGATAGAATGCATCATGTCGCTTCCTTCAAGTTTTTGGATAAATCGCTTAACGAAACACCTATCTACATCTTCCTCATCAAACTTTTCCTGAGGCAAGACCAAATAGTCAAGATAAATCCCGTCGGGAAATAAAAGGCTTGTGATAGAGTTTGTTACCCCTGTAAGCTGTTTTAAACATAGTTTATCTGAGCATGATTTGCTCAAGGTAATTACACTATCAGACCTTCCTGGCTTGGTTCTTACGATTCCTAGTTTATCAAAGTTTCTTCGTCCTCTAACCGCTGACACATCATAGTTAAACTTCCTTTTTTTATTAGGATTTAATATGTTCTCTTTCCAAGGTTTATTATCATCTAAACTTGCTGTTAAATAACTCATCGATGCATCACCGCATGGTGGTTCGGTTATGAATAACGCTAGCTTCACGCCTTTTTTCAAATTGAACAGATTTCTAGATTCACTTTTAGCTTCAACTATCTTGCTTTGATAAACTTCACTCTTATCTGTTAATTTAGAACATTCATCTAACAAAAACCAATTAAAAAGTCGTATGGCTAAAATTTCAGCATGTAGATCATGAACCATAGAACCCTTGGAAAACTCCCTAAATCGGTTTGGTAATGCCTTCACTCCTGTAGCCATAGATATTGGGTATATTTCAGGCTCTCCTGTATCATTGTCTGTGTATATTAGCGCAACCAAGCCTGATAAGACGGTCCATTCTTGTACACCATTAGACCTGATTGAAGGTTTTCCTGACTTTAATTGTAAACCATTAAATTTGTCAACAATTACCTGTGATATTCGATCCGCAAGAATCGACTTACTGGTCTTTGGATTGTCTCCATTTCCCATCGTAATAGTCAGAATGATACTTAGTGAGTGACTTTCATTCTCACTACATATCAGTCGCACATTTGAAGATCATATCGTAACCGTATTACAGAGAAAGACACTACAAGAACACGAATTGTCAATCATGTCTACTCAAAGGAATGTTATATAATACCGAGTGTAATTTGATAAAACCTGAATTATAATAAATACATAAACCTAACGTTTTCTTCTCAACAATGCCCCAAGGATACCTACACCCACAGCAAGTGCACCCCCAGCAATGCCTATACCAATTAATCCCTCCTGAGTTACTTTGTCATGTATTGATTCCTTCAATGCTAATGCCTGCTTGTTATCTGGTTCGTTCTTCAATAAAGTTTCTGCATACCTTGCCGCATTGGAGTAATCCCCAACTTTGTATGAACCTAGAGCCAAATAGTATAAGCATTCTCTTCTCATGGATGGGACATCACGGTACAAATTGGATAATATATTTAATCCCTGTTGTTGCATTTTATAATTAGATGATTTAATCAAGCCCCAAGCATAGTTAAACTGTGATTGTGGAGATGGGTCCGATCCTTCTGACTCAACTTGGTCTTTTAAGATCCGTAATTGTTCAGATGAAAGTGGATCTTGAACTTCCTCTAGTGCTGGATATCTTGGGTTACCAAACATATTGTGGATTAATTTGTGTAGAGCGATCTAATAAAGAAACTTTTAAATCTTAATATCCGCCACTAAGACTTATTCTACATTTGCAATGAGATTAATTCATCAACGCGTACACTAAAAAGTTAAAGTTGTGAATTCTTTTCTTTAGAATAACATCTAACTATAGTAGCCTTAAAGGTTTGTTTGACAATGGATCATTCTCAGATATTATTGAATGCAGTGGTTAACCAGAATAGCCCAGATAACAATGTCCGGAAGAATGCTGAACTAGAATTTAATGGAATGAGTGCTCAGGATCCATCATCAGTGATATATATTTTAAACCAACAGTCATTGAATGAAGAGTTACCGGTAGAATTTAGGCAATCATGTTTATTACATTTGAGAAGAATGGTTCCGAAGTATTGGTCCTTGGCATTCCAATCATTTATTGGGCCACCAATAAATCAAGAATTGAAACAGATAGTAAGACAAAGCTCTATTCAATTGGCAACATCAACAGCACATTCGAAGTTAAGATCTGGAAGTGCATATGTTATTGTTCAAATTGCAGCATCTGATTATCCTGATGAATGGCCAGATTTGTTGAATCAATTGTTCATTCTGACTACGGATTACGAAAATAGAAATGCAATGATCGGTGGGTTGACCGTTTTAAACGACTTGTTTGATGACTTGATTTCCGAAGACCAATTCTGGGATGGTGGTGTTGGTGATGAGTTAACCAATCATATCATCAAATTATTGAATAACGAAACAATTGAATCTGACATAAAAACAACTTGTATTAAGTTGTACCAGAGTATCTTAAGCATATTGCAAAGCCCTGAATCTTTCGCAAGTGAACAAAGAAAGAGCTCCGTCTACCAACATGTAACATCATCGGTAGAGTTGTTTGTGTCTTTATTGGATAAATCTATTACGGCTTCAATCTCTCCTGTTGGGAATCGTGTCATGCTGAGTGACTTGTATTTCAGAACCTATATTTATACAATTTTGAATAGCTTTTTAGGAAGTTTTAGCAAGAGGATTGACTTAAATATTAAGCACTCTATAATGGGACTCATATTGAAAGATTTTAAAAATGTGTCTAAATATTATAAAAGTGTTGTGGTGTTCGAGAATAATGATCTAAGGATTATCACCACTGCCGATTTATCCGAGTCGTCTGGAGTGCTTACAAACTTAATCATAGAACTCCTACTGACTATAGCTACATTGCAAAATGACATACATATTTCAGATGATATAAATGCATTGCATGAGTTCATCCAGGATTTAGTAGAATGCACTATATTACCACATGAGACTATTCAACAATACGAGTCTGATTTCAATGTATACGTAACTGATATTACTGGCCTCTCGTCCAAGTCAACCTTACGTGACTCGGTCAATGAATTGTTGTCTGAATTGAATGATCAAGATTCAAGGCATATATTTAATTATGTTATCCAATCTATAACTTCGGCGATTAATACAAAATGGGAACTAAAAGAATGTTATTTATATTTAATGGAAAGTTTATTGATGAATGAGGATTCAACAAGCATTGCAATAAATACGTCTTTAACTGAATTGTTGAACATTGCTACAAAATTTATATCGTATGATAAATCACCGGAAAATCATCACTTAGTTTCGTCTAGATGCTTTCTACTTTTACCCAAGTTTTTTTCAAAATTTGAAAAAGAATTGTCTCTTGATAGTTTTGGTGTTAAGGCTTTTGTGGACATGATCAAATTCACATCTAACTATGGCGACAGTGCTGATGAGTTATTCTCATTAGTAAAAGTAGGTGTGTTAGTTAGTTGTACATTCTACAAGCAGTTATTGAACTTCGAAGATCATATTAATTCTACTACAAGACAGGAAGTTCAGTTGGCTATCTTCCAGTTAATCCTATCCTTAGTTGAAGAAAGTGAAGAGGATAGCTTACCTGCATTATTGGAAGCAATCACCGTTGCAATAGATCTTGATAATGATTATGCATCCAAATTGATAATTTCTGATGGAACTAGTGTTATTGGTTTAATATTTAAAATATCTTTCCAAGACTCAGCCAATCTTCAATTAACGGTGGACTCTTCGGAATGCTTAAAGGCTTTGTTAGAAGATATTTCAATGTCTGATTATATGACCAACTGCGAAAAATCGCTACCATTTATTTTGATTATAATTCAAAATAGTCTCCTGACTGAGCAGGTAGAATACTCCGCAGACCTAGATTTGGCATTAGAATTACTCACAATTGTTATTGAGTCGGCTCCACACAGTGCTGAATTTCCCAATCAAATATTTAATTACGCTTTCCCAATTTTAAACAAATTAATTCTTTTATCAACTGATGACCAAATATTACAAAGTGCTGGTCAAGTATTTAACAGTCTCTTACAAAAAGCTTCAAACTCATTTATAAGCTATGTTGATATTGAAACCAAAAAGTCCGGAATGGACTTGTTGCTAGCAATTGTCTCGAAATTTCTCTCGCCTGAGTTATCTGACAGTGCTGCTATGGACTGTGGGTCGATTGTATTATCATTAATTAATAAATTTCAATCATATTTCGACAATGAGTTCTTAATGCAAATTCTTGAAGCTTCTGTTCGAAGATTAATAACGGCCAAAGAAGTTATTACCATTGAAAACTTGATCATGGTATTTTGCAATTTAGTTTTGTCATCCTCTGAGGATATGATAAATTTTTTAACTAACAATATTAAACTACAAGATCCGACGACAGGAGAAGAAAAATCTGGATTAGCTCTCGTTTTACCTATTTGGTTTCAATCATTTGAAATTACCAGGGGCTATGAAAAAATTAAACAAAACACCTTAGCTTTAGGAAAGATTTTTACTTTGAATTCTGAAAGTGTCCAATCATTAATAGTTGATGGTGATATTATTCCATATCAAGGTGATCTAATTCGTACACGATCCATGACAAAGACAATGCCTGATCAATATACGCAAATTTCTGCATCACAAAAGATCTTGAAACTTTTAATCAGCGAATTGAATTTCCAATGTCAACAACCAAATGCAAACGATTATTTACCTGAGGTAGAAGAGGATGTGGAAGCTGATGCTGACGATGAAGTGTGGGAAGATATGGATGATATTGGAGTTCCTAATTATGAAAAATTGAAGTCTTATGTTGACTCAGACAATGATGACGAGTATGATGATCAAAATGGCAACGGTGACTTAAAGATTATCTTGGTTCAATTTTTCAAAGAATGTACTGCAAAAAATTTAGGTAATTTCCAAAAGTATTTTGAACTATTGGATGATGAAGAAAAGAAAATCTTAACAGAGAATATAGCCTTCTGAAATATTTATTCAATATCGAGATAATTATGTATAGGTACATTTTATATAAAATACGAATAATAATAAACTGTATTATAGATATTATTCATGCATTTGTAGAAAATTTAGAAAAAAATTTTATTGGATCCCCTTTCTCCTTACATTTCCTATGTTTCTCTCTAAAATGCCTGAGATAGTTATTCAATGGCTTTCGTGTTGCAGTTGTCTTGGAACATTCTGTCTCCACGATATCATGACAAACTGGACATATTACTCCGTTTTTTTCTGATACATGTGCTCGCGTTTTTCTATTTGTATTGCTCTTCTTCAAATTATAACTCCCATATAATAATGGGTTTGGTGTTATATAATTATCAGTCTGGATACCATGCGTGAGGGAAAGATGTTGTGCATATGTTGAGGTTTTCAAATTTTTGAAAACTAAGTCAGGGCAATAGGGACATAATCCACATCTTGTCTCATTAAATGGTAGATTGTTTACCGGGTTCATTTGGACCCTTATATATTCAGGCTCATATGGCTTTTTTATGCTAAATTGTGCATTATATTGGTATTCAACATAAGGATGCAAAATACTGAGTGAACCAAGGTTCAGCCGGCTATAACGAGTTCTATTCACGGAAAAGACACGCATTTCTTCTGATTCTTTCCTCTTATTTAGCTTACTTAAAATCAGAGTTAATGTTGACTCAGGTATTGGGTTTGATGCAACATTGATGAGCTTGCATGCGTCAATTTTCTGATCGATTTTAATATCATCGTAACTAAATTGAAGTATGTCAGGTCTTTTTTTTCCTGTTTGATTATCAATTTCAAGATTCATGGGTAACGTTTCCATGTCACTGGATGGTTTTTGATTCTGATCAACTTTACAGTCCATTCCAATGAATTCATTGAACAGTGCAACATCGAATTTTACCATTACATCTTTTGTTCCTTGCAGGATATTTCTTTGCTTCGAATCAGGTGAGCCATCGTTAGCCTCTTCAATATAGCCACTAACACCATTCTCGTAGTGAGCTTCTCTTCTATCTAGATAGGTATAATTGAGATACCCAATGTCACTATTATAATTGTTATCATAATGATAATTACCATTGATATTATAAAAACCCGAATAATTATTTTTATTCGGACATTCACTATGTTCCATTGTTTTTAGTGGCTGCAATATTTCACCAAAGAAATAGTTGTCCAAATCAATTGGTTGTTGAAGTTCATCTGGACAGACGTCAGGTATTCCGAAGAACTCATCATCAATGTTGACCATAGGTATATATGACATTCTATTTTTTCGAATTGAAGGCTATCAAAACATAATTGGGATGAAATTAGTCTTTTTTGTACCTTTATGTATGTTCAATATGTAGATTATAGTTATGCTGATCTAGTTTTATATTGGAAAGGTTCCATGATTAAGATTCTGGTATGATGGATCATTTTTAGTATGCGAAAATTATTTGCACCCAAAATACTACAAAATTGTTGCTGACCATTTTGTTGAATTAAGTTTCTTACTTACTTCATCACTTTGCTTTGATGAAGTTATATGCAAAAAGACATCGATCACATATTTACTGTCAAATCCGGTACTTATATATTTTAAAGTTACGTCTGTCATTAAGTGTGTAACTTTCCAGACCTGTCATTAATCACGGTGCTGATTTAATGGGTAGAATTGTAGATTTCTAAAGCTATTTATATACTGTCTGCATTTTCATCTAATATGTATGATTTTGTTCTGTTGAGTAGTGTCGAAGTTATGTTTTAACATTGTCTGTCTATAATCTATATATAAATTTATTGAAAATTTACAAATTTCTATAAAAAGTTACAAAAGGTATCTTCTTCATTAATTCAAGCAATTTAAACACAATACCAACTATACTAACCACTATATGAAGCCGCTAGCTATAAAACTTAAGAAATATCAGAATACAGTTGCAGAGAACCTGTCTGGTCAAAAGGCACGTGATATATCAAAAAAGTTGCAGACTGAGAAGAGAATCAGATGAGAGGAAGGAAGATATAGTTAGCAAAGACTTGCTAAGTCGAAAAGTTTATGCTATACAAATCTCGTTACTGGTTGTATAATACAAATATTTGCAGACAGGTATTTGGCGCTTTGAATTCGAGAATGACGTTTACGACCAAGATTTTACGAGCTAATAAAGAAAGCATTATTTTCAACAAGAATGATATATTGCCTAAAATTACAGACCAAGAAACTGAAGAAAGTCTTCGCATAGCAGCCAACGAACTCAAAACAACGGCAAATGTTATTGGATTTCCCACAGAGACTGTTTACGGATTGGGTGGATCTGCGCTCAATGATGAGTCTGTCAGATCTATCTATAGAGCAAAGAATAGACCAGCTGATAATCCGTTGATTGTACATGTGTCATCCATAGAACAATTGAGAAGGAAATTGTTGCCGGACGGTTACAATATTCCAGAAATTTATGAGAAATTAATAAAAGAGTTTTGGCCAGGACCTTTAACAATTTTGTTACCTCTACATGAAGGTTCTCCAATATCGCAAGTTGTAACCTCTAATCAGTCTACTTTTGCGGTGAGAATTCCACAACATCCAATTGCAAGAGCATTAATTGCTATGAGTGACCTTCCACTAGCAGCACCCTCGGCAAATGCATCAACCAGACCAAGTCCAACCCTCGCCACACATGTATACAATGATCTTCAAGGGAAAATACCATATATTATAGATGGTGGAGCCTGTGATGTCGGGGTGGAGTCCACTGTAGTCGATGGCTTGGTGGACCCCCCTATCTTATTAAGACCTGGAGGAGTGTCTGTAGAGGAAATCAAAATTATTGGTGGAGGTTTATGGGAGAATGTTATTCTCGCAAAAAAGACTGCAGGAAAATTGGAAGCAGTCAGGACTCCCGGAATGAAATATAGACACTATTCTCCGACAGCTAAAGTAGTTTTGTTCATCAACTGTGGCGACGGCGTTGCTGCGATAAAAAAGTATATATCTGAGAACAACGTTCCAGAATCCAGGACCATTGCTTTGTTAAAATCTAAAAATTTTATTAATGCTAAAGCTATAAGTAATCAGATCAAGATAGAAGAAGATTTGGGTGCAACTGGTGTTGAGATTTCTCGTAACTTATTTAAACTTTTAAGGAAAGTGGACGAAGATGGAATTGATATAATCTTTGTGGAAGGAATAGACGAGGTTGATGAAGGTCTAGCTGTCATGAATAGACTTTCTAAGGCAGCATATGAAACTGTGAATGGTCCATAAGTTATATAATTAGGATTGTAGTACTAATACAAACCTGTAAATCTCGAATCTAAATTGTAAAGACACGTAGGAATAACAGAAAATTGTTTTTAAAAATTTCATTCAAATCACTAAAGATCACTACAAAGATTCGTGGAGTATTATAGAGGCCCCTTGTCTATATAAAAAGATACAATAATAATATTTGCGAAGGTTAAGTGCAGTTTATCCTCTGTATTATCGAAATATCGTAGATTTGTTGTTTCGTTAGATAAAACCATCGTATTTATCAAGGTACTTGATACATTTCTTATTAGAGGATTGAATAGATTGTTGGGTTGCATTTATTTTTGTACTGTTGTTTTTGTCTTGTATAAATATTGTTTCTTTATCCTGCATTATTCAAATCTGAATCATAATAATTTAAAATGAGTGATAATCCTTATGAACTAAATCTTGGTTCCCTTCCACAGTCAAGGGCGAGTTCGCCATCGATTAAATACTGTCAATTGTCAATTAAGGAGACAGAATCCGAATTACAAACGGACCTTTCTACGGGATTGAGTAGCAACCAGGACATATTGAATAGAAGATCACTCCACGGAGTTAACGAATTAAATGGCGAAGAAGATGAAAGCCTTTTCAAAAAGTTTTTGTCAAGCTTCTATGGCGATCCATTGATCTTATTATTGATTGGGTCTGCTGTGATCAGTTTTTGGATGGGTAATGTCGATGATGCTATTTCTATTACTTTGGCGATTACTATTGTTGTTACTGTTGGGTTCGTCCAGGAGTATAGGTCCGAGAAATCGTTAGAGGCATTGAATAAATTGGTTCCAGCAGAAGCAAACTTAACTAGAAATGGTAACACATCAACTGTTTTAGCATCGACATTGGTTCCAGGTGATTTGGTTCACTTCAGCCAAGGTGATAGAATTCCGGCTGATATCAGATTAACCGAATGTACTTACTTAACTATTGATGAAAGTAATTTGACAGGTGAAAATAGTCCAGTGAAAAAGAACCCCAATACATTAAAGAACGACAAGAATGAAATAATACCAATTACGGAGAGAACATCAATTACTTACATGGGTACATTGGTTAGAGATGGTCATGGTTCAGGTATTGTTGTGGCAACAGGATCTAAGACAGAATTTGGTGCAGTTTTTGAAATGATGTCGGAGATTGAAAAACCCAAAACTCCTTTGCAACAAGCGATGGACAAATTAGGTAAAGACTTATCACTTTTCAGTTTCATAGTAATCGGTGTGATTTGTTTAATCGGAATTTTTCAAGGACGCTCCTGGTTAGACATGTTCCAGATTTCTGTTTCTTTGGCCGTCGCAGCTATTCCTGAAGGTTTGCCAATCATCGTTACTGTTACTTTAGCGCTAGGTGTTTTAAGAATGGCTCGTCATAAGGCCATTGTTAAAAGATTACCAAGCGTGGAAACATTAGGGAGTGTCAATGTTATTTGTTCTGATAAAACTGGCACATTGACCCAAAATCATATGACAATTACAAAGATATGGTCACTTGATTTTAAGGGTAGTTTTAACAGTCCATTCTTGGTTGTGGAGAAACTAGATGATAACAGCTTGCATCACCAATTAACTGATAATATGCATAGAATTTTAGAAACTGGTAATATTTGTAATAATGCTAAATACTCAAGTGAGAGTGAAAAGTATGTTGGCAATCCAAGTGACATTGCTTTAGTCGAATGCTTGCCACATTTTGGATTGGAAGATTTGAGAGCAACTAAAGAAAAGTTTTATGAATTACCGTTTTCGTCTAGTAGGAAATATATGGCAGTTTGCGTTCATACTGGTGATATGGATAAGTCTGAGACTTTTGCAAAAGGTGCCACTGAAAAGATTGTTTCGCTCTGTTCAAAATATTATGATGAGAATGGTGATACCAAACCGTTGAACAATGAGATTAAGAAATTAATTTTAGAGAAGTCAGATGCATTGGCATGTGATGGTTTGAGAGTTTTGGGTTTAGCCAGAAATTATTCAAAATTCTGTAACGAAGGTGAAGAAACCAGCGAGCCAAGGAACTTAATATTTTGTGGATTAGTCGGTATGAAAGATCCACCAAGAGCAAACGTTGGAAAATCGATCTCTTTGTTAATGAAAGGTAGAGTACATGTTGTTATGATAACAGGTGATTCTGCTACTACCGCAGTTAATATTGCTAAGCAGATTGGGATTCCAGTTTTAAATGAAAACTCGGTTATGACTGGTGACCAATTAGATAACTTGAATGAAGTAACCTTGGCAGAAGCAATCCACAACATTTCTGTATTTGCCAGAACCACTCCAGAGCATAAGGTTCTAATTGTTAAGGCGCTACAGAGAAGAGGTGACATTGTTGCAATGACAGGTGATGGTGTTAATGATGCTCCTGCATTGAAGTTAGCAGATATTGGTATAGCAATGGGTAAACACGGAACCGACGTGGCTAAAGAAGCAGCTGACATGGTATTGACGGATGACGATTTTTCCACTATTTTATCAGCTATTGAAGAGGGTAAGGGTATATTCTATAACATTCAAAACTTCATCACTTTTCAATTATCTACGTCCATCGCAGCCTTGACGTTGATTGCGTTGGCCACATTCTTTGGGTTACCAAACCCGTTAAATGCAATGCAAATTTTGTGGATTAATATTTTAATGGATGGTCCTCCTGCGCAATCCTTGGGTGTCGAGCCTGTCGATCACGAAGTTATGAGCAAACCACCAAGAAAACGTAACGACAAAATATTGACTGATAATGTGCTCAAGAGAGTATTGCAATCGGCTGCCATGATCATTGTCGGCACTTTGTACATATTTGTCAAGGAGATGACAGACAATGAAATCACGGCAAGAGATACCACTATGACTTTTACATGCTTTGTATTATTTGACATGTTCAACGCATTAGCATGCCGTCATTACTCTAAATCCATCTTCGAAATCGGAATGAAAAACCAGATGTTCAACTTTGCCGTTCTTGGTTCTTTGGTTGGGCAATTTTGTGCAATATACGTACCATTTTTTCAGAAAATCTTTCAAACAGAAGCTTTGTACTTCATTGACTTGGTACATCTTGCTTGTTTGACAAGTTCTGTGTTCTTTGCTGACGAAGCTAGAAAGTACTTCCTCAGACGCAGAAATGCCTACAATAATGGGTTCAACTGCGGTGTCTAATCAATAATAGTTTTATTAATATGCGTTCTACATGTGTCTTATTATATAGCATTTTATATACGTGAATATAGAAAGTCAAGGGTATTCCCATACAATTAATTCGTAAAGCTCGCATTTTGACATATCCGAGTTATTATTTTTAGAGTCATCATCAAAAAAAAAAAAATACAATATGATACTAATTCTGATGTCATTAGTGATACTTATCAGATATAAGTACTAATCAGAAATGGTGTTTAAGTTTACTATAGATAATGTGTTAGAGAAATACATGCTTAACAACCAGACTTATAGACTACCTCGGTATATAAGAAGGTTTTTAGGAGATCATAATCCTAAACCAAGATCTGACTATTGGATATGGCTAGAAATCCTTATAGCGACATTCTGTGGTATAGCATTATTGGAAGGAGTCTTCAAGAGTCATACGGTGTTCAGTAATCATAATGCACCTATGATTATAGCCAGTTATGGAGCAGCTGCTATATTATGTTATAATGCTAGTACGTCACCACTTGCACAACCCCGGAATGTCTTTTTTGGACAGGTTATTTCGTCAGTTATAGGGGTTGGAGTGTCGAAGTTATTTGGGTTGTCCAAACAGGGAGAGTCTCACTATTGGGCTAGCGGTGCCTTAAGTGTGGCTGTTTCATCCGTATTGATGTCGATTTGTAACTGCGTACATCCACCCGCGGGAGCATCGGCTCTCATGCCCTCAATCGACACCCAAATACGGTCTATGGGCTGGTGGTATATACCAGCGCAAATTATATCGTCGTTGTTGATGATAGCAGTGGCATTAATCACAGGGAACATAATCAGGAAATACCCCATGTTTTGGTGGCATGCTGGTTTGCCCCATGAAAAGCCACCTCCAGACGATGACTTGAAACTGGAATCAGGTAGGTCTACAAGCGAGGGTATAAAGTTCACGCCCCATACCCAAACAATTGAAATTAATTGCAATGAGATTCTTATTCCTACCGAGTTAGATTTAACTACATTGGAAATAGAATGGCTCGAAGTGGTCCAAGAGAAATTGATTCAAATGCCTAGTAAAGAAATAGATAAATTTACGTAGATATGAATGTATATTCCGTCAACGCTTATAAATTTCATCCAATGTAACTATTCCACTAAAACTGTCATTCTCTAGTTTCTCGAACAACTTCGATGCGACTTTGTCAGTGGATACTGGAGGTCTAACTAATTTGTTTAAGTACGAAATGTTTTCACCAAGAACACATTGTTTAGCATCATAACCTAACTTTAAGATATTTTTTAATAAGGTACGATTGTTAAAAGAATGTGACAATGATTCATCATACATAAAACCCGGTCTCATCAATATAGCTCGTAAGTTTTCTTTGCACGATAACTCAAATTCGGCTTCCCTCTTGGTATCAATGTAGCCCGATGGGATGAATGGTATCTTTTGATCCGCCGATATGTACACGTAAGATGGGTTATTTGGCTGGACTTTCAAGAATGTGTCGGCCAATATCACCGCTGAATCTCTTTGTATACCCTCGTATGTGTTGTGATTTACCCTCTCCATTGGATTGGGGTGCTTGACCATGTTGGCTAAATTCTGCACATCATTTAAAAAATTAAAATTGGTGTTCATTGTCCTTTTATAATTCTGATTTTCAAAGAGAATACCGATAGAATGTACCACAGAGTTTACATCTTTCAAATTATCCATGTAAGTTTTTGGGTTAAAAATATCGGCCTTTTCCCATTTCACTTCTTTAGCCCATGGGGAACTTATAGCTGGTGGTTTTCCAGAACGAGAAAATGAAGTTACTTGGTATCCCAATTTTATTCCAGTTTCACAGATTTTTTTCCCCAAGAATCCGTTTCCTCCGAAAACTGCTATAGATTTACCAATCGAGGCCATTGTATCCGTATTGTTGTAATTGTATAAGAGCAATATATTATAACTAAGGATTCCGATTTTTCGGTCGTGCGATTTTTTATCTACGATCTTAAAGTGTAAAATATGAGTATTTATTTCATGTTACTATACAAATTGTTTTAATGCTTATAAACTCTTATTGAATGATGCATACTCTTCGTCCTCGATTTCTTCGATGGATAAACGTTTACTTAACTTTGATGCAGGTGATGCGACTGTTGTAGTAGATGCTGTCGATACCGAAGCAGTATCGTTTATTTCAGAGTCAGTCGATTCGGTATCGGATTCTGTAATTAACACAGCCTCTTCATTTCCGTCTTGGGTATTGTGTTCATGGGCCAGGTCGTCTTTTGATTGTGCTTTCTGAGCATATTCCAATGGGACCGAAGCAGAGAAGTGACTCACTAGACGATTGATCTGTTCTCTCTGCAAATCTTCGATCAGTTTTCTTTCTTCAGCTTCCTTAACTTCAGCTTGTTTCTTAGCTTGGGCTTGCTTCTTAGCTACTTCTTCAGAAGTCGGTTCCTCTTTTTTGGTTTGCTCGCATGGTTGGAATCGCAAAGCACCGAAAAAATGATTCAAGAACTCTTGCTTGAATATCTCTTCCTTGGCTCTTTGCTCTTCTTCCCTCCTCTTTTGTTTCGCAGCTTCAACTTCTCTTTGTTTTCGTAACGCCTCATGTTCACCGGTTGCTCTGGTACGCACAGAATTTTGGGTGTATTCCTGTGGAATAGAATTTATCTGAACGAATGCATTGAAAAATTGGTCCAAAAAGTCATTTCTCAATGAGCCTTCAACTTGCTTGACCCTTTCTTGTTGACCTTTTTCCTCTAGCTTTCTCTGTTCAACTCTCTTCTGCTCAGCCCGTACTTCCTCCTTCTCCTTTCTGATTTTATTCAACTTTTCTTGCTTGATTTGCTGCTTTCGTTGTTCTCTCTCAACCCTATCATAGTATTGGCTGAGAGACTCAATATACTCGGAGAAAAGCTGACCCGATATTCTACGTCTGGCTTCTTCTTCTTTTTCTCGATTTTCCTGTATAGCTCTTTGCTCCCTAATTCTCTGTTCTCTTGCTCTTTGTTCTCTAAGTTGTTGTTCTCTAAACTCTCTAAGTTGATATTCTCTAAGCCGTTGCAACTGGTATTCCCTAGCCTGTTGCTCTAATGCCCTTTTCAACTCGTATTGTCTTACATACTCGTTGTACTGGTTCCCTGCATAGTCGTCAACCCCGTATATGAAGCGGTCATCTTGCAATGGATTGATATAGCATAATGAATTGTTGAAATTTGTAGAAAACATTGTATCTTGTATAGCTATTGTGCTTGTATGATTATTGAACTCAAGCGTCCTCCACAACACACCTAATACTTCTATTTAAATACCTATGTGCCCTAAAGATAGAAGGTTCCAGAATTTTCATTTTGCAGCCGATTGTCCCACCAGATTAAATGATTACTATATACGGAATCCGGAACATTCTAGAATGTCCCATAAATAAAACGTTCGCTAGCACCCTAAAATTCTATGAATTTCGACGCAATTTACGATCCTCCGCCTGAACGACGTCCAAATATCGAACCTACCACATTATATCCCAATGGTTTCGGTGGGATCGGGCCGTTTGCCTTGGTTCATCCTTTTATTAATAAAAAATAAGTAGTCATAGCCCAAACCACGTGACCGAATATTACGGTTACAAAATTTTCTGTTTCTGTAGATCTATAATTAGTTGAAACATACTAGATTACATGAAAAAGGGCATTACAGGCGTATAGAACGGCAAGTATACCTCAATGAATAACAGAAATAAGTTAGCGACATTGCTAGTTGTCGGTTTTATAAGTACATACTGTTTGGCCAGGTATTCTGGGATCTTTGATAATTATGATCCGATAGTGAAGAGGGCCGATGAGGCCGATGAGGCTGGTTTGGATGGGAATGATGACGATAAAACTTACAACAGCACATTGAGCTCGATATGGAGCAGCCCGCCGGGCACTTCAGGCACAGATACGTCCTCGTGGCGTGTGACGTCGTCATCGCAGTCATTTTCGTGGTCGGACCTGGGGAGCACAAGAGACCTGTGGCAGTCGGTTAACAGTTGGAATAGTCCCACGAGCAGTGCAATGTCAAGTCTGAGTTCGACACAGCAGTCGAGCCTGAAGGCCACGAGCAGCTACGTCGGTGGCGACACATCACAGATAGACGTGTCATCGAGCCCGCAGTCGCAGACATCGGACGTCGCTACGTCTACTGACGGAGAGGCGCTGGAAACGTCACAGGACGCATCGTCATCGACGGCCACCAACAGTGACACCCAGTCATCGGTCACCGTGGGCCAGACGGTGTCGACTAACAGCAAGGCAGGGGTGATCCAGACGCTCCACTCGGAGAAAAATGGCAAGACGGTGGTGGTGACGCGGACGTCGATGATTCAGGCCAGTAGCACGCCCACGTCGTCGTCATCGTCGACCAACAAGGACACGAACACCGGGGGATTGTCCCAGACCAACAAGATCGTTGTAGGAGTCGTTGTGGGGGTAGGGGGTGCCATTCTCTTGGCCATTGCAGCCCTCATCTTCTACTACATGAAGAAACGCAATAACCGGGTCGAAAACAACTCCTGGACGTTCTGGCGCAAAAACGAGAAGGGTGGTAACGATGATTTCTTGAACGGAGAACTAGGTGTCAGGGACAGAAATATCAACCAGGGTTCCAACTTCTAACTCTAAATAAAATAGCATAGTTTTTAGTTCTCCAATATATTTATACTTTATTTATGGTCCCCGTAACCGCATCGCTCGCTGTATCCTGTCGTTACATCTCTTGTCCACGCCTGACTTCTGGTCATCATATCGTGTCTCTGCTGAGTGTCACCGATAATAGATGCGTACTGAGGGCCATCAACACTTTCTCACCTCTTTCAAGACCTCCATGACACCTCCATGCACCAACAGCACACCAATACCAACATCTTCTGACTCTCCGTACACTATTCGCGGCTACTGGGGCTACTGGGGGCTCACGAATATCTCGCTTGAGGCACTGAGGCGTCACTACTGAAAGTGTCTATATTTGTAGTTCTGGTCTCCACTACGCATAAGTCCGTCCACTTTCGTCTACTTAGTCCGTGTGTGTGTGTATGTCTTGATCGATATCGAGGAGCAATATTAGAGGCGTTTTGTACATTGCTGTTTTCCTCCTGCTCATTCTCAACAAATTATTGGTTCGTCGCTCCATCGCTCTATGTCTGACGCCATTTTTGGTCCGTTCACATGTTTCAAAATCTCCATGGATGTATTTGTGAGCGAATGTCGGCCCCAAAGTGTACCAAACAGTGTCTTTTATGCCAGCCTCTATTCGTAGAACATCAATTTTAAGTTTAAGCTTTGTTCGCATACATATGTAATACGCACAGTTTTTCAAGCAAAGTATATGTGAATTCCATTAATAGCAAACACTGTTGTCTAGATGGAAAGGATTACAATCGTTTTGCTTTCCGGATAGGCCAGCGAGTAGGATGAAGGACGATGCCCGCAAGTGTCAAAAATCGGACTTCCGTGCATATTCTCAGAGTGGATATCCCAATTTAGGAAATCGTAATTATTTCAGTTCTAAGACATACAGAAGATGGAATTCAGATTCGGCACAATTGTAAAAAAAATTACATTAATAATAGAACAAGCAATAAGCCTTAAAAGATAGAGATTATTTTGTGTAAACGGTATTGGCTGCATCGTGTTATGGTTGGAATAGCGGACATATTGAATCATAGTGACGACAATGACGACTCAAAAATACCAAATGACGATAATTTGCTGGAGATACACACACGAGGTGTGTCTTCGAACATGGCTGAGGCTGCAGATGGAATAGCAGATGAGATGGCGGACAGAGTGGCGGAAAGGGTGACAGCAGCCAGATGGTCGAGGAACATCCCCCGGAGCAAAATCAGTAAAAGGCACTTGGCAAACAAGAATTTGGTGCAGATTTCGATCCGACGGAAATCGACGAGTCGAAAAAGCATATCGTCGGAGAGCACACTGGGCGTGGGAAACATCTCGAAACTACATTTCAAGTACTTGGAGGCAGGATTGAGAGTGAAGCTCACGATGGCCCCGTCGATTTTCTCGTTGTACAACTCGCTCATGCCTCACACCAACCAGAAGCAGATATTTACATTGTGCGACGGAAAGATGGTTCTCGACGATATCTCCAAAAACACTGACCGAGTGGCATCGGGCACAGCTATTCTGGGGCGAAAAATGGCCTCAAAGTCGTTGCAGTTGATCGACAATAACCTCGTCAATTTGGCCGGGTACTCCAACAAGGTGTTGCAGACATTCCGCGTCAAAAAGGACCAGGAGAAAACCGACGTGGGGAATTATTTGCCAACATTTAACTCCTTGGACACGGCTGTCAGTTCGCTTTTTGGCATCAATGAATATACGTTGGTCAGGGTGACGCGATCGACATCAAATGACCAAGAAGGTTCGGTATTGTTGAAGTTGGAAACGGCAAAACCAGGCGACTACTCACTAATAGATGACAGCGATTTTGCAGATGAGATGGTCCACAGCATTGGCAAGCTTAACGATACGCCAAATAATTTATTCATCAAAAAAATCGTCGCTAGACCTAGATACAAATCAGATATGAAAATATTCTTAATTCCTAATATCCAGAACACCTCGTTGTACGTAGACAACAGAATGTTTGAAAGAGATTTAATCAACGGAATCATCAATGTCGATGTACTGCGCTCCGCAAAGTGCATTTCTTGCACTTTCAAGTTTGATCACATATTAGATCTGTATAAAAATTTATTGTCCTTGACTAAGTTAGACGAAGAACATAATGATAATGAACGAGACACATAAATGAAAAGGAGTACGAATACGTTTTGGCTATTGATGATTCTAGTTAATTCTGTAATATCGTTAGTCATGAAGGTGCTCTTTTGGTTGTTGAAATTTTTGGATACGTCTAACATTATTTACATCCATTCCACAAGCCATCATAGTAGCATATAACCAAATTTTTATCTTCTCAAAATCGGCGTGAAAATCGTCCATAATAGCATTCATATGCGCCGGTGCCAGTAGTATAGAGGTTTAAAAATCCATTTTTACTATTAGTAACATTCATGCATTATCCTTTCGTGACAAGGAACCCAATGTTCATTGTAACTAACGAGGTATTCTAGTATGTTTGGAGTCGATTGATTCATTAAATAATAATTTGTTTTATAAACTTTGATAATACTTTGGACACCAGGCTTCATATGTACAATAATAGATTAATATATTACTAACATATAACTTGAATTTATAAAGACCATTTATTTGATTGCATAACGGCTACATATGATTGTAGTTATAATCAATCATATACGCCGTTATGTAGGCCGTTATTTACGCCTCTTGTGAAAAGCATTTTGACGTTTATTGTACTGAATATTTTGGCTAAATCCTAAAATCTGGATTCTTGTTGGGTCATTTTATCCTCCATGATTAGGTTATCGACACTTGACAATATCGGTCAATAACATTCAAGCATAGCTGTGATTGCTTATATACTAAACGTTCAGAATGTGGTTTACGACAATCAAGTTAGTTTTGCGACTATTCCTCAAGAAATTACAACATCAAATTTTTTCTTTAATGGTTTTCTACAATTCAATTGCAATAAGTAATAAATATTTAATACATAATATTATAAATGTCATATCAGACGCTTAAGGAAACGGATTTGTCATTAATCAAATGTTTATAATTTTTTAATGCATTAGCTACATCTTTGTTAACAAATTTCTCGGTTTGTTGTGGAGCTCTACCAACGAAAGTTGATGGGTCCAATAAAGTTTCTAATTCATTCCAGATAGGCTTGAAGTATTCAGTGGCCCGAACTCTTTGGATTAAATCATTATCACCACCTTCTTGCTTAACGACGGCACTCGCCTGGTGGGATAAGACTCTGATTTCCTCGTGACATTCTTGTCTAGACTCACCCTTTTCGACCATTGCCATGATAATATTTTCAGTGGCCATGAATGGTAATTCAGAGTTAATTCTTCTTTCAATAACCTTTGGATATACGACCAAACCAGAAGAAATGTTGGTCATAGTGGATAATAAAATGTCAGCAGTTAAGAATGCCGATGGAAGAGAAATTCTTCTAATGGCTGAGTCGTCTAAAGTTCTTTCAAACCATTGAACAGAAGCTGTTTGAATAGCATCATTCAATAGACCTCCCATGTGCCTCGCTAAAGAACAGACTCTTTCACATCTCATTGGATTTCTTTTGTATGCCATAGCTGATGAACCAATTTGTGACTTTTCAAAAGGCTCTTCGATTTCTTTCAAGTTAGCTAATAATCTGATATCGGTAGCAAACTTATGAGCCGTAGCACCTAAGGAGGCTAAAGGCGACAAAACATCGATATCGATTTTTCTCGAGTAGGTTTGACCTGTGACTGGGTAAACATGGTCGAAACCTAATAATTCTACAACTCTTTCATCCAATTGTTCGACTTGGTCATGGTTACCATGGAACAAGGATAAGAATGAAGCTTGGGTACCAGTGGTGCCCTTAACACCTCTTAATCCGATATCATTTCTAGCTCTTTCCATGTTTCTCAAATCCCACAATAATTCTTGGATCCATAATGTAGCTCTCTTACCAACAGTGGTCAATTGAGCTGGCTGGAAGTGAGTCCATCCCAAAACTGGCAAATCCTTGTATTTCAATGCGAATTCGGACAACCTGTTAATAACGTTGACCAATTTTGGAATCAAAATGTCATAAGCATCTCTCAAGAAAATCAAATCAGCATTGTCAGTAACGAAACATGAAGTGGCACCTAAGTGGATGATACCAGCAGCATCAGGGCATGTCTTACCGAAAACATGAACATGGGCCATAACGTCGTGTCTGACAATAGCTTCTTCCTTGGAAGCAGCTTCAATTTCTTCATCAGTGATTTCTAAATGTTTCTTCATTTGTTCGATAGCCTTATCTGAAATCATATCTAATCCGACTTCTTTTTCTGCAATAGCCAAGTTGAGCCATAACTTCCTCCAGGTTGAGAATCTATTTCTCAACGAAAAGATCTTGGACATTTCCTCAGACGCATATCTAGAGGATAAAGGTGTAGAGTATTTATCGTTGGCTGACATAGTGTTTCGAATTGTCAAATAGAGTCTATTTAAAGTGGAAAACCGTAAAGAAGGTCTACAAAAATATCTTACAATTATTTGATTAAATTGATATCGCAAATTATTATTGCTTGACTCGGACGCTCATCTCGCGAAATTTGACTCTATTACCATCAATCATATTTCCAGATAATATATACTAATGTGATACATCGGTGATAGTATATTCAACTACACCTTGTTGCTGACAAAGGCCATGTCCGAGGGATGTACTAGCCATTGGCACTAGCATTATAAATTTTGTTAGCAATAAAACTGCTGCGAAAATGTGGGTCGTTATCTAAACACCACATCCGTATAAGCGTAGGTGACTGGGTGTCAATTCAAGTATATGGCATCAAAAATTCACTTGGAAATAGGAAGATAAGCGTCAATTGTCCACTTTGGTTGCATCAGAACCATTTGGCTTCCGAACCATTGACAGCGTCGTTTCCAGGTCCTGTGTGCTCTCCTAAATACACCCACGATACGTCGCTTACAAGCAATTGGCAACACCGTTCTTCCAGTATATTCATCTGATTCACTAATGGCTGTGCCGGTCCAGCTACTCGATACGACCCAAGTTGTTTTCATTTTCGTCCACGCCCAAGGCCTCGTCATTATTGTTATCATTTTCGTTATCTGACTCGTCGTTGCGTCGTTGTTCTTCGTCGTTCTTCAAGTTCTGGTCCTCCTCGTACTGCAAAAACAATGAGTATACCGCTCCTTTGAATAACGTGTACACAAGCCCAATCTTCATCTCCAAATTTCTCAAATTGTCCAATAACTTATCGGCAGATCCGCTGTTAGTAGTATCAGTTCCATCCTCTGACGATGAACTCTTGCCCAAAGGGTAGTTGTTTTGGTTTGTAGTTGAATTTAACTGTTTCACCTCACTTGATAGTGTGTTCAATTGTACAGCCAATAATTGGTATTGAGAAAGAATCTGCGCCTCGATCGGCGAAAGCAACGTCGACTTCGTGTAGTCGGTAGCATATATATCCTTGCGTGCCATGATACCCGTAGCCTCACTTTCTGGCGTTATCAGAGTGGTTTGTTGATATTTATTGATTAGTTTTATATCCCGATTATATAAAATTTCAATATAGATTATGTAACCAAAAATAGAGGTCTTTAAACAATAAATTTCAATCCAAACTGGTAGCAATTGTAAGAACGAAGACAATTTATTAGTTAAAATACGACGACAGCGTATTAATAATAGCTGAATATAGTCCAATTGGTATTAGAGATGTCGACATTTCCCAATGGAGAAAACCAAGCTGCAGAACGCCCTGGTGTTAAAGCAGATGATGCATCGAAAGCTACACCAGTGACCAATACAACTGTGGCCCCAGAAGTGAAGAAGAAGAAGTTAATCAAGAAACGGCCCGGATCAAGTAAATTGAAATATAAGACATGGGAGTTTGGGCATATATTCACGATTGTTTTCGGAATGATTACGTTTTTTTTTCAGGTTTTCCTTTTGCCAAATAAATGGTACATCAATTCGATTTGCTACCGGTTGTCATTGATCGGATCCATGGTTGCATTGACCGCTACGTTTTCCCACAAGTTCGGTATCAGGCTATTACCACCATTTTCCACTTTGTTTGCCCAACAGAACTTTCAGTACTTGGTGTTGGCGCTCTTTTGGTGCTTCACGTTTAAGTCGATTTTCAAGATCATCCCGTACTTTTTGATCTCGTTATTGCAGTTGTCGTCGCATAAGAAAATCAATGCTGTTATGAAGTACCTGGCCCAACTTGCTTCGTTCATTGCCTACGACGAGTTATTTTTGATTTTCTACTTGTTCCTCAGAACCATATTCTTTAGAAACACATCGGGATACCAGTTAAGTGCGTTTTTAATTTTCTACTGGTTGAGAATCTTATACAATAAGGAAACTGGTAATTTGTTCAGATCGATTGTTGCTCGCGCCGATGGTAAGATCTCGTCGGTGAAAAACGAGAAGGTACATCATTACTGGTCTAGAATCAAGCAGTTTTTGGAGCTTAAACAATCTCGTAAGTTTTAGATTGTGCCGTTGAAACTTATTTTATGCCCTAATTAGAGGTCGGTTATGTTGATGATGATTGCATCAATTTTAGATTCATGAATTTTACGCGTTTGATGGTTTTCCAACCAATTATTTATAAATTATAGTTTTAAATCGATACTATAATATTTTATTGTCCGATTCTTTATCATATATACGTATATTATGTTATTAACATCGTATTGAAAAATGTATCGTTGTTCACGTGGTGCACAGAAATTCGGCCTCACTAAAATCGAAGCTTAAGGGAAAACTAAACTTCTTTAAATATCACCATTCTTAATTCAATTGAATACTCCCAATAATTTCAGTAGAGTCGACTCCTGTAATTAGATATGTCTGCACCAAAAGTTTACCAATTAGGCCATGAGTCAATCAAAGACCATGTTTTTTCGCCAAATCGTCAATTATTGGCCATTACTAAGCTGAATACTGTTGAAGTTTATCAAACATCGTCAAATTCATCAAACAAGCCACAGTTAGTCGCCATATTGAAGGGACATGATAAAACTGTAACTTCGGTTGATATTTCGCCTGATGGATCTAAAATCTTGACTTGTTCTCAAGACAGGAATGCGTTAGTCTGGCAATATGATCAAGCTGAACAAAAATACAAGCCTACTTTAGTTTTATTGCGTATAAGTAGAGCAGCCACAGTATGCAAATGGTCGCCATTAGGCAACAAGTTTGCTGTTGGATCATCCGATAGAATTATTGCTGTTTGTTACTACGAAGAAGAAAATGATTGGTGGGTATCCAAGCATTTGAAAAAACCATTAAAATCCACTATCACTAGCTTGGACTGGCACCCAAATAATACCTTATTGGCTAGCGGTTCGACCGATGGACATGCCAGAGTTTTTTCCGCTTACATTAAAGGGTTAGATGAAAAACCTGAACCATCAGTTTGGGGATCCAAATTGCCATTCCAAACATTGTGTGGTGATTTTGTCAACGAAACTGGTGCATGGATTCACGATGTCTCGTTCGATCCTTCTGGAAATTCATTGGGATTTGTATCTCATGACTCTTCTCTTACGATTGTGTATCCAGAAGGCGAAGGCTTACCACCAAGAGCTATTCTTAATGTTAAGACTAATTACTTGCCTTTTAAGTCTTTAGTCTATTCAAGTGAGAACAGAATCTTCGTGGGTGGTCACAACTGTAACTTGATTGCCTTTCAAGGGGATGAGAGTGGATGGGAAGAAGCTTTCAAGGTAGAAAAACAAAAGGATTTAATCAACGACACCCCAGGAACACAAGATGAAGGCGAAGAAATTTCATCCCATGATGCACTCAATATGTTTAGACAGTTGGACTTGAAAGGAAGAGTCAACAAGCCTAGTGCTAAGGGTTCTGGTAAGGTTTTGAGTACCATTCACCAAAATACCATTGCAAGCATCAAAACCTACAGCGACAATCAAATTAGTACTTCTGGTGTTGATGGAAAGATCGTTATATTTACTATTTAGTTCTACAGAACAAGTCCAATTGTGAAGTATATTCAATATATATAGTATAATAAATATATGGATCTAGAAAGTTAGTATTCTGTTTACTTGTAACAAACAAAAAAACAATTAAATATTTTATGTCAGATTTTTGAGCTTTGGTAAGGGTTATCTTCAGGTATTTTTGGTTCAGAAGCAGAACTGAAAAGTAAGTTTATCATCATAAAAATAAATAATTGCGTGTCTTGAATATGTACTTACACTATAATTCCTAAACCAGTTAGTACTAATGCATATGGATTTAATTCAAAGGAATTTTCACTCTTTTAAGGTCAGATGGTGATGCATGTTTTATCCATGGCTCAGGATTCACCGGATTGAATGTTGTGTAACAATCATCATAGAAAAAGTTGTAATCCTTTAGATATAAGATTAAACTTACTAGTTTTATGTTAGAATACTATTTTTCTCTCACGAGTTCATACCAGTACAACATATCCCAGAGTATAAATCATAAACGAAGAATTCCTAAATTTATTTTTGTCTTGCATATGCATCCTCAGTCATTTGTTATATCATTGGGTTTAATCATGATATTGTGGACATGTTGTCATTGTATTTTCTTGAAAAAACGTCGAAACATACCAATACTTCAATCTATCGTGGTTGACTTGTTGTAGTAAGCATTTATTATAGAGTTGGAAAATTTTTTTTTCATTTGGACTAAGGTCGACTAACCTGTTCCGGGTAATCTCAAGTAGGAAATCTGACTCTTAGGGTTACACAGTATACTTCAATCATCAGATGAACTAACGATCCATTTATGACCCATATGGTGCCATAATAGCCATTGTAGTAGTTGGATTTAAAACCAATTTTTCAAAAATTGGGAAAATAAGGTCCTATTTCAAAAGTCCGTATTCCGTTTGCACCCAAACACCGATATGCCAAAATAATGAATCATATTTCCTTGACAAGCCCATTGAAGTGTCCATGGGTAGACGGCACTACGGATAGTAGATGTAGCTGTAGGTCATATACAATTACAAAATTTCTCGTTTTTAAAAAATTGTTGGCACAAGAATAGCCACGAGAAGGTGAGAAGAGCATCGATAATTATGTGAATTTGTTTTCGTTCAGATAAAACGCTTATCAATTAGATAAACATAGAATAATAGCATGTCAGACAATAATTTCAGTCATGGCTTGACCGAACGAGATCTACTTTTGACCACTGCACCAAAGCCAATAAACACGTCAGATGTGCCAAATGACAGAGTTAATGTTGGTTTACCAAAATCGCCATCAACTTCAGCCCTTTTCCACAAATATTCGCCAAACCAGAATTCTAATATCAAGGGTGGGTCACAATCTGTGCGGAATGATCACGGAGACGATAAAATGGGCAGAAGTACTGCTTCGGCTGACATTCACCGTCAGGGATCAGTCA
Organism: Debaryomyces coudertii; assembly: GCA_030564605.1. Taxonomy (NCBI): domain Eukaryota; kingdom Fungi; phylum Ascomycota; class Pichiomycetes; order Serinales; family Debaryomycetaceae; genus Debaryomyces; species Debaryomyces coudertii. Next base: position 393,034 of record JAKTYF010000003.1, read on the forward strand.
GTCATCCGGTACCTCCATTATTTCACAGATTGATAAGTGGACATTATACTGTTACGAATCCCAACTTAGGAGTAGGGCTTGAATATGGAAATTTAAATTCGAGCAATCTAAATCTTAATTCAAGTGGGATATTAGAGAGCAATGCTAGTATTTATTCCGTTCCTGACCTCGAGGAACAACAACGAAGATTAAACGTGTTGACAAGTATGAGACCTCAAAAGTTAATTGGGAATTACAAAAATTTGACGAATTGGATGGATAAGTGGAAGCCGGATATACCCAAGGTTAAGAATAAAAAGGTAAGAAAATATTACGAAGACCAAAATTATTTGATTGAAAGGTTTCAAGAGATTGATAATTTATTGGATTACGGTAAAATTCACATTAACATGCTCTCTAATTATAGTCACTCAGAGGTTCGTAAGAATAACAAAGATACTATTGAAGAGTCACCGGAGAACCGAGGAGGGACAAAGATAGACTCGAATAAAGCCAGCTATAATTCTATGACATCCCATCGCTCAAGATTTAATGAAATTCCTGGTAATGTGGAAACTGAAGGTGCTCACTTTTTGGGCTACAACCAAGAAGAAACATCAAAAAACGTTTTATTTGCAATAATGGTCAATTTCTTCGTTAACTTTATATTGTTGATTGGCAAAATTATTGTATGCATATTGACAGATTCTATTTCTGTTGTTGCATCGTTAGTTGATTCGATTCTAGATTTTCTTTCTACGTTTATTATCTTTATTGCTAATAAATTGTCTACTACAAAGACGTGGCGGACCCAACACGCGTACCCAGTTGGCAGATCAGGTTTAGAACCATTAGGTGTGTTGATTTTTTCGGTTATTATTATAATTTCATTTTTTCAAGTTGGACAAGAATCGTTTAAAAGATTATTTTTAAGTATACCAGAAGATAGAAAGGCGGCTCTGATAGGACAAGCAGCAATTCTGATCATGTCGATTACTATATTGTGCAAGATAGGTTGTTGGATATGGTGTTCCAAAAGTAAATCAAGCTCTGTTCAAGCTCTTGCACAAGATGCTATGACTGATATAGTATTTAATTTTGTCTCCTTAGTGATGCCAGCTACTGGTCATTATCTAGATATATGGTGGCTTGATCCGTTGGGAGCCTTCTTGTTATCTGTCTATATCATAGTGTCTTGGAGTAAGACTGCTTTTGAGCATATTGAAAATTTAACGGGCGCAGTTGCAAGTCCATTGGATTATAAGGTGATATTGTACTTATCCTATAGATTTGCGGAATCTATTAAGCAAATTACATCCTTAAAGGTCTACCATGTTGGCGACAATTTAAATGTTGAGATAGACTTGGTCTTCGATAACGAAGAATTTAACTTATCATTAACGGATGTGCATGATATTGCTGAGGCGCTACAGTATGCAATCGAGACTTTACCAATGGTGGAGAGAGCATTCGTACATATAGATTACATGGAGGGTAATTTCAGGGGCCACTTGAAATAATACATCTCTGTTTTGTAAATTAGATACTATTGAATACAAATTTCTACAAAGAAAATCGTTTTACATTAATGCAAGAACAAGAGCACCTAATGTTACTCCAAAAGGAGCGTAATAAATATTGGCACCAGAACCAGCAATTGAGGAATCAGAACCAGAATCAGACGACTTACTGCCGGAACCAGAAGACTTAGAACTGAATCCTGACTTACCACCAGATCCACCACCAGATTCATCAGATCCACCACCAGATTCAGACGTCTTGCTTCTGGAACCTGTGGATTTACCACCGGAAGGCTTAGAACTAGATCCCGACTTGCCACTAGGTCTATCACCCGATCCAGATTTAGTCAGTGCAGAATCTGACCCAGAAACTCCTGTCATTCCTGGAACCTCCGAAGGGAAATTAGCAAACCCACCACCTATTCCACCAACAGAAGTGGCCCAATTAGCGTAAGACGTAAACCACGGCTTGTTGGTAATATCAGTATATTTCTCATCACTGAAGTGCACAATATTTGAATACCATGGCCTGTTTGTAAGATCGTGGAAGATCGATTGATATTGCTGTAAGTGTGTGTTATGAGTTCCAAATTGATCAGCGATGTCTGTGGCATAACTATTTCGGTAGTCTGTTAATGCTCCCAAATAGTCAGTATTATCTGCAGCAAGAACATTTGCGGCATATGCGGCGATAATTAAGCCTGTTGATAATCTCATTTCGTATTATAGTAATATGCTCTCCCATATCTAGATATATTTCGAATGACTTTCACTTCATTTATATATTTTTCAGTATATTGGCCTTTACAAGACCCAAATCCCCGCTTGCCCCTACAATTATATCTGTGTCATCCAATATACTGAGTACAAGATACTACATTATCTGTTGTTCGCAATAGTCGAGCTTTTTCTTTTTATGACCTGAAGATTATTCATTCATGTAACATTGGGTAGTATTACCAGGAATAGAAGCTTCTGACTCCAATTTTATATTAGTATAGGTCAAACTACTCAATTGACTGTTTGTCGATTCTCAAAGTGTATATGAATGTGGTACCTAAAGTTGGTAAGAGTGACTTTTCTTTGTATGCAGGAAAACACAACATGTTTTACGAGATGAGAATGTGTTCGTATATGCCTCTTATAAAGCAGAAAACAATACTGAACAAATAACAGATCTTCAAATAACACGTGTAGATAGCTGGCTCCTATCCTTCGGTTATAGGCAGTTTGTTTAGTGTGTATCTTATCCCAATTTCGTATTTGGATATTATGTCATCGTTGTCCTGCTGAATTGCGTGAAACTTTGCAAGTAGAAGGTTAATATCGTTTTGGACTGTATCTAGATTACGTATTTCAAGTAGCAGTTTCAGCTTCTCGATTGGGCTTAAACGGGACAAGACTTTTAGCAAGAGGATTGTAGTGAAGTAGAAGCAGAAATGGATTTGGTCGGACAAATATGCAAAGTACGCATCACTATCAATAGCGTTCACGAACTTGAGCAACTGACATGCATGTGCTATCATGTCGAATAAACACTGATTGTCGCAATAACGAAGAACAATGTCAACGTTATCCTCGTCGAATATGTTATATTCCTGACATTTGACAGCCTCTATCAACGTGGACTTGCAGAAGGAGTAGGCGTAATTTGCGATTAAGCAGCAAAAATGGTAGCATAGTTCGACAAACTGCAATGCCGGTTGGTTAAATATGTATTCCCATTGATTGTACCATGCGTTCATATCTTCCTTGGTGGAAAAGTAATTCATATCACATTCTTCTAGATTAGTAGTGGTGATGTCATTCAAACTCAGTTGAATATAATTGTACGTGATTATCAAAATACCTATCTCGCTGACCATTCGTCCATCAAAATTGGTCGAGCTGGGTAAACTAAGTGTCGCAGTGCAGTAATTTAACCTGTAATCATCCACAACACACATTCGCCCTGAAAAGATGCAATTGATCAAATGGACTAATGTAAGATGATTGAAGATTCTTAGGGTCGTTAATGTTTGGTAGTCTTCGCTGTCTATTTTGTCGTAAAATATGGTGAAAGGTAATTCTACATTATTAATGTTTTTAGGCCTCTGCAATAATGATCCAAATGCAGATTTTGATACAAATGTAGTTAATCCTATACTTGAAAGATACCACGCATCTAAATTCAATTCATTTAGAAAATTATCGTCATTGAGTTCAAGGCTCATACGAGACGAAGCAATTGATGATAATGACATGGAATAGATTGAAAGAATAACCAAAGCCTGTAAGAACTCTATATCGCCATTATTGATATCAGTTTGCTGAAAGGAAGTGTACTTCAGTAAAGAATTGTTCAATTCCGTCACTAACTGCTTGACCAACAATCTATAATTGGATTTCTTTTTATTGAGAATTTCAAGATGTGTGACATTCATTCCCTTGAACAGGTACCTTAAAGATAAGCAACAGCATGTAGTTAATAGCAAAGGCGACTTACTCCGAATCCTTTCAACCAACACATCAGTTGGTGTATTTGACGGAAACAGTACCCACCTACCATAATTTCTTCTGAATTTGTTAACTAAATCAATTGCTTCTGCTTCGGTCAATAATCCCAAACTTATAATATCCTCTTTCATTTTACAAGATTGATTCTTGTTTGAGGTTCTCTGAATTGTAGATAAACTTAGCAAATTCGAAATTGATCTCGGAATATTTGAAGTCCCAGTTTGATTACAGATTATGGAAAATGGTGCAGCCTTGAATGAATATTCTGGACATTGAAATGAAGGTCTTGAATCTGAATCAACTAGTGATTCAATTTCAGATGGAATGTTGCTACTCATGTTTGACGATTCATTTCGTTTCGATATTTTTGACCGGTGAGAGTTTGAGTTTGAAGCAGTATTTGGAGTCTTTCTTATTGATGCGGCAGCCTCAAGCAAAAGCCTGGTATCGTGGTTGTTAATTACACTGTTCCTATCATTAGATTTAAGGATAGATAACACTTCGTTGACTCCATCATATATTAAGTCGAGTTTATTTGTTTGATCATCACCAATTACATCGTTAGCTTGTGTAGACGGTGATTGAGTGGAGGCTGGACACTCACGAAAGGAGCATTTCTTATTAAAAAACTGACATCTGGAACATGATACTTCATCAATATCGGACTTGAAACACCTGGTTTTTTGTTTTCGACATAAATCACAAGCTTTAGGTGTTCGAGTGGCCTGCGCAATTTTCCGATTATTAGTTTCCATGAAATTATTTGGTCCTGTAGTGTCTTTCAGATTCACCTTTCGTTTTTTTGATTGCTTCTTAGACACTTTGTCATGGTCTTCTTCACGTATTTTGCTACTCATATTGACATCTTTTTTAACTTGACTAAGATTTGATGTTAGATAGTACATTGATATTTATTTCGCGTTATCAACGAAAAAACTAAAAACGCATAATCATGATCCCAATGGAAAACAAAACGAAATATAGATTTGAATACACATACGGAAAAAGAGCATCCACCATGACGTAAATTAGAATAGTTATGAAAAAGGAAACAAAGTAATTGTATAATAGTTACTTAAATTCAAATATCTATAAGCGTAATTTTTCATAGTTCTAAAGAAATTATAACCGGAAAAATTTCAGATACTTAGGGAAAAGTTCCTGTAGCTGTATCAAAATATTCCCATGTCATATATGACTAACTTTTACTGTGAGGATTCATAGTGCATTCGATGACTTGATTTACTTACCAACTAAATTCGTCCCTCAATGGCTGCGAAAAATGAAACACTAATATCGCTGAACTCATATATTATGAACTCTTCATTATGCTTTGTTTGAAAAAACTACAGAACGGTTGGACATTGTTTAAAACAGTTCATATAAGGCATTCATACTATATGTTTATTTATGTTTTTTTTTCATCTTTTCATTTCTTTTGTATCAGTTCATTTGGCTTGTTCATGATCGGCGACACCAACATCACATAATTATTTAGGTGCAACAAAAGTCTCTTATGTTTCGTTTCATAATTTTTTAATCTTATAGCATATTCCAGCTTTAGGACATCAGTAATGGAATTAACTGTGCAGTTATGCACATAACTCATACCCTATAGACCTTGTCTTTATATGGGTTAATGGGACCACCTATGGAACAATCAAACTACAGAATTAAAACCTCAATTGAGTTATCACTGCAGATAAAATACACCTAATCATTGGCTCATTCATAAGGTTCAAAAGATTCAAATGTAATCCCACTCCTGAGGATCCTGTTTTCATGCTGTCAATTAGTGTCCTTAAGATTAGTATAACAATCTTGCTAATGTCAATTTCGCTTGAACGAACAGTTCGTGAACCTAAACATGTGTTGTTGAGTACATACTGGGGTGTCAATTATTTATAAATCAACTTGTGAAATGAATTTACTAGATATCTTATGAAAATTTGGTGACTAATTATCCAATTCTTTTCATTGAAAAGTAGATTTTAAAATCATTTATACACTTTCCATTTTAATTCTATAAGTATGTAAGATTATCACAGCACTGCACCATTTCATGGCATCCTGGTGTGTGAAGTATTTATATTAACTATAATAAAAGTAGAACTAAATTTAAAAAACTAATTTACCACGATGATGGAAATATGAGACTGTATATGCTACATGAATGAACAAACAGTAAGTTGTATTTGAAAGACTGTCGTATATTTTTAAAGTATCTTATATCGTATAGATTCTGATTCGTTTGTTTCTAAGATCAAGTCCATTTCAATTATTCGAACGCCTCTGTTCATCAATAAATGACTGAAATCAAACATGCCTTTGTAGGACAAGGTTCCCTTATCAATCTGATTTTTATCTCTTACCTTGAATTCACCGGAGAAGAGTACATCATATCCTTTATTTGTATTTATATGCTTATTACGTTCACTCATGCTTTTAAGCTCTTTAATATTTTTCTCCACAATTGACCCTCCTATCGATTCGTCTGTGTTGATTCTATCTAACTTCAACCCTGCCAGTACCAATGCATCATTTATTATTGAATGGAAGTTGATCAGTTTAATAATCCAGCTCATATTTATGGATGAGATACCATTATTGCTTTCCATATTGATTTGAAGTCCTGATACAGTCGGATATTTTGTTTCGACCCATATTTTGAATTTACGAATGTCAAGTTCGATGCCTAATGGCACTTTAAACATCTTTCTTATGCTGCTATTCAATGATAATTCTTCTAGTACCTTATACTTGATATTATCATTTACTAAGAGTTTGATAAAGTTATCAATATCGGAGAAATCATTAGTCAAGTTTTGTTGATTCATCTCTACCAAAGAGTAGTTATAATACTCCTTATCTATGTATTTTAAATCTTTGGGAAACGAGTATGTACTCTTAGTTAGCCACTTGAAATTAAACCATAACGGAAGGAAAATGACCCTGTCATTACCATCCTGTTTGAACTTAACGAACTGTATTATCACATAGGCTCCCACTGTCAATGAGCTTGTGCAAATTATAAGTAACAAAATTGTTCGAAATGGTAATTTTCTATTATCTCTTGAGCCACCATTTATGAATCCCACATTATTTTGCAAAGTGGATCTTATTACGTGTTCTCTTATTAATTGATCATATTTTTTCCTTTCAAATTCCTGTTTTAGATTCTGCTTTGAAGAGTAATATTTCCTGCTTGTTATCAATGAACTCCTTTTGGTACAAAAATTATTATATGTCCCGTTCGTTCGGAATGTTCTAATACTAGGTTTACGCAATGACAGGACGAAGTTTAAAACTTTGGAAGAATACATAGTACCGTACCCGATCATAAGTATCAATAATGATGTAGAAATGACTATATTGAAACCACTCCCATAAAAATGTCAGATCTATCAGATCCCGTGATAGTTTGCCGCTTAACTGCCTAATCTGCAAAAAAGTATGATATGTCTAATTGTCCATAATATTAACTAAACGTCTATAAAATTATAATACAATTACATGATTGTTTAATCTTCATCTTCTAAATCTGCCCAGTTTGCTGATGAACTAGTAAGTTTGCTAAACATGTCTCGAACTTCTTCCTTTAACTTCGCATCCCTTTCATTGCGCAATGTTTCTTGTTCAGCTTCTTCTTTCTTAGTCTGTTCTTCTCGCTTCTGCTTAGGAGTTTGGTACGTACCCTTTGGTGCTTTTGTTGGCCGTGGTTCTGGCTGTGTCTGTCTTGATTGATGTTGTGATTGTTTTGCATTATGTTTGGCTCTAGATGTACCCAGCTTAGAATGAGAAATTGACACCATTCCCAATCTGGAAGCAAGGGATTGGCCGGTTTCCGTCATAGGTGGCAAGTCTTCCTTCTCCTCTTCGCTTTCTTCTACATCTTCGTAGTCGTCAGTGTCTTCGTCAGTGACTTCTTCGTCGGTACTCTCAACGCCATCGTCGTTGTAGTTCCTTTTATTCAATTGTCCTGCAGCTTCAGATGGCATGCCTAATCTTGCAGCTAATGAGGCTCCCGCTCTCGACATTGGGACCCTTCTCTCTTCATCCGATTCCTCTCCATGGGTAATGTTCTTATTCGTATGGTACTTGTGTTGTTTATTACTTGCGTATGAGTTAGATGCATGAAGTTCTCTCGGAATTTTACCAGAACCGGCTCTTGATACGTGAGACCTATGTGTCAGAGATTCATCATTTTCGGCCGTGGAAGGAGGTGATGGCAATGTATTATATGTTTGTCCCCGAGAGTTCCTGTCATCCTTGCGTCTATACTTCTTGTCTGGTTTGTTATATTTGGAAGATCCCTCGAATCTCTCGTGAGTATCTTTTGATATATATGTATCAACAGATTCGCTAGAATCGTCTGCCCATTTACTCACCAAAGGTTTTGACTTCTTCGCATTAGAAGTAGACGGTTTTTGGACGTGAGTTGCATGCTTTTGAGATTCATTATCCTGGATTTTGGCCTTTTTAACTAATTCATCTTCCGTTGCCCATTTTGAGGCCAACCCACTCATTTGTACTGTTAATTATATATATTTGGTTGTTTCTTATTAATTAAGTCCAATTTTTTGTTATGGACAGATAAATGCGCATGTCAATTTTCAGCCATATATTACGAAATCCTATAATTAAGGGCATTTCAGTTATTCGGTCATAAAAGAGCTCAATTGCCAGAAAGCTATGTATCTAGAAGACAACACATGCTACTTACACCAGACACATGTATAAAACAAAGTCCTTTTAAAATTTTCACTTTGAAGTTCTTTATAACAGACAACGCCAAGACCCAAGTAGACATAAACCATACAATACTACTGGCCGACATTAGATAAATGCAACAGTTTGTTGTAGTAGTGGGACCATTGAGTATCTCATATACTAGCCACTATTGTAAAATGTCGTTACAGAATATGACGTGGGTTCACGTTCCAATGAACCAATAGTCTACTCGATGTATAGATTTTTATCTTTTTAAGACTTACAAGAAATTCTCGGGTTACAATAGGCCATAGCTACACAATCTGATTAGTGAGTCACCTATTATCAATTCTTGTGGATGCAAAAGACGTTCATAATTAGTAATTATTTGCTAATTCCGCGCACTGGGTTTAAATTCGCCCGGACGTATGTTCTGGAGTAGAATTGACCGAGAATACTCAATATTGCAATTATCAATTCTTTCAATTCTTTCAATCAATCGTACCGCAACGTAAAGCAAGAATGTCGCAACCAGGGTTTAAGTTATCTTCCGAGTTACCAGCTTGGAAAACATTAGAAGCAACCTTTAAATCGAAGGGAGAAAAGTTCCAAGTCAAAGAGGCTTTTGACAAGGATCCAAAAAGGTTCGAAAAGCTTTCCAAAGCTTTTCAAAACTTTGATAACTCTAAGATTTTGTTCGATTTCTCGAAGAATTTGGTTGACGATGAAATTTTACAGCAATTAGTTCAATTGGCGAAAGAAGCTAAGGTCGAAGAATTAAGAGATGCGATGTTCAACGGTAAAAAGATCAATACCACAGAAGACAGAGCAGTTTATCACGTTGCTTTAAGAAACAGATCTAAGAAGCAAATGAAGGTTGACAATGTTGACACCTTCCCAGAAGTTGAGGAAGTCTTACAGCACATGAAGAAATTTTCCAATCAAGTCAGATCAGGCGAATGGACTGGTTACACTGGTAAGGCCATTACCGATGTTGTTAACATCGGTATTGGTGGTTCTGATTTGGGTCCAGTCATGGTCACTGAAGCTTTAAAGGCCTACGGTAAGCCAGGTTTAAACGTTCACTTTGTTTCTAACATTGACGGTACTCACATTGCTGAGACCGTTAAGAAATGTGACCCAGAAACCACTTTGTTTTTGGTTGCTTCAAAGACTTTCACTACTGCTGAAACATGCACCAATGCAAACTCGGCTAAGCAATGGTTTATGGCTAAGGCTTTAGATACCAAACATATTGCTAAGCATTTTGCTGCTTTGTCGACTAACGCAGAGGAAGTTGCTAAGTTCGGTATTGACACCAAGAATATGTTTGGATTCGAAAGCTGGGTTGGTGGTCGTTATTCTGTTTGGTCCGCGATTGGTTTATCTGTTGCTATCTACATTGGATTCGATAATTTCGAAAACTTTTTGAAGGGTGCTGAAGCTGTCGATAAGCATTTTGTCGAAACTCCACTTGAAGACAATATTCCAGTTTTAGGTGGTTTATTATCTGTCTGGTACAACAATTTCTTTGGTGCCCAAACCCATTTAGTTGCACCATTTGATCAATACTTACACAGATTCCCAGCTTATTTGCAACAATTATCTATGGAATCTAACGGTAAATCTGTCACTAGAGGTAATACTTTCACCAACTATGAAACAGGTACTATTTTATTTGGTGAACCAGCTACTAATGCTCAACACTCGTTCTTCCAATTAGTACACCAAGGTACCAAATTGATACCTGCTGACTTTATCTTGGCTGCCCAATCACACAACCCTATCGAAAACAACTTGCACCAGAAGATGTTGGCCTCCAACTTCTTTGCTCAAGCCGAAGCTTTGATGGTTGGTAAGGATGAAGATCAAGTTAAAAAAGAAGGTGCGACCGGTGGTTTAGTTCCTCACAAAGTTTTCTCTGGTAACAGACCAACCACGTCCATATTGGCGCAGAAGATCACACCAGCTGCTTTAGGTTCCTTAATTGCTTACTACGAACACGTTACTTTCGTAGAAGGTGCTGTCTGGAACATTAACTCGTTCGATCAATGGGGTGTTGAATTAGGAAAGGTTTTGGCTAAGGTTATTGGTAAGGAATTGGAAAACAATAACGAAAAGGTTGACACGCACGATCCATCCACCAAGGGCTTAATCAACCAATTCAAGGAATGGGCTGAATAACTAGATTCGCCTAGGTCAACCAAGTTATAATCTCTATTTCTCTAGGTGCCATATATATATTGTTCTTGAATAATGTACGACCTTCGCTTGTTAGTTACATGCAGTATTTCACATCAATTTTTTTAATGCTCTTACCCTTAGTTAGAATACTAATACTAATTGTATTCTACGTTTAGTATATTATTGGTAGCTCGCATATATCAGTGATAGATCAGCCTACAGATATAAAAAGTGATTGGTTATATTTGAAATATTTTGAGGTGTTTGCAAGATAAATATTTAAATATAACGTAGGCATAATCAAAGAAATAAAATGTCGGACGAAGAGCTACCACCACATTTACAGGAACAAGGGGAATTAGATAATCCATTAAGAGCTATATTAGTGGTGAATTCTTCTGAGAGTCCTGAGGGTGATATGGAAGAAGCATTATTGGATAGTATTCAAAGCTTTGATGATATGAATGAGTTTTTCGATAAGTTCGACGAAACCATTGCGATACCTAATGAGGAGCACATAAAATACGAAGTTGGAAGTGACGGACTTGTGGTTATTGTCGTTGATTCTCTTTCGTTAAGAGATAAGGCGCTTGAATTCATGGAAGATTATATTGTCAAGATTGAAGGAAAAGACCAAGATGATACAGAAGACAACCAGACGGCAAAGAAGAAGAAGACGGAAAACTGATTATCTAGGGCAAATCTAGCTCTATTTTTTATAGTTTTGCGATGTCTTTCATTATTTGCATCTAAAGAACGATGGTCCATCTACTATATATTTGGAGAGTTTTGGACAGCAGAATTTTTTTGTTAGAACACATGAACCAAAACCTTGTATATTAGTTACATTTTCTACGTTTATACCTAATCGTAGGTCAATTTTCAGTTATCGGTGTAAAAAAGTATTTCGTTTATATATGAATTCGTTTATTGATATTTGTGTAACACAAAACCGAGCCCACCCTTAAACTCACGAATCGATTTGAAATATCTAGCTCCATTATCTCATTAAGGAATAATACAATATAGTCATGGAGAATTGGAGAAGAATTGATATTGATGCTTTAGAGACAGATAATCATTTGTCAAAGGAAGACTTGATTCCTGATTTACCCCCAGTATCAAATGAGGAGATAGTTTCATTATCAAAGCAATGTAGATCAGCATTGTCACTGGGTCAATTCGTACATGCATTAGCTTTAGCATTGGATACACCACCATATGTCGCTGATGAAAAAACGAAGGAGTTACATACTGAAACAGTGTTTGAAATTTTATGTTCCATTAAAAATAACCACTCTACGAACGACTTGTCCAATTTCGTTAAGCAATTAGATTCTAGCCAACAGGATACGTTGGTTAAATACTTGTACAAGAACATGGGTACCAGTCATGGAGCTAAACAAGGCGGGTTGTTGTTGCAATGGTTTGAAAAGGTAGTTGAAATCACAGGGTTGGGTCCAATTGTACGTTTCATGGCTGATAGAAGAACTGTTTAAATTGTATACTACAAAATTAACACTAAAAAATTAGTATTATAATTTTTCTATATAGGTTGTAATTTATTTGAGTTCTTATTACACCTTTTTTTATTACTGATTTTTCTGACCTTACCTAAGTAATTGACCTTATTTATGTGATTATGTTTGTTTGAAGCAACAATCTTGTTTGTCTGATTATCGAGCTTGGATTTATTTGAAGGTTGTAACGGATTCTTCCTAGTGAGAGATTTCGATTGTGCATTAGACTGAGGTTTATCTTCGAATATGTCAGATGCCTGAAATTTACGATTAATGTCGTTAGATATGCCACTATCTTTTACATTCTGTGCATTCAATTCAGATTGAAGCTTTAAAATACCCTGATCTTTTGATTTCATAATCTTCTCAAACTTTTGTGACCATGAATTATTTAAAGTTTTGAATTTATATTTATAAGTCTTCAATTCCTCAATAGATTTTTCATGTTTATGACTGATTAGCTTATTCTCGGAAGCTAAGTCCTGAAATTCCAATTTCACAGAAGCCAACTCATTTTTTAAATTTTCGACAATTTGTTGATTTTCCATCGAATCAGCTAGCTCAGTAAGTTGATTCTTTGATTCTTTTATTATTGAATCCTTTAACTCAAGCCCTTTGTTTTGTTCAGCTATTAATTCTTTGGAAGCTTTGATCTCCTCTTTGTTTCTGATATCAGCTTCCTTTAAAACTTCAACATTTTTCATTAGTTGTTCTGAATTCAGTATTTCTGTGGTCAAAAATTCATTTTCTTTATACAACTTATCTATTAAGAACTGTTTATCATTTATCAAATCTTGGTTTTTCTTATTTTCGTTCTCTTTTTTTTTAACAGTTTGTTTTAATAAGTCGTTTTGCTCATTTAGAGTATCACATTTAGAATTCACGACCGCCTTTTCCGTTTCCAACTGAGTTAAAGTGACTCCAATAGATTTGATTTCTTCACTCAACTCCATATTTTTTGATAATAATTTAGAGTGCTCTTTGTCAAACAGGCTAATAGATTTTTTCAAAGTGTTGATATTGCTCGTGAAGTTGCTATGTTCCTGTTTAAACGTATAAAAGTCTATTTTGAAGTCATTAATTTTGTTGCTTAAAATATTCTTTTGTTTCACTAATTCGTCATTCATAGCTTTAATTCTTATTAAATCATCCAATTCACCTCTCAACGAATTGGAAGCTAACTCATTATCAGTAGTCAATTTAGTACTCAATTCCAGTTCCTCGGAAGCAGTATTTTGTAAGATTTCCTTATGGTCATGCTTGAATTCTGATATTTCTACTTCCAAATCCTTGATTGTATTCTTCAAGCTGTTGATTTGTATTTCATAAAAATTATTAGTCAAATGACTGGCACTGTAGGACAGTGAGATCTTTTTTGGAGCTATAAAAGCATTTCTCGTAGGAGTTTGAAATTTGTGAGTAGTACTGGAACCTATTACTTTAGGAGCCGTACTGGGCTTATTCGAACTTGGTATCATTCTGAATTTAGAGGGAGTCGAATTTTGCTTTCGGACAGGATTCATAGCTGGTATTATTCTGGTAGGACTCAACGAAGAAATTGTGGGTTTAGCGTAATGGGGAATTTTTGGTGTGCTGTCTAACCGACTTGTTGTCGTGCTCTCCAATTTGAAATCTTTGACTAATGTGGCAACGTTATTTAATATCGACTTGAGCAAGGTGCCATCTCCGAAAGGATCAACATTTAAAATAATGTTAATCTTTCCTGGACTTGGCGAATTACCCTTGAAAATGAAGTTCGTTATAAAGTTGGACGATCTTCCGTTTGTCGATGCCTTGTTTGCAAGCAACTGTGTTATTGAAGACATATTGGTGTTTGCAAACGCATTGGACAACGACAGCGATTTGTCATACTTCTCGTTCCCCATGAGATCAATATAGTTGACTCTCTTATCATGGTAGAAAAATGTAACCACTAGGCAGGATCTGCTCGACTGGCTGTTGAAAACCGTTTTTTTGGTGTTTCTCTTCCTGAAGACCGTCTCAATCACCTCGCGAGCACTGCCGTTTAGTCTTCGCTTTTGCAACTGCGACTCGAGACACGAGCTGTAGTATTCCTTCTTCTTGGTCGGCGTTTCGAGCAAATCGATTATGTACCTGTTCTCACTCACCTCGAACGCAGTAATGGCTGCTTCTGTCCCGGTCGCTTCCAACCCCTGGATCTTCTCATGGATCACATGTTTGAGAGTGGTGGTCTTGCCACTGCCAGTCGGTCCCATGAATATGAATGACGTACTTGGGTCCGACGTCTCGATCAACTCCTTGTACGTATTATTACTACCAGCATATATTTTCGTGAAATCATACTGCTTATCGTTTACTTTGATACTCCGATCCCCCACCATCTCAAACAACGCATCCCTCGCTCTCCTCGCACTCTTAATCTTCAAATATAATGGCATTGATGTCATATTGTCCTAATGACCTTGATACATTCTGATTCATCGCTGCTATCTCAAAGACATCATGGTCTTAAAGAATAATATCTTGTCAATATTTATGAATTAGCCAAATTGGGATTTACATTAATCGAGCCGTATGTCTAAAACTACCTCAAAATTGACATTAAATGCGACACTCATTCCCATGATATGGTTACCAACTCCAGTTTTTCCCCGGAATGTCGTATGTCTTATTCTTTAAGCTTACTGCCGAAAGTATTTCCGTGGTATATAACTCACAGTGGGATATGTACTTCGTATCATCAAAATGCGAGCTGCTCATGTAGTTTAACCCCCAGGCGAGAAAAAAAGGTTACGTGGAGGGGCCCCATTGCCGAGTAAGTAGTAGTTCGGTTTAATTAATGGGAATATTCTATTGTTCCGGCTGGGCAATGTATTATCCGCGTAAACAGAATGTAGTAGGCGGACCGAACACCACAAACAAGCGTATTGTATGCAAAGGTTGACGGAGATCAGTCGACCAGGTTTAGGTATAAATTAGTCCGGAACCTCCACATTTCGTGGAAAATTTTCAGAACTAAATTTATATTAGTTACAATAGTAAAAGTTGAACTAAAAGATTAAAGATGTCTATTAAGTTAAATTCCGGATATGAAATGCCATTAGTTGGTTTCGGGTGTTGGAAAGTTGACAATGCCACCTGTGCTGACACCATTTATAATGCCATCAAAGTAGGTTACAGATTATTTGATGCTGCGATGGATTATGGTAACTGTAAGGAAATCGGTGAGGGTATCAACAGAGCCCTTGACGAGGGATTGGTTGCCAGAGATGAATTGTTCGTCACTTCGAAGCTTTGGAACTCATACCACGACCCAAAGAATGTCGAATTGGCATTGAACAAAGTGTTGAGCGACATGAAGTTGGACTACCTTGACTTATTTTTGATTCATTTCCCAATTGCATTCAAATTTGTTCCAATTGAAGAAAAGTATCCACCGGGTTTCTACTGCGGTGACGGAGATAAGTTCCACTATGAAAACGTAACGTTGTTGGAAACCTGGAAGGCTATGGAAAAGTTGACCAAGAGTGGCAAGATTAAGTCGATTGGTGTTTCCAACTTCTCTGGTGCGTTGATATACGATTTGTTGAGAGGTGCTGAAATCAGGCCTGCTGTTTTGCAAATTGAACACCACCCATACTTACAACAACCAAGATTGGTTGAGTTCGTTCAATCCCAAGGCATTGCCATCACTGCATACTCGTCGTTCGGACCACAATCGTTCTTAGAGTTGAAACATTCCAAGGCTTTGGACACCCCAACCTTGTTCGAGCACAAGATCATTAAGTCAATTGCCGACAAGCACAAGAGATCCCCCGCACAAGTCTTGTTAAGGTGGGCCTCCCAAAGAAATATTGCCATTATTCCAAAATCAAACAACCCAGACAGATTATTGCAAAACTTAAATGTCAACGACTTTGAATTAGCTAAAGAAGAATTCGATGAAATTTCCAAGTTGGATCAAGAGTTAAGATTCAACAATCCATGGGACTGGGATAAGATTCCAATCTTCGCTTGAATTATTGATTATTTTGGGTTAGACAGTGTATAAATTTACATATTTCAAAAAAACAAAAAAAAATTTTTGAAAAATATTGTAGACATATCTAAATAGAATCTAAAACCGACTTTCTTCCTAAGTTTAATAACTTTAAGCGGGACATAAAATCATCCCTGTTTATGTATGCGCCACACATTCTTCTTTTGCCAGTAAATTCAGTCCTAGAATGGAAGCATCTCCAGTTATCGAAGATCAAGCATTGGCCAGGCTTCAATTGATAGAATATCTCATTTTCTGGATCGGTTATGATCTTGTACCAATTTCCAATGGCCTTATAAAACTTAGGAACGTCATCTGGGTTCGACCAATTGTCCATTGTTGATCTGTCCGATTGGTTCCAGCGGACTTGAACTAATTTACCATCGTTATCGAGTTTAAAGATGGGTTGTGGGATGTCTGGTTGGATACAAACCTTTTCTTCTCCTGCAGAATGAGCTGGTACTGGAATTTTGGTCAACAATTCAAAGTCCTCTGGGTGCTCTTTTTGAAATATCTGCGCACATTGAAATGCATCAACTAACGAGGTGGTGCCGCCAGTCCCATCGTGAAATAACAAGTGAAATAATTGCAATCCAGGGGTGTCGTTCCAATAGGTACCGTCTGTATGGGAAGAAATATCAAAATTGGTGTAAGCTGTGTCATTCTTTGACAAATCACTCGTAAAGTCCCAAAACCCCCCGTAATGAGTAGGCCTGATGTATGTGATTTTCTCACAGAGCCTTTCGGTTTCCTGCGGACTAATTGGTACGTTATCAATCATACAGAACCCATACTTCCAGATTTTCAAGCACCAATCCCTAATTGCATCTTCTTTATCTGTGTCATCGCTCGAGTCCATAACAGCCCCGAACTCGACACTGGGCAAATTATCCTCAATGTCCTTCACTTTCCAGTAATTTGGTTTCAAAACTTCCTTTTCTCCTTTGATTTTCAATTCGTTTGGTACAATCTTCGGGTTGTACGAGTGCAATGCCAACCAACTACTCTCGTATTCACTCCTGTGATTATCTTGATCCCACTCAATAGTTAAGCCCTTGACATCATGACGAACGGAGATGGCCTTGATATCTGCTTTAATCGAACAGGAGTTCAACAACCGTTGCTTTGTACCAATATAGTAACAATCTTTACAATGGCAGTTATCACGCAACCAGATATTGTGATACTTGGAGACAACTCCATCTTCCCAGGTAACCGCAATTTCTAAATTAGAGCCTTCAATAGGCTTTGCATCAACAATAGTAGAGGATTTAATGTTCATCTTTACTCAATATGGTATTATTGACTTCAATTGACTAGAAGAAAATAGTAAGTCAGGAGAAATGGATGATCATGGGGAGAATTTGGACAGTACGGCATCCGAGCACCTGATAGAAAAAAGATAAACGGATAACGAATAAAAAGATCTAATGTTCTATAAATTAACAATTTAGGGCATTAGATATATAACCATACTATTAAATGGGAATCGTATAGATAGAACAAAATAGTGTATTAGAAAAAGGTGGTATATTGAAAAGCCTTAATATAAGTGTTTAATAAAAACAAAATAAATCACTCAATCAGAAATGTCTGTTAACGAACATTCCCATACACTATTGCAACTGCATCCAGATTGGGTATCAATGGACTTTGATAAGTTGGGCAAATCATTTTACAATAATGACGGAGTACCACTCAGTGATACGATCAAAAGCCTAAAAGTGAAGACGTTGAATGAAGCATTGCAGAATAAGAACTACGATATATTAGCGGAATATCTGAGATCAACAGAGGGTTTAATAAACAATGAATTCAGAATGAAAATATGGCCAGTTTTGTTGGGCATAGTGGACCAGGAGGATAAGTCAGATGAAGAAATTTTGAAAAATGAAGGAACAGTGGACTCACCCAACTTGAAGTTGAATAGGCAATCGGTTACAACCTTTCTACTAAACGATTTAAATTTGAACGACTTACCGCCTCATAAAGATGAAGACCAAGTTAAATTAGA
Organism: Debaryomyces coudertii; assembly: GCA_030564605.1. Classification (NCBI taxonomy): domain Eukaryota; kingdom Fungi; phylum Ascomycota; class Pichiomycetes; order Serinales; family Debaryomycetaceae; genus Debaryomyces; species Debaryomyces coudertii. Next base: position 411,478 of record JAKTYF010000003.1, read on the forward strand.
TATACAGCGGTCGTTTACTGTGTTATCGCACATGCAATCGTATCACCAGCTGCAAAATGAATCATTCACCCACATGTTCTCGAATGCTGACATAGATGTTTTGAAGAAGAATTTATTCAACATTATCACCAAGATCCTAAGAAAATATCCGTGTTTAAACTACTATCAGGGTTATCATGATATTGCAAGTATTATATTGATTGTTTGCTATCAACAAACCGAATCAAATGTGACAGGGAATGAGGAATTAGCATTTAAAATATTGGAACGGCTTACGGTTCTTCATTTAAGAGACTATATGATTACAGACATAAACCTTTCTATTAATCATTTGAAATTAATTCCTGGTTTATTAGAAGTTGTTGATTCGGATTTGTTCGAATTGATCAAACAGTCTAGTAATTCGTATATTTTGTTTTCAGGCTTTCACTATGATTATAACTTTTATCAAGGATTATCGTCGATATTGACGTTCTACAGTCATGATTTGACTAATTTGCACCAGCTTTTGATAATATGGGATTTTGTATTAAGTTACAACTCTGTGATAGTGAATGTTTATCTCTATGTTGCTTTATTAATGTTCCATAAAGAAGATATTTTTAACGAATTAAAGATTGATCCAAAAAATTTGACAAATTCAGAAGGGACAGATATTGATATAGATTTAGTGCATATTCTAGTGTCCCCGACTAATTTATTCAAGTCCTTAAATGATTCTGATCTTATTAAGATTTTAAATAATACAAGGTCTTTGATTGAAAATTATATTATCAGTGATATGGATAATTCGGATGTCACTTTTGACATATGGTTCAAAGAATTTAACCAAAACTCAGTTCTATTAAATACATCGGATATACTAATGGATATAAAAACAAAAAACAAAAAATACAACTATTTGATAGTTAATGATTCAGACCCACCTGATAATTCATTAAATGATCTCGTTCAACTACAAGACGAAGAAATGTCCAAACAAACTGTTTATAATTTATCACTTCAACAAAAATTGATGGAGCAACAAGAAGAATTGTCAAATTCTGCCTCTGACCTTGATACAAGTTTGCCAAATCTGTTGGCTTCATCTATCACAAGCTTGACTTCGGCTTCCTCGTCAATCAATACTAAAATAGCTAATACGTCATCAATTATATTCAAAAATTTGTTTTATCACGATAACTCCCCAGTTCCAGAAGGTACGAATAACAATAATAATAAGTATAATGGCATGTTAACTAAATTTTACAGGGTTAGTTTTACTGTTGGGTTTATTGGATTTATGATACATTTCTTATTGATTAAAAATGATCCAAATTATCAAAATTTGAACATTTCGAGACTTGTATCAGGCTCCTTGAGTATGTTTAGACAAATCGGATCACATATTCTTGACATGGAGTCTTTCAGGACAATGGCAGACTCTATTGTGAATGCAAGTGGTGAATTAGTAATTGGAGTGGGAGGCGCAATAAGTGGGGCGTATGGTTCTTTAAGAGATTCAGAAATTATGAATAGTGGAATAAATCTTGGCCAAATTGGATTGGGAAATCTAAGAAATAGTTTATATGGGTTTATTGGATAATTTATGTCTATACATACATTTAATTTTATAAAAAACAGATCAACCTAGATTCATTTATTATCATTTTATTATTATTTTATTACATTTTGAGTTCTATAAGATATCATCTAGCTATCATTTTCAAAATCGATTTCATAAATTAATACAGAATCTGTAAAGTTTGCATGTCCCCAACCTCTATTACCACTTGCACTTACCATAAATCTACCAGTTTCATCCACGTATAATGTACTCAATATACCACCGTGATGGCCTGGTATGATCATAAAAGGTGTTGCAGGTTTTTTATTTGTTGCGCTGGTAGTGTTAGACAAATCATTATAGAGATTTAGATTATATAACCTGATATTATCATTTGAACCACACAAAATGAAATCATTATTCGGTAGCATTGATATTGCACTTACCGGACCCGATATTTTAGGGAATTGTAACAATCTCAGAACATTTGGGACCATGGTTTCTTTATTCTGACCTGATTTTGACCTCTTATGTGGCATTTTAATTGAAAATTCCTCAACTGTACTATTTCTTCGTCCAGCATAAATGTATTCACCACAATTAGACCACGCGGAAGACATACACCACGGCGGAATACCTTCTGAGACCCCCAACCTTAATACTGGACTACTATTACTTGAGACTCTTACATCCCAAATGTTTATGGTGCCATCAATACTTGAACTCATGAATATCGAATCATTGCTAAATGTTTTATTTGTTACTTTGGAATTATTATTTGTTATCCTTGGCGATGTACTTGGTTTATCTTGTGATTCTATATGCTTTCTTTCTTCATTATTTTCATTATCACTATCGCCAAACAATGAGTCAATGTCGCTCTCTTGTTTTGTCTCGTGGTTTTCTACTTTGATCTCCGAATCTTCATAAGACAACGAAAAATCAGATAAACCTTCTGGTCTATATTGAATATTCGAAATTTGCCCAGAGCTACCTGAAAATAAGTTAACACATTTACCCGTATTCAAATCCCATTCTCGAATTGACTTATCCCACGAACCCGATAAGAATTTATTTTGTTCTGTATTCAAACGCAACACAGACACTGCATCGTTATGTCCATTATTTAGCGCAGCCGTCTGATTTTTTGGTCGGTGGTTAAAATAGTGATGAATGTTACCTTCATTGCATCTCATAGTATATAAGGAAATGCCACCGGATGATAATCCTGAAAGACACCAATAGCCATTTCTTTCCACATCTAACGAATAGACTGGGTTTACTTTCGGTTCATAGCTTACGGTTCCTGTACTGAAATCACTTGCCTTTAACTTAGGGTTCATTTCCATTAATTGGTTTTTAGTTAGCGGGTGTTCGTTTTCCCAATATGATGAAATTACGCCGGCTTTTGTTATAGAGTCAACCAAATTATGCCTCTGTGCCATAGTCAATGGAGATTTACCTTCTATGGATGCAATAAAATCATATTTCCTAATAAAACCATCTTCACCACCTGTTAAAATCCATTTTGGACCATCAGTGAATGCGATTGCATGACACTGTGAGGTGTATGGAATGGCCACTGAAGGAACAATATCAAATTCCCTTGCATCCTTAGCCTTCTGGATTATGTTTTTTCTTCTTGTTTCCCTCGACATGTGTTCTGAGCCATCATCTTCATTTTTCTCCTCTCGTTCTTGTTTTTCTGATTGGGTTTTAGAGGAATCTTGAGTCTCTGAATCTTTCTGATGTTGTACATCTTTTGACGCATCATCACCATCAACTATCATACTTTCCTTATCTTTTTTGAGATTTCTTTGCAGTTCCGAAGGAGTAGATTTCGGATCATCTACGAATTTAGCTCCATCATCATCTTCATCATCATCTTCATCGTCATCTTCATCGTCATCTTCATCATCTTCATCGTCCTCGTTGTTCTCTTCATTCTCCTCGTCTTCATCTTCATTTTCATCATCTTCATCTTCCTCCTCACCCTCACCTAAACCGTACTCGTTATTGTTATTCTCTGTATCCTCCATTTCTTCGTCTTCATCGTTTGCATCTAGCATATCATTATTTTGATCGTTAAATAAATCATCTTCCACCGACATGACCATGAGTGTTGACGTGCGCAAAAAACCCGACAAACGATAAGTAGCTAGATCAATTGAGTCCGTATTATTAATATAAACACACAAGCAAATATCTCTAGACTAATTGAAGACAGTTTTTACTTGTAGTCACTATATTGGTTACTTCTACACGACTTTCTACAATTTTGACACTATCAGATTTAAGCATTCTGCTATTAATCGATTTGATAATCCTTTTATGATAAAGGTAACATCAACTGAACATATTTAAACACTAGCTAAATAAATTATTCGTAGATCCATCCGAATAAAGCTGGCTTGTAGTCAACTATTTCTTCCTTCTTGAACCATAAACCAATTTCCTTTTGGGCAGATTCAACAGAGTCGGAACCGTGACAGACGTTTCTACCCATGTCAACGGCGAAGTCACCTCTGATGGTACCTGGAGCAGATTGCAATGGGTTGGTAGCACCTAATATAGCTCTACCTTGCTTGACAACATCCTTACCTTCCCAGACAGTAGCTAAGACTGGACCAGATAACATGTAAGATAATAATGATGGGAAGAATGGCTTGGATTGCAAGTCATCGTAGTGTTCTCTTAATAAAGATTCAGTTGGTTGGACTAATTTAATACCAACTAATTTGTATCCTCTGTTTTCAAATCTACCTAAGATAGAGTTGATTAAACCTCTTTGGACACCATCTGGCTTAATAGCAATAAAAGTTCTTTCGTTGTTAGACATTCTGATTGTAATGTTGTAGACTTCACCAACTTCAAGTTGAGAAATTTCACCACTATTTATACTAACAATTTTTTTTTCTCGACGTTGGAAAATTTGAAAATTAAGCAGACACGACCAAGTTCTCCAAGCAAATGATAACCCTACCTAGAGAACACCGTCAACATGGAGAAGAATTGGAATACGGCGGTACTGTTATGTACCAGAAGGCCTCTGAGTTTGTCCCAAGTCAATTTGATGAAAATTGGATGTTTGATTCAAGGCACACCATACACCATGTCATCTAGAAAATGGTTCTGTCGCACGGATCCAGCTAATGCAAGCTTCAGATCAATATTGGCATCTTCTGTAACATCTCAATGTTAATCCGTGGGAACATAAAAATGACAGCAGAGCGCATATACAGAGAAGCGTCCTAGCCATTATGAAGTATGGGTGTAGATCTGATTGAGTTTTTGGTCAAATTACAAGCGAAAATGCCATTCAGTGACTCGAGGTTAAATTGTTCAGACGACCTTATATCTGTATATTTTCATTTTGTTGTCTTTGGGCCGCTGAATGTCTGAGAGAGGATTCGGACGTGTTATACTGAATTTTCTGGAAACTATTCGTAGGTGGTTCGTGGATGAGTTGGTTTTGCTTGAACCAGCCGTTGCCTTGAAACATTTGTAAATAAAACAGTTGGACAACTGCTGATTCGTTAGTGCTTATGGTCGCCAGGATGTTGTGCAGCTTCTGCTGACCTACGTATATGTATAAATGGGGTATTATTGCAACTATTATACCGGTGTGCATATAATCATATTCGGTATGATTTGTTTGTAAACCACAATAACAAGAACCATATATTGAACACTATCCAATATACAGCATAATAGAACACTACGAGATGAACCAAGACAATACATCAAATACGCCGCCACACACTAGTCACAGCATACACGAAAATATTGAAAACGAACCAGTTTCTCCACTTATTAACTCATCGAAGAAGTTCAGAGATGGGCATTCTAATAGTCAATCACAGAAAAGAGGTCCTACGACCCCATTGACACCAATGAATAAACAACATAACGTTATTAGGCGTAGAATAGAAGGAGAAGCTCCTACTAGAGCTAAGAATATTCTTAGTTTTGGAAAGGATGAAAATATAGATATAATTGATTTAAATTATCGAAATTGGGTATTAAATGAAAACTTGAAGAAGCATCAGGAAACCATTAATTTCATGGAATTAGAACGTAAATTCATGTTAGAATAACAGTAATAAGAAATTATTAAGTACGGCGCTGCATTTATCATTCACGTATATATTGTCTATATGTCAATAAAATAATCATTTAGCACTTCTAGTTGCTTTAAAGTATCCTTTCAATGTCAGTTCATCAGCATCAAAGTAAGAACCATCTCTTGCATTATTCCAATCGTTATGTCTCTTTGCCATTTTGATTTTTTCTTCTTCCCTAGTTCCTCTTTCTATCAAATCATCTCGTAACCAATCCAACGCCAAAGGATGCAAAGATTCGGCAAGTTCAACTTGCATTTTGTTCCCATTGTCTTGTGGTTTCTTCTTTACGACAAATTCTATATTTTGCATATCTATATCATCAACTTTCATTCCTCCATTCAAGTGAATAATTTTATCACACCAATTCTTGCCTAAACCATCAAAAATATGTGTGGCATATATCACAGTACAGTTACGGAGTTTACATTCTCTTTTCAAGAAATTGAGCAATTCTTGTCTAACCACTACATCTAAGTCAACCGTCACTTCGTCTAATAATAATAATCTCCATGGCTTCAATAAACCCATCACCAACTGAACTCTTCTTCTTTCACCATCAGATATAAATGCCATGGACCACTCTGGATCTATATCCATAATTTTGATCAATTCGTCTCGTCTTTCTGGAAATGTCCCACCACCAATAGAAGAAACTAACAAGTTGACAGGAATGTCTCTCTTCACAACTGGATTTGCTGCCCATTCTGTGCCTAAATAAGTAATTAGATTGTTGACATCCGAATTCTGTTTTTCATTTCTTTCTTTTGAAAAGTCAAATGGATCAAATCCCCCTAGTTTTAATTTACCTTGTTTGATTAAAGTCTTTCCTGCTAGGATTTTTAATAAAGTTGATTTTCCAGCACCATTCTGTCCGACAAGTAAATTTGTCGATCCCCAAGGAATTTGAAGGTTAATATCCTGCAATCCTATCTTGTCATTAGATGGAAACTTATAACTTAATTCAATCGTCTCGACTGCTAGTGTATTGTCGTTCGAAGTATCACTCATGGCCCTTGGATAAGTTTATAATATTTCTAGAACTTTTTTTATCATATTACTTTTACGATCGGATACGATTTCAATTTTAGATTTAGACACTAAATGAATATAAACTATTGAATTAACTATTGCAATTCTTTCAACCAATTTAAACTGTCATTTCTAACCGGCTCATTTTCAATATCGTTAAAAAGCGTTTCTATTTCGTCAACGAATTTAACACTATAAATACTGAACTTCCTTAAGTAGCTTTTTAATAAGCCCTTGTATTCATAAAACAACCATTGGTTATCAATTTTACTCATCAATTCGAGATTTTCAGCTTCCGTATCATTAAAATCCTTGATAATAGTCACTTCTTCAGAATTATTAGTTCCTAATATCTTAGCGATTTCATTCAAGTTGTTAACAATCAATTCAAATAATTTCAAAGTAAGAACTTTAAAATCATCTGTGGATGATTTCGAGAAGTTAATCAATATTCTATTGATTGATTCCATACAAGAAACATTCTCAATAATCAAATTTGAAGCTAGGTTCAATGTTTTATTTATCAAATACTTTGGTTTTAAAACATCGAATTCAATCAAGTATTCTAAAATTAAAAATACAACTTGTGGTTGATGAAGCCAGATTCTGAATATAGAATCAATTATCCAATTTTGTCTGTTGTCAAACTGCTCTTCAGTCAATTCAGGTACAGGAAATTGAAAGTCACTTGCTTGATAATTGTCGTCCTTGATTTCAACACCACTTAAGAATTTCAATTTAATTATATCCCTAGATAATAAACTCACTACAGAATAAATAGATCTGGACCCAATATATGCATAAGTTTGGAAAAATAAATTTATGAGGAATTTATCTGAATTTATATCTGAGTAATCGTCCAAATTAGTTGAAATTTCTTTATGTAAACCATAAAACTCACTATTTGGTTTCCAGTTAGCAATAATTAAATCGTAAACCTTGCTCGATACTTCGTTTAATGGTAATTTTGAATTTGAGAAATTATATATTAATTCCTCTTGTGGTGAAATTGTAAAGCTATTTGCCAATTTCTCTTTTCTTTCAAATTCTAGCTGGGCCAATACTTCTTTATATTCATTATTATTACCATATAATTCAGTATCGTAATCAATAATGTATTTAGATTCATTTGAGAATAAAGAAATGTTCAAATATTTATAAAATTCATCCAAAAGGATTAATTTATCTGCTGACGCAGGGTCTGGGTTAACTGTTACAAAACTTTCTTTGATTCTGTTTTTGTTCGATAACCTTACTTCCTTCGCAATTAAATTTTTAATAAAGTTCTTTTTAGGATGGTATTTTAAATTCTTAAACTTTTGAGAATCATTGACCCATTCATCCCACTTCCAACTAAACTCAAAATTTGATATCTGAATTGTCATCCAATCTAAATAACGAATTTTTAATTCGTAATCTAAAGTTTCTAAATTATTATAAAAAAATCTGATAGCTCGACCAAATACAGGAGCAACCGATTCTGGGCTTTCTCTGCAACAAGCAATTAATACAGTGTAATAATAAATTTCAAAATTTAAAGGATTTGGTAATTGGAAAATCATAGTCAATATACTCTCGACTGCAATATCTTCAATTTTCCACGTGGATAATGGTGGGTTGTTTTCACCAGAAACATTATCATTATTAATTAAAGTCAATTGGTCAACAGATGAGCCTGGTGGTGCAAATAAGTTCTTTGCAAAATAAAGATCCAAGATTGACAATTGAATAGATGTCTCACTCTTGTTGAATGATAAATTTGTTAATATGTCGAACGCTAAATCTTTAAAGATTAACCCAAAATAAGAATTGACAGCAGGAACTGTTTCAAATTCAGTGGTATTGTAAACTTGAAATAAAAGTCTTGTATTCCTATACCACAAATTATCAATTAGGCCTTTTGGTCTATAGGCTAATAAAGTCTCAATAGAAGGCAATGACAATTGTGGCAATGAATGCTTAACAATTTCGTTTGAAATTACATTGTTTTTCAAAGAATTTTCAATAATTGGATCAATTAATTCTTTAAAGTTCAAAAATAATTTGCCATTCAAATTAGCCCAATCCTTATTTTCTCCTTGTAAATTGACTAAAGATGGATAGATTACATTGATCATCTTTTCCGGCTTATAAGGTAATTGGTCTGAAAAATTAGTTAATTTTGAATCAAAAGGTTGCAATAATGAAATAGATTTATCACCTTCTTTAATTTCGAAGTTTGATGCAATCTCTAATAAATCATTACAATGGTTAATCATTTGCTCCGACGAATCGTTACTCAACAAATATGGCATAGAGATTAATGTGTTGTAAAATATTTCCTCGGCTACCCCATCCCTGTTGGATGTCTGTTTTTGCAAATCTATCGATAAATTCAAAAACTGTTTAAAAACATTAATAATCGAATAGTTATCAATTATGGGGGACAAACAAGCTAAGAACTTCAAAATTGATTTCATTTTATTGAACACACCTGCATCTTCTTGTTGAGCATCTTCACTTTGTACCTTTTTATTTTCTTTATTTTCTTTTTCTTCCCTTACTTCTTTGTCTTCTTCGTCTTTCTTTACTTCATCATCCTTTATTTCTTGTTCTTCATTCACTTGCTCTAGTAATCCTTGTGCCTTGGAATGAAAGAATTCAATAACATATTTGGATACCAAGAAATTTTTTGCATTGCATAGTAAAATTAAAATACTCAATGAAGTTATCTTCTGTGGTTGTTCAATTATAATAGCATACAAGGTGTTTAAGATTGAAACTCGCAACTTATCAATCTTTTCAAATTCCGCAACGATTGGGTTTGAAATATATGAAATATCGTCAATTTGGCTTGTTAAGTTTGCATTTTCTCCAATTCTTCTAATATCTTTACAAACATTGGCAACTAACTCTGTGGCTGGATCTAAATGTTGCTTTTTAGAGTCAAGTTCGGGCGCATATTGCTGATTGTCGCTTTCAAACTCATCTCTGGTTCTCTTTGATGGATTAAAAGAATCCATTGTAAACAGTTGTTATTCTTAAGATTATCTATTTTGGTAGGAAAACCTGTGGAATTTTTCAGTGAGCGAAAAACGGACTCATTTTACGATAATTTAAAAAAAATGAGGTTTCTAAACTAATTCATATATACTACCATGAAGTGTATATCACACAGGCAATTAGATAGTATCTAATGTGTGAAAATGTTAAATTTTAGATTTTTTGACATAACCAAATCGAATATTTGATTCTAGGGTATTTGGCATTACATTAAAGTTTCTCAGAATCTTTAAGTTTAAAATCTTTAAGTTTAAAATAGTTCAAGGCAATTAGATATTAAGTTTATTAAAGTGCTAAGGTAGATACTCAATAAAACAACATTTCCCAAATACAAGTTAACAAATATTTAAATCGTACATTATTTATTGATAAAAGATAATTCGCAAATTTATCATCTAGCAACATTAGGCATTAATAAATTAAGGATGAAATAAGCAATAAGATGCAAATTTCAAGTATATGTGTAATAAATAGGAAGCTGATATGAACAAGAGTTAGATTTAGACCCTTTTGGCAAGCCAATCTTTGAATGAGAAAATACCCATCTCCCAACTCATCAATAAGGTGACGAAACCTAACGAAATATTAAGTGTGAACATAGACGTAAAGCCTCTATATTCAAACGCGTAAACAATAGGATCACAAGATTCCATGAAAATCAAACCACCACATAGTAATGCAAACGAAACGAGCAATTCACTAATTGGCCTAATAGGCTTTGTTAAATCTTTGTTTGCTGGCAAGATTAATAATAATATGTAAGTTATGAATCTGAAAGCAGTCCCTAACATAAACAAGTTACCCCATTGAGTGTGGATCTGGGTTGACAACATCGAAGCTTGTGCATGTTGGGACATCAAAACACCAGTCCAGTAAATAGTCAAAATTGGGAATGGGTTTGGAGAAAATCCTGGGGCAGCTTTTACGATCTTTGACGAAAATGATTCGTTATTAAAATACTCAAAATTTCTTATAGCCCTTTCGAATCTCCAGTTCGCTAACTTAAATTCAGTCAAGACACCACACAAACCGCATCCTATGTAAATGAATGCGATCGATGCATGCTGTAAATCTTTGGCAGTCCATTCACCGCCAGGGTTGGCTAAGTGTTCCATAAAAATATTTGTACATCCGTAGAATAAAATTAATGAAGATTCAAGCATTTCCATAGTGCACAAACCCTTCGTTTGACTTCTATTCCAACGGCCCAATTTCAATTCGTAATTGTTGATAAATTTGTGGTTCCAAGCCCAGCCTTTATTTTTGAAAGCACCGCAATATCTAGCTAAGTATAAGAGACCTAAACTGAAGAAGACTCCTCCTTTTATGAAATGTGCCAACAAGTTGAAAATATACTCACCTTGTCCGAAGCATCCAAATGTGGCGACAGCAGTAGGTAAGTAAATCAAAAAGTAGAAGAAATGCGACCAGTTCAAGAAATTGAAGATATAGACAGAAAACTTTCCGAAAAATTTGATCATGTAATTAACAGCAGAAATGCCGGTGATCATCTTTAAGAACTTATTTCCGTAGGTTTTTGTGGGCATCATTGAGTCTAACGACGTCTTCAAATTGAAGTCCATTGAGGTATCTCTCTCCAACGAATGCGAGTTGTCTCGTGAGGCATCGTATAATGTCGCTGAAGGAGATGCACAGGATTCCTGACTTTCTTCGTCCGACACAACAAAGTAGTCGGTGTTAATCGCCTTATTACCCTTCGCTGCTTTGTAACCAAAGTTGAAAATGGCGAAAACAACATGCAGAATGGTGGAAATCCCCAAGATCACGCTCATCTTATTATAGGCATTGTTAGGGTACAAGTCCGGAATAGACTTCACAAACACAGAAAAGTTGATCAACCCAACCAACACGGAAGCCGAGTGCGTGAACAATAACGGGTAGTACCAGTAGGACTCCACATTATTCAAAACAAGACAGATTGGGTACAAAAACACAAATGACATGTGTGTCAACGCGATGTGCCAGTACAATGACGCCCTGTGGTCCGATTCTACCGTGAAGTACGTCAGTGTATTGTAGTTTTCCCAAAATTTTCTCTCTTCGGGCAAAAGCTCTGTCTGCAAAATCAGCATTCCGTGGTGATGGTGCTCTACATGCGGTGTAGGCACAACCTCGTGTGTGCTGCTCTTATTAGCGTCCGTGACACTTTTCTCGATATCCATGTCTTCTATATGTCCTCCCTCTACATTCAACTCTCTCAGCGTGTCTCTAGTCCTAATCTGATGTGTATCAGCTTTAGTCCCGGTACTCATCGCATTAGCGGCTGCCACTATCGATGTTAATCCTATAAGATGCATTGGTTTCATCGTTATTAGAATGTCAATTGAAAACTATAAGACTTTACAAATTGAAGCCTGTAATTAAATTCGAAGTTCCAACTTAAATTGTGTTGTATATATTCTATAAACCTACGTTGTATCAGATATATATAGATCATGCTATAATTTCCTTGATCATTTGAGCCGGTCATGTGACCGGAATAATCGGCTGAAAAATTATAAAAATTCGCAATCTATTATAATATATCCGAAACGAGTAAATGAATCACAATTTAGGACGATTTCGGTAATTTGGGTAGCAAACGTTAATATATGGGCCGAGACGCACTCTAAATAACGCATCCAGGTCATTACGCGAACAACATAGCAAGCAGCAAAGCTGTATTATAAAGCATTCTTTCTTGTCAAGTAGTCAAATCTCGAGTATGTGTAGCCGATAAAAGGCAAGTCTTCCTTTGCATTTCCCCCATTCTGCAAGACTTGGTCTCTCTGTTCCATGGCCTTGGACAAGGCTGGAGAATCTGGGACGTTTTCGAGCTCATCTGTAGGGAAGAACCTGGTGTCGGTAATGGACCTGAGCTTGGGGATGAAGGGAGCATCGACCTTTCTGATCGTGTCCCAGTCGACACCGCGGAAGAAAGGATGCAGTTTTATTTCGTCTGCACCATTGTAGCGACCGAGTCTGTTCTCGGCATTGGTTAAGAGTTTGCGAATCAAGTCCTCTGATTCCGGTGACAAGTGGATGTCGTCTGGAATCTGGAGGGTCTCCTGCCAGTTGAGAATCTTTCTGTAGGTCTCATGGGGGGTCTCGGAGCAGAAAGGTGGCCATCCGATCAAGCACTCGAACATAATGGCCCCAAGCGACCACCAGTCGCATTCCTGGCCGTATCCTTGGTGGACGAAGATCTCGGGCGCAATGTAGTCGGGCGTGCCGACAGTCGAGTACGCCATAAGTCTTCTCGACTTACGCCATGTTTGCATCTGCTGTCTGTTGGACATCGTCAAGTGGATTGCATCCACCATCATTGAGTTTCGGTTGCCACTGTTCATTGACGGTGCCTGCAAGTTACCATTGTGCGGGTTGGTGTGACTGGGGTTTTCCTTTTCTAGTAACTTCTTGTAGTAGTTGGAATCGTGAGTCTTGTGGAACCCTGTCGATAACCCGAAATCAGATAGCTTGATATGGCCCCTGATGTCGATCAAGATGTTATCGGGTTTGATATCTCTATGGATGAATCCCAATTTGTGAATGGCTTCGATAGCTAAAACACATTCGGCCATGTAGAACCTTGTGATGTCTTCTGTGAAAATTTGCCATCTAATCAACATTGTCATCAAATCACCACCGGGCAAGAACTCCATGATTAAGTACAAATACTGGGCATCTTGAAACGAGTAATATAACGAAACCACCCACGGTGAATCCGAGCCTGCCAACACATCTCTTTCCGCCTTAACATGGGCCAATTGATCCTTCTTGTACATTTCTGACTTTAGTAGCGTCTTCATCGCGTATATCTTACCAGTATCCCTTTTCTGGACTAGTCTCACTTCACCAAAAGCACCTTTACCGATAACCTTAACTGTATTAAAATCTTCTAGCGATAATTTTGTTCTTCTCAACCTTAAAAATTGTGATTCTTTCTTACCCAAATTTTGTAATTGTCTATTTTTACGTTCTTCAGATGATCCACTTTCTTCGTTCAACAATTTGTGTTCCAAATCCAAACGTCTTTGATTCCTTTCGATTGCATGTGCAACTGACATCTGATAATAGTTTTCTAGCTTTAGTTTTATCGATGATGCTTTATCCTGTGATATTTTGTTTAATGAATTCGGCTGACGATTAAAATATATGTAATTGGACTTCTGAATGTTGGCATCCTCTGGTACAGCTGGTGGAGCAATGTTGGCATTAGATAAATTCAAATTTGATTTCACGAATGAACCCTCACTAGGACTGGAAAGGTTTGTATTACTGCTATTATTGAGATTAGTGAAGGTCACAGGCGGCTTAAAATCTAATGAACCTTCAGAATCAACAGATTGGAATTTTTGATTTCTTAAATTATCATCTTTAATTGCTTGGGTCTGGAAAGTTGAATGGAACGAACGAGGATTTGCAGTTGGGGATGAATTAACTTCATGAGTTGGAGGTTGCTCGTGAATCTCCGTGAGATCTTCGTCCATAAAACTATCATCATCTTGAAATTTTTGTCCCAACTCAGTTGGTTGATTCTGATTGGAAAACTGGAGATTTGGAATACTCTGTTGCATTAAATCTTGCTGGAAGGATCCCATTTGAGGCAAATCAGAATTCGATCCATCACCTTGTAAATACGTGGAAAATTGTTGTCTGGGGGGCTGAGGCTGTTGATGTTGTCGCTGCTGTTGTGATTGTTGCTGGTATTGTTGCTGTTGTGATTGTTGCTGGTATTGTTGCTGGTATTGTTGTTGTTGGAGCTGTTGTTGATGTATATGTTGTTGTTGATGTATATGTTGTTGTTGTTGATGTTCAGCCTGCATTTGCTGGAAGTAAAGTTGTTGTTTTTGCTTGTCAGTCAAATAATCGTAGTTCATGTTTCAATATCTTAAAATCAATATAAAAATGAATCTACCGATGTACGGAAGCTTTATCTAAGTTAAAAATAAGTCTAGCAATCTTTATGGAAAACAAATGTTTATGATTTAGGGCGATTCAAATCAAAATCTCAAACAAGACCTAAATAAAAGAACACGATATAAATTTTCCTAAATGGTGAGCGTTGCGTATCAATAATAGGTCAAGTACCTTCTTAGACTAGGTGTAGATTAAATCGATCACTTCAATATACCAAATGAGGTGTATGAAAAGTGGTGGGCGTATAAATTAACAAGAAAAAATACTCCTAAATATATTTCAATCGCGACTGGTGTTTGGAATCAGCCTGGGCTCACAGACTAGTTAGCAACGTCGATATCCAAGCACCAAGGCCATATAAATTACACTCATACACATACTAAATTTTCTGTAAAGTTTATTAACAAAAGTTGAAAACCCCAATTTGGCTATTGAAAAATCAAAATTAGACCTATAAAACAATATTTAAACATATACTTGTGTAATAATGTAGCAAAGTATTCAATAGACTTAAAATTGTAAAGCTTGACCCTTTTGCTTCTTGTCACCACCTAATTCGAAGTGCTTACATCTCTTTAAAGCTAATTGAGCCTTGGTCTTACAGACGACACATTCCAATCTTAAGACAACCTTCTTGGTAGTCTTAGCCTTTTTGTGGAAAACTGGCTTGGTTTGACCACCGTAACCCTTTTGCTTACGGTCATATCTTCTCTTACCTTGGGCGAATAAGGAGGCTTTACCGGCCTTATATTGGGTAACCTTGTGTTGAGTATGCTTACGACATTCCTTACCCTTACAGTAAGTCCTTCTAGTCTTTGGAACGTTAACTATAATAATGTTAGTATGCTGTGTCTATATGTATTGCTTCTGTGTATCTAGCGCGAGCTCTGTCAATACAAATGACCATCAATATCTTTCCATTAATCTGAGTCCTTATCCTGATTGCTACAACATAATCTCCATATATCCATTTTCCTGCAATTTATCCGATGCTCTTCATACACCTCTCCTCTTATTCTTCATCATGTAACTCATCAAAGTTCCACATTTTACTCCAACAAGAATCTTCTTTGGTTTATGTCTGTATTATTCATTTATTATGTCCGGACGTCTCATGCAAGCTCTATATTGTTCATTCCTTTCTTTCTCTCTCTCTCTCTCTCGATACATGTTTGAAGTCTTTTAAATCACTGATAACATACCCATTGTGTCTTATTTATAGGTAATGTGTTTATCTACTGTAAAAGTTAAAAATCAAACTTTTTTCACTCCTACTCAACCGATATTGTCAGAGAGTGTCCGGTGTCTAGATTGAAAATTTTTTGGAATTCTTTCCCTCGGTGTTACCCGAAGATAAATATTGCACAAAACAATTTCTCTAAAATCGACCTTTGATTTCAGTCATGTGTTATTAGGGCTGACACCCTAATATAGAGTAGCAGATGCTGCAGAGTTACAGACTGGAGCGTTAGGGACTGGGCTATGACTTTATGTGGAAAGTTAAAGTGGATAGATAAGGTCTACCGTCGGATAGGTCGCATTGAAAGGTGTGTAGTGGAAGAATAGGTTAACGACAGAGGACAAAGAAGATGTGGGAGTAAATGATGGCTGCATAAGGTTTTCAGGCATTCAATGCAATTGTGGAGTGCAATCTGGTGAGACTGTCTAGCAAAGCAGACTACGGAAACAAGTCAAATGCGACTGAATACATACGTCCACAGACGACAAATAACAATAAAATAATATATTAAATAAAGAACCGAAATAAGAGATCGAAAGAAGAATTCAAAAGTCTATTTGACTGTACCCTGGTGGAAAAAAAGAAGGGAAATAAAGAAAAGGAATGCTGTCCATTCAACACGGTTTCTAAGACTATTGTACACGACCGGATACTTTGTGAATACAGACTTGACTCAACCTTGGGTAAGCGTGGTATAAATAGTTGATGTGGAGGTGACGGTCTCGGTATCTTCCTCCTCGTCGGCGTAGTAGTAGTCATAGTTGATCACACACACGCTGTTGGATGTGACGGTGGAGACATTTTCTATTATCCACGAGTCAGATGATGTGGCACTTTGGGGTGTGATCTGTGGGGCATTAGAATCTGAAGTAGCGCTAGGTGAGTTGTCATCGGTGACCATTTTTGTAGATGTGGTTTGAGTTGCACCGTTTTTTTGTGGGGCATCAGTCTCAGCAGCACCCTGGTCTTCGTTGGTGCTAGGAGCAACATCGTTGCTTTGGATCGGCGTCGTGGCCACGGTAGTATACGTGTGTGGCGTACCGAACACGGTGGACGTTACAGTAGCTGTGTAGTGGGTATAAGTTTCGGTAGCAGTATTCACGATCATATTTGTATGCGTGGACATCGTACCCTCTACGATGTGCGTATTGGTCTTGGTGTTTTGAACGGTGGACGTAAGGTGAATCACAACTGGATCTTCGTCACGTTTTGTATTGTCTTTAGCAGGAGCGGCAAGTGTTTGAGCAGATAATAAACCAACGGCTAACGAGTAGATTGTGGAAAGCTTCATTTTTCTTTTTTTCTGAAAATATTGCAATTAGTAGCGAAAGTAGAGAGTTAGTGTATATGAAAGAATGACTGTAGTTAAAATAGTAAAGAGAGTGACTATAGTTAGAGAGAAAATGAGAGTGGTAGACACTAGGATACTTATCTAGTAGATTCTTGACTTGGTATCAATTGAGTTTTCGTGGTAGCTTGATAAAGTTTTACCGAAAAAGCTTAAACGACGAGAAATGACTGCGTATTATATATATGTGCTAACTTCTAAGGACAATCCCGTTGGTGGCTGGCAAATAAAATCATCCGTTACTCAATGGCTTTTGGCAAATATTAACGGAATTATTGATAGAACAATGCTTGTTCAACTACTGCTTCAAGTAGTCTATCTTCCCAAGAAGGCTGCGGTGCTGGCTGCGAAAACCAAAATGTTCACGGTTATGTGCGCGAGCTGCTGGCTACTACCCACTTCATCCAACAAATGGCTTCTTTCCATTATCTAATGCCATTTACATTACACTCTGAAGTCATCATCGTAGTCTGTTCCCAAGGTGACGTTCACATGCCACCACACCTACTTTTAGAACGTCTCCGTGACCAAGACGGATTCATTTTTTCGTTCTCGAGTTGCCTCCGCCAATGTATATTGTCGCAAGCACATTAGCTGTTGGTCACTGCCTTATAGTATCCACATTCTTCTCAGTGACACTTGGGACCAGCTTCTGTTTTTAGATATGGCTGTTAGAACCCAAGATTCGGAGTTTTACGATGACAGTTTCAGACCGTCGAACGATTTCCGTCGTATTCTAACCGAGTCGCGACCGATCTTGATGCTTTATTAAACACGAACTCCCAACAATACTGCCAAATCTCTCGCCCACTAAACTCAAAACACACCAGAAGGATTCTGCCGATCATCTGGTGTCATCATGACTACCTTATTTGTTCTCTGGGGTGTTCCTATTTCTATACCAACCAAAGAAACATCGTACCCATCAAACCGGTATACCGGTCACCGACCGTCATTCACTTTTTCTCTACCGGAAGCTCGCAGACCTGGAGATTCCGGGATAATAGAAAAAACATCCTTTATTTATTTTACTTTTCTATATATTGATCTAGTAAACACAACAGTATACGCTGATATATGGTACAATATGAGCTACTTTGGTAACAATAATAACCCCTTGGCATTCCCATCGTATAACCAGTCACCGTTTCCGCAGAGAAGCTTATCGGGAATGGGCAATCTTCAACAACAACAATTGTCTCACCTCCAGAATCCACAAGGTCATCAGGGAGATACAACATCTACAGCTGCAGCAATGGCGGTGGCACAACAACAACAACACCAACACCAACAGCAACATCAACACCATCAACACCAACAGCATTCTCTTCAACACGTCCATAAATTGCAGGGAGAAACGGGACCAGGGACCCCACAACACGGTCAGGGCCAGGCAGAAGAAAAACAGGGCCAGGTGGCGATCAGGAAGGAACGTAAGAATAGACCGGGACAGAAGTTTGGTGCAAAGAAGAAATCGTGGGTATGGTCATGGTTTATTCAGGACTCACAGGACCCCAACATAGCTGCTTGCGACTATTGCGGGAAAATCATTACGAGGTTGGCGTCAGACAAGGGATCACCGAAGAAGCTCAGCGAGCATTTGAAAACTCACAAGTTGACAAAGGATTCGATAAACAACTCGAGGCCGATTCCCATCGACGGCAATGGCATCACGTACGCGCCTAACGGCATACCGTTGAACTATCCTTCGAATTTCCACCAGTCGCAACAAGTGCAACAGTCGCAAGCGTCGGCCAGTCCAAATTTGACCAACATGAACCCACAGCTATCTGATGAAAGCGACGAGATGGATCCTAAGAAGAGGGCAAAGTACAACAAATATAAACCCAGGAACAACATTAACAATATCGACTCGTCTTTATCCTCGTTTGGCATCAATTCAAACAGGAGGTTTTTGTCGGCGGATTTTGATAATTCACCGTACTCATCCATGAAGTTTCACAAGCATTTAATGAAATTCTTAACTGAAAACAAATTATCTATTAATGTTATCAAGTCACACTCGTTCCAACAGCTCATTTATGATTTAAGATCTGACTCGGTAACTGAACTATTAGAATTAACTGGCTTATACTCGTCATTATTGGAAGTCAGCCGGTTTGATGCTAATGGAGCGGGATCTGGAAATAATGAAAATGCCGAAAGTTCGTCCATACCTACCGTTAATGAGACCAATGTGGTCAATTCATTAGCGCAAGCAGTGGAGCAGAAGGCAAACAATGCCAACGCAATAGCCGTTGTCAATGCTGCATCAAACCAAGGTTGATTCTTGTTATTTATGATTGTAGAGTAACATATTGTATTATATCGTTTGTATATATATTTATTGTGTGAATTAGTTCAACTTATGCTTCCTATGTAAGACGATTATAATTTAGGTTTAGTAACAACCACATCATTGTGATATGGAATCATGTTCCAAGTATGACCAATTCTATCGTTTAATTCTAATTTTTGGACATGATGCAAGTTCTGGTAGCAGCTGTTTATAACTTCAATCGGTATACATAGAACGATCTTCGATAATTTTTCAGTTTCCTTATCACTTATTTCATCGCCAAACGTAGGTAGAATGACTTGTGCATTTGAACAAATTAACCCGATCAATTTATTCGTTGACTCTTTGAATAATCCGCCGCCAGACGAACCATTCCAACACGAAGATGAAGTTACAATGATACACGGCATTGTATTGTCGTTGTTTTTGTATAAAGGAAGCCGGTATTTGGTAGATATGTGACCAAGGGATTCAAGTGGCTCCACATAGAGATTATTGAAGAATAACCCGTAACCAACCGTACTTACCGTATCACCTGTCAGATAGAAATAATCATATTCAACAGGAATTAAATTTTCGATAGACCTTAGTTTACTCTGGTTTTCTGATGAGAGTTTGATAAACGATAAATCTAATTGTTCGTATGGGGTAATAATAACATCCTCATTTGTTAATTTGATTGTCTGATTCCTAGTCAAAAATATTGTGCAGTCAACCGAACTTGGTCTATCAGTATATTGTTTAATCACATGGTTGTTTGTTATTATAGTCGTATGATTATAATATATCATCGATCCCCAGAACAGTCGGGAATTTTCGCTGACAACTACCGGCAAAATTGAACGGGCATTATTGATTCTGCCAGATGACTTTGTTGCAAGACGTGTAGGCAAGTTTGGGAACCGCTTAATAAGTAGCTTCCAAATTACTTCCCAGGACAATACAAATATTAAATCTCCATCGCCATTATTTTTACGTAAATTACCCATTACCAATCCTATTGATCTGCTTGTATTGAATACGTTGACTAATCCCCCAACCATATTTTCCAAATATGTAATATCAGTTAAATATCCCAACGTCACTTCATTCTTTTGTATCTTAAAATTGATTGTCCCCACTGACAGAAAGTCACCAAACAACAAGGCGTTTGTAAAGCTAAATGGACATGAACGGATAGTAATCGCACTCGATGTCTCAGCATTATCAAATTCAACTGCTTTATATGCTTCCCATTTTACCAATTTGCTGAAAAATCCTGATTTAAGTTCAATGCCGACGATATTTAAACTCATAAGTGTGTTTTTGGAGATGGTATCGTTAGGAACTATTTTAAATCCGTTTTCTTTAAAAAACTTCAAGTATTTATATAACTCGTCATTCTTACTCTCCATTAGGGGAATTTGGAAGCTGGGAAATACTGGATGCCAATTTACGTCATCTCCTTCATTAAGACTGTTCGTGGTTACGTATAATTCATACTCATGCAAACTGGTTGTGGGGATATGACTGAGCGAGATAGTCATTTCATATATAGTTTTTTCATTCTCGTCTCGAAGAACTAAATGAACACCAGAAAGTGCATTTATATCCTTTTCGGATATAAATCTAATGCACACTGGCACATAATACCATTTGTATTTCATGTTTTCTTCGATTAGTGGTAATTGATCTTCTTATCGTACTTTAAGTGGAACAATCTTCCATGATCTTTTTGGTGTGTATATAACCTACACTAACTTTTAAGTGATTAACGCGTTGACCATAGCCATTCATATAAACAAACTACTCTTCTTATAACATAGAATGAATACTGGTGATATGACTGTTCCAGAAGCGACAATAACCAGTAATGAGGAGGTTGTTACGGGCGCTAAGCCATTCGAAACTATTGAAGCTAATAATAGTGAGATTATTGCCGACGAAGTCATTAAGTCGCAAATGAAGGAATCACCATCGGAATCATCATTATCGTCAATAAACAGTGACAGCTCGACAGGCAAGTTAATAAAGAGTTTATCGGTGGACAAATTAAACAAACAGGAGAAGGAGATTCCAAAGGAACAAACTCATACGTTACCACTCCCCAAGAACTCCAATAAAAAGCCTATCAGGTTTACCGTGCGTAAGGTGTCACACGAACCCATCAAAATTAGTAAAAAGAGTAACGAAAGGCATTTCAGCCAAGATAAAAAAGATATAGGGGATTCAAATAAGGCATATGAACATATTAATGCGACACAGCTAAAATATGACCAATATGTTACACGTATAGGCAAAATAGACAAAGAAATAGACTTTTTGGTGAAATTGTTACCACCTTTCAACGTTGAAATTGATTATGCGACCCGGAATAAAATAACGAAAGCAATTGAGAAGTTGAAGATGAAACAGGACGAGTTAGACAAGAAGAAGTATAGTTTAGGAATCACGATCAGCAGATTATGGAGAGACAATAGTGACAGTGGCATATGGGTTAGGTCAGTTAGTAACCAATAACTTACAACAAATTACGACTTTGTACATAGTTATATAATCACAGTTAACGACAAAATATATAACTAGATGACTGATTCTTGTGTGTATTAGGGAAATATTATTTATATCGCGAACCATATTTGGCTGTGAAAACTGCGGTACGTTGTTTTGTGCCTATAAAAATATTTATATTATAATGATGTTCTGGGCGGGTTAATATGTTGCATGATAGGGGGAAGGATTAAATCATTTTGACGCGACGTCAAACGGGGTGGTTCGTATGTATTGTTAGACATCAAATTAAGTGACGATTGTATGTAGTTTATCAAGAACTTGTGTAAATTCGTCTTAAAGTTCACGAGGAAATATTGATTCTTTATAAACGATAACCAGGTCTCAAAGTAGTAGTTAAGTTTCTTAAAGACAAACCAGAAGAAATCGTTATTGAATTGAAATACTGAGTTATTATCGTTAATCAAATATAACAAACATTGCAAAATGCAATTATCTATCAAATGGTTATTCTTCCATAGGTTAATCAACAACTTGACCAAGGTCACGTACCATTCTATAATTAAGTAGTTTAAATTCGCCTTACTTTCAAAGTTCAAGCCACTTAATTTCAAGATATCTATCATGTGGAAATTGACGAATTGTAAGTTAAAAATCAATGGGAAACTCACGATTCCTAGGTTATTGTTTATGTCTTTATTTTCAATTTCAAAAAATGGAAGTAAGTTGGTTGAAAAAGTTTGTAATGAATTTTCCATGTTGTTATTGACGAAAGTTTTAAAATTGAACGAATGCATTGCACTGAGGTTGAACTCTTTCAATAGCACAGACAAAAGGTTCCAGTGTATTGTATCGACGGGGTTGAAAATGTACGACTTCAATATGTCATGGAACTTGGTGGGGCTCTTTATGATCAAGTTTTTCTTGAATATCTCGTAGATCTCGATGTTGGACGACTCAGGAATAATCTTGTGAATAAGAATGATGGAATTGTGCAATGCCCTGGTCAGTTTGAAAACTAGTAGTTTATTTGTGCGATTGAAGTAGTTCAACTCGTTGGATACAGTTGAAATCATTATTTCCTGGATAAAGTTTGAACACATATCAGCCTGCGATAGGTTATTCATAAAGTCGACTAAGTTCAAATTCAGGACGGATTTCAGGAGGAAAAGCAGGAAGAACTTGGGCGGCCCATCGTTGATCTGATAGAGCGACAACAAGTTGTAGATGCACCAAAAGAGGTTCATATTTTTGTTAATTATGCTGGAATTTATCGACAAGTTGGACATGATGATGTAGCTGATGTCGTCGAGGTAGTTGAAGTTCAAGTCGCATGTCACGTCCATCGACTTGTATTGGTTCAAATTGTAACGTAAGTGGGTGTATGAGAGAATGAACAACGAGTTTAGGATCTCGATTTGGTCGTTGGGGTTTGTGTTGTTGTTGTTGTAGTCGGGGATGAGCTTTTGCACCAACAACGACCACGACTTCTGGAAGTTTGCAATGCAAAGCGCCGCGTTGCCGATGTTGATGTGTCCGATCGACAAGATCGAGTAGATCAAGCAGAGCTTGAAGTCAGGAATACGGTCTATCTCGTGGAACTGCAAAAACTTGCTCAAGTTCTGCAACACCTCAGGGATGATCGGCGTATCGTCCTGCGCCAACATCGTATACCCAATAACAAAGATATCCGACTCTCCATCGTTTTTCAAGATCGTGCCCACCTTGTGGGCAATCGACAAGAGAAGCCCGTGGTTAGTAGTGGTGCTGGGACGCGCCCCTATCGCTGTTGCGTTGACGTGGCCCCGCGAAGTGCCCACAACAACCACTGGCGCCCCTGGGTCGCTAATGCTCCCCATCACACCACTATTACCGCTGTCGCTTCCATACAGCAGCGGCCCCGTTCCCCCTTCAACCTTTTCATTCCCAACCGCCATTCCACCAGCTCCACCCATCGTATTGGTCCCAAGAGTCTTCAGTGCCGACCCCGTAGAATGCCGCCTTTCCTTCGAAATCGAAATGTTATGCACCGTCTTGCAATGTCTTTGCAAAAGGTCTCGTCTTACAAACGCCGATGTGCAATGCACACAATGAAACGGTTTCTCGTTAGTATGTGATCTTTCATGCCGCTGCTTATGCTCCGATCTGGAGAACGCTCTGGCGCAAAATGAGCAGATGTACTTCTTTTCTGCCGCCATTTGTTTATATACTACCAAAAGAATCCTAGAAGTTGTACAACAAACATGAAGGATTTTTGCATCTTTTTATCGTAATTCTCCCCGCGATTTGCATCTCTCAGTTACCCGACCGCATGGCCGCATTGTAAGATTCATGATACTACTACCTTACATAATAGCTAGCTGGGACGACTCAAGATGTTCTCCAATCCTTCTCCAACTGCTCTCCAGCCCTTCTCCGACGTGTTTGCAGTCATGCATATGCATATCGCACTGGTATACGGTGAAAACACAACAGATGCGGGCGTAGTCATTGGCCCAGACGATCGTCGACAGCAAAGGTCGACAACAAACAAAAGTCAACCATGTCTGGTGTAGCAGATTCGTAGGTCTAGAGGTGGCTAGGCTAGGCGAGTTTTGGACCCAGATGTAGCTACTTCGTATTTAGAAAAATGTAGGATGGCCTGACGGCGGAGGCCAGTGGCTAGTGGCTAGTGCAAGTACGAGTCGAATACGCACCGAACAAGAGGCATGTGGCAGGACCTACTTAGGGCAACAAGCAATGAAAGAGTGTTGCGAAGCGTGATGTCATAGACGGCAACAGAGGTGCCTCTAGATATAGCATTTTAGGGACAATAAAACGCGTGAGAGCAGTAGCATCATTGGAACGGCAGGCATTCTGTGATGCGAACGAGAGTGACGACCATCGAACGGGTATATCAGAGGGGCAATAGGAGACTTATTGGGCATGCTCGCGTGGTGTGCAGAGAGACCTGCACCGTCGATGGGGAAGTTGATTATGGTGGTGGGGCTACGAAGTGGTTGGGGTAGTTGACAAAATAGAAACATTTCGGTGCATAATTGCGAGATGACCAAAAAGATACGAAGTTCAGGTGTGGATGGATGATGGATGATGCGAGCCAAAGCGTGAGAGGTGGGCAAGCGACAAATATAGCATGTTAGAAACAACCAGGCTAATTCAGGAGACTCCATGTAGTGTATATCAGGACGCGGAAGGATACTAGGCAGCAATATACGGCATAGCCGCAATGTACACAATAGTGTATACGGCAAGCCGTCGTCTAACATTGAACAAGCAGAGTACTGGTGGACAAGTAGGATCGCGCATCACATGGAACGACACATATAGGAGGCGACCGCGACTTTTGCCGGAGTGGAGGTGGTGGAACGGGTTGTGGTGGGTTTGGATCAATTAGATAAAGCGAGATGAGGTGAAAAATTTAAATCGCATTAATAGAAATTGCACCTTCGTTACAGACATTACAACTTTAAAGTGGACGATGCAACATCGACACCCAGGACGCGGCCACGATACAACAAGGCATGATATACGACCACATCGTCTGTTGACACGATCGAATAGCGACGACACGTTGGTGACTCAGCACGAATACAGGATACCCAACTTCGACCACAATCAGAACAATAACCCCGACCGCTCAGGGCCTCACGAACAGCACGATGTCGACCTCAATAGGCACGATCGCACGAGCGACTTGTCGGACTTGACATCGCTCTTCACAACTGGGTCTGACGAGACGTTGACCAACAATGTTAAGATATTGGGCCATCCCATCACGTCGTACACAGTAGTGCGGGAGTTGCCCATCGTGTCGACCTTTCTTCAGCCGGGGGTGCTCTTATTCTCGTCGTTGCAGTCGTTGGAGGTATACTCACTGAAAAACTTGCTGGCGGACGAGACAGAAAAGTACCATTCGCAGGGATTGGGTATGCCGTTGTTGCAGACATCGACTCCCGTGCTAAGCATATTCAAGATCAACTCGCCGTTCATGGTGATCTACAAGTACTCCGATCGACATGAAAGGTCGGTTTTTTGCAAAGTGTACATTCGGATTTTGGCCAACAACGTCATCTGCTATATTTTGATATTCCGCCTCGACTCTGGGGAATTGAAGACAGTGGTGTTGATGAATAACGGCATCAAGCCGTCTGTCGACGTGATGTACGAGAATACTAAAATTCGGGTCACCGGGGTCACCGGGACCACATCAACTTTTGCAAATGGCTTCATCCAGCTATACATCTTGCAGGACTCATCGCCGATGCTATGCGACGACATGGTGGTACACAACACGCTCGAGACCATTAATAGCTCGATCAAACACGTCAAGGTTAGTGTCGACGATTCGAACGCATTGTACAAGGCATTGAGATTTCAGAAAAAGACCACTCTCACCAAATTGATGAACGAGGGAAAAGCCTTGATCAACACCCCATTGGCCACTTTTGTCGACAACGGCGACGAGAAGATCAAGGGCCTCAACCTATTTAGAAATGGTACGATTAAAATATTCGAGACGACTAACGATAATGAAAACAATACAAACACATTAATAATAACCACCATCTTATTGGTGTTGAGAGAGCAGGAATTCAGAAAGATTCGGGGTAACAATAAACCTACTTTTGTCAACCATCATAATAACTAGGAATAGATCAATCTTTGTAATATATTATTATATATTACCCAATTACCCACTACTTGTAGATACAGACACCTCTAGCACTGGACTGTTCGAAGTGTATATATTGCCAGTAATATTGGCGCCTATCGCTCGGGCCGGGGTATTTGACATACTCGGAGAAGCTACCGAGATATTTCAAAAATTATCTGGTTAGGCTTGACTTATATCAGTATATAGTACCTACAACTGTCATTGAGAGACAATCCTTTCCAAATCAACCTCTTTCAAAGCGGACCTGGATGGTAGTCTTGAATACGTCAAATCGGTATCTACATTTTTCGTGAGCATATATAATCACAAGTATTAGTCAACCGCAAATAATATATACTATTTAAAATTAACTAAACGACAAGATGACAGAAGCGAAACTCTCGTTTAAAGAGCAAATGAAGGGATTTCCGGTCTGGCAAATGGTAGTGGTCAGCTTAATCAGATTCCTGGAACCAATAGCATTCACATCGCTTTTTCCATATGTATATTTCATGATACGAGACTTTCATTTTGTTGAGGATGAAACAAATATCTCCAAGTACTCAGGGTATCTTTCAGCATCATTTGCATTTACACAGTTCTTATGCTGTATTCAGTGGGGGAAGGCATCAGACAAGATCGGCAGAAAGCCAATTTTACTTTTGGGGTTGCTAGGAACCTCCGTTTCCATACTTATCTTCGGATTCTCTAGAAACTTTTACATGGCATTGTTAGCGAGATCTGCGATGGGGGCGGTTAACGGCAACATTGCTGTGCTAAGAACAATGATTGGGGAGATTGCTACAGAAAGAAAACACCAAGGCACAGCTTTTTCAATTTTGCCATTATTTTGGAACGTTGGCAGCGTTATTGGCCCGTTAATCGGAGGATCCAAGTATTTGACCAGGCCGCAGACGACGGAGTCAAAAATGAGTAATGAAGACAGCATATATAATAGATTCTTGAATAAGTTTCCCTACGCATTGTCGAATATAGTAGTGGCATTTTTCTTGTGGTTTAGTATATTAATGGGGTTTTTGTTCTTGGAAGAGACACACTCCCAACTTAGCAGACAGAGAGACGTTGGTCTTGAGATAGGTGATTGGATAAGAAGAAAATTAGGTTTTTATGTTCCTGCTAGAAAATGGCATACGCCGAAAATAAAGCCCAAGAAAATCGGTAATGAAAGAGTTTCTGAAGACGTGAGTGAAGAGTTGTTAAATGAGGACGACGTTGTCGCAAATGTGAGTTCCCACCAGGGTCAACACGAAGACGAAGATTCGTTTGACGAGAACACTTCACTTATCGAACCCCGTCCATTCTACTCTTCGGTTATTGACGCAAATGATGAGACAAGCTCAATTTCTTCGGAGGAAAGAGTCGGTCCGCTAACAAGAAGATCGTCGAACGCTATCTTGAGAAGGTTTTCGTCCAATATGTCCTCAAGACCTTCTTTATCAAGGATGAGCACCAATGGGTACTCTCTCAGTGATGTCTCAACTATCAACATGGAAGGGTTCAACAGAAAAGTATTCACTGGTCCTGTTATCCAGACTATGGTGGGGAATTTTCTCTTATCGTTCCACAACTTGGTTTATATGGAGTTTTTGCCGGTCTTGTTGGCGTCAAAATTCATGGTCGACGAATTGAAGTTTCCAACCCGCTTGAAAGGGGGATTTGGCTACGATTCAAACACAATTGGTACTCTATTGTCCGTCACTGGTCTTCTCGGTGTATTCATAATCATGCTTGTTTTCCCTCTTATGGACAGAAACTTGAGAACCATTACTGGATACCGAGTATCCGTCGGCATCTTTCCTATAATGTATTTCGTTTTACCATACCTTATCTACACAACAAAGGGGTACAACCCAAATGCGCCCGAAAACCTAACCAAAATACTTTTGTATCTCAATTCTGGGATTCGTACCTTGGCATCGTCGACGTCTGCACCGCAGGTCATCGTGTTGATTCATAGAGCGTCGCCACCAAAGTACAGAGCATTCATTAATGGCACCACCTTGTCTATGACGTCGCTCGCGAGGTGTTTGGCCCCACTAATCTGGGGGGTCTTGATGTCGTTTTTCGACAATTTGGCTTTGGGCCAGTTAACCTGGATCGTTCTAGGCATAATGTCCATCGGGGCCTTTATCCAGGCATTCTATATCGACGAGTACGACGAAGATATCAAACACGATCCAGACACCGACCAACAATCGGTATAAGCAGCGTTTCTCCAATAGGTAATACAACATAGACCACGATTATATAAGCATAAACAAGAAGAGCAAAACAAAATGCAAATGAAAATTATCTCATCGAAACCCCATGGGAGTACCCATGGCCACGTCCGTAGCTAGGCTTACAGCGGAGACATCCTCATCGCATAGTTAGGATTTTTAAAATATATTATTAAAACAATATAAGGTATATGTAGCTATATTGACATTAATTATTCCCAAATTTCCAAAAAAAAAAATTGATTCCCGATAATACAATAAAGCAGTGGTGTGTTCGATTCCCGTCAAACACATCACCGCCTGGTAAACAAAAAGCAGCTAAAAAAATTCGAATAGATAATAACATTTGTGGATAAAAAAAGTACATTTCGTATTATAGCAATGTAAACAAACCGTGGAACATGGCACCAACACAAATGGCCACACCAGCACTCCAAACCCCCGCAACCAAACCAGAGCAAAACACTTCACCTAAGCATAATTTGCATCACGAGTGCCTAACGCACCGAAATAGCCACCATTATCATTATTTATTAGTATTATTATTAGTATTATTAGTCTTGTCTGCGCCAATGACCCCATACACCACGATGTCCGTTTACAGTTCAATTAACCATTGATTTAGAATCTTTGGTTAGACTTTCTGGCCTTAAGTTTCTTAGCAGTGAATACAGAAACAATAGCACAAAAGGCTAAAAAGATTAAGACGAAAACTAAAATAACACCTGCTGGCAACATCTTCTTCTAATTACTGTATTTATTATTAAACGTGTTCTAAGTTTAAAATAACAACCTTCAGTGAAAAGAAAAACTCAAATAAGAAAAAACAAAATTTTTCAACCTGGGAACAGGGTCAGTTATATGGGTTCGAGAATGAAAAATTTGACCGAAAATCACGAACCGATCACAAAGCCGCTTGTATAGGAAACTAGTTGTATTTACATTTCGGACTAACCGGAGGGCATCCAGACTGATTTTTACCGTATACTACCCGACGTAGGCGGCTTTTCGGTACCATACATACGCACGTTGCGCTATTTGATGGCTTCGGGTGCAATGTTATTGGCTCGGGTGTGGGCCGTTTGCGGGGGCAGACGGTCTTGTGGTGGATACAGTAGGAATAGAGGCCACCACCTGGTCTTTGATACTGGTATGTGGTATTCTGGTATTCTGGTGGCACCATCGGCACTCATGGCAATCGGAAAATCCCTGATACGGTCGCAGTCGGGACGAGCCATACCACCAATAGGCGGTCGGTATTAAGCTAGCCAGCCGCGATTGTCGCACCACAAAAGAAAGGACGAGATGGCCCGGATATGCAGCAAAACGGTTGGAGAAGATACTGGCCATACATGTCAAAGCGTTGTCTGCGGGTTCAGCCGCTGAATAGGTGGATAGGTGGATAGCTGGAGATGCCGGAGGCACCGGTAGTTCGAAGCACCGATGGCACTACGGTTCACGAGAGATTGTGCCTCGCGGAGAGGTGAGGAAAATGCCGGATAGACGATGCAGGATGCAGGACAGTGCAACATGCACCGCGAATACAGTGTATATACGATATAAGTACAATGCGTTCGTTGAATAGCGTTTCGTCATTATTATACATAGTAGTCCGTAGTTATATAGTACAGTAGCCCGTGTCCCGTGCGGTTAATGAGATGAGGTAGACGGGGCGTGGAGGGATGTCTGACAAGAGTGTCTTGAGGCCAAAGAGCCATGGACTGGCCGATGACGTCAGACGCACCCGTATCATTCTCAATTATGGGTGGGACAGGGAGCAGTGGAAGGAGACAGCAGAACGGATGGGCCGTTGTGGTGTCGTACAGGAGACTAATGGTTGATGAGGTCGTTGCCGGAGGAGAGGGTGTTGGAACAGCAGAATAGGTGTGGTTGGGTATAGGCCTTGGGCTGTTTGGCAGGGGCAGAAGGATCTTTGGAAGAGACCGGGGGGTCTTTGGGTTGTTGGATCGGCGAGCGGCGATTATCTGTCAGGTGGGTGTGAAAAGGGTGTTTGGACGGTCGAGGGTTGTATTTGGTTCGTATGTGGGTCCGAGACCTGGGCGCGGAGTCCAGGGGCCCGGGGTCGAAGAATAGCTTCGATAGTCGAGTCGAGCTCTTCGTGGGCGTTTCTGTAGGTGGGGGTTTTCTGGGGAAGCTGGGGGTTGAGCAAGGAGTTGTGTAGGGCTGGGTACAAGCTGGGTCTTTCTTGGCCTGTGTGCGCTTTGCATATGTGAAGGGTTTAACAGCCACATTGGCGGGCGAGCCGTTTGTTTTGTTAATGGGTTTGGTCTGATTAGAAGAAACCTTATTAGATTTGGTGCTCGGCTTGCTGCTTTGAAGGGTTGATGTCGTGGATGGATGCTTAGTTGAGCGAGTGGTTTCTTTCTTGACACCAGGACTCTTGATACTAGGATTGATACCAGTCGAGTTTTTGACGGATGGCGATTTGTCCGGTAGACCTGTTTTGGTAGTGTTTGTGGTCTTGATGTTTTTTGTAGCCTTGATGTTCTTGTCAGGCCTGCCAATCTCTTCAGCCAACAAGTCATCACCATTGGCCCCAATATCATATTCAATTATCTTCCGTTTTCTAGGTCTCGAATAAGATACAGTGGACTTGGTCTTGGTGTCTATGTGAGATGTTTGCTCAAATGTCATGTTCCTCCTATCAAACTCCTTGTTGAATTTTTCAAACTCCAAATCCTTCTTGATTTTGATATAATTATTTATGTTCTGTCGCCATGACGTCTTGTCAACTGAATGCTGCAATTTAATTTTTGCAACCTTCATAGT
Source organism: Debaryomyces coudertii (assembly GCA_030564605.1). Classification (NCBI taxonomy): domain Eukaryota; kingdom Fungi; phylum Ascomycota; class Pichiomycetes; order Serinales; family Debaryomycetaceae; genus Debaryomyces; species Debaryomyces coudertii. Next base: position 443,200 of record JAKTYF010000003.1, read on the forward strand.
AGCGTTGAAATCCTGGTCCATGTTCAATATTACTCGATCTCTATTCGGGTAGTCTATTCTTGAAAGTTTGCTACTCTTTCCCTCGCCCAGCGAAATTCCACCATCTAAGAATCTTCCACCATTGGATTTTTCTAACACCTTACGAATATCCAACGATTCACCAGGCGGTATTGCGTCTGGATGCGATGGTGTAACACAGTCTAGCGTAACCTCTTTTCTCAAGATATTATCAATATCAATCTCTGAGAAGAATGCACACGATTGTGGCACCTCTTTGATACCCAACTGTTCACAAAACATTGCTCTTGTCCACAAATTACTAACTTGCAAGAGGAGTGCAGTCTTGTATCTATCTTCATTCTTTACCATGTACCTTAATTCATCATGGACCGTAATGATCAATCTTCCATCAATATTATATTTCTTTAACAAAAACTCCATGGAAACGATTAACAAATGCAAATAATCCACACCCGAACTTTGAATAACCCAGTTGATTCTGGAAGTTAAGTAATTATTTTTGTTCAAATTTCCAATGGTAAGAGCATCTGTAATCGCTGCTCCTAGTACGGGCGTTTTAGGATCTTCCTGATATGCAATTGATTCTAAAGCGTTGAACATAATCGATTCGGTACCCCCATGATACATTCTCCTTTCTAAGAATTTGGATGTATTACTTTGACCCTTGGTCTTTGCGTACAAAGTCTTTGCCATTAATTCTGCCTCCTCGTCATCCAAGGACGCATTGCATTGCTTTAATAGCCTGGTAGCAAACTTAACACCTGCTCCATAAATTCTACCATAATTAAATATTTTGGCATCATTTCTCAGAATGCCCAAAATTTCGGCAGTCTTAGAGTGTAAATCAGTTTTTTCGCTTTTATCACCTTCTAAAGTCATCCATCCTAATGCGGTGCTTCCATGCATTTCAAACATCGAATCTCCGACTAAAGATGCAATCCATAACTCCTCAGAATCAACATCTGCACCAACGAATACATACCCTTCAGGCGCTTCAACCATGGCTTTCAATTCGGATCCAATCCTATTTTTTTTACTATTCGACGCAGTCAACCAAGTATTTTCTGTTGCTCTTCTGGTAATTGTACCCATAGAGCAAAGTTTGGGCAAAATAATTCCCATTTCTTTATTCTTCTTGGATTCCACTTTAGTACTGAAAAAATTGTTTTTATTGTGACTTGGATCAGAATAAATAACAAATTGGTCCATAATACGTTGTCTATTACCCATCCAATAAGATGCTGTTGAATTCAAAGTTAAAATTTCTTGTGCAAATGAATATTCTGACGTCAACACGCCACTCTCAAAGTATCTCAAGTAGCTTTTAGATAAAATTGAGGTGCATCTTTTCGCAGGACCTTCAGGGTGAGGCACCTTAAACAACTCGTAGTTATTACCATTATCTCGTAACTGTGGAAGAAATTTTTCTAGATCTTCCTCATTTAACTTAGCTCTTGGGTAACTTTTATCTTCCATAGTTCTAATGATGTTTTCATCAAATGGCACCTTGAAGCACCAGCCTGATGAATCAGTCCAAAGCAATGGATACCCTTCCCATTTTAGTTTTAGAAGTAATGGTGTTATTCGGGTACGAGTGGATATATTCATTTCTCGTTGCTTAGTTCCATTAATGTTAGTGGTTTTGAACAAATCTCTGTACCATTCAGGGTAGCCCGTCAAGAATGCTTGGTTTGCCGCAGGCTCACCATTTTTTTTCAATCTTTGTTTCTTGATAGTCCAATTTAATTGTGCTAGCCATGGATCATTTTCCCAATCTGGCCTTAATGAATTGTTATCTTCATCAATATAAGTAACAAATGCATTGGCCCTTTCTTTCAATATAGTACTAACTTCAATACGATTTTTCTGATAGACCTTCTCAGCCGTCTCAATGTAGTTATCCCAATTCTTGGTAGTAGGTAACATCAAAGTTCCGAGGTGTCTTAACGCAGCAAATGAAACAGGGTGAGGCACCTTTTGTCTAAATTGCGGAAAAAGCTTTGCAGTAACCGAATAAGTGGCTTCAACATCTTTTGCACAATAATCCATTAAATTATTGAAATTATTAACCACATCCATAGGATCTTCGGTACTGAAATAGTCTCTATCTGATTTATCTAGTTTTATGTTACAATGAAAATCAGCCACATTTGCTAAAGAATTTGGCGAACCTTTGTCCAACCATGGATCATCTAGGAGTTCATTGGCAACATCAACAGCTGAAAGTTTCTTATCGAAATAACCTAAGTCGGAATCGATTCCTGGAGAATCATCGTTATCCGAATCAAGTTGAGACATGCTTTTCTTGTGTTTATGCCACGTAGGTCTTTGTTGCGAGCAAATGCCACTAATAGCCACATGTAGAGCCATGCCATCCAAGAAGAAGCCCTTGGACTGTTTAATGTTATATTCTTCTAAGACCCTTGCTCGATCATAACTGACATTGTATCCAATTAACAATTTTGGGTTATTCATGCAATCAAACGGCATCAAGTGTTGCCAGTCGTTATAGTCTTTATTATTAGAATAGTTCATAAGAAATGGCGATACCCATCCGTACCACGCCTTGGAGGATGCACATGTGCTTAGTACCGCGTAAGGTGACTTTTTGTATATTACTTCAACATCAAATACTAGTTCGTCTTCCAACGGATATGGGACTTCTTTTGGGGTTTCTCCCTCAACGTATCGTACCCATCCATCCTTGAATAACCATTCCGACGGTTTCGGTCTTGGAGGTAATCGTACATCAGATGCTAGAAAGCTTTCGGCCATCGACAAGTATGGCTGCGAGGCATCGGTTCCAATTCTATGAAAATGTTCATCTAGTGTGTTCCCTTCCAAATCTGGAAAGTTCGGTATGGTGATAGGCTCTGTGATCTGTGTCTTTTTCCCAAGTAATTCATTATACTTCAAATGTTCCTTCGCAAGGTCCAAAAGTAATGGGTTCTTAAGTTTCAAGTAGTCGGTGCTTTTCGTGGTTGGAAATAGCTTCCTATGTAACTCTTCTCCCAAGTACTGAACACCAACCTGGTTTATCCTGGGAGCTTCCTTGAACTGGTTCGTAGCTGTCGTCAGGTTCCGTAGAGACCATCTCCATATACGTGTGATATTTTTACTGCCATTGAATGTATGTTTATGTAGAATCATACTACTAACTGTTTGATCGTTTGTGTTATACCTTCTGTCTATATCATTGAAATATCAACTTCCTCGCTTGAACAGGTTGTTTTACCAATTATACTTTTAAAAAATACTAAAGAAACAAATGTAATTGAAATTCTCTATATCTCTATTCTAAAGCAATGATTATCCGTGTATTTGTTTATTATTGCCTTTCAAAACCGATAAACCTTTAGGAATTCCTTGTTGTTACTACTATCAGAAATAATTAAAATTCTTCTATAGTGCATGAAGAGATTATACACAGGATGCCACAAATTAGGCAATATGATAATAACCTGTACATAATTGATGATTCCAAAATTCATAATAAGGACCATCAGTACAAAGGATAGATAAAAGTAAACACAAGTTCAATTCTAACCGAAGTTAGTATCTAGTTAATTCATAACTTATAAAGTTCGGGTAATTGATCAGTTGCTTGAGTTTGACAAAATCTTAAAAATAAACAAACACTGCTCTACTTTATTTTGCAATAAGAATAGATTAAACTAATTAATACCAGACTAAGAATGTCAGAATTACAGAGTCTTAAAAAAGCAGAATTAAGTAGTATCTGCCGCAAGGTAGGGATTCATGTTCTTGCTAAAGATACCAAAAAAAAATTGTTTGACAAGCTCTCCGCTTACATCGAGGCTAATCCAGAAGACGGGTTGATTGCGGTACAAAATAGCTTGGATATGGAAAGTGACGAAGAAACATTGGCCGAGGGACAAAAAGCCAGCGAGGATGAAGAAACCGACGAGGTTGATGATGAAGATGACGAGGAATCTGAGGAATCTGAAGAATCTGAGGAATCCGAGGAATCTGATAAGGACTATGAAGCGGGCCCACCAGTTGACTTGAAGGAATATATTGTTGACCCAGCTATTGATGTTTTCGAAACTGTGTATGCAAGGGTTTTGGCCTTCACCGACAGAATAGGTGCAACGACCTTAGATTACAATGAGGACATGAGAGAAAACTTGTCAAGATCGGTCTCGTTGAATTATATTGAGCTTGTGGTCGAACTCGTTTATTTCTTATTCACTTATATCCCGGTTGTTGCTGTCAAGAACAACAATTCGGTGCATCAAATTTTTAAGGACAATATCAGCTGTTTGTCTACCTGCAATTTATTGTTGCCTGATATCAGTGTGCTTTTTGAGTGCAAAGTTGTTTCTATCTTTGCTAACTGGATCTTGACTTCGATTGTTTTGCCACTAGTTATCTCATATTACGTTAACTTTACCAGAAGATGTATAATTATTGATGAAGATGACTCTGGTCTTATCACTAGAGCATACAAGTATGATCCATTTATTTTTGCCCTATCCAAGATTCTTATTTTCTACTTCATTGGTAAGAATGCCGGAAGTTTGACTGCCCTTGATTCCTTTGGTGGCATTTTTAATGCTTTGAAGAAACACTTTTTAATCCAGTTAGGAGTCTACAACCAATTCGCTGATGTATTAGGTAGTTTCCCATTGGTTCTCGGTTTCGCTAATGTTTTAACAGCTATCTATTCCCAGTTTGAAGAATATTAATGAGTGATAAGTCTCATTTGTTAATCCTTCATTTCGTTGTTAACCCTATGTTTACTGGTGAATCGTTTTCATAAGTAAAGAGGTTCTTGTATTTGCCCTTTTTCTTTGTTTTATTTTGAAATAATTAATTTTCTCCTTCGATATTGTATATTGTTTCTAAACTTTATTTTGATGCTTATTGTAACACTACTAATATTATATATAGTTTATCTATATTTTCGCAAATACTACTTTTGAAAATGCAATGTAAAATTAGCCTATTTGGTATATTGAATTGGCCACCTTGTTTTAACACCTATCACATCCAAATCGCTACTTAGTTCATCTGGATTTGCCCCTTGTGGCCCAGTATAATGCTTCATAATTTTAGCTAAAAGCAATGATTCAGTGTATTTTGAACTTGACTTATCGCTATCATCAATTAATTTATCACCTGGACCATTATTACCACCCCTTCTGCCTCTCCTTTTAGATGGGGTACCCGTCGTACTTTCTGATACATAGGTGTCTGAACCTGAAGTGACTGAATCGTACAAGGAACTTTGGAATATATGATGCTTGATATTATCGAATGCTTTAGAAGTCCCTGATTTTGAAGAATCCTTAGATTGTTTGTTCTTGTTTGGTAAGCTTCCAGTGATTATATTAAATTCATGAGCAGAAATTAATGGCATGAAGTCATGAACAACCTGACTATTAGAGTTTGATGGATCTCTTAGCTTCTCATTCTCTCTTTTAGTTGAATTTATAATCTGTTTGATTTCAGTATTAAAATCTCTCTCCGAAATACCATTAAACAATTTAGTGGATTCTTTACTCTTTATATCAAATAAACCTTCCTTAGAATCTCCATGTAATGTATCTTCAAATAGATTTCTCTGGAATTCGAAGAAGTTTTTCAATTTCATTAGTTTGTTTAATAATATGAAATTAACATTCTTGTAAACCTTGTTTGAATCTTGGTAGAATATTAATAAATTTTTTAAATATTCATAGTTATACTTAAGTTTTAACCTTATTAACTCTTCGTCTCTGCGTTCTTCTAGAAATCTTTTATAATTTAATAATTGTTCATCTTTAATCAAGTCATCCCCACCCTGATATTGGATCTTAGAGTCTTTTAAATTTTGTAATCTTTGCAACAACTTTTGCTTTTTCGTAATATATATATCATGTTTATGTTTGGATTCAAATTCTGACAATTCGTCAACTGACATTTCCAATTCTTTTCTCCGTTTTTCTTTATTGATGCCATTTGCAGAGCTAACGTCTTTGTTAGGATGTGATATGACTTTATTTGAATTCACCAATGGCATTTCCGTAATATGAGGAAATGGATGCAATGAATATTCATCATTCATTGTTTCAGATGTAATACGATTCTTAGTAGAGTTCTTTACGTCGCTGATATTTGGTGCAATATTCAAATAATCCGGAGGATATCCGTATTTTGATTCAAAATCATTGGTGTGATTACCTGGTTTGGCGTACTTATCAAATGCATCAGTTACATCTACATTTGACGCGTATTCATTATAATCGTCAAAATCATCGGAATCAACTTCTTCATCTTCTTCATCTTCTTGTTGCCTTGTTGTCATTCCGAATTTCTTCTTATGTTTTAAAGCTTCCAATTTCTTGTTCTTCGAGATTTCATATCTTTCGTAGGTAAATCCTTCTTCGTTCGCTTGAATTCTTAAATCAAAAAGTGAGCCAGCTGCGCTAGCTAAAACCATATCTATCCTCGGTAGCTTCTGCAGTGCATCTAAAAATGATGCAAACACTTCATTCGGGGTAAGTGAAGATTGGTCTGATATCAACGGATATGGCATGTAATTCGGAGGTGGAAATGGTAGTGGCGGCAATTCAACATATGTTTCATCTGCCGACGGACGCGGTGATATTCTGGCATCAGACTTTATACTTCCTAGCTTAGACACATCATTTTCAGGCTTGATAATTGGCGGAGGTGGATAAATAAATGGTATCATCATGCCTCCTTGTGGTGGGGACATTTCCTTGGATAGATACGGTGGTATTGGGGGTGGGAAATTTTGCAATATCCCTTCAATTTGTTTGGCTATGTTAGGATCGGTTACATCTGTCGTCACATCAGAAAAAAAGTCTTTTACCTGCAAGGGTGGGTAAATAATAGGCAATATTGATGGTGGTACCGAGTGAAGAATGGGTGCAGAAAATGGCTGCTGGAAACTGATTTCTGTGCGTTTGTTTATTTTATCAAGTGACCTTGGAACATTAGAATATTTCCTTCGTTTAGCAAAATCAACCGGTTGCTCTATTCTTGAATTATGTATTTCACTGTTAAAAACCCTTTTGGTAGGTGAAAACTTAGGATTGTCCATCTTATAGCAGCAATAAAATTTTTTAATTCGCTTGATAAATCGTTCACTAATAACCGTCTGGTGTATCAGGTAAGATCTTAACCACTGGTTATAAGATTAAAACTAACGAATTTCAAAAAACCCACACCTAATTAAATAGTAAAATTATCAATTGATGTAAAAATTACTCAACGATTGGTAGTAATTTTTTCTTGACGTAGTATAAAGTGGTTTATTGCTTCAAAAATATTCTAATCCTTTAAGCTTATTTTTTTGAAATTCGAATAAATGTAATGATTCCGCAGTACCAGTACTCTGTTTGTATACTGTTGAAGGGATTATACGTCGTGAGACTGTTCGGGTTATTACTGTGTTCCTTGAGAATGGTCGCAGCTTTTTTTGTAACACGATCATAGATTATGTAATACTTTTATAACCCGTACTTCTATCTACAAAGATATACAAGACTACATACGTTGTCTACTTATACCAGGAAGGATGGAACGATGTTCGTCGAGGTTGTACTTGGAGTTTTATACTAGTAGTGTAAAAATTGAATGGAGGTCCAATTTGTTGTCGAGTACAAACCCCCCAATGTTCCTGGATCAACTACCGGCAGTACCTGCCCGGAGACGTATCTAAGGGAAAGCAGATAAAGATGAAAGCTCTATGGTATAACATAGACCTCTCCAGTGGCAATTCACTCTTCCCATAATCTGCTACAACAAAGCGACATTGCACTAGTTGGGTATATTCTTCGTGAAAGGGAACCTCCTTGAGCTTTTTTTTTTCAACACATTAGCTTTAAAAACCAATCTCAGGCCTAATGACCTGTATATCAGTGATAGAACTACATCAGGTTGTCCATTTCCAACGTCTGTAGGTTCGTCCGATAACTAATAGACTGGCGGCTGCAACCTTCTGGAAGTCTATACTAAGCGAGTCGTGTACCATCCAAAAGAATTGTGACCTTCAGTAGGATTAAATTATCCATTGTAGTCACTCTATAGCGTTTTGTTCAGAGTTAGCAAATTTAATCATAATAGAAGATTAATTCTGAACGATATCGGGATTTATCAACAGAGATTGCGTGCAGATAGTTTGTTCCCGGAAGATCACGGTCAAGTAGCTGAGTTTCATATTGCTTCTGTTTACGCTACGATACACGTATACTATCAACAAGACAACAATAGTTTTTGAAGGATAGAGAAAGAAATCTTCAAGATAATTGGAACATCAACAGTTAATTCAATTCAATTATAAGTCCTACTGAGTGAGATTTGAATTAAAAATAAACATTTCAAAAAGGTTTATTGAAAATAATTAATTGCTGTTTACTGGACTCAGCTGTTATTATTATATTTATAATTCTTCTTTGATATAAAATGCCACCAAAGAAGACAAAGACGGCACAGTTTGAGCCTCGGGACTTGGTGATGGCCAAGATGCACGGGTTTCCTGCTTGGCCATCGTTTGTGATGCCTGAAGACATGGTACCGGATGCAATATTAAAGGCAAAAAAGAAAACCACAAACTATTGTGTTATTTTCATTCCTGATGGAGACTTTTACTGGATGAGCGATAAAAACCTAGAACCGCTATCGGAAGAAAAGTTAGATAAAAAGTTGGAAAAAGTTCCTAACAAGAATAAACCGAAAAAGAAGGCCGGGAATAGGACACTCCAGGTCACCGACGCCCTCTTGGCTACTAAGGGATTAGATTTTAACGAGTTCATGGAAAAGCTAGACACGGATAGACTTAAGAGTGAAGAAGAAGACGAAGGGACCGAGGGATACGAAGATGAACAGGAATACGACAAAGATGAAGTGACCGATCCAAAAACGCAAAGCATCGATGAAGAGAGCGACCACAAGGAAGAGGATGGACTGCAGTCAGAAAGAGATAGCAGGTCTAAGAGAAGGCATTCCACATCAAATAATGGAAAACGCAAGAGTTTGAAGGTGGACAGCACCCCGACTGCGTCGACACTGGCGGAATACACGAACGGCCACAACAAAACCAAACCAGATGGAAGTCCTAAGCTCACAGAAGAAGAAAAACAACACCAGTTATGGCTCTGTCGTATTAAATTGCAACGATCATTAATCCAGAGAAACCAACCGGTGACACCGGCGAACCCCAAACAGTTTCCACCTCCCACCGCAAACGAGCTCCTGGTTGCTCGACTCATTTTGCACCGGTTGCTCGAGTTTCCCGTCAATTTAGAGTTACTTAAAAAGACCAAAATCCATAAAGTACTAAAATGCATATTGAGGGACAAGGACCTCGAGTATCCCGACAGCTTCAAGTTGCACGAGAAGTGTGACGAGTTGTTGACGAAATGGAATCCCATAATTGATGACCTTAAGCTGGAGAAGCTGAAGGAACCCACTACACACAACCACTCGTCCTCCACTACCAGCGCCCTCACTGACCTCAAGACTCACGAATCCAGACCAAGCAGTCTGGCCCCGGACGATTCTGAGATTTCTGCACTCGAGAACGTCACCAATGACTCTATAAAGAAAGAGTCCACCAACAATAACTCCGACTACGCTCGCGACAACGACACCAGCTCGCACGCAGAACTCAAAAATGAAACCAAAGATACAGACGACATCAGCGAGCCCATCACGAATGACGTGTCCGTGATAAGCTGAAGTCTCACCTCATCCATTACCCCCAGCCACCGCCAACGTCTGCTCTATTTCCCCTACCATCCGAGTGTACATACTGTCCACTGCATGCGCTATGTCGCACCTGGCGTTGGTTCCTATGGTGCTTTCCACCGATACTTCATTATCCTACATTCTCCCTATCCACATACATCTTGCTATCTACAATCCAATGGCTACGCGGCCGAGTTTATATACTACTTGAAATTTGTATAAACCAGTTGTTTAATATGTATTATACACTATAAACCGATATTATTCGTAGCAAGAGCTGATACTATTTGCACCGTATATAGCTACGGGTGTATGGGCCTTTATTACTGTTCGGAGATAACCCTGGTTAAGACCGGGTAACCTATATTTATCTAATACTCAGATGTACGCATTTTGTCTGCGGAGATCAAACCATAGTTAAGCCATAGTTAAACGGACCCAAATGTACTTAGAGTATAATCTTTCACAAAATCAAAAAAATTCTGACAATTGTCTCGTCCATCGCTCGTTCACTGGAATGAAGGAACAACCAATAGTGAAATAAATGACATTTTTCTTTTTTTTTATCATTTTGAGTTATTTTGAATATTATTATCTCTTCATAAATTAAAGAGCTTGATTAAATAGATACTATGGCTGACGAAGACGTAAGTAGAGACTAAACTGTTTGCGATTGATTGAATTACGGATTGAAAAAATTTTTCTTAAACTTTAGTCATAAAAGTGAGAAGTTTGATAGCCCATTCAATCAATTTGAAGAATAACTGACACGAGAGGGTCGTAGAGTACCTAGTGTAATAGATTCACAGAATCACGTACTAACAGATAATAGCACACTTTTGAGACCGCTGATGCCGGTGCTGCTTTAACCTACCCAATCCAATGTTCTGCTTTGAGAAAGAATGGACATGTTGTCATTAAGAGCAGACCATGTAAGATTGTCGATATGTCTACCTCTAAGACTGGTAAGCACGGTCACGCTAAGGTCCACTTGGTTGCTATTGATATCTTCACTGGTAAGAAGTTAGAAGATTTATCTCCATCTACCCACAATATGGAAGTTCCAAACGTTCAAAGACGTGAATTTCAATTATTAGACATTGATGACGGGTTCTTGTCATTGATGACTGCAGATGGTGATACCAAGGATGATGTTAAGGTCCCAGAAGGTGAGTTAGGTGACAAGATCCAATCCGAATTCGACGATGGTAAGGACTTATTAGTTACCATCATCTCTGCTATGGGTGAAGAAGCCGCTGTTTCTTTTAAGGATGCCCCAAAATAAGTTGATTAAACACTTACATAATGATATATATATTGTCTTAAATATAGTGCTTTAAACCTGCCTTTTTATTATTGCACACTATGTAGCATCATTTTCTTTTATCTGCTTATACTTGCAAAATACCATTCGAGTTACCTCGAATGGAGTCTTATAGCCCACTCTATAGGATATTCCGTATAATTTCCTCTTACTGCTTGTCCTCGTAATTTTTAGTAATGACAATATCTGTACATAGAGACTTTACCCGCAAAATCTATTAGCGAGCATGAAAGTCACTGGGATGATTCCTTTTTTTTATTTTCCGTGCTGATTCATATTTGATTATAGTCTACTTAGTTATAGTTTCATTTGACGTATACAAACGATCGCATAAAGGTATACAACTGTCTCCTTTACCAGCATTTATTTATTGAGAATAAGTGGGCTTGCAAAAATTCAAATTTTTGGTATTTGCTTCTCCTGATGCTAAGAAGCAATTTTCTCCACAATACAAAGTTGATATTAAAAAGTATAGACATCTAGGGAAACGGTCCTACTGGAGTTCAAAGTCATTTATTCATATTAGTAGCATATGGTAAAACCTGAAATTGCTATGTCTTGTAGCGATATTTTACAAGGTGGGGGCGCCACTTCGTCAGAATTTGACATCGGTGAGCCCGAAACCTCCGTGTTCGGAGCTATCAAGCAACGTATGGTCGAGTTTTTGCCAGAGAATTACAGACCTGCTACCATTAGCTTAAATGTGAGATCGTTCTCACCGACAATTATTACCCCATCTGAAAGTACTTCAAGTGGTATGGATGACGATATAACGGACGGGGTATCCTTCGTTGGGAATACTACCTCAACGGTGTTATTCTTTCTTGCGTTAGCGGTGGGAGTATTGATAGCTGTTTTATTCGTGTTCTTCACATTTCGTTACTTTATTAGGTCAAAGTATGGGCTTCATGTCTATCCAATACCCCACAGAAGCTTATTTGTTAGTCCAAGTCTACCTGTGGCCCAACATAGCATGACGAATCTTGAATTACAGGAACAAATAAATTATGTGAGAGATAACAACTACATAAGAGGTGAAATATTAGCAAGACGGATCAATCGTGGGAGAAACCGTAGAAGAAGAAGAGGAGGAAGATACTCAAGAATGAAAAAATTGACAGAACAAGAAATTGAAATCTTATTCCCTAAGAAAGCATACTATGATTGGCTCAATGGTGGCCAAGAACGAGATCATGAGATTAGGGATGGTGTTTTACGAGAGGAATTTATGTTAGCATCGACAGCTAATCCTCAGAAAAATTCAGCACATGATTCATTTGATTTAAATGAAGCACAGGAAGAAAATTTAAACCGTACAGCTAGTCAGAGTAGTGCTGATGATGCAATCGAAGTTAATACATCGCCTCTTACTAAAGTTGATGGGATCGAAATGCAAAATATGAAAATTGATGAAATTCCTCATGCAACTCACGTATCGTCTCCAATAGAAGAAGACAAGGATGAATTGCATTTCACATCAGGTACATGTGCTATTTGTCTTGAAGTCTTAGAAAATGATGATAATGTCAGAGGTTTGGTCTGTGGTCATGTATTTCATTCAGCGTGTTTGGATCCTTGGTTAACAAAAAGAAGAGCATGTTGTCCAATGTGTAAACGTGATTACTTTTTCAAAGATGAGCATAATAATAGTCTTAATCAAAACGGCGAGGGAAGCAGCACTCATAACAACAACGACAATGAGAATAATGAAAATGAGGATGACGATGATATTGACTATGATGCATTCAGAAATGATCCAGCTTTGACAGCTTTGCTACAAGAATTAATTCCACTTCATGAACGCGTAAGATCAATATTATCTGATTCATCCCTATCCTCGCAAAACTTTGAACAGCGGGCTAACGAAATTGCTGCTAGGAAACGCAATAACGCTTTGAAATTGATATGGTGGAGAATCATGGGTATTTCAAAAGATGATTTGTTCAATTGGGCTGTTATTACTATTCACCGTGAATATAGGCAAACTTTACCTGCCACCACGGCGAATAATGACACCACTAATTCGGAGGCAGATCAGAATAGAGCCAACGGGGGCGACAATACAACAAGTACCGCAGGTACGGCAACCGGTAATGAACATAACAACGAGTCTACTGATTCAGCGTCTCCTATAGATGTTACCCCTACTTCCCATAATGATCTTTCCAATGGTAATACGATTGTAAACACTGAAACGAATGTCTCACCTTATGATTCCAGCTCCAGACAGGATTCTGCCTCTGTTATTTCAAGAGACATTACGGAGCAAAGAGTATAATCGGCATTTTCACTACATATCTACTTCACCAATCATCAACCCGTTTAATTCTTCAATAGGTATCCAACGAGATCTTTATTTATTATTGTATTAATTAGTCTAGACCTCTGATTGTTAGTCTTTTAAGATTTCCTTACATGTATAGCACTAAATTGTTAACAGGTTTGAGTATGAGTTTATCTCTGTGTGATTGCTACAATCATCTCACTCTTTTTTTCTATATATAAGTTTATGCTTAGTATTAATCATTTAATTTGAAAAAGCCATGAACGTATAAATTACAGATGAATTAATTTACATAATCATTTCGCGAGGTTGAAAAAAAAAATTCGATGGAAAAATTGTGAAGGAGAATTCAGTAAGTTACTAATATATATATAATTTGTACTTAAATAACACATCGTAATACAATTTATATTCAGAATGGGTATGTAAACTTTTGGGGAAGTGTCAGTCGGTGGAAAAATGCAATGTAATGGATAGAATATTAACTGTTCAATTAGCTCCTAAAAAATCTGTTAAAATGGACTTAGGTTCCTTCTTAACCGATAACACGATCGGTGGATCTTGGGCAGACGAGGAAGTGGACATGTCTTCCATTGGTGTTCCAATTACTGGCTCCCAAGCAGTCCCTGCTAGGAAAGAGGGTGCGTATCAACCACAAGGAGGATTCAGAGATAATGATGACAGACGTGAAAGAAAGGAGTTCCCAATCCCAGACCAACCACCATACAGAGCAAGGGTTGCTAATTTACCGTGGGATATTGAAGAACATGGTTTAGGCAGGTTTTTTGAAGACCGCATGCAAGTACAAGATGTAATCACTGACATCAAGTTACCTGTTGACAACATGACCGGAAAGATGAAAGGTTTTGGATTTGTCACGTTCGCAGACAGAAATTTATTGGAGGAAGCTTTGAACTTAAACTTGGCGGACTTAAATGGTAGAAAGATCTTTGTTAATGTGGCCGCTCCTCAAAGAGCAGATGTTTTTGACATGGATTGGAGAGCGGCGAGAGGTGCTCCAGTAGAAGGTGGGAGACCACCAAGAGAAGACGTAGATATTGATTGGAGTTCCGCGAGATCTTCAGGTGGTTTACCACCCCGGGAAAACAGAGGTGAAAGAAGACCAAGAAGAGAAGAACCAGAAATTGACTGGAGTTCTGCTAGATCTGCAGGTGGCTTACCACCAAGAGAAAATAGAGGTGACAGAGGTGAAAGATCCGAGAGAAGACCAAAGAGAGATGAACCAGACTTAGATTGGGGTGCAGTCAGATCTTCAACGGGCACTTTACCACCTAGGGAAAAGAGTGGAAGAGGTGAAAGGTCCGAAAGAAGACCTAGAAAAGAAGAACCTGAATTTGATTGGGGTACAGCAAGATCATCTGCTGGTGCTTTACCACCAAGAGAGAAAAGCAGCAGAAGTGAAAGAACCGAAAGAAAACAAGAACCAGCCTTAGACTGGAAAAGAGGTCAAGCCTTGGATACTCGTAGTAACAACAAATCAAAAGCAAACAAGAACTTTGATAATGAAAAAAAAGATGACCAATCAAAACCTCAAAAGTCATCATTTGATGTTCTTACTGTTGAAAGTGACGATGAAGAAGGTCAACCAGAAAGCATTGACCAACCAAAGGTTGAACAATCCACCATTGACTTAGAACAGGCTACGTCTAAGTTATCTGTCAAAAATAAAGATACTGAAGGCTGGGAAGTTGTTGGTAAATAAGAAGTGTAAATTAACTTGGTGTTTTTCTTTGACTCAATTGACTATTTAATTTTATTTGTTTCGTATATTGTATGAACTTTTTCTTACATTGTTTCCACTTTTCTTGGAAATCTTTATTTATAAACCCTTACTGTATAGACTTTCGACTCATAATTTGTTAAAGTATAATTGTAATAGATGTCAACTCTGTTCTATTATTCCGCAGCGTGCGAACACAAGAGAAGTGAATTGAAAATCTACATTTCAAAATTTGATATTTGTTAAAATATGTCAACACAATTAGAGGTACGAGAGAATTTTATAGATAGGATGGAAGAAGGTGATAAGAATATTAGTCAAGGGATAGATAGTTACTACTTAGTCAATTCAAATCGTATGTCATTTATTTGCTAATCTTTCCTTCATTTAATTGCCCAGCAATGGACAAAATATTAACCTTTCAGGTAAATACAATCTTACTAATCCGTCACCAATCGATAACTTATTGGCATTATATGGATTAGAACCAGTTGCAAAGTCACTTGGGAGGACAAAAGCTGATGGGTCAAAGGGTGTTAAATTAAGAAAATCATACAAGAACCATATTCAAGATTTACCTGGTAAGCACCAGATACCACCTCTGAAACCAGTTCCTGGATCGTTGTTAGATCCATCTATATCTCAGGCACCTGATATGATTAAGTCTATAGACTCCAACTTATTGAACCAAGCGTTGCGGTTCGAAAAGACTTCCACTAATGGCATACCGGGTTTTAATACTTCGGATTTAGCTATTAATGATCAACAGACTTTAATGAGAGGCGATGACATGTCAGAAAATGATGAGTTTGGAGGCTCCAAAAAAAATAAGCGTAAGAAGAAGTTACAACCCAATGGTGGTGATATGAAGAGACAGCATATATAAGTCTTGCGGGTGTACTATTTAATGCATTAATGATACCCAAATAAATATTTCTATTAATACTATACTACATGTATAATACACTACTATATTTTAATTATACAATTAATCCTACAACACTCAGTTGTGTATAAGAACTCCATCTACCATCTTTCTATTGATCCTGCGTCGTTCTGATTTACTAACCGAATATTTATACTTGTTCTTTTTAACACTTAGCTTGTTTTTTAATAATCTACCAATATGGCTCAATAAAGCTTTTTTGATCATTTTCTTGAATTTTAATGTCACTTCTAAAAATGATAGAATTTCATTACCAATGCTGAATTTTGGCAATTTTATAAACAAATCTTGAACGTTTAATATTCTTTTGTAACCATTGTGGCATTTGACCGAAATCAATAAGCAAATCGGACTAATATTAAAGTTTCCAATACTCAAATATTTCTTGGATCTTTTATACATTTGATCTAAATCTTCATCGGTTTCATCATTCGAAGATCCGAAACTGGATACCTGCAGTTTATTGTTTGATAATCTTGTCATGGATCTATCGAACCTTATTCGATTCATTTTAGGGTCCTTAATACTACTATCAGATTTATGCTTGTCAAATTTTACAAGTTTAGTGGACCTCTTAGAAGCTTCCATTAAATCTTCTGATCTTCCATTATGTTCATCATCTGGGTCATCATCTGGTTTGTCTTCATTCTGACTCTCATTTTCATCGACGTTACTATTGACAGTATCGAATAAATTGAAAGCGTCATTATCTGACCCAGATGGAAAGATATAATTCAATAACTTTTCACCAGTTATTTCATCAATTTTGATGTTTAACGGTAATGAATTTATCGAAAAATAATCCAAAACTTTAATACCACCAATAGATCTTTTCATAGACCAGTCAATAGTTATCAACTTATTATTAGATTCAGTCTCATTATCGCTAATAAATTCGTCTAATGGCTCCATTATGTTTGCATAGTAAGCATTCTGTAATAAATTTTTACCTTGCATGCTCTCAATTTCAATTCTATTATCATTTGAACCATTTTCATTGATTCTTCTTCTGTACTTGCCGTGATCCATAAAAAGTTCTAATATCGGAGTACGATCAACTTCAAGCATGCATAATTGAATACTATCAGCATTTATATTCCATTCCGCTAAGCTTTTTGAATTGTAATCGTCATTGAATAGCTCTCCGGTTAAGAGAGAATTCATTAATAAATATATTTCAGTAATTGTATTCCCTCGCTCGACATTAAGCATTAAATGATTGTTTAATTCTTCATTGTCCAAGTTGCCTTGTCTAAACTCATAATTGTTGGACAATAGATTCATTAGTCTATAATATTTATGTAAATTTATGAGCCTTTCGTTTAAAGCAATTAAATCCAAAAAATCTATGGAGAACTTCAATTTTTCTAATTTCTCGCTTAATGACTTACTATTCGGTTCGACATAAAATAGCAAACTCAAGATGATAACATATAACGTATGATACTGTCTAGCTGTAGACAAAATTTTAAATTCTGGGATATCAACGTTAACTCTACGAGATACTATTTCCCTTTTGTCGTCTTTTAATTCGAATGTACTTTCATTATCATCATTCATCAATTGGCTTCCTAACGGATTTATTTGTTCATAAGTAATCAACATCGAAGTTTTCTCAACTATTAACTTTTCCTCGCCAGCAATTCTTCCATTCTTGCAAATTTCAATTCCTAACCAGGGTGGCCAATGACTTGTCGAACCATATGTTCTTTTATTCAAAATCAATTTATTAATATTCAGATCTTCTTTATTTAAAACGAATATATTTGCATCCTTCAACAATACACCATACCTATTCTCCAATTCACGTTCATTTATGACTAATTGACTATCTGGTTTTGTAAGGACCGATATTATTTTTGCGTCAATACTAGGAGCAGCCACCAAAACAATTGAATTCGGTGTCTCATCGCTTTGTAATTGGATTTGAGGATAAAGAATTTCTATTAAGAAATCTTCGGAAATACGTTCATTCTCATTGGTCTCACGTATTATTGTGTCAAGGTTATTCAACCTCTGTTGTGATGATTCTGACTTCTTGGAAATTTGACTGGCTAACTTTTCCATTTTCATTTTGCTAAGGGCTTCAGAAATGACAGATATATCATCTCCAAGAACGGATTCTCCAGTATTGTGATCAATGATCCTATGAAGGGCTCTGATAGATTCGTAAGATAAATACTTTCTCAAACGGACCTTTAATTGTACAAAATGAACATATTTGTATAAAAGATTTCTGTTTTGAACGTTCCATTTCAAAAACATACAAACTAAGACGAACTTGTTGTGAAAGCCAGAATTAGAGCTACATGCCTTTGAAGAAGTATCTTTCTCTTTTCCTTGAAAGTATTGTTTCAGTTTCTTTTCTTGAATATCATCATTCAAGAATTCAATCCGCTTAAATAATTGTTCATTAAATATATTCTTGGTTTTGTTGATATTTATTCCTTCATTCAATTGTTTAATTCTATCTTCTAAGAGCTCAATTTGAAGGGAATAAGTATTTTTTGATCCTAAAAGGCAATCGTGAGTATTTTCTTCCTCTTGCACGTTGGCAACCTCCATCGATTGATCTGTCGTGTCTCTTAGGTATGAGAACCTTTTAGAATACATTAAAGGATGTATCTTGACCGATTTCCGCGACTTTCGTAAAGTGGGAATGAATGCTTCCTCATAGTCTTCAATGTCAAACCATTGTTCATCATTATCAAATACGGAAAACTTCGATTTACCATGATCAGCTTCCATTTTTCTTGAATATATTTCCTGATCAAAAATCGCATGAATTGTTCTCAAGTCTATCCCAGTGAGATGTACTTCACCTACTCGGAAATTCATTTTCATCATCTTCTTATTTTTCGAGAGACCTTCGTGTATCAAAATACGAGGTTCTTTAATTTGATGTAAGTCAACCAGGAATTCATCCATTTTTGCTCTAACTCCAACACATTCGATCTTTTCTTCGTTTGCATCAACATTTTCATCGCGGTAAACATGCGACAAAAATAAAGATTTAAAATTAAACTGGAACTTATTGGTAAACAAATGTTGAGAAAATTTGACAGATTTCTTTGCATCTCCAAATAGGTTGCCACGTCTAATTGGCAACATCATATTACCTGCAAAAAGTTTCCACCAGCTAAAAAATTGTTTAAAACTGCCCGGACTTAAGTGAATACAGTTGTAGCTATCTTCTGTGTTTGCATGTAGGGAAATTGACATATTAATATAATCACTTCTAAATCCACTATACGAATCATGTCCTTCCTTCGTATATTCAGGATTAAAGAGCGTAATATCATAATGATGTTTGAATTCTTGAGAAGTGATTCCATTAGCAGTGTCTCTTTGTAACAAAAACCCCACATTAAAATTAATCCCACCTTTCAAACTTACCACTTTCTTTTCGTATATATGAGATTCAGATAATTGAGTATCTAAATTACCCATCAGTGTATCTATTAAATAATACGCAAAACACGACGAAATAAATGACTTGTCGGGTAGGAAAACATATTTCGAGCTATCTCTCGACCATGATATCAATGGAGTTGCTAAATAATTAGGGATATAATATAATACTTTGTCAGAACTGATATTAATAAACAGCTTAGGATCATCATTCTCATTAACATTCCATGAAACATTATTATTAAATGCTAAAACAAATCCTGACGAGACGTTAAATAGGTCATAAGGATCTCTTGACCCTTTAAATGCAACTTCTAATCTGTTATGCGGACCCGTCTGGATTTTAAATTTTCCATGGATAATATATCTCAACTTGTCCCAAAATCCAAGTTTCAAAGATGGATCAACAGGAGGTTTCGAAAATTGATCAAAATTTAACATAACCTGTTGTATACCAAACTGATAAGATTGTCCCCATACGAATCTACTTGCTTCATTTGATATAAATTCAATATTAAGGTCTGCGAATAATTTCACTGAAGATAATGATTTATTAATAGTTAAGACATAATGCTTTTCATTGGCCACGTTCTTTAAGTCCGGTACCAATGGAATATGCAAATTTCTCATATGCTCAACTTTTCTTACTAAAGCTTCTGTCAATATTAAATGGCCTGCCATAGATAAACTGGCAGTCATGTCCTTATTACATGGAACATGTAATAAAGGTAATGGATAATCACGCAAATGCATTCGAAGTTCTGAAAGTTTTAGCTTAAGAAACATTGGAATCATTAATGAATATTGAGTATTAATGGGTACGCCTTGACCAAGGCTATGAATAAATTGAGGCAATTCACTTAAATCAAATTTTGTTGTTGATAAATCTAAATCAAATCCAGACATTATTACAGACAATAACGGTGCTTGGTTCATATACCCAATGATCATTTCATTCTTATCAATCGCCGACGAAGCTTCATTTCCAAATAAGAACTTCTTATTTTGCATGATTTCTTCATTCAATTTAGCCTTGTAAACTTTGACTTTTCTGATCCAGGATTTTGAAATAGATTCCCTCAAAGAATATATTCGTTCATTTAGATCGAAACATCCTATATCATTATCTTCCTTGTTTTGATCTTTCTCTTCAGCAGTTCTCGCTTCAAATAATGCTAACTGTTCCAATCTTTTACGTTGTTCCACAATTCCCAATTGATAAATCGCATTTATCTCACATTCAAATGGATCATCTTCCATATTAAAAGATAGCTTCCTAGATTTAATATGAATATCTGGAAGATTTAACGCCTTATTTTCTTTTGGTACAATTATTCTTTGTTTATTAGAATCATTTTTTAAACAGGTAACAAGATGTTTTAAAATCTTAATTGTAATTGACAAATTATCAAATAATCTGTATACCACAAATCCATGAGGTTGGATAAGTCGTATTGAATCTGACGTAATGTTGACCGTTGATTCATTAGAAGGTTCATGCATAGATATCCTTAGACCATCCACACATGCAATCCTGCACCAATAGTCTGTAATGAATGGTGAATCTGCAAGTATTCTGAAAAACTTGTTATTCAAAATGAGGACTCCTTTACTAAAATTTCCAACTATGTCAAATATTTGAAGTTTTATTTTATAATTGTCATCCAAATGTAATGCAAAGTTCAATTTATTAACTTTGCAATCAATAACTATGAAATCACTAATCGTCTTCAAATGTGGCGCAACTAGAATGCTTGAGCCACTGGCAATTTTTTTCATATCACTTCTCAATTTACTGTTAATTAGTTTAATAGGAGCCAATATGGATTCTCTCATTAAATATATGGCCCCAACAATAGTAGAAAGTTTGTATCTGTCGTAACAACCTATCACATCATCAATTGATATATTCATTTGCAAATCATTTTTATTGTTAGTATTTATTGCACTCAAGCAAATGTTTATGAATGGTAAATTCAAGAATTCTTCATATTCTTTGTCTGATTTGTTTAATACGAGCTGAAGTGCACATTGAGTTTTGGATAATTGTGAGTTGATTGTCCAAAAAACAGTCGAATGTTCATTTAAGGTCAATGTGTCCGTGGATTCAGAAGTTGAATTTGAAAGATTCTCTGAATCATAAATGCTATTCTTGACATTCACATTCAAATTATCAACAGTAAATTTCACATTCCTTAATATATGATTATCAGGAAAACAATCTGTATTATATCCTCCGCCATTTATTTTATCTAAATAATCTTTAGCAATTAGTACTGAACGCGATCCTAATGTAAATCTTAGTTTTGAAACCGTAATATCCAGCTCCCAAAACCAATTTGGCAAATATTTGAATATTTTATGCTCTAGACGTGTTTGGTTGGTCGCAGATCCTTGAATTTTATTTGGATACAATGACCTTTGCTTGATGATTGCCGCATTTAAATTTAAATTAACCAATCCAGAACATATATTTTCTTCGGCCATACAGGTGATATCTTGCAATAAACCGTTAATACCGGTTATTATATCTAATTGAGATAAATCAATTACAGGTTCATTTGCTGCAATTGTTGATTTAACTTTGAGGCTTTTTAAAATATCAAGTTTCAAGTTTATTGATCTAAAACTTAAGATTTCCTTTTTGATTAATTCATTTTTCTTATTTCTGGAATCTTTATCAGATTTTTGAAGGAAATTAACACGTGGATGTATTACATGACAGTTTATATTGAAATCTCTTGTTGGTGTTGTTAAATTATGCAAATTTAGTAACGAATATGAAAAGTCTAGTATTTGAACTTTATCAGTGGTACTGTCATGATGCCTTATTATAAATCTAGGCTGCTCGATAACAAGTTTTGTGTCAACCTTTGGAAAAAATTCGTCAAGAAGCTTTAGCAATCTATGCTTGTATTTTGTATTAGCGAACTTTTCGAAATCATTATCGTTATCAGACTCTACTTGTGTTTCATCTATATCATCATTATCTTTTGAAAACTCACTATCGGTAGTAGTGTTAACGTCGACATTGTTATTGCTCTTGTTTACCAGTTGCTTGTTTCTCTTCTTTAATTGTTTCAATGTGAAATATTTCTTTAACACCACGTAATTGTATATGAATGTTGACAACTGAGTAGTATTCAAATCAACCATTGGACTGCAAGCCGATGCGGCTAAATCAGTTACGCAGTTTTCAAAGCTATCACCCCGTACCATGCAATCTAAAATATTTGATTTGTATGTATAATTAAAATTCGGGATATTTAAAACTTGATCCTTCTGACATGCAGTTAGAGTATTTTCTTTATTATGTGTACAATAATTAATTCCCAACAGCTGAATAGAAGCGTTGATTTGAAATGGTTTGTCAACGTTAGAATCAAATAATACATGAAAACCTGTCGCACTCTGATTCAATTTCAGATAATTGAATGAAATTGACTTTGAAACCAAATCTAATGAATGTTTCCGAGAAGAGTAATCAAAATAATCGCTGAATGACATCTTGTCGTCTATAACTGCAAATGGAATTTCCAATAATTCTGAATTCTCCAAACTGAACGATATCTCTTTAATTACTGGGTATAGCATATTGCTGACCTTAAAAAGTGTATCAAATTTGGATTGAAGATTTGATGCACCAGCATCTTCTTGCTCCTCTGCTTCGTCTTCGAATTCGTCTAGTTCGTGCTCGAGATTTGGTTCAGGTGTATAGTTGACTTCGGTATCGTTTTTCGTATCACTAAATTCTATGTCCCTCTTGACCCTATCAATAAGGAGTTTAGCCGTCCTAAAAATGATGCACTTGAATTCGTCTGTAAAGAGCCTTACCTGGATGTTGTGGATATTGCCACAATGCATGTTAATCAGTAGGTTCAATTGCAATTTCAACGTCTGCAACGACATGGGGGGTACCAGTTTCAAGTTGTCGGAGTTGTTCGAGTTCATAACCTCGTTCATTACAATTGTTGTGTAAAATTTCAAGTTGTCCACAGATTTCTTGCTGTATCTCGACACCAACATGAACCTCGAGTACTCAATGTTGGTTGTGGTCGCATCAGAGTGCACCACCGTCATATGCTTCAACCCAACATCTATCGCCGGTATGTGTCTGATGACGAACCGCACCACCATACGGGCGACCCAGTTGGACGGCAAGATCACCAAGTCTATATCGCGATCGAGCGACTCCTTCTCCTTCTCGTGTGGCGTTCTCATCGCTGATGTGTCGTCTTGGTTGTGCAAGTTGATCACCAAGTCATCCATCACTAACTTTCTCGTATTCCCCCATAACCGAAATCTCAATGTCCTCAATGTCAAACTGACCCTCTTGTTGGTGTAGCTGATCCCGTTTAGCAGAATCCCGTTGTTTAAGCCGAAGCTTTTCATGTGGAACCCACTTACCAAATATACAATGTGCCATCCAATAATCCATACCACCAAAGTTACTGCACCAAAGTATAATATGTCGTCCCTTACGAAGTTACCCATATTCTCGTGTTAGGTATATGTCCTCCGTGGTTCTATATCAATCGCTTTATCCGATAATGAAACAATTTCGTCTCAGGTCTATATATATAGTCAGCTATTCCACTTCAATCATTCCAACCAGCTCTTCTGGTTTGTTTGGCAGCAATTTGTACTGTAATCGTAAATCACAACCTGCAAAACGTACCAAACACTTGCATATTGCCAAACTGTAATCTTTCCAGGCATTTTACATGTTAATCAAATCCCGGTCCGTGTTACCCCTGGGCTTTAAACCTTAATTGGGGTCCGCCAAAAGAAGGTCTCAAACTTAAAATTAAGAATTATGCGTCCAACCTTCATCAGCGTGCGTGTCTTTAGGGTTTGGACCCCAAGTTTATTTGTGCTCGCAAATTCCCCACCGCCAGAATTTATTCCTGTATATACACCAAGTACTAAATTTTCCAAAAATCGCTGGTCGTGGTCTTACCAGCTTTGCTGTTGCTCGAATCGTCTCTAGTAGACTGAGAAAATTTATATGAAAATTTTTTACTAGTAAAGATAGATTAGACTTAATATAGCTTATCACACATTAACAAAAGTATGTTGAATCAATGAAACGGATGAACGAATAAGAGATCTATTAAACAGAACTATTTAGCGGGATAAGAGGAGAAAATGTAGACTTGAGAGAATAGATATGGAGGATGAAGATAATGAAATAGATGGTCATGGACCAAGAGAAAAACAGATAATGGAATACAGGACCGAAATACAAAGTAACAGAAGAAGCATGTTGTGAAGCGATTTTAGTTCACAACGAGAAACCCGGATGAATAGTTTGATAATAGATGAGTTCACACCGTGCAAATGTTGGAAAACAAGTACTAACTAAATTCTAGTGGCGGCTTCACTTCCACACCCAAAGATTGTTAAAAAGCACACTAAGAAGTTCAAGAGACATCACTCTGACAGATACGACCGTGTCGCTGAAAACTGGAGAAAACAAAAGGGTATCGACTCTTGTGTCAGAAGAAGATTCAGAGGTACCATCTCACAACCAAACATTGGTTACGGTTCCAACAAAAAGACTAGACACATGATGCCATCCGGCCACAAGGCTTTCTTAGTCAAGAACCTCAAGGACTTGGATGTTTTATTATTACACTCTAAGACTTACGCTGCTGAAATTTCCCACAATGTTTCTGCTAGAAACAGAGTCGAAATTGTTGCTAAGGCTAAGAAGCTCGGTGTTAAAGTTACTAATCCAAAGGGTAGAGTTGCTTTAGAAGCTTAAGTTTACCTCGAATATTAACTTTAAATCATTTTTAGTCGGGTTTTTTTAAGTCATGAAATAGTTCTCTGTTTAATATAAAAAATGTACATTTACGTTATTATATGCCATAGTAGACGGCCGACATATGGCTAACAAGTAATTAAAAGCACACGTATATTAATGCACTGGCTAAAAGTCGCATATTGTATTAAAAAATATAGGTATGTAAATTTTCAACAGTCGGTCAAAGAAACCGATCAAGTCTGTTCCTCATCGTTTCCTGGACATCGACCCAGATATAGCAACGTTACTTATATCGATATGATTATGTTTTTTGATTTTGTAACCGAGTTCACATGTGCCATTCGCATTCATATGTATCTGAGAATTTGTCTTTAAGATCTTCTCGTTAAGGTCGGGAAGCGATCTTTTTTTGTTATTCTCTGCATTCTCGTTATCGTTAATTTCATGCTGTTGCTCGGACATTATTGATGAAGCCGTTGACTTTTCCTCGCGTGGTCTCGTCATATTGTCAAAAGTTTCTATTTCATCCTCTTTCAATGCTGGTAAATTAGCACTAGATGGTTGCTGTGATTCTCTAAATCCAGGCTCGTCATTTGCAATATCTACCATCGATCTGGGTTTTGAATTTGAATGCTCCGATGATGTGTCATATCCACCATCATATGCGTCGTGATAGTCCATGCGATCAAAGGAGTTCGCTCTGTCATCCCTACGAAGTTTCAATGGGGAGTAGGAAATGGAAGATGCCGAATGAATAGATGCATCGTCTTTTTCATGATACTCGTATTCATTATTGAATTTTGCCCCATCGTTCATATTTGGACTTGTTTCATTACTTTGGTCTCCTAAATCCAACATACTCTTAAATGGCGTATGTAATCCATCACTATCATAATTTGACCCTATTGTTGGCTTTCGTGACGGCGCACGAGAATTATGTCCTGATGATGGGTTTGAGGAATTTGGAGGAGTTATAACTGGGTTAACATCTTGATCTGGGTGTTCATAAATACACATTTCCAATTCAGTAAACCATGGGTCCGCAAACAATAAATCTATAGTGTATCTATAAGATACTGAAGGATCACATAGTTTCCACGCAACCCTTGCAGCACCAGACGAATGGAATTGTTGTGCCCACTTAAATTCGCTTCCAGGGCCTCTTGTGACTTCAGTGTTATTCTTAAAATTTGGGTGATCACTCGCATAACGACTGTGGTTAAATTTGTAATCTCTATACGCATGCTCGTTCGGAGATGCAGAAGAGAATGGAACGTTACGGTAAATAATAACAAAGAGTAACATTCCAAGAGCCCAACAATCCATCTTGTAGGGGTCATACGCCCAATTCTTCAAGTCAGAGCTGCTGACTTCCTTTAATTTCATAACTTCAGGAGGAGAATAAGGTGGTGATCCAACGTAAGCCGTCGATAATCTCACTGGCGATGATAAATCACCTTCTGCTTCGTTACCGTACGCACTTACTCCAAAATCACACAACTTGGCAATGCCATTACTATCGATCAACACATTCTCTGGCTTCAAATCTTTATGAACAACGCCCATATCATGTAAGTATTTGACGCCGTAAGCAATTTGCTTGAAGATACAATACTTCTCGCTCAAGGGAGAACTCTTCCATCCGGATTTAACTATGGCATTGAACAAATCACCGCCATCACATAATTCCAAAATGATACCCCATCCTCTAGTCAAGTTCACCAGCGACTGTATTCTGACCATCATTATCGTATCTACCACATGTCTGCTGTGACTAGCCTTTTTGGAAATAATGTACTCCTTCGTGGCCCGTTTATAGAACTCCGCGTCGTTCTCTTTATCAAGCAACGTGAACTTCTTCAACGCATACACATTCTTTTTACAATTGGCCGCGTTGATAATTCTAACGTCTGACGACCCTCCATCTCCCAATTTCTTGTGCAGCATATCGATTTCGAATTCTTCCAAAAGGTTGACATGCTCCTGTTGTAATTCCTTTGGCAAGAAATCGTTGGGATCTGCCACCGGATTATTCAATATTTTGCTAGTGTCGGGTCCACCGGATAAGTAAAAACTGGTACTGGGGTGATCTGCCGAAGGGCTATGGTTAATTCCAAATGGGTTGTACTTGATTTTCTCGTGGTGCAGGGGATTATTGGCGCTAGGCGAGATAGATATCCCTCCGCTACGGTTGTTTGGTGTCCCCGATCGCATATCTGGTGGTCGTACGCCCCTGTTCACATTATTCTTGTTCATTTGCTGGAGATGCGCAATCGTTTCGGCCTTCGACAACTTCTTAGGGGTCTTTTCGTTCTCGATATTGCTATGTGATCTAGTTAAGTTCGAATTATTCCTCCTCATTGAGAGAACCGATGGGGTCCTTGAAACACGGCCTCCGGGCCCATTTCCACCTTCCGTCTTGGGTTCTGTCTTAATCTCTGTCTTGGGCTCTCCAGAATGGTGGAAAAGCTTCGACAATCCAATGTGCGATCCATGAGCCGACTCTTTTCCAGAATCTGATATGGATCCAGAACTGTGTTCCCTCTTGAATATGTTTCGCAATCCGTGATGACGGTGTTGTCCTTCCCTTTCTGATGGCATTCTGTTGGTTGCTTCGGTGTAAACAGTTTCTTTCTACTTTATGCTCTAAACCTTATATTTTTCAATAACTTGTAACAAAGATCCCTCTTTTAAGCAGTCGTTAAACCAAACCGATATTTCATGAAAGAAATCTATAATATATTCTGGTTCTTTCTAAATCTGAAGTAATTCAATAAAATTCCTATATACTATGGTGGGACCAGGAGAACTAGTAAAAAAAATTGGGGTGCGTGTGAGTAACACCAATTTTTATATATAGGAGGTCACATAGCAATCTGTTTAATTCCAATTTCAGGTGAACATGGGTCAACCACAGTCTAGTGGGTTAGACATAGTTGTATAGGCAATAGTAGCTAGGTTAAGTGACTTTATTAATAATACAAAATAAAACAAAAGGGAATTTTAAATAGATTAAATAAACAAAAGCGATAATAAGATTAAAGTAAATTCATCGTCAGTTATATAGAAAAATTAATCTGACATGGTATCGAGGAGAAAATGTTAACTAATGTTCGACAGCTGGGTTAGATGCTTTCATCGTCTGAGATCTTCTGGTTATTTCTCTTAATCTTGAAGAATCTGATGCCACCGTTGTTGGCTTCCCTGGTTTCAGGGTCCACTGCACCGCCGTTAGCCCTGGTGAACGACGAATCGTCGCCCTGAGGACCTGTAATATCAGCGTTATTGACACCTTGACTTTCTCTAACTCTGGACATGTGCTTCTTGTAGGAACTGGAAATGTTGGCGAAACAAGTGTTGAAGAAAACAAGTAAAATACAAACAAGTGCAGTCCAGGTAATGGCCATCATCTTGAGACCAACACTACCGTGCATGTCGGCGTCGTTGAAAGCGTTTCTAGCCAAGACCACGGCTGCGGTCTGGAAGGATGCGAGAGCGGCAATGAAGAACAAAGCAAACGAAACGAAGCAAATAACAACCCTGTCGATGACTTGGAAACAGAATGCAAGCAAGTCAATGATAAGCGAGATACCGGTAAACCCAATCGCGACAAGGG
Organism: Debaryomyces coudertii; assembly: GCA_030564605.1. Taxonomy (NCBI): domain Eukaryota; kingdom Fungi; phylum Ascomycota; class Pichiomycetes; order Serinales; family Debaryomycetaceae; genus Debaryomyces; species Debaryomyces coudertii. The sequence goes on from JAKTYF010000003.1 coordinate 472,033, forward strand.
TAAATGCAAATGAGAATCTGGTCAAGTAGTAGTAAGTGTCTCTGTTGTCAACGAAGTCGCTAGGAACATTCTTTGTCGTATCAAAGTTGTCCTGTGGTGAAATAGGGTATGCTGGACCTTGCTTACATTTGTTGAAGTTTTTCTCGTCACAAACACCCCAGAAAGTCCATTCTGACGTGTCGTATGCTCCCGGAATCTTCGATGTGTCGGCCTTGATCCAGTACAAGTTGTTCAATGGATAATGGTCTGAAGCTCCCGATAAGATGATAAGCAATAATAACAAGCATGTACCCGCTAAAAGGACAATATTCACAATAGTACTGATAAGTCTCATGGTTTACTGGTATTCCAATTCGTTCAATTGACTATTCAAGAAGAAATATATCAAATTTGTAGTAATTAATAAAAAGAAGGAAAAATTCTTATATAAAAAATTGCTTATGGGGCTAACCTTCGCTGAAAATATCTTTTTGTTTAACTGATTAAGTCATTTAATTCTCTACAAAACAATTAAGAATACCTAAAATAACTTCCTTACGCAATACAGATAATTACCCATTTAGTGATTTTGGTAACCACAAATAGAGCAACTCGGTTCCCAATATGTGTTTTGTTTATGAATTTCCTATTATAAAACATTATTCTTGCTATTTATTTCACATTAGGACGAGGACTTCTTCTACAATGCAAGATGATAATAGTGCGGTATAAAGAAACTGCATGTGGCTATTGTGACGGGGTCTATATGCTAGATACATGATGCTATACCCATTTGGTGCAACGACCGTACCAAGTTCTACGCAAGCATCGGCCAGGACTTTGCGAAGGGTGACTTGAAGGATGACTTGAGAAAGACGAACACAGTGATTGGAAGGGAGATGTGCAGGAAGAAGCGGCGTGAGCCGTAGTGGACGAGCACGATGCGCTAAGCGATTGTTCGGCGGTACCAGATGAATGCACGGTTGAAATTGGGCGAGGGTGTGGATGCAACGGATTGGGCAACGAAGGTTCGTCGTGCTTGTTGTCGTCGGACGACGTAAAGCGCCAGTTGAAGCAGTCACGACAGGGAGGCTGTTGGACGCACGGGGGGGTGTCGTTGTAGGCGAGGATGATGTCGTCGATGACAGTGTGGATACGGTGGTTGAGAAGGTTGACACGCCAGCCCTTGTCGGTGACAACGTCGTACACGCATTGATGAGCCGTGTGGCAGGCAGTTTCCATTGCATATCCGGCGACGTTACACGAGCTGGAGACACCGTTGCACACCCCCATATAGATAGGGTCTGCTGTGTTCCCGAAGTGCCAGATGTTTTCCATGTGTTTAGGGAGCCCAGGAGGCTGCGGGAGGTGCAAGCGATGGGTGGCTAGCATCTCACCGGGGGCCTCTAACGCTACAGTCGGCAACCCGTATGTTCTGCCCAAGAGCGACGCCAACGCACCCCCGAGCGAGTGTCCTGTGACCCAGATGTTCGTTGTCTGGGGGTCGTAGATGTGCGACACATTGCGGTACATGTCGAGCGCAGCCTGGTAGTAGCGGTCCTGGCGCATTAGCTCCCGCTCGAGACAGTCCTGGTCGCAGGTGTATGCCTTCTTGTAGCAGTCGCACACGGTAGTCCACATGTAGCCCACTCGAGCACAGCAACACAGGAAGAGAAGGTTGTCATTCAACTTGTCGTTAGCCGTTGTCTCCTCGGGGCCTGTTCCGATAAGCCCCGCCCCAGATGTGCCCTTGATGCCTATCACCACAGTCTTGTTGTCGGTACTCACGAAGACGTGCCCACGAAGGCCATCGTCGGCCCACCCAAAGTCGACATCGGAGTGGTTATCGTAGGGAACCCAGGGGTCACCTACGTCGATCCAGTCCAGTCGTTTCTTCTCGTCGTCATCCTTGGGAAACTTCACGTATGCGTTCGACGAGATTGTCGCCAAAGACACCACGGTGTCCCGGTCCTTGACGTCAGGGATCGGTATTTCATGCTCATCTTCCCACTCAAGTTCTATCCTATTGAGGAGCGCAGGGTTGCCCTTCACCGATAATGCATATGCTAAATATGAGTCCAAAAAGTTGGGCGTGTGACGCTCCTTTAATCTCTTCACAACCCCGTTGGTGGGTGATCTTCTGATGGGCAACTGGATCGACCACGGGTTCTTCCCCTGGTGCACTTTTGGCCAGTCGTATGTGTCGTACACATCTTGTAGATTATTCTCATCTACATCTACAGTCTGCGGATCTGCTGCATCTGTCATTATCTCTGTTAGTGCTTCGTTGTGTGTGTCGAGGTATTCCTGGGTCACGTCCAATCGTCGATGAACCCTATAATTATGTGATCCTGTTCCACGGTGGAAAATATGCTTCAATTCAAATATCGTTCCTTCAGATTCAATTCCTGCTACTCCTTCATAGTCTAAATCACCGGACGGTTCCTTCTTAGGGCTGTACCACCCGCATGTCCATGTATTCGTGGGTATGCACTTGATACATGTAAATATCATTAATGTAATGGCAGCGATATATGCCATGGCATAACGTCTTATTTTCCCCGTTTGTCTCTTCGACGTAATCAAGGGATACTCTTCGCCTAGCTGTTTCATAATTTCATTAAGTATATCGTTTATAATGCTAAATAATGTGTTATCGACTTTGATCAGAATTTGTTATCAATGTGGCGATTACAAAATTATGATAGTGCGTGATTACTGTCACGAACTTTATCTACGGTTAAACAAGTTTCTAAGTATTTAGCTGCATCAATTTGGTCGTTACCATTATCCAGTAATAGTACTTGTCTCAGAGACACAATGCGAATGTCTTTGATTAGTTTTATGTCTTTTTGGCCGGTTGCCTGTCTCTCGTAGTCGTAGCTATGGGTCAAGATTTTGGTGAGCTTGACCACCACATCGCTCAATACAGACGGAGTAAGGACATTGTTATTAGAGTAGAAGGCGTTGGCCAACAACGCCGCAAACAAGTCACCACAGCCGTTGAAATTGCAGTCGATTTTGTTGATGGGCAAGTAGAAAATCTCGTTCCTGGGCACCTTCGCTGTGAAGCCAACAGAATACATGCGGCCGTCGAGGATAACTGACGAAAGTACCACAAAAGGCACATCATATTGGCGGTGAAACTGCTCAAACGCAGTCACAAGTGAGTCCCAGCTGGCGATGGTGGTGCCGCTCAAGAGCTCGAACTCAAACTGGTTGGGAGTAATCATCGTGACATACCCTCCGGTCAAAATGGTCCTGTACACCGGAACTACTTTCTCTGGTACGTATAGCTTGCCATTGTCACCCAAAACAGGATCAAGTATCCACACCGGTCTCTTGGTGGCTTTCTGGATCATCAAACTCACCTTTTGGTGGATCACCGTTAGCACTTCTTCGTTAGGTGCGTAGCCCGTCAAAATCATGTTGTACTCTCCGTCCATGCACGCGATTTCACTGAGACCTTCAAAAAGGCTTCTTACGAGTTCGATCGAGCTCGCCTTTCCTTCGAACATCCCATATCCCGGGTGGTTTGAAAAATTGGTCGTATCAATTTCGTCCACATCCCATCCACTATATTGCAACGGGAAAACAGTCGATCTGTTGCCCACATATCCGTGAACCACATGAGACAGAATCGATAGTACAGTTCTCACACTCATGTACACTTGTCCTTTGTAGTTGTGTCTAATTAAAGCAGATTCTTAACCTATTGACGTCTTTTTCATATTGTGAGTTTTATATGCATGACAGTTTTCTTATACACAATTAGCGAAATAAGATCGACACGTATAATAGATATATTAAATTTACAACGAAACAATTGAAACAACCCATAGCAAATATTGGTACTCATGATGTCAGCTAAAGACTCAGGCATTATAGACGTTGGATATCCCATATATGGTGCTAAATTTGTCAACAATAAGACGATAATCGTTACCGGAGGTGGTGGAGAAGGTAATAACGGTATTCCCAACAAGATCACAGCCATTAAATGCAGCTTTAAAGTTTCAGATAAGAGCAAGAGATTGCAAAAGTTCCGGGAGATTGTCTTGCCTAAGAACGAGGACTCGCCTATGTGTATGGATATTACTAAGGATTCGGCCAACGACGAAGACAATTTTTCGATTTTTGTTGGGTGTAATCAATCGACACAGTTGTTGAAGTCTATGAACATAAATAACAACTTGCGGAAGTATGTTTTTACCAGCGAAGAACACTTGCGGTTTGTGGACGCGGCGCAGTTGGAAGAGGAGATCAACGTAGATGGTGTGGGAGAGTATCCTAAGATCGTCTGTTTGTCGTCGCATAACACGGTAGGCTGCTTCATGACATCATTCAGCCCGTCATTTATCTACATTTTTAATCCGGACTTGTTGGAGCTCAATTTCAAGTTTAGACCCGACAAGGACGTCGAGATTTTAGACTTTCATTTGAGCCCCAACGACGATGGCAAGACTCTATGCTACATCACTGCGTCTTCCATCGAAACCGTATCGACAGTCACGGGAAATTCGATCTCCTCTACCAATTCTGGTTCGAACAAAGCATTGGTTAAGTATAATCTTTCAAAGGTCAGGTTCATTGACGATTCGAATATTATTGTTACTGCTAGTATGAAAAATGGTAAGGGTGTATCCATCTTCCAGTACTCCATTCCCGATCAAAAAATCATAAAGCATCGTGACGCTTCTACCAAAATCAAAGGTATAACAGCGATGGATATCTCTATTTCCCAAAATCTCATAGCGTTGGCAGGAAATGATACGTCGGTCACAGTCCTTAGATTATCCGATTTCAGGACTATTAAATCATTCAAGAAATTGCATAGCTTTGCTATTACAAAGGTGGCATTTTCTCCAAGAGGGTCCAAACTTGCATCTGTTAGTGCTGCAAACACTCTTCATGTCATGAAAATACCCAAAAACTATTCAAACGGTAAATCTGTCATTGGTACTCTAGTTCATTACGTTTTCATGGCTGTGCTTACATGTTTGGTAGCTGTATGTTTACAAAGGTCCTATGAAAACGGCCAATTAGAACAACTCTATGAATTGTCCAGTCACTATGGACAAATCGGCTTTAAGCTTACGAATGAATATGGACTCGCGGGTTATCAATTGGTCAAAGATAAAATATCGGGCGAAAATGTTAATGGCGATGATGCTACAAAGCAATATTTTAAAATGGATGATTGTGATGATAATGAAACACTCCAAAGTTCGACAGGTTTTATTGCATCTTATTCGCCGGAAACTACAGAAATTTCATCGACCATTGTACAATCTGACCGATCTGCATCTAACGACAACATAAATATTAGAGCTGTCACGCAGAATATTGAAGAAAGAACAAGAGACCTGAATCTAGAGACGAAATCTTTTTTCAATGATACAAATAATTTCATTGAAGAATCTACTATTACATATGCTTCAAACGCTCCGGAAAACAACATCGTCGAAACAACAACTGTTGGAACAACTCTGTCAGTAGCTGCTGAGACTGATAACGAAGATCATCTTGTGAGTGATCCTAGTCAAATTATGAGGGGCATTGATACTGAATCTAAATCTGAGACTAACAACACTTTCTCAAAATCAACTTCTAATGAAAGTGAAGATACTTCTCAAAAGGAAAATAATGACTTTGTGAAACCCGAATGTGATGATGTGGTTGAGAATATTGAGGCTGATGATACTATTGAAGATGAAAGCACAGAACCGGAATTATATGTTGAAACTGAAGCTGAGACTGATGCTGGAACTGAAACTGAAGTGGATCATGATGTCGATAGTTCTGTTGAAGAAGAAGATAATACCACTGGCTCTGTCGCTCATGAAACTGAAGTGGATCATGATGTAGATAATTCTGTTGAAAAAGAAGATAATACGGCTGGCTCTGTCGCTCATGAAACTGATAATACGTCTGACATTACCTTCAATGAAGAAATCGCTGATACTGAAAATAAATACGCTCAAGCGGGTGATAAAGGTAATGATGCTGAGGATGTTAATCAATCTGAAACTGAGGATACCGATAATGCTAATCGCGATTTTATTGATGAAGTTATCGATGAAATGAAATTAGATGATAATGAAAAACATAAAGCTGTTGAATCTAACGAATTCGCTGAGGTCACTAAACAAGACCATGAAACTAGAGACGCTGATTCCAATGAGCTATGCAGTGATGAATTAAGTGATGAATCAATTATTGAAGTCAAAGAACTGCAATACCAGGATGATAATGAAGATGATTCAGAACATGAATATTCAAGTCCTGATCTAACTGACGATATTGCCAATGCCAATTCTCCCGTTGCTGATTCTCCCGTTGCTGATTCTCCCGTTGCTGATGATACTGAAGAAACACCTGACACAATTGAAGATTCACGTCCGGTTGATACCCCAGTTGTTGAAGACATTAAAATAGAAAATGAAGAAGTTGATGATTCGCGTCACGCTGATTATCCTGTTGCTAATGAAGAAGAAACCCAATCCGAAACTGAGATAGTCTCAGATACTTATCTAGTCGATGATTCAACTTTTGACCAATCTGATGGTAAAAAAGAACCGTCTTTTTCGCAAACAGCTATAAACACATCTGTGGAAGAATTGATTGTTGAAAAAGAAACCGCAGCTGTTGAAAAAGAAAGTTCTTTTACTACTGACGAATATGACAACAGTAAGGCACCCAGTAGTGATTCTTCCATCACAAAATCTTCTGCGAAGCATTCAACCACTAAATCTTCTATCAAGCCGTCAATCACTAAATATTCTACCAACCCTTCAACCACGAAATCTTCTACCATACCTTCAACCACGGAACCTTCTACCAAGCCTTCAACTACGAAATCTTCAGCAATTAAGTCTTTAACCGCGAAACCTAGCGAGAAATCATCGTCTATTAAGTTGTCATCTACTATACTTTCAACTAAGTCTAGCAAAGCTAAGTCAACTAAGCCTATTACGGAATCAATTCAATTAACCGCAAAAGTATCTCAGAAGGGTGTGAAAAGTAAAGGATCCCTGGACACCACTTCAATATCAGCAAAAACCAAAAGTTCAACAACATTCAGCACAAAAAAGCCTACAACCAAAAAAACAAAAGTTCCGAAGAGAACCATCAGTAGAAGATTTACTAAAAGCAAAACAGCTAAACCAAAAACCACCAGTCAATCCCATGATGAATTGTGACTGAAAGATATTCTTATATATAGCTTTGTATGTAGCATACAACAATATACATTGTAATCGTAATTTTAGTGTAAGATTTGATGACGCGCATAGTATCAAAATTTACTAATATATTGGTTATTTCATGTTACTCAGCAGGTTTATATATTTCATGCTATAGTTTTATCGGGTATATCAGTATTGCATTTGTTCTGAAGTCATGCAAACAAACCTACTTTCTAAAAGCCTTCAGAATGTTACAGACCCGTCGGACTGGGAGTCTTCAAAATTGCCAAATCTAAAGGAACTTGATTCACTACAGCGTTGCTATATATGTAAAGAGTTTCTTAAGGCACCGGTCATAACGAGCTGTAATCATACATTCTGTTCACATTGCATAAGAGAATATTTAATAGTTAATAGTCATTGTCCATTATGTAAAGCTGAGCAATTTGAAAGTAATCTCAAAAGAGTTATTCTTTTAGAAGAGATTGTATTGTGCTATTCCAAATTTAGACCAGTTTTGCTTGAATTGCTTAAGAACGACAATTCTAACCAAATGGATGATAATGATAAAAGTTCGTCAAATGAGTCACTGAAGGAAAGCACGCGTAAGAGATCATCATATGAACAAGAGGTTATAGAGATATCATCAGATGAGGGTAACACTCTAGAATTACTGGGGGCGTCAGGCAATATTCAAAAGAAGAAATCAAAATCAGAGGTTAATGTAAATCCACAGAATACAATCCCAACAAGATACGAAATGGTGGAATGTCCAATATGTGCTAATGTAATGTCGGCCAACTTATTGCAAACACAACACATTGACTATTGTTTAAGTGGAAAAAACCAACCCCTGAAATCAAAGTCACCTGGGATGGCATATCACTCCATGAAGAAAAAAAATACCAGCAAAAACGGTAACGGAATCTCGTCATTCTTCAAGCCCGCAGATAATAAACAAGTTATGTCAGGTATGCCTTGTAAGTTAGATCCTTTGAAATCAGACAACCAAAATTTTTATTTCGAAGATGTCGCTAAGCATCATCACAATGATATAAAGAAGCTTCCAAAATTAGATTTCAGCTCATTGACCACTCCTAAGTTAAAGGAAAAATTATCAATTTTGAAGCTTCCAGTGCAGGGAACTAGAATTCAGCTTGAATTAAGATATAACCAATATTACATTTTATTCAACTCAAACTTGGATAGCAACCATCCGTTATCAGAAAAAGTACTAAAGCAAAAACTTAACCAATGGGAGCTTTCACACCTGGCATTCACGAACCATGGGCCTACATGCTCATTATTCAATAATGGAAGCAGCTCAACAGTCAGGTCTATCACAGACAAGAACTTCTCAGTGAAGGAGTGGCTAGATGTCAATAATGACGAATATAGGAACTTAATCAAAAAAGCTAGAGCCTCAATAAAGAAAAATAAATTGAAAAATGATACATCAACTGAAATGCCCTCCGATATACCTACTGAAGTGCTGCCTGATATCTCATCGAATATAAGTTTAAAAGATCAATCACTTCAAGCACCCGATGCAAATGAAGAGTCTCTTAATACAGCTGATTTAAAAGTCACTAACGAAAGCAGTCATCATGAAGAGGACGCACAAAATGAAATTAGTAACCTTAACTTCAAAGATGACATTGCAAATAGCGCCCTCTTTATTAAGGAATCTAACACCGATCCATTTCATCACTAAATCGCCCAAATTATAATGTTCATGTATATTCATCCGATATTTATAGATTTTTACAACGTTTAATTTAAATGCTTTGAAAAGCAAATATGCCAGTTTTATTGATTACTTTCTGCATAACTTATATCTCTCACATTAAGTATTGATATAAGTAAAGCTTTCTATATACGTATATAAAAAACTGCACTCATCTTGTTATCGTCTCATTATCTTCCTTTTACGGTTGTGTATTTTATTCCCGTATTGATCCGCGCTGTTTCTCTCAAAAATCTAAGTTTAAAGATTACTGCTAATCATAGTGCAAATTTTCTGTAGAACATCAAGGGTAATTGTCAACAAATCCTGCAATCGATCGAAAGCGATGATTGATGAATCACTGTATTCTACGAGTAATGAGGCAGCCTTGGCTGTGGTGGCTACCTCGATGAAAAAAGCACGTCTACCAATAGAGATATTGATAGCAAATTCATTTATGGGTGGAGTGTTATTTTCTACAGGTCCTATGATGCATGTCGTACTAGTATCTTATAGTGCGGAGCTCAAAGATAGCAATCCAGGTATCTTGAACTTACTTTCAGGTTTTTTATATCCGATCGGTTTATTCTACGTTGTTATTACTGGTACTGATTTATTTAACTCAAATATTTTATTTTTTAGTGTTGGTATCGTACGAGGAGCTGTATCGATATTGGACCTTATAATAAGTTGGCTTATCAGTTATTGGTTTAACTTGGTGGCCAATATATTTGTTTGTTATATCTTTTGCAATTTCTCACATATCAGTAAACAAGACGACTTCGTCCAAGGCTCGATCGAAATTGTAATGGAAAAGGCATCGTATTCATTTGTTGATAATTTGATAAAGGGTATGGCTGGCAACTTCTTTGTCTGCCTAGGTATATATTTACAATTAATGGCCAAGCCTTTGCATGTTAAGTTCTTCATGATAATGTTACCGGTATTCTCGTTTGTAACCATTGGTTTCACTCATGCTATTGCAGACATGTACACTTTGATAATTGGATTAATAAATCATGCTCCAATTTCGGTGGGCAAAGTAGTGTGGAAAATCATGTTGCCAGGGGCGCTTGGTAACATAATTGGAGGGTCCTTTTTTGGAATCGTAATTCCATGGTATTTACATTTATACGCGGTGGAGAGAGATCAAAGAAGATTACGACTTCCAGAATACGACGCAAGAGATGAGCAACCAGAAATTAATTCTGATTCGAGAGTCGTTAGAAAAGTACCAAGGGCTGTTTCAGAGGATTACGAAGATGTGCCAGAACTATACCCAACTAAGTCAGAAAAGCAAGAATACTCAAGCTTGAGCTCTGGAAATAATTTAAGTATTAACCCACCTCAACAGCTAGTAAATGTTATGACAAGGGGTCTGGATAACCTTGCAAGAATTTATTCTACTTCTTCAGGGGTTTCGAGATTTAGTACAGGTGCTCGCCATATTTCAAAATCACCGAAGAATGTGTTTCCCGTATACGGAATGGCACCCGCGAATGAGAGAGAAAGATCTATTGCATCCGGCATGAACATTAATGAATTTGACGAAGATGGCACTTCAGCAAGAACTGATTTGCAAGCTGACGACGACAATGTTTCAGCGACATATATTGGAGACCATTTAAAGAAATTCTTATCCCATATGACCACTAATAGCAAACGAAATAAAGATATCGAATCTCAGAATCAAAAACATCCTTTCATGAATAGAACGAAATCGAGTCCGACTGTGATTGATGGGAATCACTTGTTCCAAAAGAAAACTAATGAATCTAGCCATACTCAAAATTTTGACGCATTAGAGGAACCAAAAACGACGCAAACAAACAAACAATTTAATCCAATTACTAAGTATCCTACGGAGCCTGAACTCATATCGCCGGGATATTCTCCGGCACAATCTATAAACTCTGAAATTCTGACTATCAATACCCCACAACCACCTGTACAAGATTCAAACCAATCGTCGTTCAATATAGTGAATTATCAACCTGAATCAAAACGTGTCAAAGAAAGATGAATATTTCACATCGGATTTTTTAAATAATTTCAAGACGAAGATATATCCATTAATTCCATATTTTAATATAGATTTAATATAATTATTGCATGCTACAAATTAACGCATACATTTTTCAAAAAATAACAAAAAGAAAGTGGACGAGACAGGAATCGAACCAGTGACCTTCTGCTTGCAAGGCAGACGCGCTACCAACTACGCCACACGCCCTTTCAATTTAAAAGAAAACTTTGTAGAAATTATAAGTCTTATGGATTTTACAATAAATTATGTCTTATACTAAATATCTGTTTATTTGGAAGAATAGAAATGCATTATAATTCATTGAATAGGTATATATCTCTACAAGCAGTATGTCGCTAATTTGCAGTTTAAATATTTTTGGAATAGACTGAATCCATCGTATTATTAAGCCGCACACAATGAGGTCCAGGAAGCTACAAAAAAAAATTCAGATGAGGTCTCTAAGAATACTACACAACTCTTCTACAACACTGGGAGCATTAATAGTTCAGATGGTACAAAATAAAAGTAACTTAACTTCTGCTGCAGCAGCGGCATATGTTGATGATTCGACTACCTGGGAATCATTTGAATTAGACCCTCGATTATTGCAAGCTATTGATCAATTAGGGTTTGAAAATCCAACACTCATTCAATCAAGTGCCATCCCCTTGGCAATAGAAGAAAAACGAGACATCATTGCCAAAGCATCTACGGGTTCAGGCAAAACGGCTGCGTATAGTATCCCTATTATTCAAAGTTTATTGCAAGATGAATCATCAGAAAGAGAGATTAAAAGTATTATATTAGTACCAACCAGAGAATTATCAAATCAAGTTAGCCAATTTTTAGAAAAACTATTAATATTCAGTAACAGTAAAATTAGGTTAATTAACATATCGTCAAATTTATCAGACCAGGTTATTAATTCATTATTGATAAACAAACCTGAAATAATTGTATCTACACCTGCTAAATTGATTCAGGTCTTAGAAAAGAACGTGAATTCGAATTTAGTTAATTTATCTACTGTTAAAAACTTAACTATCGATGAAGTTGATTTGGTATTGTCATATGGGTATTTGGAAGATTTGCAAAAACTTGAATCGTATTTACCTATCAAAAAGAATTTACAAACATTTTTAATGTCTGCAACTATAAACGATGACTTAAATGATATCAAATCCAAATTTTGTTCCAGGCCAGCCATTTTAAAACTTAATGATGAAAACTCCAACCAAAATAATTTGGTTCAATACTATGCGAAAACTACTGAATTTGATAAATTTTTATTGACATACGTTATTTTTAAGTTAAATTTGATTAAGGGTAAGACCTTGGTTTTTGTTAACAATATAGATAGAGGTTACCGTCTTAAATTATTTTTAGAACAATTTGGTGTTAGATGCTGTATCTTGAATAGTGAATTGCCAATTAACTCAAGATTAAACATTGTTGAACAATATAATAAGAACGTTTATAACTTGCTTATTGCAACAGATGAAACTAATGACTTCACAGTGGAAAAAGATGAGAATGAGGAAGGAGAAAAAATAGAAGAGGAGAAAAATGACGAAAAGACATCCAAAAATTCCAACAAAAATAAATTAAAGAAAGATAAAGAATATGGTGTATCAAGAGGTGTGGATTTCCGTAATGTTGCTTGTGTTTTGAATTTTGATTTGCCTACTTCATCTAAATCTTATGTACATAGAGTTGGAAGAACAGCAAGAGCTGGTAAATCGGGAATGGCATTATCTTTCGTTATACCAATTAATGAATTTGGCAAACATAAAACTGCATCGTTACCTACTGCGAAGAAAGATGAAAAAGTTTTGCGTCGTATTGTTAGGCAGCAATCTAGTAACGGTTTTGAAATTAAACCTTATCAATTTGACATGAAACAGGTTGAAGGTTTTAGATACAGATCGGAAGATGCTTTCAGAGCTGTTACTCAAACTGCTGTTAGAGAGGCACGGATAAAGGAATTGAAGAATGAATTGGTTAACTCCGACAAATTAAAGAGATTTTTCGAAGAAAACCCACAAGATTTAGCATCATTAAAGCATGATAAAGAATTGCATCCAACTAGAATTCAAACTCATTTAAAGAGAGTGCCGGAGTATTTGCTTCCTGAAAGTGCAAGAGCAGATCATAAAAAAATCGGTTTTGTTCCATTCCATAAAAATAAAGTACATAAGAATAGAAAAAGAAAACCATCTGGTAGAAAGCCAGATCCTTTGAAATCTTTCAGACCTAAATGAAGAACTTTATAGATAAATGTTAATGTTAACCATTTCGCCTAATTGTATTTTATAATTTTTAGCAATTTTTTCGCAATAATACAAATTTCTTAAAGTTATATAAAATCAAAAGTAACATAAACTAGTGCCAATAATATAAATTATTATATTAACACGAGAGTAATATTAACATTTCATTATTGAATTTACTCAGGATGAAACTGTGAATACGCATCCATTTGTCTAGTTATTACATTGAGAAATTACACCAGTGCGATAATATATCCCAAGTCAACTACTAATCGAAATCTATGAATTAAAAGTACATATAAAAGAAATATAGTGTTATAATTGTGGGCTGCTTGAATCATGTTCTGAGCATCAACTCAATTTGCTTAACACGATATTCCATATCAAATTGGCCAAACAATTTGCAGGAACTATCATATTCTTGGGAATATATATAAACGTACCAATAGAAAATAACGGCCAATAGCAATAACTAAACTTCAACGATTTGATGCATTTTTGCCTTGTGCTGGCCGATATTTCACCATTCTCCCAGATGCTACTTAGTATATTAAATACAATTTGAAAAATAGGTGCTCCAACTAACTGATCCACAATTATTCGATGCAACGTATTATCGAACTTGTTCATTAGTAATTCAACCCAGAGAGCAGTGAAAAACCCATTTATTGACCCCCATACTAAAAACTTGCATACTCTTCGGAAGTTCAACTTCTTTTTAAAATATTGGTTAATAGACTGCGCCAATGCAGCCGTCGACGACCCAAGTAACGTAGGTGCCACAAGTGGATGTATATTGATTAGCTGATTGTAATTAAAGTATAACGAAAGCGAAATAACACATTCTATGAGTAAATATATTATCAATCTCCGCTTAAGTGCTTTTGGTGTCGGATATAGTGGTGCATTGGTTTCCCCAGAAGTAACGGCCGATTTTTCTAGGTCTCGATATGTCTTTTCCTGTTTTAAGCTTGATAACTCAATATCAGGCATTATATATGCTAGAGCCGTTTCAAAATCGCCTATATATTTACACTTTACCAATTTTACGACGAGTTTTATTGTATGGTGATTTTGAAAGGCATGGTGCACGTGCTCCTGTCAACACGATCCTTCTACATCTTATCTATCAATACACAATAGTAACAGAGAGCGTCCATAACATGCTACTCAATAGTGTAGAAGATGTGACTCTTCATAGAAAATTATGAGATTTTGAAATCTCATGGATCAATGTTTTTCAACAAGTGGGATATTTTCAACATGCTTAATTTCCATTGAATACGACTTGGCATAAGTTATCGCGTCAAGGAGATCAGCACGCTTACTCATCAAATTGCTTATAATATACCACAAGATGATACTTCATGCTTCTCTAATAATTATACAATATCGGCATTGATTTTAGCCGAAGCGATTGCAGTCAAGTTCCTTCATTGCGCACTCTTTGCATCTTTAATTCTGCTATTGAATTCTTGAGAAATGATGTCCAAAAGATGAAAAGAAAATCAATTACTTAGCTATGTGGCTTAATACACTTTACAAACTTATTTTTGCTAATTTTCAGAGTGACGTATTAAAACTACATTGAATTACATACACGATTGTAGGTTTTTGGAGCACAAATCGTCAATCAGCTGCACAAGTACGACTTGACTGTTGAGTGCCACCATAATCCTATAATTCACTCAATTTAAGAACAAGGTATTTCTGTTGTTTACAGTATATATTTCGTATTTCTCCTAGACTACAAGCGTAGACCGGTTCCAAGGAAATGTGTAGATCAACTCCACAAGTTCCGCACCGTGAATCGGGCCGAAGATTGAAATTTTGCGATAGTATAAAGCCACTTACTAATACAATGCATTTTCTACTTTTGAGAAGATGATTTTGAGACGTTTGAAATATAATAAACAATTATGAGTCAGAACATACCAGAGAGACTGAAGAGAGATGGCGATTGGTCTTCAAACTCAGGTATAAGAGACTCAATATCACAGGATGAAGAGCCGAGTGATCAAGAGAAGAACGATGATTCAAGATTTGAAGTAGCATTTGATGGGAAGGGAGATGACAACGAGGACATGAGGAATCTTTCAAAGTTGCATAAATGGATAATTGCGATAGTTATATCCATTTCGTCGTTCTGTGTGACATGTACATCAGCAGCATGGTCGATGGCATCAGATAATATAATGGAGCATTTTGGTATCAGCCATGAGGTTAGCACTCTAGGAATATCGTTGTACGTGTTTGGATTAGGACTTGGGGGAATATTTTTATCGCCTATAAGTGAATACCACGGGAGGAAGATAACGTATATCATTTCATTGTCATTTTCGTTTGCCTTTCAATGCCTTACTGCTTTCAGTCCTAACATTGGAAGTATTTTATTTGGGAGATACATGTCTGGGTTTTTTGGATCAGCTTTCATGAGCGTCGCGGCAGGATCTTTGGCAGACGTATTTAACAAAAATGAGATGTCTACGCCCTTATTGCTCTATACGATTTCACCTTTTGTGGGCCCCGGAGTACTGCCTCTTATTTCCGGGTTTATCAATTCGCATTTATACTTTAGATGGACATTCTATGTGATGTTGATATGGACTGGTCTGTTGGTGGTAATGATAGCTTTGTTTGTTCCAGAAACATATCAACCTGTATTGCTAAAGAAAAAAGCCCAAAGACTCAGGAAAACTACTGGAGATGACAGATATTATGCCCCAATAGAAAAATATCCAACAACCTTATACGAAAGTATTTTCTTGTCGTGTAAAAAACCGATCTTGTTAATATTCAAAGATTATATGACGGTGGCATTATGTTTTTACACGGGGTTTGCTTTGGCTATAGTCTATTTATTTTTCATCTGCTTGCCGTACATCTACAAAAATGTTTTTGAATTCAGTCTTCAATCACAGGGATTGGCTTTTTTAGGTCTCATTATAGGAATGGCTTTGGCATCACTTGCGTCTCCTTCGATTTTCGATAGACAATATCAGAGGCTTATAGACAGAAACGGAGGAGTTCCAATGCCAGAGTTCAAATTTCTTCCATTGATGTCAGGTGTATTTTTCATTCCAATTGGATTATTCATTATTGCATGGACAGCATATCCTCACCTTCATTGGATCGGCCCCATTATAGGATCTTCCATTTTCGGTGCGGGTACGGTTTTGGTTTTTAATGGCGTATTTGCATATACTGTAGATGCTTATAGATTATACGCCGCTTCAGCAATGGCTACTAATACTTTCATAAGATGTACTATGTCCGGCGTGTTTCCATTATTTGGTTTGCAAATGTACGACGGAATAGGTATACATTGGGCAACAACATTATTGGCACTTGTTGGGTGTGCGATGATCCCAGTTCCGTTCATTTTGTTTAAGTATGGACCATATTTAAGAAGTAAAAGTTCGTATACATGGTCATGAATATATGGGGTTATATGGGGTTTAATACATACATGCCGTAATAATTCTAAATTTTTGAATCTTTACATAATTGTAATGACGTTTTTAGCTTGCAATAAGGTTCCACTAGGACGGTGCACATTATCTTGCTGCGATAACTAATCGCATTCTATTGTCAAAATTACCAATTTAATGATCATATTCTCCAACTTTAGATATCTGAGAATTGATTATTAATATATAGTTTAAAAAAGAGGTATTTGATGATCCCTAATGCATATTTCTATAATTAGTATGATAAGATGTTTACTTTTTCGTAGTCGCAAGAATTTTTTTTGCATCCGATATGACCATCTTTAGCTTAAAATGAAGATGAAGATAAGACTACTAGCGAATAGGGGCAGAAATAGACCTGGTGTAAATGCACAATTCTAAATTAGAGATTGATATAATTCTTGTTGGGATGTTACTATTCACCTACATTTGCTTTCTAAATTGATCATAATAAGAAGTTATTTTTACATTTTGGTCAGGAATATGCAAATGTATAAATATGACTGTTTCCATCCATACAAACGGTATTCGATTAACAAATGAGTATCGAAGAATTATAAGATATTAACAGAAAAACATGAAATTCAGCACATTCAACGTATTAGCTTTAACCACAGCTTCAATTGTTAGCGCTGTCCCAGTCACCAGAGATGATGACAAAAACATACATTTTGATATTCTTGCAAGCAATCCAGGACATAAATTTGACTGTGATCCAATCAAGAAGGTTGATAGTCATCCTCACGTTTTCTGTGTCGGTGGTGACGAAGGAAATGTCCTTTCTTTAACCTTAAAGCCTGATGGAACTTTATGTGACCAAGATGGACGTGGCGTTTTGGTCGACCCAAACACCGGTGAATTCGGAAATGTCGACCCATGGGGTCAAGAACAACCATCCAGTGGTTTTGAAATCAAGGATAACTTCTTGATCTACCAAGGTAAGGATGACTGGAGGGCTTGTCCAAGTGGAGTAGATATTTACTCGTTGGCAAATAATGACTGTATTGGTGGTACTGATATCGGTTTACGTGTCATTAAACCTCAATGCGATTAAGTGAATTTCATTTCAAGTTCATGATCGCATAGGCTACTGGTTGGCTTACAATTTTTATTCATAAAGCACACTACATTCCTTACATTCCTTACATTCCTTACATTCCTTACATTCCTTACATTCCTTACATTCCTTACATTCCTTACATTCCTTACATTCCTTACATTCTTTACATTTCTTACATTATTTCTATATGTTCCTTTAATCTTCCAAATACATGCTGGCATAAAAAACTTGTAGTTATCTATATCGATGACATGAGTATATTTTATTAATATGTTATTGTTATGGTTCTTTGCCAATGCAAATTTGAACTTTTAACCTTTAAGCTGCAGATCTGGTCACTTGAATCCTTCTCCTCTCTAGCACTGTATGAAAGGCTACATCAAATTCCAATGAACACAAAAGTCTATATATTTTACTTGAAGTGGATCTAGTAAACTTGGATTGGAACTCATGGAAAGTTTACCAGAAATTTGTAGTATCAATGTGTTTAGCTTATAATAAGATTTTGAGTGGTATGAATAATTTGGTTATGGTGCACGGGTACAGTCTGGAAGGTGCTCGAAATTTATACGATCTTAGATCAATATAAGTCGAAAGCTTTAGCTATTTAATAAACAAATAACGAAGCAATTAAGTGACGAGCTTTTAGGATGGTAGTCCATAACCCAAACAACTGGTATGTATAAGGAAACATTTTCAAATCAGGAAAAAAATTGGGAACTGGAACTAACCATTATATGTAGGCATTGGATAGATAAAAATTGTCTTCCATGGTCAAAAGATTATTTTCAGAAG
Organism: Debaryomyces coudertii; assembly: GCA_030564605.1. Lineage (NCBI taxonomy): Eukaryota > Fungi > Ascomycota > Pichiomycetes > Serinales > Debaryomycetaceae > Debaryomyces > Debaryomyces coudertii. The sequence goes on from JAKTYF010000003.1 coordinate 490,549, forward strand.
AAAATGATAGATACCTGTTTTGAAAGCGATGCGTTGAAGGTCTCTCTCAATAAAGTTGATTCTGTTACTGGTGATTGTGATGTAACCCAAAGAAAAGGGAAGGTGTTATGTATATATGATATGGAATTGCAATTTTCAATCAATGGGCTTTCCAAGAATGAAGACGAAACTTTTACTGGTACCATAACTGTACCTGAATTTGTTCACGATCAAGACGAAGATGAATATATGTTTGAAATTAACACAGAAAATTACAAGATAGAGATTAGAGAATTCTTCATTCCAATCTTGAGGCAAAAATTGATGAAGTTTCAACGTGATTTAGTTGAGGCTCATGAAAATGATGTTCAGCATAACTCGAATTAGATGTTTAATCATGAGTATATTACATATTTATATACATACGAAATAAGGAATGATTGAGACTTATATTGAATTTGTAGATATTTTAGCCTTCAAATCCTTCAGGTACTCCTTTGGCATGTTTCTCTGAGATATCTCTTGACCCGAGATAGAGCTCGACAGGTCCATTATCATTATCAGCCTCTCCAATGCTGTACCAAGGAATACTGCCTTGTTCAATAGTTTTTAAAAACCTGTATGTATTAACACTGCTGTATGGAATACCATTTGAAGGATCGAAGTACTTAACTTCAGTTCCTGAAACAAGACAAACTTTTTTGTTACCGTTCGGTAAGTAAATTCCGGTTGGTGCTTCAGTTTTTAATACAATTGCAGCGTTTTCTTCTTGGGTGTCTTCCTCAACTTCTTCCACGATGGCTTGAGTGATACCCAATTTAGGTAATCTTTTAAGTTCGTCAAACATTGCATTATCTTCATTAAGTTCCGAGACCGGTTCAAATAGCATATCCTTTTCCTGCTTCACACTCGCATATGGATTTTCCACTTCACCTATTCTTAAGACCGTTTTCAAATCTTTAAATCTCCTAGAGGCTGGAAGAAGTGATTGTGGTCCGAACAACATGGATTTAATATTAGAATCATCAAGCTTATAATTAGGATCTTTGTCTTCTTCGAAATTAATAAGGTATACCATATTACGAGCAACGCGTTGAGGTGGTCCCTCAAATATTTCGGGAATGACTGCCATTTCAGTATCAGGTGTAGAATGATTTGTATCATATTGCGCTGTATTCTCTCGTTGTTCTTCTTCCAATTCATCAACAAACTTCACTCTCTTTTCTTCTTTATATTCGTTTAATCGGGTAGCCGTCTCAGTATCTAACATACCATTCTCGATCATAATTTTGTTATTATTTGTCGATTTTTCTTCCAATTCTACAGGAATTTCCAAGCTCGTCTCTTTTGAGGTTTCGTTTCTTAAACCGTTTGTATTTTGCTCTTCTTTTGCACGCATTTCAACCGTATTATTTTTGGACATCGATTCAGTCTTATTCTTGGAGACCCCTTCATCTACGAGGGTCGTAGATTCTTCAACTGGTTGATTACCTTCATTTTTTTCTTCAATACAATTAATCTTGTTTACATCTTGGATGTTTTTTAATGTCTCATCCTTCTTGAGATTGTTATTGCTTAAGTTATTTGTACCTTCAGTTTCCTTCTCAGTTTCCTTCGTCACATCATTAAAATGATCTTCATCTATCATTTGATACGAAGCATTCAGTTGTTCTTCGGGTCTGGCAATGCTTGATTCATTAATTTTGACATCTTCATTCTCCGTAATATCATTGTCAGCTCCACCAACGAATTTTCCATCCGTAATTTCTTCCTTCAAATTTGCTTTAGCTTCTTCTTCCTCTTGAATTCGTTTTTGTTCCAATTCCTGCTTTACAGTTGGCAACTCAGTATCTACTTCTCCAGGAAGTCTTCTTATCTCAGTGTCCTTTATTTTCTTTTTTCTTCCAAGTTTCTTTCTCGATCTACTATTAATTAATTCATGTACATGTCGTGCTTCATTAACTTCATCTAAAGGTGTTATAAATCTCTCGTTACTAATCATTCTTATTACATTCTTGAGTCGTACCTTCCTCAGCAATAATAATTGTTTTTGTCTTTCTTTTTTGACGATTTCTTGATCCCTAAATTGTTGTAAAGATAATATGTTAGCTTTCTCAGTCTCAATAGCTTCCGTGAGCTTTTCTTCTTGAGTTAGATCGACATGTTTGACACGTACTATTGGGGCAATTTTAGCTCGTCTCTTTTCGTTTTCTTTTAATTTTTGAACCAATGCCTCCTTATTTTCGACAGCGGTAGCTCTTGACGAAGATCTTCTCATTGATAATAATAAGGAATCGGAAGATGTTAGTCCTTTTGGCTTTTTGGCTTTCGGTTGGTCATCCAATTTTGGTTTCTTGATTGTTGGTACAACACTTTGCTTCTTCTTTATCCTACGTTGCTTCATCTTTTCCTGTTTCTGAAACTCTTTTTCTCCGTCACTATCGTCAGGATCAGACATTGATATGTCAGAATCAGAGAGTACTTCATCTGAATTTACTGGTTCAACTTCGTCATCGGATTCATACGACCTTTTTTTATTATCCTTCTCATTATTTGTACTTTCTACATCATCACCTTCGATTTCCTCATTTTCTGATTCATCTTCCACTCCCTCAAAGAATTCCTTATCATCTTCATCTTCTTGAAACAATAAATTGACGTTTTCATCTTCATCATTTATGATCGTAGCTATAGAATTTTGTACATCACTGGCCTTTTCTTCTAATTCAATTAAGTGCTTTAGCCGCGATCCAGCGTTAGAGCGCCTAGACCTAGTAGCAACTAAACTATCTTCGTCTGACATTATGCTATTTGTGTTTTATTATGGGGCGATCTATCTTTCTGATTATTTTAAATTTCAAAATTGAGATCGAGATTAAAACGTAGTTTATTACAAAAAAAAGCACAGTTGACTATAAGATTTTTTATTAGTTAATATCCACAATAATGAAACCTACATATATTAGACACGCTATAGTAAGTATATCGTTTACTAGACATTTGTCTATATCCACACCTATATTAAATAATAGTAAGAAGTTTACAGCTGCATCTGAAGATGAAATATCACACTTCAATGCTTTGGCTTCAACATGGTGGGATGTTAATGGTCCCCAAAGAATTCTACACAAGATGAATTTATTGAGAATGGATTTCATCCATGATAACGTAAGATCTCATTTAACATTAAACAAACCTGGTACTCCACAGGACGAAGAAATATATATCCCTCCTTATAATGTTGACTTGCTTCCAACGCCTATAAAGAATAGAATATTAATGGAGCAAGATTTAAAAAGAAATGAAATTTTAAACAATTCCAAGTTGAACGTTTTGGATGTGGGCTGTGGAGGTGGAATTTTATCAGAGTCGTTAGCTAGACTAAGCTTCATCGAAAGTGTTCAAGGCATTGATTTATCTGCAGACGTTTTAGAAGCAGCCAAGTTGCATAAAACCAAAGACCCACTTTTTGCTGAGTCCAAAAAATTGACTTACCAATTGAGTGCAATCGAAGATTTACCTCATGACGCTGAATTTGATATAATTACTATGTTTGAAATGTTGGAGCATGTTACTTATCCTTCCAGAGTATTAATAGAAGCTTTACTGAGAGTCAAGGTTGGCGGATGGGTTTTTTTGTCAACAATAAATAGAGATTTTATTAGTTGGTTCACAACTATTTTCATGGGGGAGCATGTATTAAGAATAGTTCCCGTGGGAACTCATTCGTTAGACAAGTATATAAACCAACAAGAGATTAGGTCATGGCTCGAGCAAGACCAGGAAAGAAAAGAATGTTTTGAAGTCGTTGATGCTAAAGGATGTGTTTATTTGCCTGCTTACGGTTGGAAATTTGCAAGTAGTCCTGATGTAGGAAATTACTTTATGGCAATCCAAAGAAAAAAATAATTTAATATTGATTAATATGTAAATAGATTTACAACTTTATAACTAATATCATAAAGCATAGAGAATTAAACTAGATAGCAACTTTTGTGGGATTTTCGTTGTTAGGTTCATCAATAAAAGTCGGCAAATTTTCTGTACCTGTTTGTTCATTATCGTTCAAATAGCTAGGCATGCCGACGCCACTTTCTGCCATCTCATTTTCAAAATCCATTTCTTCTCCCAAAGCATCTAACTCGGCATCTAACTCAGACTCGCTTAATTCTTCTGGAACGTCATAACTGGTCAGCAATGATTCTTGTAATTCGTTTGATTTATCAATTAGATCAAGCATTTCATCTTGTAATGCTTCAATTTTATCAATGTCTATTTTACCGTATGTTTTCTTAAGTTCCTTGTTTGTAGCTTTCATAGCATCAACAGTTATCATTGTGTTCTGCAAGTTATCCGTAGTCATTGCCGCTTGAGTCATATTCCATGATTGATTTTCCAATTGATCTTTTTGAGCCTCAACTTGTTTTCGCTGTCTTAAAAGCTTAAGTGCCTTTTGTTTCAAGGCGGATTTTCCTGGTCCATCCCTCATCCTGGATATTTTCTGTTGATATGTAGATAGCTCTGAGTTTATCTTAGATAATTTGATATCGAAACCTCCAATCCTTTCGTCTATGTTTTTTACAGCATCGTTCAACGATGGCTTCGGTACAGTACTTTTTGATCCAAAAAACCTATTCATAGTCAATCCTTTTTTTGTTTTCTTATTGTAAGGAATATGGACGTGGTGTCATAGTATTTGTTACTATTTCCTATCTAATAGTGATCAGTAGTGCGAAAATTACCATAAAGTAATAAGCAAATTTTTGATTCATTTTTGACTATATATGGTGCCATTATTCGATGTATCATTTGAGAACATTGCGTTGGGTGATATAGAGTAGTTAGAAGTATATAGAGTATAATTTTATTAGAAACCAGTATATCTTAATTATAAAACAGCTTAATAAATTAAGTATTGTAATGGGTATGTCAGAAGGTGCTTCACTAGCTCAGTTGGCAGAGCGTCAGTCTCATAGTTCACTAACTGTGTCATCTGAAGGTCGACAGTTCGAACCTGCCGTGGAGCATTACTTTTTTATATTATCGAGGTAACTTAATTCAGTTTATATTTTTACCATATATATTCAAGAAATCGTTTAATTGGAATGCCTGAAGTAGCAGAAGTATGTACATTGTGGAATAAAGTATGTTCTGATAAATACTAATTTATGTGTTAGGTATCGCATGTATGTGCGTTGTTACGAAGAAATGTACTTGGCTTTAAAATTTCTAAGCTTAAGATGAATAATGATCCGCTTTTATTTCCTATTTTAAAAAATAACCCTAATGCCGAAGTAGACTTAGCGAAGCTACATACTACTTTAATTGGGTCGACCGTTAAGTCTATAGGTAGACATGGGAAATATTTTTGGTTGCGCTTGAATCTTAAGAAAGATTCTAAAGATCAAACCACTGGTGTATTATTGATGCATTTTGGGATGACTGGTATGATCAAAATAAAGGATGTCAAATCTCATTTAGTTTTCATGGAAAATGGTGGCGATAAGAAAGTTTTAGAACGATTGGAAGAAAGCAAACGGGCAACTACTGGTACACTGTCGAAGTTTTTTAAGAAAGACATAAAGGAAAAAAACAAGTCGCCAGAAACAGAAAGTCAGACTGAGGACAGTAAGAATATAAAACTGGTGGACATGAAGGAATTCGAGGATCCCTACGACAAAGAATGGCCTCCAAGATTTGTCAAGTTAGAGATGGAGTTAGAGAACGATAATGAAAAATTTGACCTCGTTTTTGTTGACCCAAGGAGGCTAGGTAGAATAAGATATTTATCTGGTCCATCAATCCAGACGGACAACGACCTAATGAAAATGGAACCGTTATCAGCATTGGGTCCAGATTATTCAAAGCCACTAAAAATGCCTACCACAGACTTTAATATTGGAGACCCTGACCCCGATAATCATGGGAGGCCTAGATTATCACTCGACGAATTTAATTTTTTGGTTTTGTCCAAGAAAAAGCCCATAAAGAGCTTACTACTTGAACAGGAGTATTTTGCGGGTATTGGAAATTGGGTAGGTGACGAGATTCTTTATCACGCTAGGATACACCCAAATGAAGTTTTAAGCAGTAAGATAACCAAGAGTAATACTGTGGATCCTGTGATAACAAGTCTATACAACGCAATTTTATACGTGTGTGAGTACAGTGTACGCGTAGAGGGAAATGTTACGCAATTCCCTTCTAATTGGCTTATGCTATATAGATGGGGCAAAAGACGAAAGAACAGCCCAAAACCAAAGACAGACGATGGGTACGAGGTCGATTATGTGACCGTCGGCGGACGAACCAGCTGTTTTGTTCCAGAACTACAAAAAATGATTATCAAACGGGTCTCATCCGCAGGTCTGGATACTAAGGAAGAGTTCACCACATCAAGTACAAAAAGGAAAAGAAAGGCCTAGTTACACTGTATGCGCGAACTATATATCTGAAATAAAAGCAACCTACTAATTTTGGGCTTCCGTGCGACTATTCTTTCGGCACCTCATCGCTTTGTAGGGTGTGGTTTACGCGTGAGGAATCGCAACTCATCGTGTAGATATGCCCCACCCCTCCCGACACCAAAAAACAACAAGAGCACTCCTAGGCTGTATGTCAGGCATTCTCCAAACAAGTCCACCCCTCTCGAAAACCAATGTTACACGGCCCAATTTTCATTGAAAATCCAATGCCCTGAATATTCGGAACTAAATGAAATTATTCTTTGGGCCGTTTTTTTGGTCCTTTCTCGACTATGTACCATTGTGGAGACAGGTATCATTTTCTTTTTTTTTCCAATTACACCTGCCCAAAACGCACACTCTCCCGTACACCCCATTGATATACCCTATTCATACCACTATCTCCAATGCCACTCGAAGTCCCAATATAGACACCACCTTCGCTATTCTTTGCTGCAAATGTTTTTCCGCTCGCGTCGATGTTCGGAAAAAATACTCCTCTCCGCTATAGATTCCGACATCACCCGTTTGCAACTATTCGCCTGTTCCAAGGCAGCATTTCAAACTTCTAAACCAAATCCAACTTCTTACCTTTCTCTGTATTTGACACATGTATCTCTGATTAATTAAAACATTAAAGCTCTTCTGATACTTGCAGCCTCCATCTAGTTATTCGGCCCATATTGTAGCTATGTTCCTAATTGGTCTCTACCACTAGTTTCATCTTGGTAAACACACGAAACGTCAAAATCTCCATCCCCTCTTTTTTTTATTCTCAGGAATTTCACGGAATACTAGAGGGGTGCAAAAAACCTTAGTGACTTCCGGTAGTGTTCTCACGTGCAGATAGCTAACAGGATGCAATTAGAATCATACTGCAAATTATAGTTAGTTCACATGCATGTAATACTTTAATAAAAAGGTTAATTCACATGGATCAATTAGGAAAGTAGATTCATCACCGGGCTTCAAGTTTTGACTACGTGAACCATACTGAAATGTAAGATGTTGACTAATTGTAGATTGACTGGAAATTGGTTGGAAAACTGTGCCGCTTGTGCGATAAATGTTTTTTCGGAAGTACTGGTTTATTGAGAAAGATAGAAGAATTTACGGACGCAAACCGGTTTTTTTGCTCCACTTGGTAAAATAAAAATTAATATATAACAGGACGATTCAGCAAAATTGAGCCCAGCTTAATTGAAGAAGGTGTTTTCGAAAAAGATCGCGTATTTATGTACTGAGTTGAAAATATCAAGCAACGACATCATAAGGCACCATGCTTAAGGCAAACAATCTCAAGATAACGAAAATAACGTCCAGGACGACTATTGGAAGAACCCAGATCCGTTACAATAGCAATTATCTGGACAACTCGTCGATACACACACATACTATTAAAACGCCGGTTGGTATCAAGGCAGCCATTGCATCATTGAAGCCTAAGACTACCAGGTTGTCTATTGAAGGTCCCATTGAATGTAATTTGCAAGGATTTGCGCTTTTGAATGCCCCTGGGTTCAATAAGGGGTCGGCATTTAGCAAGGAGGAAAGGCTGGCATTTGGATTGGAAGGATTATTACCATCTAGGATAAACTCGTTGGACGAGCAGGTGGAAAGAGCGTATAAACAGTTTTCATACTTGCAAACTCCATTGGCGAAAAATGATTTCTGTACCTCAATGAGAATACAAAATAAAGTCTTGTATTATGAATTGGTTAGACGCAATATCAGGGAAATGATTCCTATCATCTACACGCCTACTGAAGGTGATGCAATTGCGGCATATTCGCATAGGTTTAGAAAACCGGAGGGGTGTTTCTTGGATATCAATGAGCCTGACATGATCGACAGGAGATTGTCTGCATTTGGTGAGGATAAAGATATTGATTATATAGTTGTTTCTGATGGTGAGGGTATTTTAGGCATTGGTGACCAAGGGGTAGGTGGTGTTAGAATTGCCATTGCCAAATTAGGTTTAATGACCTTGTGCGGTGGTATCCACCCCGGCAGAACATTGCCCGTGGTTCTTGATGTCGGTACCAATAACCAGGAATTGCTCCATGATGATTTATATATGGGAAATAAATTCCCAAGGGTACGCGGTAAACAATACTGGGATTTTGTTGATAAATTCATTAATGCAGTAAAACAAAGGTTCCCCAATGCTGTTTTGCATTACGAAGATTTTGGTGTTTCCACTGGGAGAAATATGTTACATAAATACAGAGAAGCTTTACCTTCGTTCAACGACGATATTCAGGGTACTGGTGCTGTAGTGATGGCCTCCATGACTGCAGCCTTACAATTTTCTGATAGGGCCTTATTAGATACAAGAGTGTTAATTTATGGTGCTGGTTCTGCTGGTTTGGGTATTGCTGACCAAGTTGTGAACCATATGGTCAGTCATGGTGCTACAGTCGAAGAGGCAAGATCTTCAATTCATTGTATGGATCGTCGTGGTTTACTTTTAAAATCATTCAACGATTTGTCTGAAGGGCAAGTTAAGTATGCGGATGAAGATAGTGATTGGAAAGGAGTAGATACTAAAAATTTGGTCGACGTTGTAGGACATATCAAGCCCACTGTTTTAGTTGGGTGTTCTACTCAAGCGGGCGCATTCACTGAACAAGCCATTAAAGAAATGTACAAATACAACAAACAACCAATTGTTTTCCCATTATCAAATCCAACAAGATTACACGAAGCTTTCCCTGTGGATATCATGAAATGGACAGACAATAGGGCCTTAATCGCAACTGGGTCTCCATTCGAACCTGTTAATGGATTTGCTATTTCTGAAAACAATAATTGTTTCACTTTCCCAGGTATTGGATTAGGGGCTGTTTTATCAAGATGTACTACTATTTCAGATACTATGGTTTCCGCAGCGGTTGATCAATTGGCTCTGTTGTCTCCAAAAATGGAAAACCCTAAAAATGGATTGTTACCAAGATTGGAAGAAATCGACGAAGTAAGTGCTAAAGTTGCAACAGCGGTTATTTTGCAATCATTGAAGGAAGGGACAGCAAGAGTTGAAAATGAAGAAAGACCAGATGGTGGGTTTGTTGAAGTCCCAAAAGAATTTAACAAGTGTTTAAAATGGGTTCAATCGCAAATGTGGAAGCCTATTTACAGACCATTAATCAAAGTCAAACATGTTCCAGAAGTTCATACTTATCAACACTAGATATTAGCATTATGTTTGCATCTACAACCTAATTTAATTAGGTCCGTCCATTCGCTTTTTGGTGAATAGCTAACAAATTTTTTATTACTCATTTAGGTCAATCATAGAGCATTTTTCAATTAGTTATAATAATATATTAATCAATACACGTAAACAAACTACTTAGGTTACAATGTCTCATTCAAAAATTTAACTATTCTCGAAATTCCATAAAACTCTTTGTCATCAATATGATTAACATCAAGGGAAGATTTTGTGGGGTCATTTTCTTGTTTCTTGATCTTCAGAATCAAATGGTTTTCAAAGAACAAACAACTATCATGAACTCCCCAAGGCTCAATGTATATTCTTAAATGACACAGTTCTGGATCGTTCTCTCTAATATATTCATATCCGTTCTTTCCAAACTGGTTATTGGAATTGCCATACTTATATTGAGAGCTTAATGGAACGTCTAGAGCATATTGGCACCAATCCAAGATATCATCTCTAAAACTTTCGTCTTCACCGACAATAACGAAGACGTCATATTTAGGATCCTTCAAGGTCGGAATGTTTTTCCAATTTTCTGTCTGTGTTGGTCTTGCACCCGGACACACCTGCAAACTGTCAAGGTCTCCATGGCCTATAATGTGATGTATCTTTTTTCCAGCTCTGAATTCGGAGTGTGGAATCATATCGCGATCCAAATTATCATGATATGAGTTGCCTGGGACAATGGTGTTAGTGTCAGGACGTAATTTTACCCATGGACTAATCAAGATTAACTTCGATGGGTAGACCATATTTTCCAAATTGGCCTGCTTCAAGAATTGTAAATAACCAAGCGATAGGTTACCACCAGCCGAGTCTCCCATAAGCATGATGCTGTTATTTCCATCCTTAATAACCAAATTCAGGTATGTTTCGTGTAACTGGTTAATCTGAGTTGGGAATGGGTAACCGTACGACGCCAACTTGTAATCTAAGAGTAGGATGGAGAAACGTGATTGTTTATCTGGCTTGATCAATTTGTACATCGATACCACCGATTCAACTTGTTCTGGTTGTGTTTGAAGTATATAGCCACCACCATGAACATAAATCAAAATAGGGTCGTCTGGTTTCCTGTCTGGCTGTTTTACCAACCAAATAGAATTCTTATCATATCTAGTACCATATCCTGGCAATTGACTAGTAACAGACTTGTGGAATAAAGGAATAATCTTGTTGAGAACGAAATTGTTACTCATAAACGAAATGTAGTATGCATCGACTATGTCTAACGAAACGGCTGTTCTAAAGACCTTCAATCTAAGGCATTGCTTAAGACTCTTCGCATATTTCCGAAATGGGACGCCCACGGTATAAAACTTGATTGCAAGAATCAAAAGATTAGCTGGGAGGCCTAATAATGTCAACAATCCTGATAACGATATCATAACTGAAGAAGCAAATAATATTAGCACGAAATATGCTATATTTGGGGTTCGCAGTCTTATATAGGGCCATTGCAGCCATTTCATGTGATAGCTCCACTCCATTAAATCCGCGAGATGCACTAGGAATCTACTTTTCGAGATACTGAACAATAGACTCAATCCATCTAATGTAAGCTGACGGAGATACAGAGCAACCTGAAAACCCAAAGCTTTGATTGAAGAGAATGAGATCAGAAAATATATGCAAACGACCTGTGAGTGAGCGATATTGTCAAATCCCCAAATTCAACTTCAGGATCCCACCCTGCCACCAGCCTTAGTCCTAATTATACAAGCGGTTTTATACAATTGAAGTTCTACGATACAAAATTTGATGCACCAGATTTCAAATACACTAGGTTCATATTTAGTGAGATTTATCTTGAAAAATATTGTGAGAATTCCATAGCCCAATTGCTAGTTTCGCAACTCAGTCTAAGCTTATAATTCACACATTCAGATAGACTAACTGTGTCGTTGGTTCAGATGGGCCGGGTTGTTCTGCTATCGCCGGGAACGGTCAAGAATACGTAGTACAGACTCGGATTATATAATCAGCGAGTACACCCCCAACAGTCCCAATCAACGTCGAGGATTTAAAAGTATACAGAAATTGAAAAATTTCAAAGTATAACTAGTCAATTAGAAATCACAATCAAAATGTCTGTCGAAGATTTAAAAGCTACTGTCACCAAGTTACAAGATAGAATTTCATATTTGGAAGAAAAGGCTGGGATCATGCCAAATGTCCCAAAATCCATCAGAATGGTGTTAATTGGACCTCCAGGTGCCGGTAAGGGTACCCAAGCCCCAAACTTAATGGGAAAATTCTGCGCCTGTCATTTAGCTACCGGCGATATGTTGAGAGCACAAGTTGCTGCTAAGACATCATTGGGTGTTGAAGCCAAGAAGATCATGGACCAGGGTGGATTAGTCTCTGACGAAATCATGGTTAATATGATCAAGTCTGAATTGGAAAATAACAAAGAATGCTCTACAGGTTTCATTTTGGATGGTTTCCCAAGAACTATCCCACAGGCCGAAAAATTGGACTCCATGTTGGAAACCAGAAAGACTCCATTGCAAAATGCTGTTGAATTGAAGATCGACGATGAATTATTGGTTGCTAGAATCACTGGTAGATTAGTCCACCCAGCATCCGGTAGATCTTATCACAAATTATTCAACCCACCAAAGAAAGACATGATCGACGATATTTCTGGTGAAGCTTTAATTCAAAGATCTGACGATAATGAAGACGCTTTGAAGAAGAGATTGGTCACATATCACAAGCAAACCGAACCAATTGTCGACTACTACAGAAATACCGGTATCTGGTCTGGTGTCGATGCTTCCCAAAAGCCTGGTAAGGTTTGGGATGACATTTTAAAATGTTTAGGTCAAAAATAAAAAAAAATGATTTTATATATTAACTAGCTAATTATGTATACAATTAGAAAAATATCACGGCGATAGCCATTTAAAACCTTTCTCGTTTTACTTTCGTATTCAAGTCGTCTGCCGCACTTCTCTTTTTATTTGCTTCATTAAAACACGTAGCATGGCAGATTTTACGACTGTTTTTACCTTCGCCTGGAGCTCTGATACAATTGAACCAACACCATTCACCTAGATCGTCGTTATATGTAGCCTTGATATGATCACGGCATATAAGACATTTGTTGTTCATATTTGTTTCATTTGAGGGAATCGTGACATAAGGTGTCTCGGTTTTAGTAATATTAGAGTTGTTTGATATATTTGCCTGTAATGATTCAGCCTTAGATGTGGTCGAATATTCTAATAAGTTTTCGTCTCTGAATTTAACCCAATCGTAATCATCTAAATACCACACTCTTGATTGAACACTGGAATTAGCCATTTTTTTATTTATACGGAAATGCCAATCCAAGTGGAATCTTCTCTTGTTAACTCCAGATTCATCGGTAGTAAATCTTTTACCACAAGTGCCACATTTCGACGACTTTGCATCATATAATAAAGATTTCGTTGAATTTGAAATCTTATTAGTATTTACAAAATTCTGTAATCCTTTTGAATCAATTGACAAGTTATGTAATTCATTAAATTTTAATTGTTCATATTCAGTTCTGGCTATGTTTGAGCTTGGTATATTGAATTTTGCATTGGAGTTTATTAATAATTGTTCTAATACGCTATTTGAAGGTAAATCTACATTATTCGGAATATTAACTGTAGGTTGATATTTTTTCTTCGGAAAGTTTAATTTATAAGTTGGCAACGAGCCAGGCTTAAGCGATTGGTCGACTTTAATTAAGCCTGACACCACTAACATGCCAAATAAATCACGAGCTTTATTATTTTGAACCACCGGAGTTTGTGGTAGCCCTGGTGTTGTTGGAGCCACCACTGGGGTAGGTATGGGTGTGTTGTATGTATTTAATTCCTGTTGCTTAATGTTTTGTAGTTGTGTTTGCACTGCCTGTAATTCGTTGATATTCATGGTTTGGCTTTGCAACAATGTTTTCAACTGATTTAATGCATTAAATCTGTCAGTCAACCTTGAATCAGGATTATTGATGAGTTTATTCTGAAATATAGGAATTAATGTATTAATATCATCAATCAAGACACCATTGGTCAATTGTTCGTTTCTCTTCGAGTTCTTTGCGTGGGCCTGTGTCAAAAATGCAGAAATCTTGTCTAATTGCTCCCTTGGAAATAGCGGCAAATTCGTTCCTTTGGTCTTAGTGATCTTCCATGTTTCAAATAAATTAACAAGCTTCTGTCTGACCTGTCCGTTCACCAACAAATAGACATGTGAAAAGAGTTTGAATATCTCATCTCCTACCAATATATTGTAGGGATTCCCCACGTTCTTGCAGACAGAGTCCAATATATAAAGTGCAAAAAGCTTTTGATCGGGGATACATCTGAGTATTCTATTTGTGATTGCGTTAGTTATACCATCGGCTACGTTAGTATTCTCTTTGGCGATGATAGTGAGGTTGTCGATGATTGGCCGTGAGTTAAATGTCAAATCAGTCAAGCTTTGGGCGTAATCCTCTACTATTGCCGACTGTGAATCACTTGCCATGCTTCGCAATATGTTTATTCTATTTATGTCTCAAATTATGTCAATGGATCTCTTTCCATTACCGTTTAACTTCACTTCTTTAGGTATCACACATGATTATATATGCGTGTAAATACCGATTATTGATTGAAAAGTTGAAATAAGCGCGGTAAACAAAATTTTTCACGATTGAGTCAAACTAAGATAAAGTATTCTCTGATCTGGTAACAAGAGCAAATGTCACCAGCAGCTACAACAGACAAAAAACAATCCGGTACCGCAAGAATCTTAGGTTCTGCATCCGCCGGAATTTGTGAAATTGCCGTTTTCCATCCTGTTGATACTATTTCCAAGAGATTGATGTCAAATCATGGTAAAATTATCTCGGCTACTCAATTAAACAGTGTTATCTTTAGAGAACACGCAAAGGAAGCTTTAGGAAAGAGATTATTCACATTATTCCCAGGTTTAGGATATGCAGCGTGCTACAAGATTTTACAAAGAGTGTACAAATACGGCGGACAACCATTTGCTAATGAATTCTTGACCAAGAATTTTAAGGATAACTACGAGTCGTGGTTTGGTCCTAAGACTGGTAAGGCATTATTGTCAGCTACAGCCGGTTCTCTTATCGGTATTGGTGAAATTGTGTTATTGCCATTGGATGTATTGAAGATCAAGCGTCAAACAAACCCAGAGTCTTTCCGTGGTAGAGGCGTCTTAAAGATCTTTGCTGATGAAGGATTAAGTTTGTACAGAGGATGGGGCTGGACAGCTGCCAGAAATGCTCCAGGTTCGTTTGCCTTGTTCGGGGGTAATTCTTTCGCCAAAGAATACATTTTCGGATTGTCTGACTACACAACTGCCACCTGGACCCAAAATTTCATCACTTCCATTTTTGGTGCTTCTGCATCATTGGTTGTTTCCGCACCTTTGGATGTGATTAAAACCAGAATTCAAAATAGAAACTTCGACAACCCTCAATCGGGTTTTACTATCTTGAAAAATATGGCCAAGAACGAAGGTGTTACCTCATTCTTCAAAGGTTTGACCCCAAAGCTTTTGACCACTGGCCCTAAGTTGGTGTTCTCTTTTGCATTGGCCCAATCTTTGATTCCAGCTTTTGATAAGATGTTAAAATAAAGTCTTTAGTACTGTAGATTTATTTTCGTATTTATTATTTTGTATATATTGAATTCACCTATAATTTTTTGATATCGCATCCCAATTAGGCAATCGCGGCAATTAGTCAGAAAAAACTCTTACAAATTATTTTATCTAGACTCATAGTTATTTGTTATAAATTTTATTTGTAATAAACTGTTTACTAAGGTCAGTTTAAAGGGTGTATGGCATTATATATAAATAGTCATATTATGCAGATATATTTTATTTCGAAATAGTTCGTTTATCAGACCATGAAGTTTTTGACAGTACTCATTTACACGTTAAAAGTGAACTTATTGCAAGTGTTGGTGAACAGCAGTCGATCCCATTCGATCTCACTACAATTTATTGATAGTTCAATATTCGAAGCTAGTGCATCTAGTTGCCATCCCGAGGAGTATGCAGATAGTGCATTTATCGTGAATATCACCGATATACCGGTAGTGTAATTTTGGAGCGATTCCCATTTTGATGACAACTATAAGAGTAGAATAATACAATAGGCAGAGTCTCTTTCGAAATGATAGTGATTACTATTACGATACTGTGGGGTTAAATAGAAAAATAAAATGTATAATATGTATAAAATCATATACTAGAGAGTTATAACTCAAGATTTGTTGGAGAGAAATGAGATGTTTACGGAATGTATTATTCTATCATCAAACATTCATGTTGCAGAAACCTCAGAATCTATACGAGTTTTCAAACTTTAGATACAATTACCTAATAACGGTACTACGAAATTGATAAATGTCTTCTCTAATTTTAACCAACTAGTAATTCTGCTATCTAAAACTTACAAATTTTCATGATTATTACCAGTATTAAATCATGAATCAGCCCACCCGTGCCATTGCAATGTATGTTAATATAGTCTAAGCATGGATTTGACATATACATTCTATGTACCTGCAATTTATATTAAAACACATCCTGTGGTACTTGTTGCCGAATTTTGACTGAGTTTCGATTAAACCATGGCTCACGATTTCATCTCAAGTAAATCTTAACTGACAATAGATTCATAACTTCATCGAATTGAAAGAATGTACTTAATCAATCGTTAATCAAATCAAAATATTAGGCCTATTATTTACATCTGCAACCTATTAAATCAACAATAAATTAATCACGTTATATCTTATCAAGTCTTTTGGAAATTAGAACGTGGGTTTTTTCAATCGCAAAAAAAAAGTTTTGCAATAAATTCACTCATTTTCCTAATTCTGTACCCTGCTATATTGCAAATTAATTACTATAATCATCACATATAATATGGTTTGCTCTAAGAAGGTTATATCCTCAGACTTACGTCGTGTTTTCAATGATCTCTCGTTGGTGGATAAATTATTACCACTTTGGATTATTTCGGCTATGATCCTAGGAATTTTATTATCAGTGTATGTGCCATCAAGTAGAAAAGCATTTGATGGAGTTCAGGTAGTTGGTGTTTCTGTACCTTTGGCAATTGGGCTTATTGTTATGATGATCCCACCACTTTGTAAAGTTGAATGGGAAAATGTTCCAAGCTATTTCAGCCTGAAGAAGTTCCTAAGACAAATTATAATATCGTTGATAATCAATTGGATAATTTGTCCTTTTATAATGTTTGGTCTTGCATGGCTTACCTTGTTTGACAAAGATGAGTACCGAACCGGAATTATCATGATTGGGTTAGCAAGATGTATTGCTATGGTTTTGGTTTGGAATGAAATTTCTGATGGAGATAACCCTTTATGTGCAGTTATTGTAATTATTAATAGCTTGCTTCAAATTGTTCTTTATGCTCCGTATCAAATATTTTTTTGCTATGTTATTACAGGCGAATATAACTCCCAGGGTGCTGGAACAGGTGTAACGTACCAATTAGTGGCCCAAAGTGTTGCATTCTTTTTAGGTGTTCCTTTAGCAACTGGTTTTTTAATTAGGCTTATTGCTATATATACTATTGGAATACGAACTTACGAATCGAAAGTACTTCCATATATTGGTCCATGGGCATTAATAGGATTGTTGTACACCATTATAGTCATCTTCATAGAGAAGGGTGACGATTTCATTCGTGATATAGGTTCTGGGTTACGTTGTTTTGTTCCATTGGTTCTCTATTTTATGATAACATGGTTCGGTACTTTCTTCTTTTTAAGATGGTTCTTAGGGCGTATACCACCTAGAGATGAAAGTCAAAGCCTGCTAAATGAAGAGACTGAATTATTATGTGGATGCGAGAAGCAAATTCCGAATGTCACCGGGAAGTGGATTTCAAATTGTTCAGCTGGCTATGCTGAGACTATTACGCAAACTTTTACGGCTGCATCGAATAATTTTGAATTGAGTCTTGCGATTGCAATTTCCTTATATGGATCTGGTAGTAAGGAAGCGATAGCCGCAACATTTGGACCGTTATTGGAAGTCCCTATTTTATTGATACTATGCTTTGTTGCAAAATATTTCAAAATTAAATTTTTATGGTCAGATATTGAGAGCGATGAGGCTAAAGGGGAACAGTTGGAGAACATCGATAATAGTGCTACATCTATTAAAACATCTATTTGATATTTCATTTGGGGATCTGATTTTGAATATATTTCCTTGTAATTTAGACAGTGCTCGATGCCCATTATAACTACTAATAGCTACTTGATCCTTATCAGGAATTGAGGGATAATAATCGTTCAACTTCAACGAATGCAGCGGGTGCTAGCTATTATTAACTTAAGATAGAATCCTCAAGTTTTATTTTAGTACAGTATAAAGTAGGGATATCAATATAGTTTAAATCAGTTTCAAATATAGTAATTGTCATCACATTCGTGCAAAGTTAAAGAAATGAATACTTCGAAAATATTTATCTATATAGGAATTACTAGAATAAAAAATAAATTTAAAGCAACTTTCTCCTGCAGCAAATATTTAGTCCTTCAAAGCGTATATTTGAAATGAGCCAATGTAATCATTGAAATTAAGATTCTTAATCGCATCCTTATCCATTATATTGTTTTGGGTATTCGTGTTGCATTCTGTCTGAGAACAGTCATTCATTAATGCACCTTCCTTATAAACATTAAGATCTTTGTTAGTGTTTACAATAACAATACGAGTAAACCCTGCTTCTTTAAACCACGTCTCATAATCTTGCACACTCCTTGCACCTGAAATACAACCAACGTAAAACGCAATATTTTCTTTAACTACATCAGGTATTTCTCTAAGAGACAAAATGTCAGAAACTGCTATACGTCCCCCAGGCTTTAGCAATCTATGCATTTCCTTGAACGCTTCAGGTTTCTCCTCATCAGGAACCAAATTTAATACGCAATTTGAAATAATCACATCAGCCGTATTGTCACTAAGTGGGACATTAGTAATACGTGCCTCCATAAAATCAACATTATTGTACTTCCCCTTTTCAGCATTCAACTTGGCAACGTTAATCATTTCTTTTGTCATATCTATACCTATGGCTCTTCCGCTTGGTCCGATCTTCTTTGCCGCAAGAAAGACATCCATTCCCGCCCCTGATCCTAAGTCAACAACCACCTCTCCTTCATTCAATTTTGCAATCAGAAGGGGATTTCCGCATGACACTCCTATATTGGATTCAGATGGAATAGATTTTAAGTCGTCAAGCGAATATCCGAACGACGTCGCAACATCTTGATTGTACTCATTTAATTCATTATCAGAAGACAGTTTATTAACATGTGCAGAGTAATGCTTTTCAACAGGATTGTATTTAGATTGATCCATATTTATTCGTAAGTTTATAGTGGATAACAATTAGATTCGTTCAAATCAAAGTTATTTAAATAACCCCATACATGGGCTACACACTACAACATTAGCTCGGCTAAGAATTATTTATGATTTTCATTTTATTCAACACGGAAGATGATGTAAGCATTTGTGATATTGCTATGATATACAGCTAAATGCAAATATTTAGCTGTCTGTGGATACTTCGATATTATGTATGCCAAATGCGTCAAAATACCCAAGTTTGGTCAAGCTAGGTAATTTTACTATTACGATACTGTGGGGTTAAATAGAAAAATAAAATGTATAATATGTATAAAATCATATACTAGAGAGTTATAACTCAAGATTTGTTGGAGAGAAATGAGATGTTTACGGAATGTATTATTCTATCATCAAACATTCATGTTGCAGAAACCTCAGAATCTATACGAGTTTTCAAACTTTAGATACAATTACCTAATAACGGTACTACGAAATTGATAAATGTCTTCTCTAATTTTAACCAACTAGTAATTCTGCTATCTAAAACTTACAAATTTTCATGATTATTACCAGTATTAAATCATGAATCAGCCCACCCGTGCCATTGCAATGTATGTTAATATAGTCTAAGCATGGATTTGACATATACATTCTATGTACCTGCAATTTATATTAAAACACATCCTGTGGTACTTGTTGCCGAATTTTGACTGAGTTTCGATTAAACCATGGCTCACGATTTCATCTCAAGTAAATCTTAACTGACAATAGATTCATAACTTCATCGAATTGAAAGAATGTACTTAATCAATCGTTAATCAAATCAAAATATTAGGCCTATTATTTACATCTGCAACCTATTAAATCAACAATAAATTAATCACGTTATATCTTATCAAGTCTTTTGGAAATTAGAACGTGGGTTTTTTCAATCGCAAAAAAAAAGTTTTGCAATAAATTCACTCATTTTCCTAATTCTGTACCCTGCTATATTGCAAATTAATTACTATAATCATCACATATAATATGGTTTGCTCTAAGAAGGTTATATCCTCAGACTTACGTCGTGTTTTCAATGATCTCTCGTTGGTGGATAAATTATTACCACTTTGGATTATTTCGGCTATGATCCTAGGAATTTTATTATCAGTGTATGTGCCATCAAGTAGAAAAGCATTTGATGGAGTTCAGGTAGTTGGTGTTTCTGTACCTTTGGCAATTGGGCTTATTGTTATGATGATCCCACCACTTTGTAAAGTTGAATGGGAAAATGTTCCAAGCTATTTCAGCCTGAAGAAGTTCCTAAGACAAATTATAATATCGTTGATAATCAATTGGATAATTTGTCCTTTTATAATGTTTGGTCTTGCATGGCTTACCTTGTTTGACAAAGATGAGTACCGAACCGGAATTATCATGATTGGGTTAGCAAGATGTATTGCTATGGTTTTGGTTTGGAATGAAATTTCTGATGGAGATAACCCTTTATGTGCAGTTATTGTAATTATTAATAGCTTGCTTCAAATTGTTCTTTATGCTCCGTATCAAATATTTTTTTGCTATGTTATTACAGGCGAATATAACTCCCAGGGTGCTGGAACAGGTGTAACGTACCAATTAGTGGCCCAAAGTGTTGCATTCTTTTTAGGTGTTCCTTTAGCAACTGGTTTTTTAATTAGGCTTATTGCTATATATACTATTGGAATACGAACTTACGAATCGAAAGTACTTCCATATATTGGTCCATGGGCATTAATAGGATTGTTGTACACCATTATAGTCATCTTCATAGAGAAGGGTGACGATTTCATTCGTGATATAGGTTCTGGGTTACGTTGTTTTGTTCCATTGGTTCTCTATTTTATGATAACATGGTTCGGTACTTTCTTCTTTTTAAGATGGTTCTTAGGGCGTATACCACCTAGAGATGAAAGTCAAAGCCTGCTAAATGAAGAGACTGAATTATTATGTGGATGCGAGAAGCAAATTCCGAATGTCACCGGGAAGTGGATTTCAAATTGTTCAGCTGGCTATGCTGAGACTATTACGCAAACTTTTACGGCTGCATCGAATAATTTTGAATTGAGTCTTGCGATTGCAATTTCCTTATATGGATCTGGTAGTAAGGAAGCGATAGCCGCAACATTTGGACCGTTATTGGAAGTCCCTATTTTATTGATACTATGCTTTGTTGCAAAATATTTCAAAATTAAATTTTTATGGTCAGATATTGAGAGCGATGAGGCTAAAGGGGAACAGTTGGAGAACATCGATAATAGTGCTACATCTATTAAAACATCTATTTGATATTTCATTTGGGGATCTGATTTTGAATATATTTCCTTGTAATTTAGACAGTGCTCGATGCCCATTATAACTACTAATAGCTACTTGATCCTTATCAGGAATTGAGGGATAATAATCGTTCAACTTCAACGAATGCAGCGGGTGCTAGCTATTATTAACTTAAGATAGAATCCTCAAGTTTTATTTTAGTACAGTATAAAGTAGGGATATCAATATAGTTTAAATCAGTTTCAAATATAGTAATTGTCATCACATTCGTGCAAAGTTAAAGAAATGAATACTTCGAAAATATTTATCTATATAGGAATTACTAGAATAAAAAATAAATTTAAAGCAACTTTCTCCTGCAGCAAATATTTAGTCCTTCAAAGCGTATATTTGAAATGAGCCAATGTAATCATTGAAATTAAGATTCTTAATCGCATCCTTATCCATTATATTGTTTTGGGTATTCGTGTTGCATTCTGTCTGAGAACAGTCATTCATTAATGCACCTTCCTTATAAACATTAAGATCTTTGTTAGTGTTTACAATAACAATACGAGTAAACCCTGCTTCTTTAAACCACGTCTCATAATCTTGCACACTCCTTGCACCTGAAATACAACCAACGTAAAACGCAATATTTTCTTTAACTACATCAGGTATTTCTCTAAGAGACAAAATGTCAGAAACTGCTATACGTCCCCCAGGCTTTAGCAATCTATGCATTTCCTTGAACGCTTCAGGTTTCTCCTCATCAGGAACCAAATTTAATACGCAATTTGAAATAATCACATCAGCCGTATTGTCACTAAGTGGGACATTAGTAATACGTGCCTCCATAAAATCAACATTATTGTACTTCCCCTTTTCAGCATTCAACTTGGCAACGTTAATCATTTCTTTTGTCATATCTATACCTATGGCTCTTCCGCTTGGTCCGATCTTCTTTGCCGCAAGAAAGACATCCATTCCCGCCCCTGATCCTAAGTCAACAACCACCTCTCCTTCATTCAATTTTGCAATCAGAAGGGGATTTCCGCATGACACTCCTATATTGGATTCAGATGGAATAGATTTTAAGTCGTCAAGCGAATATCCGAACGACGTCGCAACATCTTGATTGTACTCATTTAATTCATTATCAGAAGACAGTTTATTAACATGTGCAGAGTAATGCTTTTCAACAGGATTGTATTTAGATTGATCCATATTTATTCGTAAGTTTATAGTGGATAACAATTAGATTCGTTCAAATCAAAGTTATTTAAATAACCCCATACATGGGCTACACACTACAACATTAGCTCGGCTAAGAATTATTTATGATTTTCATTTTATTCAACACGGAAGATGATGTAAGCATTTGTGATATTGCTATGATATACAGCTAAATGCAAATATTTAGCTGTCTGTGGATACTTCGATATTATGTATGCCAAATGCGTCAAAATACCCAAGTTTGGTCAAGCTAGGTAATTCGATAGTCCATTTTTGTCTGCCTAGGATTGAGTCCAACTCTTGTAGTGATGATTTCTGTTCAAGCATACAGAGTCTCATAACTGCTTCAGCCTTTCTCTTTTCTCTCTGGTGCTTCTCTGTTATGCGTTCTCTCAAGCCACCAGTAGTCGTAGAAATATTCATGGCATTTTTCAAGAAAGTTTTGCAGTTTTGAAATAAAACGTCTTTATGCTTGAGTGCTGGATCATAAGTCTGTAATTGTGATCTCTGGAGATCGATATCGGATCTCGCGATGATAATATTGCAAATTTGTGATATAATTGAACCAAGTCCATCATCGGACCCAGAAGGCTTCTTCTTCTTCTCTGCTAATAAATCATTCAATAACTCTTGTGCTTGCTTGTAATTATTCCCCATTTGTGTAAGTACTTTCCAGTATAATTCAGCAGTCGTTTGGTTCTGATTAGCAGTATTTAAATTAATGTCATTTCTATCTATCACGGTTTGCATGTTATCAGCAGCCAGCATGTAGCGTTCTGGTGTGCGTGGCAATTCGTCTCCATTCCACAATTCATACAATTGGCTGAAGTCATTAATCGTCAACCCCTTAATGTATGTCTTGCAGATTTGATAACCGTTCACATCATTTTGTGTAATAGAAGAAATCATGTCACCTTTTACATTATTTGCTTCATTAAAATTTTCTATCAAGTCATTCGCAATCGCTTCGCAAGTAGATAAAAAAGGATTTATCATATCTAGCGTTTGAATTATTTGGGTATCCGGGTCGCTTATATTTTCTAATATAGCTTGTGAAAATTTATAGGCAGATATAATGGTTTCAAATATGTCTGGAGGTTGAAGCGCCTCTTCACTCGTGTACTCCATTTCTTGTGGAGACGTATCCGCGTTTGGGCTCATCTTATCGAAGCGAATATTCGACGTATCGCTTACCATTTCATTTAGATCATTAATGAACTTTTGAAGTTCAGAGGTTTGTAGCTCTATAAGGTTTTGAAATATTTCCTGCGTCTTGTAACCATATTCCAAAACCATTCCAAAATTGTCATTGTCGTTATCTTGTTGGACTTCAATAACTTCAGTGTAAACCAATGCAATGTTAAATAACAAATCTAAGGGAATTCGTACATTTAATGAATTCGCAACGTCAATCGCCTTCTCGTGTGCATTAACTATTGCTGATAAATTCTGGACCACCGAGTCTTCGCCTCCACTAATCGCATGCTCTACGTTGTTCAAATCAAACACACAAACTCCATCTGTCTTGAAATATTGATTGTAAACATGGAATAGAAGTCTAGAAGCATTGTAATAGCTATCTAGAGTACTGTTCGGTGAAAGCTTTATAGCCATTAAATATTGACTATATGCCTTTTGATAGAACCGAAGAGCTTTTGACAAATCAGATCCTAACCATCTATCGCCACTTTCTTCATCAATCGCACCTTGATCCAAATATTCGTCAGCCGTTTGAGGTTTCTTTGTTTCGATTTGTTCCTTTTCATTCTGAGAATTTATCAACGATTGAGCTCTTTTACCTAATTTCGGAAGTTTTCCAGGTTCTAAGTTTCATTGGTCAAGTTAGTATCTTTCAATATAAATAAGGTAGAGTTATTACGTACATACTTTTCATGTTATTTAGTGACGGTTTAAAGTAGTTCAAATTTGTATTGTAAACTCTTTTCGCTTTTAGATGCCAGTCAAACCGCGTAGTGTTCCAATCTTACAAAACAAGATTGAATTATAATTTTACATGATACATAACTATCTTGTAAATCCACAAACTATGCATAAGAAGTATAATTGTGATTCAATATCTAATCTTCCTAATCCTGACGAAATTTCGTTCAATGAACCTATAAAATATAAGGTTACGCTACCAGTATATTGTCTTTCATTATTCAAGAGTCCTACATGGAAACCTAATGCTCCTGGTATATTATATGTTACTGATTTTACGACAAATGAAGAAACCGCACTTAATAGGAATGTTTTACCTCAAAACGTTAACATCACCTTCTCTTTATACAAGCTTATTGAAACTAATAAAATTTTGTCAATTGGCGTTCCGGCGCATTTGATGGAGAAGGTGTCTAAAGAGTTAGGAAGAACGAACATTGCCATGAGAGATTATAACTTTAATAGCCCCGATAACTGTCAATTCGAGCAAGAGGGAATATTTGCTAGAGTTGTATTTATTTTGAAGTTGTATAGAGGAGGTATAGAGGGCAGTCTTATTACATTGATTACACTTGACAAAGATAACATCCCTATATTTTATTCAGACGATCCGGGACTCGATAACTTAGCCACAAGGTATATTGACTACTCAAGTCCAGAATTTATTAACAACATAGCATCACATTTTCCTATTGGAAACTACACAACGCCCGATAATAGGAACAAACGATCTTTAGGATATGACACCTATAAACCGTCTTCACAATTACCACAGTTATCTAATAGTCCTCCATCAAAACTACAGAAAGTTCCAAATGGGATAAGCCTTGCGTTTCACCAACACAAAAACTTGGATGATACGCAAAGGCCAATTACTACAAGCACTCAGCCATATAGCAGTGATGACGTTCCATCATCATTATACCATAATACTCAAGCCACACAAAACTCTGATTTGAATTCCAATGATTTTGACATCTTTCTAGTAAATAGGGTCACAGTGGACCAATTACTCAAAGTTCCTCTCAACCTAACCGAAATTAGAAAGGGTACCGTATTTGAGATTGATGCCTACATAAAGGGTATATTACCATTTGATAGCTTTATCATTAAACCATTTAAAAGAACCCTAAAAGTGACACCATTCAAGTTAATTCTATCTGATAATTTGCCTAATTCGGCATTATCTGCAAGTAACACGTTGATACTTGAATTCAATACTGAGCCGGAAATATGCGGTTTTCTAAATGTTGACGAAGTAGAAGAGATATATGGCAAGATAAAGCAAGTTGAATGGGCGATGGAGAAGCTAATTTCTACTACATCCACAATAAAAGATATACGGATTAAAATGTCGGTTTCATCAGTGGATAAGGGAATTTTGCGGCCATATTGGACATGTCTAAATAACTTGAATGATTTAATGAACTAAGGTCAACTGTATATCTATTGTTGAAAATGAATCAACATCGTTTGTGTAATTCTATTAATAGGTTCATGTACAAAATTATATTAATAAATTGTCGACTATTGCAATCAGGATTATTTGGATCACATACGCGTTTACCCAGCCTCATCGAAATTTTCGTATTTAAAGGTTTGATAAGAATATGAAAACCCCATTATTAGCTAATTTATTCATTAAGCTTTAAAAGTATAAATAATTAGACGTTTCCTATTCGATTGCTATTGAGTACCTTGCAATTCCAATAAACGCTAAAAAGAATTAATATAAGGCCTATTAAAACGATATATTCATTTAATTTACGATACAAATATGTACATTCCAAAACTTTCATCAGAATTATGTCCTTCAAAATTAGTAGGTCGTTCCTTCAATGACGACGTGACATCCACTGCTGATGCATTTAAAAGCTGGGATACATGTATGGATAACAAGACATGTAAAATTGTTGCTATCGTTGGTATAGTGTTGGCTGCATTAGTATGCATCTGGATTTTGTCAACATTGATCCAATGCATTTGCTTGGGTAAAAGTTGTCTTGAATCGTTATGTATGTGTTGCTGTCGTCCAACCAATCGCCAACGTGTTGTTGAGCAACAAGTTCCTTATAATAATCCAAATATGTACAGCACACCAGCGCCTTATTATACAAGACAGCCTCCTGCAGCCTATGGTGTCGACAGAGGATATATGCCAATTGATGATGTTAGTGAAAAAGAAAATCCATTCAAGGAAAACATGCATGATTCGTATAGGAGGATATAGATTAAGAAAAACGCCCCAAGATTTTAATGCCTGTTATGTTATTTTTTGATTTCAAGTTTAGTGGGTTCGTTTTGGCTTATGGATTGTTTATTGTTTACAGTTGCAAAATAGATAGACGAACACAGATCATCTACCATATTATTGTAAAGAAGTGGTGCGATCTTGTTAGGTTACGAAACAGAAAAATCGTACATTATTGAGATAGGGATGAATCGCCGATATTTGTGACAGCCATTCGTACTAATAATTGTGTGAGTGATTGAATTAGTTGATGGTAGTACGCTGTCATAACTTTCTTATGGATTTTTTCTGACTTTTTTCATCTAATGCAGTATATTACCAATATACAAAAAAACTAAATAAACTAAGTAAAATCATCAACCAATAAAAATTAGTAATTTATAGTATAATAAACTATATATAAAAGCAGCAATATATAATAAATGTATAACGTTATGATTTGAAAAATAAATATAATTTTTTAAAATTAAACAACTTAATATCACCTATGAACATGAATTCTTATGATCTCTTCTCTCCGTGCATAATCCAATGTGCTTCAATTGATTCACTCTTGTAATCAAATTAACCAACCATTAAAGTCTCGTCATCAGTGAAGTCGTAAGCTGGAATTTCTAAGTTCAATGGTGCTGGACCCCTTCTAATTCTACCAGAGATATCGTAGTGAGAACCATGACAAGGACAGAACCAACCACCGAAATCACCGGCTTCACCGATTGGGACACAACCTAAATGAGTACAGATACCCAACATAACCAACCATTCTGGTTTCTTGACACGGTCTGCATCATTTTCTGGGTCTCTCAAATTGGTAATTTTAACTTGGTTAGCTTCATCGATTTCGTCTTGGGTTCTGTGTCTGATAAAGACTGGTTTACCTTGCCATTTGACAATAACGTTCTTACCTTCTGGGATAGCACCTAACTTGACTTCGACCTTAGCCATAGCCAAAACATCAGCAGATGCAGACAAAGAAGACAAGAAAGTTTCAACCGTGGATTTTGCACCAACGGTACCCAATAAACCCATAGAACCAACCATGAAGTAAGTGAAGTTACGGTTCTTTTCTTGAGATCTGTTGTTTAAGTAATTGCTGTAATCTGGGTGGTCATATTTGCCCAATGCAGATGTGGTGGTGGACAAAGTTCTGACGGAACCTATAATCATGTTAGTATACTGCTTGTTTTCATCCTTAGCGACGATTAATTAAATATAATTCGATGTAATCAATTTGTACCGAATTTTTCTTTACTTCAAATCGAATTCCATCTAAACTTCACAATTTCAACTCCAATATTCTTTACATACTCTTCAATCCTAATCCATTTCTTAAAGATCTAAAAGCAAGGGATGACATCTTTAATTAATATACAACTAAAAAAATTGTTAATTTATGTTTTCTACCGGGTTTATGTAAGTTCAAAAGTCACTAAGTTCAAAATTTGTTTTTGAGCTTTTTTAATTGGCTCGAATGAGGTTTTACCAGAAACCGGGTAACAAATTTTCCGTTCATGTGACCTATATTCAGCAATACCGATTGCAAAAACTACACCTATAAATGAGTTATACGGACATAGGGTAAATAATATGGGGTGTCTGGGCTACTTTATACCGAAGCCGGCACTTTCGTTCACCGCGGTGGTTAATTTTGAAATCATCTTATCTTTCGAAGAATACTCATACAATGCGAGTTCATTGAAGCAAGTATGCGCAACTGGTAATCTATTACTGTCTTTACCGTTTTCAAGTCTGTTGATTCTAAAGTTTAAATTCTGTACACCCGTGGCCGGCACTCTATCCGATCCTGTGACGAAGGCTAACACTTTTTTGTGTTGTTTGTATGATAGGTTGTCCATATAATCCCAGAACCATATGATGACTTGTGAGTTTAAGGCGTGATCGTTGTCTTTCCACCCGGTGTACTTTGTGATCGACCTTAAGAGTGCCATATCAATCTTTTCCTCGTCGCTTCCGCAAAGTAACAATTCGATTTCTTGGGGCAGGAATAATGACAATGCATTTCCACCAATAACGTTGGAGAAACCTTTGACAAACAAATTGACTTGGTTGGCTATACCGTCGCACATAAAAAATTTGGCGTATTTCTCGATATACAAGTCTCTATTTTCGATTGTAACCATGGTTTTCCTACCTCTTGGTATCAACTGCTTGGTGTGAACTTTTCCGAGTAAATCCGTGTACGAGGCCTCGAATGTCAAATCCATCATCCTCAATTCTTCTTCGTTGTAATCTCTTAATTTGAACAAATTTGAGGCTGATATTGGGTATAATTCGTGATAGTCATTCAAGTCAACAGGCTTACCTAAAAGTACCTTGTATAGAGCTGTTGGAAAAGTTAGATTTAGTATTGTAGAATTGTAAATTGCCAATCCCAAAACTGCTCCAAATAGATAGTACATCTCGTAATTCTCAATAGGTACAATGTTGAACCATAAAAGGTTTGAGTCTTCAATATTAACAAACATTCCCGCCTGGGGATTGAACACCGCTCGTGTTAACAATAAAAACCATTCCTTTTTTATGCCACCCGCATCGACCCCTGGTTCACCAATAAACTGTACCCTTAGACTTTTCTTGAGGTTTGTTGGATTCATTTTGATGCATCGAAGTGAATCTTGGACGATGTATTCTCTTCTAACTTTAACTTTAAAATATACATCAATTGCAATTCTTTTATCTAGAGAATTGATAAATGCCTCCTCTGCCTTCCTTTCCATTTGTCTTCTGGCTTCATATTCCAATATAGATATTTTACTGCCTAGTGATATTAAAAATGGGTACTGGCAAAAGAAATATGAAGTTGCTTCATTATATTTAAATGCATTATTATGCCCATGAATATAGTCGATAACTGTTTGTAGTTCAGGTTGCTGAAGGTCTTTTGAAGGCTTATTATTTGATTTTTTATTACTTTGCCACGAATCGAAATCTAACCTAATATTGACAAAATCAAGTAATGAGTTGTAAAATATACTAACTGGTAACTTATCGTTACCAATACGTATGCAGTTTGATTTGATAAATGTTGAAAGAAATATTGCTGCTGTCTTTAAATGCCAATCATTGCCATATTGATGTATTTTTACTTTAACCACTGAGTCTTTATTAGATTTTGCCTTGTTCATGCAAGCACGATTAGAAATTTGGCTCATAGGTAAATGAAGTGAGTCCGGGGAAGGCATTCTAGACAGCGAGTTCTCTTCAAGCTCACTTTTCAATTGGGTGTTGTCTAAATATTCGTAATCTGAGGGATGTTCATGATGTCTAGATGAGGAGCTCAGACTTTTTCTCCTTGATAGATGTGGGTTATTGGCAATATAGAAATATTTCTTAAGGTGAAATGTTATATATAAATTTATGAGATCAACCTTAGACAGAAATTCACTTCTGCTAAATTTTGAAAACCAGCTTGCTATGTAGTTGTTTGTTGAAGTCACATTGCATTGAGCCATGATTCCAAATACCCTTTTTAAAATATCGTAACAGAGTGTTTTGATTTCAGGCACGTCTATCATTGAAGTAACTCTCTTTGATAAACCCTTTTCATAGTTTACCAATGCATTTGAAAGAAAAGGAATTTCTAAGAGAATTAATAGCCAGAGAAAATTTCTTGCGTCGTCGTCCTGAGATACTTCTAACCTTTTCAATAAATCGGATGCCCCACTTAATGCATTGTACAAAGGTCGCTTCGTCGGTAAATGAGTTAAAAGCATGAACATTGACCTTATATCCTCCAAATTCAAATTGGATGTAGAGTAGTGAATATTCTTGCCAGTCTTTTTAATCTTAAACGAATTATTCAAACACGGGTATGACCTGAATGCCAGCAGTAAGTAGTTTGAAAGAGGCTCAAATACTTCATGAGTTGACTTAGAATTGCCTTGTCTACATGCCTCATCCGCTTCCAGTACACATATGTCAACCATTTTTTTCACCCTTCGGTACGATAGCACATGTGGATAAGTACTCGGATCCGGACTAGATCTTGGTCCTCCCATAAAAACATTCGTCATATTACAAACAGTACAACGAAATTTTTGCCTTTGATCAGGATACGATACAATCGTGCCGCAACAATGGCAATTCTTAAGGCACATTTCTTCTGTCTGCAGCACTTGTAGCCGGTCCTTTTTAATACTATTGCTATTCTCCCCAGAGACATGACTGGTCGATGGAGACTTTAACGGTGGATTTTGAGGTTTGAATTTATCTAATAATTTCCATTGGGAATTTGATCTTGAAATTCCATGTTTCGAATTGTCATCTGGCTTGTTAGATAGATTTTTATGCGTTTTCCCTGACGTACCACTTTTTCGGCGTAACATGGAATTTTGATCAATGTGATATCAGTGGAATGAATTATGATGAGGACTCTAAATATGGTTCAAACCCAGAATCTAATTTAATTCTTCATTACTTTCTATTTTCTAAATACCCTTATCATAGCCACAAAGTAAGTTTAGACTCAATTTGCAATCCGGTATCAAAGCCGTATTCACACGACTAGTTGATTTCAGGTAATAATAATTTTACAGCTTATCAGATTTACTAGCAGTAAACTTATATCAAGAATGGAATACTAATCAAATATACCACTTAATAGTATCTGATTCATAGAAATGGTATATTTATTATCAGAAATAAGGCCACCAAACTGCATTAATCGATCCATATATGCAAATATATTTGACTATCAAAAAGCCTCGCTAATTGTAAACAAAGTGAGTCTGTTAGAGTTCTACTTTGTGCATACAAGGGCTGAGGAACCAAGTCTACAATTAAGAGATTCATTGAGTTTAGATGAACCTATTCTGAGCATAATGCTGTTCAAACCGCCCCAATTGAAGAATGATTGGCTTTTGGTGCTAACAGAATCAAATGTATTATATTATATTGCGTATGATGAGATTAATGGAAATTTTGTTCGTATCGATGTAGCAAGACTCAATGCTAGTGGACAACAACAGTTGCTTGACGTAAACCCAATTATGTTGTCAAAAGTGGACGAAAATTCAGGATATTTTTTGGTTCACTGCTTCCAAGGAATGATACACCTTTTGGATGTTGATAATGATATTACCCTCAATAAGGTGGACCGGTCTAATAAGCGTGAGAAGAGGAATATTTCACACTATGACCTGCGGGTAATAAATACAACATTTATTGGGAATATTGTAGTACACCAAATGGTTATTTTGCAGAATACGAATGAGTCACAGGATATACTAGCTGTCCTATACCGAGATTTTCAGTATAATTACTCTTTAAGATATTACCGCATAGCTCCTGAAGATGGAAAGCTTGTACTTTTTATACAATTTGAAGAATTTGATGAACCTCCTACGTGTATTATCGCACCTAAAACGGGAGGTGTATTAGTGCTAACATCGCTTCATATTTTCTATTTCGCTAACCCCAGTGTCAGCTTAAGAGTAGAGAATGAAACTGATGATATTTTTCTTTCACGTAATGGTGACAAACAATTAGTCGTCAAGAAATTAGGTGGTGCTAGCGATTCTGAGTTAATATCGAGTAGTTTTACTAATCACACTATTATTGATGACACGAGGATTTTGACGATAACTAATACTGGAATGTCATTTATACTTTACTTCAACTCTGAATTGATTCGTAAAACAAGAATGGTCGTTAACACCATTAGCCTAATTAAATTGGGAATGACCACTGTTGCAAGTGATGTACATCATATCGACAGGAACTTTTTTTTTGCTTCGTCGAGGTTATCCCAATCAATATTATTCCAAGTTTTTCAACAAAATCCATTTATTAATATTTGCCAGTTCATTCCATCGTCACCGCCTATACTAAGTATCGACACAAAATTTAATGGTATACACCTTAGTCTTTTGACGTGTGCTGGTGGTTATGATAGCGGTGAATTTAGAAAATTAGATAGTGGTATTTTCGAATTAGGTTTCATAAAACAGTTTGGGACCACATTAGATACCAACCAATTATTATTACTCAGTATTAAAAAAGGGACTTGTCATATTGCTACTAAAGATATGAATGGGAAAATTAATGGAGAATATCTAATTGAAGGAAAGGATCTAAGAACTACCTTGAAACCGCTTAACATTCATCAAGTTTATCAAAAAGAGCATACGTTATCACTGCTTATAGTAAATGGTGATAGAATATCCATAACTAATCAAGGGTGTTACGTAAATGACCAGATTATGCAGGTTGAAACAATCTTTGATTGCAAAATCTTAGGAAATGGCACATTTGTCTACATAACTTCAAAAATTGAAGTTGTCTTACAATTAGGTGAAAAGGCTATGAATAGGTTTCAATTGAAAATGACAGACAATCCAGTATCTGCATTAGATTTAGTTGATATTCGGAAAAACAAATACTTACTTTTAATGGCATTTCTTGATGGGTCTTACGAGTTATACATGATTTCAAAGAACAAGCGCTACCCTGAAAAGCTTTTTGAAGAGTCATTATTTGAATCAACAGGTCTTTTTTCGTGCACAATTGTCTTTGATATTAATATTCTGTCACAACTTGTATGGCTCCTTTTCCTGAGTGAAAATGGATCAATTGCTCAAGTTTATTTCGAATTGGATAGTGGATATACTGAGAAACTGACCATTGTGTCACCACGTATATCTGGTTTACCATTTAAATTTATAAAAAACGAAAGCAACGATATTCTAATTTCAAGCACGAAACAAATATTAGGATTAATTCGAGATAAATCCACATGTTTCTACAAATTTGCATCAATTGCAGAAGTCAGCAATATCAATAGTGCAATTTTTTTAAACGAAAATGAACTTTTGATATCTTCTTCGTTAAACAAATTAACTTTGTATTCATTAAAGAAAACACCAAACCCATGCTCAAACGACAGCGTGATGTTCTCAAATGTGTTAAATACCAAGTCATTGCATATACCCAATACAGATTTTTCTATTGTGATTTGTTTTGAAAACAAAATAAATCCCGACAATGATGAATATCAAAAACATTCGTACATAAAGTTAATTGATGAGTCCGCGATGCAAGTCATTGACATTTACAGATTTGCTGATCATACATCTTGGGATTTAATTGACATGTGTATGATTCCGACTTGCTCCCATCTTGAAATGCATGTTCCAAATAACTCGTTTGTTATTTTGAATAATGGTTCCAATAAGAAAGAATTGCTCCCAATATTCTATATTAAGAAGAATAGAATAGAGAAAGTTCCTCCTATAGACATTCTACGTTTGTCGGATAGTTCCAAATTAATACTACAATCTATAAGACTTGCCGACTTTGATTGTAAATTTATTGTCGGGGGCAATGTTACCTTTATTGCGGAGCTAGTTTACAACAGATTCACAGATAGTCTTACCTGGGATGTGATTCGAGATAATCATTCGCAAATTTCTATATTTACACTTAATGCACTTGTTAAGGACAACTATATTGTCATCGGCGATATAATGAAAGGTTTATATGGTGGCACGATGAATCTTCCTATAACCCATAATTCTACAAGCGATAATCAAAATCTCTTAATACAAAAAATACGATGCATCCTAGATCCATATTTTTTAACAAGTTTCGATGCAGCAAAAAATGATTCTTTAGAAAACGGAGTTGAAATTATTTTTGGTGATTCTTTAGGAAATTTATCTTGTATTGAGATCAATGAAAATAACAACGACTCGGAACAGATATTTGCCTTTAATATTGGAGATCAAATTAATGTTATTAAAGCCATTGATTATGGTACAACTAACCAAGATTTCACACTTAAATTTGACAGCATGACCGAAAGTAATTCTATTTTGTATACCGTCGCTGTTGTTGGTACTGTAAATGGTGGCTTGTATGGTGTGAGTAGACTTAGTGAGAAGTCTGCGGAAGACATCCAAAATATCTTAAATAAATGTCAGGTGGAATTAGTTTCATATATGAAAACATTGAGCTCTGATAATAGAGGAACAAAGACCGCAAAATATAATAATTGGCTTTCCAGGAAGGACTGGAAGACCTTTCATAAAGATCAAACGGGGGCCTATATTAAGAAGGAAGCTTTCGGCATGTTTGATTTAACATTAATTAAAAGATGGCTTGATCTCGATTGTAAAATAAACGAATATGGCGAACACAAAAGAGATGAAGTAATATTGGATGAAATAAGAACAGAACTCAAAACATGTTACAATAACAAAAGGCTTTTGCAAAGATTGGTCCATGACAGTACTTTATTGTAATACTGTGGATTTAACAAAGACACGACTTTTTGTTTTGGTCATAATAGAAATTTTATATTCAATTGTATACTAAATAGATTTAAACAACATAATTATAATCACAATTAATTCATCATGCGTGATCAACACGCATTAAAATTGAATCAAAAGTTTGATGATATTGAGATGTTGGAAATTCCGGATGATTCAATTTCTTCAGAAACCGAATCGCTCAGCGAAAGCTCAGGGTCAGAAATGAAATCGCAAGATAAACCTTCAAAACCAAACTATGTAAGACTACAGGATTGGTTGGATTCAGACCAAATTCTTGAGTTCCAATTTGATTCAACGCAATATAAAGAAAGCGTGAAGCAAGACATTTCTGGCTCGTATACTAAATATATAAATTCATTATTCAAAATCATGGAGGGATTGACAAATGATAATATTACGCGAGTTGATTTAGAAAATGACGATGAGCCTATTGGGTTGGTTAGCACTTCTCCTGTATTTGGCAACAGTGCAAAAAAATCTCTTAGGATCAATAAAATTGATGAAGCATTTACCAAAATTGTCGAAAACTTAACCGAATACATGCATGATATAGAAAACATTAAGGTTGATGATGAAACGACTGAAAAATATTATTATTTGTTGAGTATTTTAGACTGTCTTCATGCTAATTATTTTTGTTCTCAAACGAGAATGAAGCCAGAGTCTTTAGCGAAATGGATTAATAGATTCGATTATAAGCCAGATAAAGAATTAGTGGAGTCTGTAATGATAAACTCACCGAAGCCCTATATCCACCCACAATTTTGGAATACTTATTTGTCACAGTTGCTTACGAGGGGCTTACTCAACCAAGCAATCGCCGCTATAACGAAATCGCAATATGAAAATTTGCAAGAAAAATCCCTCGAACTATTTTCAGTAATCCAAGACTTTTTGACATTATTAAAGAATTACTCGAGTATGTCTATGAAACACCAATTTCCTGAATGGAAATTATCTTGTTGCGAATTTAGAGATCTGCTCCCAAAGTTGAAATCGAACATAACTGATCCAGAATATTCTATCATCCTCAATCAAATTTATGACTTATTATGCATACTTACTGGCTTACCTAAAACGATATCTATATATTGCGAGAAATGGTATGAAATATATACAGCATTATCATTGTATCAAGTTAGGGATGACGATAAACTATTCAGGGAATACTTTGAAATTGCCATTAATGAGAGGCCGCCAGCCTTAATTGAGGGTAGTGAGGACTTAAGTATCATAAGTGAACAATGTTTTATTAATATATTGGAAGAAGAATTTTTAAAAATGTTGGCTTCTGTTGATGCAATTGACTCAGCTACAGCGGCTTACGTTGCACGATTACTTGAACTCAAGGGCTTATTAAACAACTATTATACAGCCACTACTTCGAAGGATTTACAGCAATTAATTAACAAAAAAACTATATCTGAATATTTATTAATTACGCATGCATTACAATGTTTAAACTCACATTATCTAGTGCCTGTTGGAATTGGGTTATTATCAAATAAAGATATTTCGACTTCTTCTCAATCGTCTATCAACAATCGTAACACTATAGCGGAGTTCTTGCCACAATATGAATGCAAAAGTAATGATGATTTAGAATGGGCTTTGACGATATGTGCCAAGTTAAACCTAATCCATGTTGCTCGAAAATTGTACCAACGTTATGGGAAAAAATCATTAAAAGATGGTTATATATATGAGTCACTTAATATGTTTGTTAATTGTTACGACTCAGATTCAGTTAGTAATGAAATAAATGAAGGCATGCAACAAGTTCATCATATTATCTGGGATATTATATTTCAGGACAGTTTGGTTAATAACAGGCCAATTAAAGATGAATTAATCAATAATATTATAAGCCATAAAGTCGATTCCAGCTTTGAAATCCATCCAGTCATTAGGCAATGTCTTTCACCTTACGCAGTTTTAGTGGAATTTTTCAATTCATTACAACAGTCCCAAAGCACTACAGCGATGGATAATTTATCCAAACTAGTGCATTTAATAAGGTTCAATCACATGCCTAAACGATTCTATCCCTTGTTGTTATGCCAAATTGTACCCTTTTTAATTAACTCAAAGATGAAATTTCAATTGCCAGATTTAATTGTGATTATTGAGTTAATTGATACATTTGAATTTCAGGCAAACGAAGTCGATTATACAGAAGGTGAAAATTTATATAAATACTCGATCAGTAATATTGAAAGCAAGACAGAAAGCTATGACTGGAGAAAATTTTTGCAAGAAAGCGGATCGGAGCTACCAAAGGATCTTAAATCATTGATAAAATTTTTAAGAAATGAAGTGGTTGCTAAAATTGGTAAGGTTTACGTAGATCACATGTAATATATATGTAAATAGACATTCTACAATTTATTACAAAAGTGCGTTTATTATGTATAAAAAATAAGGGTAAATAAACATGGTGTGCAAATATTTAGGCCCATCAGAATTGCTTACTTCTATAAAATAAATAAGTAACCGAATACGCGATAAAGGTAGCAGTAACTATCATTTTATGCTAAATCTAGTCAATTGATACCAACTAACTATATAAAAGACCTGGTAAACTTCTAGAGTACAAAAAAAGCTAATTGTTCGAGTAATAAAAAAATTAAAAGAAATGAACGACAAAAGTTATTTTGTTTTTTGAGGTTTTCTTTAACAAGTCACATCTTGTGTGGCTCTAGAGTTCAACAATAAAGCGACAATTAAACCGTATAAACCTAAGACTTCGGCAAAAATTAAAATCAAGATCATACCGACGAATAATCTTGGTTGCTGGGCAGTACCTCTAACACCAGCATCACCGACAATTCCAATTGCAAAACCAGCTGCCAATCCAGATAACCCGACTGACAAGCCAGCTCCTAATTGGATGAAACCAGTGTATAAGGCTTGTTGTTGTTTCAAGGAATCAGAGACTAACACTGACACAACTAACCCATAAATGGCAATAATACCCGCCATAATAACTGGCACAATATTCTTCACCAATAAATCTGGTCTTAAGACACAGGTAGCACAAATTCCAACACCTGACTTAGCAGTACCGTAAGAGGCACCAAAACAAGTGAATACAATGGCTGCTGCACAACCCATGGATCCAAAGAAAGGAGCGTAAACAGGACTAGAAAAGGTTAGTATCTTCATTGCTCTCCATCTCTCCTTTACTACGTGTTTCTCATATTTTCTGTCAATCAATTATTAATGGTCTCTTTGGTCCTATCTCTCTATTTCCTGATCTTGTAAGACCCACGTTGTTTCTTTGATCACTACTTAATTGATCTCCTCCTGAATGTTGTAGAAATACATACCATAAATCAGACATTATGGATAATTAAAATGAGATCTTCTTGGTTGATTCAACTGTCTAATTGGTTATCAATACTTCAAATAGTTGACTTCTTGATTAAAGGGATGATAAATTTCCTTATATTGAACAATATGGCGGTTGTTCAGCTACAATTTTGACCGGTATATTACTAACTCTGATATTGCGTACTTTTGATACTACCTTTGAGAAAGTAAAATAAGCCGGGTAATCGAGAGATTTTAATGAGATGAGGTACTAAATACTGAAAAATTCTAATAAATTATATCAATATACCTTATTATTTAATAATCTTCTGGTGAGCTATCGCAAGGAACCTTATAACTATCTATCGAAAGAATATGTCTGCCCCAAATCCAAAAGCATTTCCATTAGCTGATTCTGCATTAACACAACAAATCTTGGATGTTGTTCAACAATCACAAAACTTGAGACAATTAAAGAAAGGTGCTAACGAAGCTACCAAGACCTTGAACAGAGGTATTTCTGAATTCATTATCATGGCCGCTGACACTGAACCAATTGAAATCTTGTTACATTTGCCATTATTATGTGAAGATAAGAACGTTCCGTACGTTTTTGTTCCATCCAAGACTGCATTAGGTAGAGCCTGTGGTGTTTCCAGACCAGTTATTGCTGCATCTGTCACTACCAACGAAGCATCTGCTATGAAGAACCAAATCTATGCTATCAAGGATAAGATCGAAACTTTATTAATTTAGGTTAGAGCTGTAATAATGTGGTATAGTTATTAAATAGATTTATTCGACTTTGGCGTTAGTAGACCAACAATTTAACTGTAGCAATGAAACATGATCTGGAGTAGATATAATGACTTAACTCTGATTGTGGTTACTATGTCGTGTAACGGAGGTATTATTTACACTAGAATGTAGAACCGTGTTGACCCTCACGCTTGATGCCATCGGAATTTTTTTAAAAATGATTTTGTAAGATGAGCGAGATACATCGATTTTGTAATACCGTTTTTCATTTATATACCTCGATCAGGCGCCTCCTAGTGGATATGGATGCCTTAAAAACAGCGGAGGGTGTGACACGCTTTCTTAGAGCAAAGGGTGGTTCATTAGACGAAATCTTATTAACTGCAAATCAAATACTAGATGATACCATAGACGTTTATTTGCCTAACAAGTACATTTTCATCTTCGATTTGCTTTGCGATAGGTTGAATGATAATAACCATTTTAAAAACTGGAAGTATGATTCCCAATGCTGGGTGTTATTCAGAAAAGTATGGATAAGCTTGAGCCATGATAAAATAGCTAGGATTAGATCAATGAAAAAATTAAAATTTATTGACATACTTATACTCATTTTAAATAATCCTAAGCAACAAAAAGACAAAGAATTGTTGAATGATATGATGAAAACTACCAGCATTGTGATGAAAGAATTTTACATCGAAATTGAAGATAACTCTTCAATTAACTTACTTACATCATATGTTAAGACATTAAATTATTTGCAAGACAGAATCAGCTTCAATGACAACTCAATTAATGGATGGACTAGTATGATTCACAAAATATATCAGATGCCGCAGCTTAATGTCAGCCACAAGTATAATAAGAAAAGCATAACTAAGTTTTTCAATGACTTTCTTCCGCCTGCTTTATATTTCATCAATGCTAACCAAGATCTGACTTACTTAAATCAGACGAAAGCCACATTGCAAAATATAATATGCAAAGTATTATTCAATAAAGAGTCTATCGGTTCCCTCGAAGGAAACATGAACTCATTTTTATCCAAATTTGCTGAAGACATCTCGTTTGAATCAGTTAAATATTTATTTGTATTGATTATAAACAACTTATCAAACAAAGACATGAAACTATGTGAAGAGTTATTTATTTCTATAATTAAAATTAAAAAGTTCAATCAAATGTCAGAACCTTTATTAGAAATTTTATCGAATGTCAACAAATCCTTATCTACTGAATTCTTTACATCTTTATATGAGAAACAAGTTAAAGCTAATGCCAACAATGATGTAAATTGGAGTTTGGTTATTCACTTATTTAATTTGGACATTGAATTGGCCATGAATAATGCAGAAGAGATTTTATTAAACATTCCAAACACTGTGGAAAATGAAACTATAATTAAGGTCGGTGAAAGTGTGGCGGATGCATACATCAAGGCTAGAGAGTTTGTTGAATTTTTTCAAAACATTTGGCTTAAAGTGCTTCATAAATCCGCGATTTGGAAATCTAGTGAATTTATAGATATAATCTCAAGTAAGATGAATAATTTATCTACAAACCAATTGAAAACTTTATTAACCTTTTTATTCGATCAAGATGATACTTTACCTTTGATTATGTCTATTGTTAAAGGTTTAATAATCTGTCCATTATCAAAAGTTGATGCAGTCAAGAGACTTCTTTTTAGTCAAAACAAGTTATTCACTGAGAAAGCCAAACACTTCTGGGAAATTAGATTCTACATCTTTTGTCTATATAACGAGGACGTACTAGACAACAACAAGGAATTCGTAACATTTGCTTCCAATTCATCGCCTTGTCCCTCAGAATATTATTATTATACTATATTCCGGCTTATCGAAATATGTGGAGAAGATGATTCATTTGGTGACTACCAAAGTAATTTTAAAGAATATTTGAAGAACGTTGAACCAGATATTCTTGATCGTGTGCTTATAAATCTTTTAAATAGATGGTTGGTGGTAATTGACAAGTTCTTTCCGAAAGATCAAATTCTTGATATTATAAGGTTATCATTTAGAAGTTTGGATTTTGAAACAATTATTCAAAACTATTTTGATTATAATGGTGATATATTTTTCGAACAGAAAAACTTAACAGATGCATTGTTAGTTTATTTAATAGAAAACTTAAATAATGAAAAAGATGAAAATTTACTTGGGTTTATTAACTTGGTGTCAACTATTCCACTTCAATGCTTTGATAAATATTCAAAGATAAAATTAATTGACATCCTCTTTGAATCATTCAGTGATTATGAAGATATTGATATTAATGTTGCTGTGAGAGTCGCACTAAAGCATTTATTAGCTCAACCTTCCTTTAAATCATCTATTGAGTCAGATTTCAAACTGGCATTAAATTTATTGAAAACTTCCGTGCAACCCTCAAGACATATATCAGACGAAATCGTACAATCAATCTGGAACCATCATTTGATTCGATTCAACGTAGACACAGACAAGAGCTACATTTTGGAAACCATAAAGTATTTGAATAATTTTTTTAAAAACTTCAAATCAAAGAAGATTGTGAATTTATCACCTGAGTTCCAAGCTTCATTAATAATTACCTTAACTGATGTAAAGTGTTCATACACAGGTGATGGGCTTAAGGAAACAATAAAAACACTAATCGATAGATTCACGATAACTATGAAAGATATATTGGATAAGATCGTTGATAGTAAGGAGGTAGATTATAGCATGGTATGCTGGCTATTAAATTCTTTGTACTTGATTTTGAATGAAGATAGTGACCAAACTGAAGGTACTTTTATTTTGATCAAGAATATAGGACGGAAATTGTCTTCGTCTCAAGACAATCAAATTAAAAAAGTAAGAGTGATTTTATTCAAGTTATTAACGAATATCTCTGAGTTATCTCTCACCAAAGCAATATTCATTTCAAGTCTATTTATTTCGTTAGATATGAGCATTGGAAACGATATGGATAATGAAATGGAAACTGCATTGAAGTCATACCTAATAAAATTCTCAACAAATGAAGAAGGGTTTAGAACGTTATACTACTACGTCTTGCGCTCTGTCAAAGCTGAGGAGGATTCTAAAAATATGACTTCCTTAGTGAAAATAATGAATTGTTTCATAAGGTCTTTGAATCAGAAGTATCAAACTGAATGTACAACATTATTCGTCAAGTCCTTGTCAGTCTTCTTGACGCAATACAAATTGATTTTATTATCAGGTCCTCATTCCATTCTTTCTATTTTGTCAACTTTAAAATCAAGCTTAAGCGACATGACCTGGTGCTTCAATCAGTACGCTTTAGAAACCACAATATCTTTAATGACGAGAATTTCATGCTCTTTAAAAGACTTTGAAGTTATTAGAACAGACGATGCAGTGGAAATTTATATTCAATTAACACAAATTGTTTCGAGTATCTTACTTTTTCATAGGTTCAAGTTGTCTTCGCGTCATCATGTTATAATCAATTTATTTGTTTCTTTATTGGAACCACTTGCATTAAGAAAGCACCACTCAGAATTTGGCAGCTTGTCATCATCCATAAAGACTGCTAGCGCATATTCTCGTTTGTTGAGTAACTTGTGTGAACCATCAAATACTTCTTCAAAAGAAATGGTACAGTTATCCTTAAATTCCACATCTGCGTTAATTAAAAGGTCTCTTAGAAAGCATCTACCAATTCTTATATTGAATTATATATATATTGCATTGAAGTACAACTTCAAAAGTCAAGTGAATGACGAATTGATGAGTGGTATATTTAGTATTTTTAATGTTCTTTCCCAAACCGAATTACGACTTGTCAGTTCCTCATTAGATATTCCAGGTAAAGCATATTATAGAACTTTATACGCAGATTATAAAGAACATGGTAAATGGAATGATGAATAATCTCATATAAACCGTGACATATAGCATTTAATAAAAGGCTTTACTTACTCATCTATGTATCGATATTCATCATTGTGAATAAGTCTGCCTATGTTTCTTTTCACAGCAGTTGCAAAATGGTTCATGATACCCCAAACTTTCTCATCAAATTTAGCGTGTACATACTCCAAATCATTGTCGGAATGTAATGCATGTACAGTATATTCATATCTGAGTATGTCCTTCCTCGTAATTATTCCAACAAGCAAACCTTCTTGTTCAACTAATATAAATCGTGGTCCTAATTTCACAAAAATATCTAATACATACTCTAATGTAGTCGTGATATTTACTGTAAAAGGATGTCTATTAACAATAGACCCAAAGTCTATGCCGCTTGTTAAATTCTGGTTTTGCTTCGAACTAAAATTACATACAGCTCCATCATTAGCACTTTCAGAATTCGCTATGATATATTCTATATCTGTCTTGGTAATATATCCAATTACGCGAGGATGCGTCGTTGATTGGATAATTGGATATCCATTATAGGTTGTTTTTGCCAATACTTTTTTCAATTGTTTCAATAACATAGCTTCT
The DNA here is from genome assembly GCA_030564605.1 of Debaryomyces coudertii. Lineage (NCBI taxonomy): Eukaryota > Fungi > Ascomycota > Pichiomycetes > Serinales > Debaryomycetaceae > Debaryomyces > Debaryomyces coudertii. Next base: position 534,165 of record JAKTYF010000003.1, read on the forward strand.
GTTTCATTACTAGGAAAAGCAACAGTGATAGCTGACATAGCACTATTGACCGATGTGTTAAATTTATATTCTTCTTTTGATTCTATTAGTGGCAATCCATTAAACTTTATCATTTGTTCTGCTATACCACCTTTACCGTATCTATCGTTAATACTTTTAGTGATAGCAACTACTATCATTGTTGGTATAATATAACGCAATGCACCTGTTAATTCAAACATAATGATTACTACCGTGACTGTTAAATGGGTTATGCCACTTAATGCTGCAGCTGCTCCTAAGAAAGCGTATGTTCCAGGAATGATACATTTGTCCCCATTTGCAGGGCATGTTAAAAATAATGAAGATTCCTTATGGTTCAGATGGAATCGTTCTACAATCATACCAAGTGCCCTGCCAAATGTAGCACCAGTCGCCATTGAGGGAACAAATATACCTGCTGGAACCTTACAGCCATAAGTGCAAATAGTCAAGATCATTCTGGCCACTGTTGCAAATATTAGGGACATAAATATTGATATCTTATTGGAATTTGGATTGCAAATTGCATGTTTTGAACCAGTGTCACATTCATTGAATAAAATTTGCATAGATTCAGTCATATCCAATCTTAGGAATTCATTAAAATAGCAAAAGCAAGCTGTTAACGAAGATAGTATAATAACTTCTCTTACGGCCATATTGGTCAAGTATTTCTTACGGAAGGTTACAACTCGAAGGTTGAATTTTGATACAATAATACCATAAATCCCTCCGAAAATACCCAAAATAATATAAAATGGGATTTCAAAATAATGCCAGTTGGTATTATATGTTACCTCAAACATAACTAATTGACCCGTTCTGAAAGGGTTCAAAGCAGCTAATGTAGTTACTGCTATTAAAGAACAGAAATAGGATTTCCAAATCGTAGAAAGTTGAAATACTGTCGATATATCTTCAATTGAGAATAATACACCTCCCATTGGTGAACCGAATGCAACAGCTACACCCGCCGCTGATGTAGCCGTTAAAAATTCTCTCGCTTTAGATGCACTTTTTCTATATTTTCCAAACATCTTTGCAATTGAATTACCAACGCATACGGCATAGTGCACACTGGGTCCTTCCTTACCAACGCTTAGGCCAGATGCTATTGCTAATGGTAACCCTACACTTTTGATAAGTAATGTCCACCATCCTAAGAATCCCTTCATAACAAAACCAGAAACAATGCACTTGATTTCAGATATTCCCGAACCAGCAGCGGATGGAGAATATCTTTTAACTAATATTGCAGCTGAATAAGCGAACATGATTGAAATTAACACATACATAATATAATTGAAAATTCCAATTTGAGACCAACTAACCCAATTAGTGCATTTATCTTCGTCCTGGTCCCAGCAACAAAATGTCTTATTCAAGTAGAAGTTTCCAGAGCAATGTCCCATTCGTATACTAGTCAACCATGCAGTTATGATGTTCAAACACCCTGCAATCAATCCTATAACTATACCCATGAATGCTACGACAAACCAATTTTGAGTCGCCGATATAAGCTTATCTTTAAATGATGTAGCTCTGCTATTAACACTTCTATTTTTGGATAGTCTTTTCCAATGTTCGCAAAGCTCATCCTCTACCCAATCAATTGTTGTGAATTCGTCAAACCTTTTCACTTCTCGTATGTTCTGTTGATTTATCCACTCTCCTGTTTCACGATTTCTCAATGAAGAGATATATACCCCGGACAGCATTGAAATGTTCCTTTAGATAAAGTGAAGTGTGCTTGTTTATAAGCTCGTTCTTGGGTAACGTATTCAGAGATAGATTATGATGTAAAGCTCTAAAAAAAGATATTTTATCAGTAAGATATTCACGTGATATAAAATGACTACATACGTTGTTCAAATGATTGCAAAACATATCAATTGTATTAAAAGCTTAATAGATAGCAGCATTAAATAATCTAATCATTATTACAATACTTCAACATGTTTGCTTTCAATTGACAAATAAAATCATCAAAATTATCAAAGTCCGAATCATGAAAATCGTTATCCACATAAGATAGGACAAAGTTCAAACCACCTTCTGGGGTAGAGATTACATTTAACATGAATTCTGATGCTGGAGGCGATAATGACTGGGAAAAAATCATATTCTTTATAGTCCAGGGGTGTTTTCCTTGTATTTCTAAAATTGGAATATTTACGAGCCCCAAGTTAGAAATTTTAATAGCGTCGTTCTTTTGTTTACCCAATTGGGATTCGAAAAATTGAATATTATTTTCGATTCCACAAGCTATTTGCTTGAACGGCATTAGAAAATTCAAAAGTCTCTTATTTTGAGTCGTTTTCAATAAGTTGGCACTAACTTTTCTGGTCAAATCCCATGAAAATTCATAGATTGGGGGTAAGTTTTCAGCAACCCCTGTATGAGCCAGGACACCAAGAATCTTGTAAGATTTATCATTCAAAATAGACCTATATTCTTCTTTTGTTATCTCTGGGTCATAATGTCTTCTTAAAGCGAGGGCAACTTTATGAGTAGTATAGTGATCATCTCCAAAAATTGGTTGTAATGTTAATGCTTCTATAATCTCTATGTATGATGTAACAGTAACTCTTTCCTTCTTACAAGCTCTCAATATCTTCATTGTTTCAGAAGGTGTAAAGTTGATTAACTTAAAACTTACACTAAAATCTCTCGTAGCAGGGAACCTGCCTGGCCATTTCTTTGGAAATTTTTCGGGGACTACTTTATCAAAGTATCCTGGATCATTGTCACTATATTCTAATGTAGGATCAGCAAGAAAATCATCAATCGGTGGAGGCAAGCTATTCTTCAATAGGTATCTATCATTGTCATAATTGAATACTAAAGAATCTTCTCCAATATTTTCCTCAGGTGTCTCGATGCATCCATACGCTTCTTCATAATCACTGATATTTGATGGATCATCCACATATGCCAAATTGCGGAGGAATATCTCATGGAAGTAATTTCCAACTACCCCATCAGCGATAGTATGCTCAAGAATAACACTAAGATCATATTTTCCAACAAGAATCAATTTGAACAAAGGAGAATTTTCATGATGCTTGAAAACTATATTGTTAACCTCTTTCATAAATTTCTCGTTAATAACGTTGACATCTAGATATGTTGAATCTTTAAAAATCAATAAATCCTTTAATTTCGCTTGGGTAATAGGGGTATAGACACAATTACCTATTTCCTCATTCTTAAAAACATTACATATCAAAATGTGATAATCAAGAATTGTCTTTCGTAATGCTTTATAAAACAAAGGTATATCACTTGTCAAATCATGAGAATAAGTAGCGGTAACCTGAAAATTATTGTAGAAACCTGCTGCAGTTCTTGATCTAAAAAAATTCTCCGACATGCTCAAAGGTCTCGTTAAAATTGTAGAAACAGTCATAATTAAATATTTGCTATTCTATATGGCTCAATCTAGGCTAAAATTCAAAAAGAAATCCTTCTTATTTCTACTTTAAATATTGTCGCTTTTATTAAGACAATAAAACCAAAATGGAATAGGGGCTTTAAATTGACTCAACCTAGATAGCTTTTCTACCCCCTATATTTTTATTTAGAAGTATAGCCTTAGTTATTCCTTCAAGTAGGATATATGTACATTTGAAAGTTTTAATGCAGTTTCGATATTTATGTGCATTCGTGATAAATTGATAGCAAAATTTAAACATTTATATAAATAAATTAGGCATCATATACATTATTCATTAAAACGTTATTAAGAGGATGCCGTTTATTAGTATGTCAGTTATTTTTTTGTTAACACTTCAATGAATTAGTGGAATGCATTGTTCATTAAGTGGAAAGATCAATAGCAAGATAAGCATCTTGAATACAAACCCACATAATTGGTTATAGGAAGAACAGCGACTAATAAAACTTTTAGTACCTGTGTCAATCAAAATTGCTGTTACAGCAGGTGCACTTGCAGGTGCGACGATTGCAGTAATCAATAACAAGGAGAATGTCTTGAGAAAAGCAGAATATATATTGCAGAAGGGTGCTGATTTTTGTAAGGAGAGATTAGAGAAGGCGCATGAAATGAATATGCATTTTGCAGAAAGTCATGGGGATAGTGCGTTTGCCTCAGGCTGTGATTATCATGATTCTCAAAGTTCTACTGGGGATGTTACTCCTGACGATAGTGATAAAGACTATGCTACAACGCCCGAAATTTCTGACATGTCAGATTCGTCAGATGATGATGTGGATATGATTAGCTTGGACTGAGTGGGCGATATCGATTTTAATTATTTTACGATTGGTTTATAATTCAATTCTTCTAATTGACAGCTACTTGGATTATGCTGTCTTTTTTATTATGTTTCATATTTATCAGTCATCAAATTTGGCTGTTAACTATCAGCTAATAACAGCTAAAACTATTACTAGGACAAATATACATAGAGCGAAAAGTAATATGCAGCTCCATTTACTCTTTCTCTTCTGGTATTCATGCGCCTTCGACAACTCTCTTTCTGCCTGTTGGGTATTACCAGTCAATTGTAATAAATTATCTTCAACCGTGTCTAGCTGTTCTCCCTGTTGTTGTACCAATTCTCCTAAATCTTTGAAAATAGAATTTATTTCTACGATTCCTTCATTAATTTGATTGATATCTTGGTTTCTTTCTTGGGTCAACATAAGATGATACTGTAATTCGGTTTCATTTATTTGGTCTTGCAGTTGTTCCTGAACTTGTGTTTGCTCGTCATTTTGTCTATGTTCATTGTCAACTAATGGAGTTCTTTCATCTGACACTTCTTGTCTCGGTATATCATCTTTCACTGGGTATGCTCTTGATTTCTCAGAATAATGCCTTGCAGATCTTTGGAACTGTTTATGTAATTCATTGAATTCATTCACAAGCCTCTCTTTAATGACCATTTGCTTCTTCGTGACCTCTAAATTGGAAGTTGAACTATCGTGAACGTCATCCGAAAATTGTTTCTTATCACTCAGTCTCCTATTCATTAAATGGGACAAATTCTCTATCAATATCTGTATCGCCGAATCCATATCGGATATCTTTGATATCAAAGTATTGGAATTACCTCTGAGCTGCATGTTATCCCTTCTAGACCCTATTATTTTCTTTTTGGAGTCAAACTGAGATATTAGATTACCGAACAGTTGGAGTTGGTCGGACGTCTTATTGATTATTGTATCTAATTCATCCTGAGATTTACTTTGATCCCTTTCTATATTTCTGTTGTCTCCTTCAGATAAAGACCTCTGAGACTCTATGTCGAAGTTAGCAAATGACATGGCCTACTTGATATATTTAATGAAAATACAGAAAATTCATCAAAAAGCCAGCTTTGAAAGCCAGTAAACAATAACCATTAGTTGTCGCATTCTCATCATTTGCGACACAAAAATTGATATTGATAACGAGCATATTCAAAATTAATTTCTTGCAAATTCTGGTAAAAACTCCCTTTTTTGAAATATTATATTCATGATTTATATAATAAGTACTGTTAAAATTAGAAGCGATATTAATAATATATACGGTATAAGATTTTCTTCTTCCAGTCTCTTCTTTATATATCGAATTGTTTTCGGCTCCTGTCATCGAACAGAATCGCTCAAATTCCAGTGGGAAACAGCAAATAACTTTTTTTTCTTAGATTACGAGAGGTAAGAATGAGTATATCGGAACTATAGCTATTTTTAGTCAGTAAATGTATTTAAGTTGGTGTATTAAACATAATCAACCAACGAGTCATTACGTAAGTCTAAATGACTGGAGATGAAAGTAACTCAAATTCACCATTCAGTTGTGTACTATCATAAATGTACCAGTAACAATAACTTGGGGTATTTATCAGTGTGCAATGCATAGTAATAGAGATATCAGCTTGAGTTCATTTCTTTTCGAAATAGCTTTTTAAGCATAAATATAGATAGGTTATGCGGCTGCAAAATGCGGAAAAAGATTTCTTAATGATTGATCGGAAATAACCTCGAAGATAAGACAACACGTTTGGGATAAATTTGGACAAGTGTTGAATAATGACATGCCCAATTAAAAGGTAAAATAGGTATTGTAATATACAGTTGAGATAAAAATGGTAAGATTTTTTTTTTTAATTTTATAATTAAAATACTGGGATTTTTGTAATAACTTCCCAAAAGAATGGGAATGGATATTTTTATTCTCAAAAGATTAAGAAGTAATAATGACGCGAATGACTGAAGTTACTTTTTAGAGTAAATTAAAGATATATTTTCTCTAAAACGAAAAGTTATTACCGTATACTTGTTCGTGTTGGAAACTTGGAACATTGCAGCATGATTATTTAGGAAGGTCTTAGATTATTTTCCCGCGAGAGGATGGTAAATGCTGAACTTGCCTCTAGTAGGACCGTTGACAAGTTTTCAGGAAGAATTCATTTGATTTTGTAATCAAACTTGCCAAATTTGTAAGGTTAGAAGTATTATTAGATGGAAAAAGGGAAATGATAACCAAAAGCGTACTGTTGGCAATGTGTTTTAGTGTCTACAATGGTTGCGAAATAGGTATAAAAGGGGGCAAACAACTATGATTTTTTAAGTGTTCTCAATAACTCCACCCACCTATTTATTTAAAATGAAAATTTCAAAACCAACAGCTGCTATTATCTTATCTTACGTCGCTTTAACGTCGGCCGCTCCCGCAGTAGTAGGGAATGTCAATCAATCTCAACCAATTACTCCAAAGGAAACGGCTGAGATTCATTCATTGGTGTCCAGTTTACACCAGTATAATGCAGCTCATAAGGTCCCAGGATATACAAAACGTGACGAAGAGTTGGATAATGAAACTCGCGAGCTCATTGCCAGGTCAAGGCTTCCAATTTTAGACAAAATTTTAATTGCTTTGAAGGACTCGGGTCTTGCAAATGTTGTCATTGACTTAGTTTTGCTTAGTCCTGAACTATTGGATATCAGTGCAGATGCCACTATCTTTATTTTGAAATCTGGTCTTATTGACTTGGCCGATATATTAATTGCCGTTCAGAAGTCAGGTTTAGTCAATCAACTCCTAATCTTGACCTTAGATGATCCACAGATCTTGCCTGGGTTATTGAGAATCGGTAAAGAACTCTTGAAGCAAAATGGTATTGACATTTTCAGTAAGCGTTCTGTTGACACTTCAGAACTTGAAACGGCTTCCGTATTTGAAAGTACATCTCTCGATAAGAGAGAAAGCCAATTGTTAAATGAATTGTTTGCATCCTTGAAGGATTCAGGTTTGGCTGCCTCAATCGTTCAAAATTTGTTGACTAATCCAGATTTATCTGCACCAGCAGCAACCTTTTTGACCAAAATCATAAAATCTCATGCCATCACTCTTAAGGAACTTCTTGATGCTTTGAAAGAATCACACTTTATCTTTAATGTATTAAAAGACATTCTCAAAGATAAAGTCATATTAGAAAAGTTTGGTGAATTAGTCTTTGAGAAAATTTCAAAGGGAATTATTTCTAAATCTATGTACGATAATGCTTAGTTATAAATGTTTTCACCACAATAATTTGTACGGTTATTTGTTCTTTAAGTATATACCTTTTACTAATATTATGATGTCTTACTACTGTGTATGTCTAAAGTACATTTAAATTCGCAGCCAATTGGGAAACACGTCTTTAACAACGCGTTAATTTTTGTACCAAATCATGGAACGCGCAAAACTTAACTTATCAACATATGTTATTATATATTTTTTCATTTTAAGATTAAGAAAATTGATTTCTTGAATTGATAAAAACGGCTACAGAATCTTCAATATGCTGTCTAGAGCTAGTAGACGTGAAAAATTGAAAGAACTCAAGGAAGCTAGACAAGCGGGGTCAAGTTTGATAACGTACTCAGATGGTGAAGACGAAGGAATATACGATGAAGTTGATGAAGATACATATAGAGAACGTAAGCGAGATCAGATGATGAATGATGACTTTATTGTGGATGATGATGGTGAAGGATATGTGGATAATGGCGTGGACGAATGGGATGATAGTACTAGGCCTAAGTATTACTCCGAAGAAGAAGATGATGGAGAAGGGAAAAAGAGAAAGAAAAAACAAAAGAAACCAGTGAAAGTAGCTAAGACTTCCGAGATAAATAATTTTTTCAAGAGTGGTGGATTTACATCCAGTAACGCTGCAGTGACTAAAAAAGTAGATGCCAATATTGAGGATATTCTTGAGGATTTCCTGGTCATTAAGAACAGTGACAAAAAACCAAAGACGACTTCCAACGCATTTGGAATGCAAAGGAAAACTGCAAATAAGAAAATATTGAAGCAAAATGCGTTCAGCTTCTCAACTATGTCTAAGAGGGACAAGCCGAAGAGAATAGATGAGTTGAGTAGCCATGACGATTCTATCGACATTGGTTCTAATGATCAACCATCATCGCCTATAAAGAGGGGATCAACTGCATTAAAAGAAGAGATTATTATTGACAGCGTGGAAAAGGAAAATGTCGACCCCCAGATCAAGGATGAAGGTACAGCAGACAAGAACCTTGCCAATGATGAGGAAGAAGAAGAAGAAGAAATCGATGATGATTCTGAAGACGAGGTTATACTAACTAGGAGACCAAGAGCTGCAGCAGCGAACAAACATAAAGCGGCGAACTTTTCCGCAGTTAAGGCTTCTAACATCCCATCCTCTTCCCCATCTAGACCAACAGCGCATTCATTGGTAAGTCATACTGAAAAACTTGACGAATCAAAAATTATACAAGGCTCAAGTGAACCAGGAAAAGACTCGTTCAAGATGTTCTGGCTTGACTATTGCGAAGTCGATAACTCGTTGCTTCTTTTCGGTAAGATTCAAACTACAGATGGTAACCTTGTCTCGGGTGTCGTGCAGGTCAATGGATTATGCAGAGAATTATACTTCTTGCCTAGAAAGCATAAAATGATTGACGAAGATAAGGAAGAAGAAGAGGTTACTGCGTTGGATGTCCACGAAGAAGTTACACCGTTATTATTGGATAAGTATGGTCTTGAGAGCATTAAGGCCAAACCGGAAATTATGAAATACGCATTCGAAATCCCAGGTATTCCAAAGGAAAGCGAATATTTGAAAGTCTTATTACCATTCAGAACTCCTAAGAATAAGTTTTTGATAATTCCATCTAATTTGGAGGGCGAAACATTCAGCCATGTGTTTGGAACGAATGCCAATATATTCGAATCCTTCGTTCTGCAACGGAATATCATGGGTCCATGCTGGTTGGAAATTAGTAACGGTAACTTCACCGAAATTCAGAATACCTCTCATTGTCAAGTTGAAGTTGCTGTTAGCTCCCCTACTTTTATTAAACCAATAGACTTAAAATTGGCGCCACCGAATTTAACCATAACTTCAATCTCAGTCCAAACGGTAATGAACACCAAACAAAATAAACAAGAAGTTGCATCTGTATCCATTGCAACATACCGTGAATTGCCTCAGGATTCGCCAATTGACGAGAATATTAAACCTGATGATTTGGTTGTTTTGGTTCGACCTATTGGGACAGTATCTGTACCGCCTGGACTAGCACAATTAGCACAGAAACAAGAATTACCGTTAAGAACATTTCCTAATGAAAAAGCATTATTAAATTGTTTAGCAGCATTAATCAAGAATTTGGATCCAGATGTATTTATTGGTCATAGATTGGAGAATATATCATTAGACGTATTAGTTCACAGGATGTATGACCTAAAAGTTACAACTTGGTCTACATTTGGTCGCCGTAACCGAAAAGCTTGGCCTGATAGATTTGGCCGTAACAATAGCGGTTTTAATAATAATTTGCAAATTCGTGAAATTTTCCAAGGAAGATTATTATGTGATATTGCCAATGAAATGGGTCAATCATTAACTCCAAAATGTCAATCATGGGACTTAAATGAAATGTATGATGTTGTTTGTCATAAAAAACAAATTCCACTTGAAATTAATTTTCACAATCCTAGATATGCCGAAGATGCAAATTTCTTATTAATGGCGTTAAAGGAGAATTCTTCCAATGTCAGAATAACTGCTGAAGTTGCATTTTCTATTCAGATTTTATCTTTATCAAAACAATTAACCAATTTGGCTGGTAATGCTTGGTCCCATACTTTAAGTGGTACTAGAGCTGGTAGAAATGAATTCATTTTGTTGCATGAATTTAAGAGGAATAAATACATCGTTCCTGATAAGGAAGACAAGTACCATAAGAATACAAACCATCAACAACAAGCCAAATTAGAATCTAATGAAGAAGATGCTACAACTGCAACTTCTAATAAGAAACCAAAGTATCAAGGTGGTTTGGTTTTTGAACCTGAGAAGGGGTTACACAAGAATTATATTTTGGTTATGGACTTTAATTCTTTGTATCCAAGTATTATTCAAGAATTTAATATTTGTTTCACGACAGTCGATAGAGATAATTACAATGCTGCTCAAATAGACGAAGGTGACTTGCCAACTATCCCTGAAAGAGATTCAGCCCAAGGGGTTTTGCCACGGTTGTTGAATGCATTAGTTTCACGTCGTCGTGAAGTAAAGAAATTATTAAAAGATCCTAAGAATACTCCAATAGAAAGGGCCCAATACGATATCAAACAACAAGCGTTGAAATTAACAGCTAACTCGATGTATGGATGCTTAGGTTATGTTAATTCAAGATTCTATGCCAAACCTTTGGCCATGTTAGTTACAAATAAGGGTAGAGAAATCTTAATGGATACGAGACAATTAGCAGAATCTATAGGATTGAGAGTTGTTTATGGTGATACTGATTCCGTCATGATTGATACAGGTGTTGACGATTTTAAGGAGGCAATTAAGATAGGTGAAGAATTTAAGATCCAGGTTAACGAACGATATAAATTATTAGAAATTGATATTGATAATGTTTTCAAGCGATTATTGTTGCATGCTAAAAAGAAATATGCAGCAATGAATGCTAGTATAGATAGAAAGACGGGACAAGAAAATGTTAAATTGGAAGTTAAAGGTCTTGATATGAGACGTCGTGAATATTGTCAATTATCCAAAGATATATCTACTTTTGTACTAGAGAAATTATTGTCAGAAGCTGATCCAGAACAGGCATTAAGCGAAGTCTACGAATATCTAGAAGAAATGACCAGGAAAATTAAGGATAATGAAATCCAAGTTGATAAATTCAAAATAAATACAAGATTATCAAAGGATCCAAACAGTTACCCTAATGGAAAAACAATGCCACCTGTACAAGTTGCCTTGAGATTGAGGGAACAAGGTAAAGTTATTAAAGCCGGAAGCGTTATAACATATATTATTACAGCACCTGCATCAAAAGATGATAAAGCATCACCAGCAGAAAGAGCTCGGGCAATTCAAGAGGTCTTGAATAAGCAGGCAAACTTGAAACCTGATGCAGATTTCTACTTAGAAAAGCAAATATTTGCACCCGTCGAGAGATTGGTCGAAAGAATAGAAGGTGTTGATATGATGAGAATAGCTAGTTCTTTAGGTATTGATACCAGAAAATATGTTTTGAGAGTTAAGAATAGTGATGCATTTAATGGAGAAATACTTCCCTTAGAATCGAATATTAATGATAGCGAGAGATTTAGACAATGCAGTTACCTAATTTTGGAGTGTACATGCGGTTCCAGATTTCGTTTTGGTGGCATAACAGTGTCGAACGATTATAAAGTCACTTTTAACGGTATATGTTGTTCGAAATGTGATTATAATTTCCCTGTGTTGAGAATCACTTCTCAGGTAGAATATTCATTAAGAAATCACATTTCATTGTACTACGCTGGCTGGTTGTTATGCGATGACTCTGCTTGTGGTATTACAACGAGACAAATTTCTGTTTACGGTAGGCGTTGTATTGGTACTTCTGGTAAGGCACATGGCTGCAAAGGTGTAATGAGATACAAATACAGTGACAAAGCTTTATATAATCAATTGTTGTATCTCCATTCATTATTTGATGTCGATAATACCAAGAAGAACCAACTCAGGCCTCTATACGATATTATGAATAAAAATGGTTCTTTGCCTCCGCCATTAGCTTCAGGCCAAGTAGATGCATTGGCCGAACAAAACAGGGAGCTTTTTGCCTCTTGTCAAAACGTGATACAGAAATATTTAAGCGAGTGTGGCCGTCGTTACGTTAATATGGGTTCGATATTTGATTTATGAATCCTTCCAATTAGTTTGTATATTAGAAAGTAATATTTGTTTAATAATGCGTGAAGCGTATCAATGTAGGAACATAGTTTTTTTTGGAAGAAATATTAGTAGTGCGCACGATATTTATATATTAAAACTTATTCATAAACATCTTTTAGTAGTCGAATGCTTTCAAACAGATGTACTAGTGAGGATGAATTTCAATCAACAACAGAATAAAGGGGATCTGCAACAACAACATAACTCACAACAACGTAACGCGTTTCCAGCATTACCTCCGCAGCTTGCGAACTTGACCCCTCAACAATTACAACAATTGAGAAACCAACCTCAGTTTCAAACACTTATGAAGAACTATATACAACGACAACAAATGATGACCCAACAGCCAGCTATGCAAGGTCAAACACCTAATTCAACATTTATGAACCCATCTCAAAATACTCATCCTTCTCAACAGTTTAACCAACAGACACCTCTCATGAACCAGAAAACACAACAACCGCCTACTATGCAAGGGAATATAGTAATGCCACCACGTCAACCATCTATGAGTGTATCCAATCCACAGACACAAGGAATGCCTATACCCCAACAAATACCAAACCATTTACCGCAGCAGGCGATGCCACAACATAATAGGACTGGTATTTCATCGAACAGCGGAATTGGCCCGGCATCTGTTCCTCCGCATATACTAGCACAACAGATGATATCAACACCACAAAATGTGCCGACGGCAGATCGAAGTGCTTCTTCCCAATTTCCTAATGAATTAATCAATAAAATACCACTAAAGGAATTATCCTCAATGCATGAATGGTCAGAAAAGTTGGCAAATGAACACAAGGACATACCCACGGATCTTAAACTATATGAGTCTATTATTGAAAAAGATGCTGATTTCTTGAAGAAAAGGATGGAGCAAGTTAAGGATAGCAAGAATTTACTAGATTCGTTGGTAAAAGATATCAAGACGTATAGCGAAATTAAACAGTTACGTATGAATGCAATTACGTTATCGAGTAAGGGACAATTTAATAATAGTATTTGGGGTGAAGGTTATCAAGGATATGGTAATGGTATTACAAATACTGCGACTAGACTTTTATTGCCACATCATAATAAGAAATATTCTGCAGTTCCTGATATTATGCTAACTGAAAGAGAGATAAATGATAGAGTATTGAAAAGATTCAAACCTAATGAAACACAGCATTTAGTGCCGATAAGGTTGGAGTTTGATCAAGAGAGAGACAAGTTCAAGTTGCGTGATACATTCTTGTGGGATTTAAATGAAGATGTATTACCATTAGAGAACTTTGTAGCATTATTAATAGAAGACTATAAATTTATTCCACCGCATCATGCCCAGACCATATTGGCGTCGATTAAGGAACAACTCAGAGACTTTCACAAGAAACCCGACAAGATTATGGGCGAATTGAGAGTCCCAATTAAGGTTGACGTGACCATAAATAACACACAATTAGTGGACCAATTCGAATGGGATATCCTTAATTTTGGAGGAAATGACCCTGAGGAGTTCGCCCGAATCATGTGTGATGAAATGAATTTACCAGGGGAATTCACGACTGCTATCGCTCATACTATAAGAGAACAAACACAATTATTTCACAAGTCTCTTTTTTTGGTGGGATACAGTTTTGATGGGTCGCCTGTATACGAAGACGAAATTAGATCCCATTTGCTTCCGTCATTAAGGCTACTGTCACAGGACCCTTCCATAGGACAGGATTCGATGGTAGATAAATTTTTCTCTGTCCTTAGAAATCCGGCAACCGTTCCAGACTTTACCCCGTCATTGGTTAAGTTAACCCAACTAGAATTGGAAAGACTTGATAAAGAGATTGAGCGTGATTCCCGTCGTAAGCGAAGACATAACCTTAATGATTTGGTCGACTCTCCAGCTACATCGGGAAGTGGTCTCAGCAGTGGAAGGGGTACATCTTCTAGAAGAAGTGCGTTGCATACGGGTAGAGGAGGTCCTGTTCTACCCGATTTATCAGAGGCACCGAAAACGTTTAGGACGCCGGCTCCATCAAGTATTTTGCCGGGAGGTATTGATTTAGGTGTTCCAGATATATACGGATACAACGAGGTTGTTGTCCACAGGAGCCAAATTAAGAATCCTGACTATAAACCACCTCAACCACCATCAGCAGATATTGGTATAAATGCAGATGCTTCCAAAAATAGAGTAAGATACACAAATGACAGAATCCTGGGTCGATTCTTGGTCTCCATAAAATTACCCAATTAGTAAATCTCACTGTGTACATAAATTGTATTTTTATAGACAATGAAATTTATGCTCACTTTCAATCACAAGATAATCGGAAGATATCACAAGATATTCATTAGCCCTCATTAAAATATGAACCATACTCCGGAGTATTTCCATTATTATGTGTAATTATATTTCTTTGATAGCATTTATCAGTTAGTTTAATACAATGTCAGAACAAAAGTATGCATTAATCACTGGTGCCTCATCTGGCATTGGATACCAGTTAGCAATCGCTTTATCCAAAAAGGGATACAAAGTATTTGGATGTGCTCCAGAATCAAATTTATGGGAAATGAAGTCATTAACCGAGGAATACAAGGTCGTTGCGTTCGGTTGTGATATCACCAAGATAGACGATGTTAAAAAAGCCGCAAAATTGATTGGAGAACAAACTGGAGGCAGACTCGATATCTTGTACAACAATGCCGGAATTGCGTTGAGTGGCCCATCTGTAGAAATGCCAGACGAGGATTTAGTAAAAATCTTCAATGTGAATACTATAGGCCATATACTGATGACCAAATATATGATCGACTATGTCATCGCGGCCAAAGGTACTATAGTTTTCACTAGCTCGGTTTCTGCAAGAGTTCCACTTTCATGGACAGGTCCTTATTGTGCCACCAAGGCAGCTATTGACCAATACGCCATGGTTTTACATAGTGAAATGAAACCATTTGGTGTACATGTTCACAGTGTCATTACTGGTGGGGTTGATACCGGTCTTCTTGACACTATAGACTTAAACAAGAATGCCTCTGGCTCGCGTTACGGCGTAGAAGGTTTATACGAAAGCATGTGGTCACTGAGAAATATGTCTAGAAACCAACATACTACAATGTCTGCCGAAAACTATGCCAACAAGATTGTTAGCAGAATCACTGAGACTCGTGATATCGGTTTTAACATCTACGAAGGCGCTCTTGCCTACACTTTACACTTATGCAGCAGATGGGCTCCCTTATGGTTAGTTGAATGGGGTGTCTCTTTCCACTTCGACCAATTGAAGGTCTTCAGAAACTTGAAGAAGAAGTTGCAATCGAAGAAAGATAAATAGTCATATAGTGTAGTTAACTTTTGATAGGGGCAAATCACGTGACTCAATTAATTAATTTAATTTATAGCTCCATTTTAATACGTAATCAGGTTTAAACCCTGTTTTTACTCTTATACTTAGCTGTAATATTAGTGAAATTGCTAGAAAGTCACTTAAGCATCACTTATTGATTGTAATAAAGAAGGATAAAGGTCTGAGTGGGAGGATTTCAATAGATTTGAAAGACATAAAGTGG
This sequence comes from Debaryomyces coudertii, assembly GCA_030564605.1. NCBI lineage: Eukaryota > Fungi > Ascomycota > Pichiomycetes > Serinales > Debaryomycetaceae > Debaryomyces > Debaryomyces coudertii. The sequence goes on from JAKTYF010000003.1 coordinate 549,980, forward strand.
ATTACAACGCTCGTGACAAGAATAAGAGAATAATAATAAGGATGAAGAGATTTATAAATCCGAATCAGAATAGCAAATATGAATCATCTGAGTTATCGGATTTGAGCGAATATAAAGGCGGCGATGAAAATATCTTTTTGCTTGATTCGTTTGACACTTCAGAACCTGAGGGTATTGATAAAGATAAAATGAGATCGCAGGGTAGCTTGAACGATATTGCAAGTGATATCTCTTCGGAACAGGAGGAAGATACTAGATTGGAGGAACCAAGTAATGGTAGCGGACAGCTTGGTGTTGCAGGTGAAATAGACAGAAATATCCATGAGGCTATGATAACCGAAGGAAACTCATCGAATAATAACAGCAGACATGGTAATGATAATAGTAATGATAATGATAGCACACAAGGGGTGAGGGATAACGATTTAGAGCTGCAGGCTTCACCAGGACATTTGTCACCAAAAGATAGAGTGGTGAACGTTTTGAATAGTGTTTTCCCATTAAGACAAACTTACGAAAGAATAAACAACGGATTGACTACTGGAAGAATGCAAGCAAACGTACCAGGAAGATTTATAGGTCAAGGAACAGATGGGGTTTTCCGTAATTTGATGGCAAAGCCAGATAGAGAGGCAAACAGAGTCGAGGAAGCTAATCCTCCATCATACGAAGAAGCGGCTGCAGATGCATCCCCCGAATATTGGGAATCCACAGTTGTTTCACCATTATACGAGGATGAAGTATTTGTTGAAGGTTTACCGGTTGGTAACGTAGCGAATTTGGTGTGGAACATTTTGGTGAGTTCCGCCTTTCAATTTGTGGGGTTTGTATTGTGTTACTTGTTGCATACATCTCACGCTGCTAAACAAGGATCTAGAGCTGGACTAGGTGTAACATTTGTTTATTACGGCCATGGAATGATTCCCTCAAATTTTGGAAGTGCTGAAAAGGTTCCAGAGCGTTATGAACCAAAAAACCCAAATCAGATTGACATAGACAAATCGGCTTCAATTAATGATGGTAAAGTAGATAATTATAAATCTGGAATATTTCAGCAGCATACAGATACTCCAAATATAAAAATTAATCAGACGCCGTACTTCGCATATGGCATCATTGCATTTGGAATATTTATTATAATGAAAGCCTTCATCGATTATTATAGAGTAAAGCAAATGGAAAGAGTGATTTTATCACCACCATCTAATCAGACGGTAGTTACAAACTCGATAACGGAGAACACTGAAAATACAGAGGATGTCTAATTATTTATTCTTTGTATTAATGTATATATACATAGGAATATTAGTTAATTTATAGTAAAATGTTACTTCATTATGACCAACATTTTTTCATAAATTGTGAAAACAATACCTCCACTTAAAATTAATCTACCTAATCTTGGAGTAGCACCTTTCCAAAAAGTCAACAATCCTTCTTCTTTAAAGATCTTGACAAAACAATTGAAAGTGGAACTATATAATTTATCTGCTCCTAAAGCTTGCATCCTTGTTTTGACTGTGTCAATAGGCATTGTGGTATAAACAGTAGTAATACCAGCAAAAGCACCAACCAAAAATGTCGAAACTGAGCTTAATGGTTCATCTGGCTTTGTTCCCGAAGCTTGTTGGATCATCGTTTTAATCGAGTTATAAGAACCAAATCTGACAGCTTGGTTTGATGCTTGTCTTAACGATACCGGTACAATACCGGCGTATATACCTTTAAATCCCATATCTTTACATAATTTAACCGAACCTGATATCAACCCATTTTGATATTTTGGCTTTGCTGTTTGCTTGTCATCAATTAATGCTGTTTTAATGGCTTCAAATGGGGTAACAGCTAGTATAGATTCTAATAAACCAGCACCAAGTCCAGCTAGGACACCTCTTGGACCCGATAATTTACCATCTTTGTCAACCAAGGTAGCCTTAATCGAGTCAAAACCTAAGAATCTAACGGAAGCTTTAACCGTGTTACCAACAACGAAAGCTGGACATCCAACATATAACGAAGATACACCTTGAGTTTTTGCGACAGAGTATATAAGAACTAAGGGATTTCTTGATGATTTGGACGATTTATCAACTAATTGTAATCTAGTCTTTGCAAACTCAAAAGGATAAGTGACAACCCCTTCAATGGCACCTGCTGTACCACCTGCAATAAATGATTTGAATGGATCAACTTTCTATAATTTAGTTAATTCATGTACATTAATAATTAGAATATTATTGGCTAACTAATTTGTTTACTTACAGCTTTATCTTTTGAAGAACTCATAATGAATATTAACGACTTAGAATTTGAATGAATAACCCAAGTTGATGTTGATGAAGAGTTCCAATCATAATATTTCAGTCTGGGTCCGCTACCGGTCAAATAAAAAATTTCGGGTTTTGTGAATCAAATTTGCAACTCTGTAGAAATCATGAGTTATACCAGAATAAGACTTCTACAAGATTGATATCAGTTTTATTTTTATTAATTTTAATATATGCTAAATAGTATTAAACGTCTTCCAAGTCCAAGTCATCTTCATCTTCATCGTCGTCATCATCGTCGTCATCCTCAGCTTCTCTCGCAGCCAACTGTGCATAGTAAGCTGCCAAAGCATCTTGTGATTCCTTGTCTTTTAATTCAGAAACATTGGCAATTGGAACATTATTAGACATGTTATCGACATTTACATCATCAGTGGTTGTCATGGGAGTATTGGTAGACGAAATGTCCACGGTTGCACTTTCACTATCGACCGCATCTGATTGATGATCATTTTCTGATTTGATACCTGGTACAGGAGTTCCTTCTTTTGGCGTCGACAACTCATCATTATCCTCATCGAGCTTACCCAATGAGGACTTGCCAACAGTACCTTCTGAATGCCACGAAGGTAATGCGTTTTGTTGCAATTTTTGTCTTCTCTCTTCCTTTGCTTGCTGCTCTCTTTCGTAATTCTCATCGTTTGCAGTAATTGAGACGTGTAACGTTGCTTGCGACTTAGATGCATCGTTCTGCAACGACATATTGGATCTTGACCTTGACAGGATACGGTTCGATACCGAATAGGACGCACTGGTGGAAGATTGGGCTGGAATCGACTTTACCAACGATGATTCGAAAGTGTTATCCTCAATGTATGCATCATCGATCTTTTTTAAGTAAGTGATAATCGGATCTACCTGAGTCATCAATTTTTCCAACTTCGCTTGTCTCAACGACGCCTGTTTGCTCGAATCGTCCTCTATTAACACCCCTCCACAGTTATCGCACTCGAAGTTCGTCTTGTCATCGCTCAAAAGCGATATCGCATCCAACTGAGACACTTTCTTGCCACACCTGGGACACACATACCCCTGTGGATTCCCATAGTGTGTCATTTCTTCCTTGATCGAGTTAACTATCGAGTGCACCTTCCATTTAATCGAATCAATCGCTTCCGTAGTATGGATATAGAAGTATGTTCTCGTGATTAGTCTCTGCTGTGCATTCTCCTCCTTCTGAATATGATTCACTAACAACCTGTCCTCCACTAGCTTGTTGCACAACGACCTTAATTCCTTCCGATGAATGCTCAATAAAAAAATTAAGTCGTCTTCAGATAACACTGAATGCAACAAAACTGCGTCTAGGATCAACACATATGGCTTGGAATAAAACCCTCTAGCTACAAACCGAACTAACGATCTGATAGTATCATCCATCTCACCTGTAGCAACAAAATTTATCAAGTAAGCCTAATAATGTCAAGTCTCATCATCATTTATTTGATATGATCTCAGAAGTGCACTTAGTAACGATTAATTTGTTAGTGCTGAAATATACCGATTCATAGGCCAAATTCCCCACTATTCATTAAAATATGGCGTAATTATCAGTACAAATTTCTATAATCTGTCCAATATTTCTCTTAGCTCATGTTCCGTCTCCCAATATACTCCCACCACAAATTGCGACCATTTGAATAAATATAAGTCGATGTTATATAATCTTTGTTCTATTGTTGCTTCGTTTTTATGCCCTATTCCTGAGGATGTAGAATTAGCAAATTCTAAGAATCGACGGAAGAGATTTTCAGAACAATTCGCGAAACGCGATTTTGAGATTTAAACATACACAACGCGTTTGTTCCACATAATAGAGATGCTAATTAAAAGAAGATGATTCCCTTAAAATTCAGATTATAATTATATTTAAATAATCAACCTTATACTTAACACTAAATTTGAATCCGAAAAATTACAAGATTTAACTTAATACCATACAAGACATATACTGAAGTTTTGCTGGTCCCTTTAGAGCAATTTCAGGGATAAATAGAGAAAGCAAGAATATTTGATTCCTTCTTTCGAAATAAAAAGCACGAAACGAGAATAGTTCACGTATAAACGACAGACGTACTACAAACATATCAAAGAAATATATCTGAAAGCTAAAATGTCAACCGCTGGAAGGTTTATGGACAGGGTTCCTTTGAAGGAGAAGAATACGGGCAATATTTCTGCGAGCAGTAGTAGGGACAAGCCCAGGTTGACAGAAACTCCCAATACACAGAAGAGCCGGAAGATCACGACACCGCCAGAGAGTGTGCTGGTGTCGAGAAAGAAGAGTTTAATCTTGGAGACGCCCATCTCGAAGCATTTCAACGACGAGGGGCTTAATACTACCACCAATGGAGAATCAGACAACACGAAGTCGGCATTATTATCACCAGCATTTTCCTCGCCACAACAACAGAGCCACCGTAGGGTGAAGAACAGCTTCGACATACCACCAAAGCCATCGTTCCTTCAATCGTCGTCAGCTTCGCTAGACTCAGACGACGAGAAGTACAAGGCCAAAAAAAAGAAGAAGTCCAAGAAGGACATAAAGGATACGCCGTTCCACTTGGGCTCCCATGACAAACCACCCTACTCGTATGCAACCTTGATTGGAATGTCAATTTTAAGTAATTCTGAGAAGAAGTTGACTTTGTCTCAGATCTACCAATGGATATCAGACACATTTAAATACTACCGCCGGGAGGAAGTAGGATGGCAAAACTCAATTCGCCATAATTTGTCTTTAAATAAGGCGTTTATAAAGGGAGAGAAATCGAAAGATGGCAAGGGACATTTTTGGTGTATTCAACCAGGATGCGAAGAACAGTTCTTGAGATCGAAGAATAGTAAAAAGCATTCATATCAAGAAATAATAGATCATATCTATGCGTCAATACGCCAGCCAAAATCGTCAATTAACTCAATACCATCTTCACCTAACGTTTCTCACGAGGATTTGAAGCGCAAAGCATCAGATACTGATGACGCGGAAAGTTACCACGCTTATGGAGATGATGAAGATCAGGAGGATGATGAAGAATACACGAGATCAATATTGGATCCACCGACTAAGAAACAACGATTATTATCGGCGACAACTGGTAATGGTACATTAGAAAGCATTCCAAATTTAGAAGCACCATTTAGTCAATGGCAAGCTACTCCAAATGGATTCAAAATCTCAAATTCACCTAATAATTCAAATTCCAATAACCCCCCTCAATTCGTAATAAGTCAATCGCCTGATAAGCCTTTGTTGGCGGGAAAGAACTTGACGTTTACCTCATCCTTCAGTTGTAATTCAAACTTAGAATTATCTCCAATAAGACCCAGCGAAACGGGTCCTTTATTAGAACCATTGACCCCTGCAAACAATATCTATAAAACCGGCACATTGCTTAACCATCAATTATCTGCTTTCCACTATCAACCACACCATTCGCACTTATCATCTTCGACTACATCAACATTATTACAACAATCCATACAACAACCACATAATGTTAAGACACCAAAATCGTGCAGCAGGACCCCATTACGTAACTTGAGGACTCCTCAAACTGCATCAATCATGAAGAAGTTATGGAATTCACCATCATATTTGGAGGAATTCTATTATTCCCCTTTGATTTCATCGTCACACGCGTTGAACTCGTATGATGATGATGATATGATAATGAGGGCGTTCGAGCTGCCAAGCAACAATGCTCAAAGCCATAATAAGAGACCATCCATATCTTCCAATTCGACGAATTCGAGTAGAAACTTGTTTAATGACTTGAAAAAGATTGATCATTTAAGTAAAGGCACTTCAACATCAAGCAATAATGATAAAGAGAGGACTCACTTACGGAGTGTCAGCACATCTTCGACGGAAAAGGATGATAATTGAATGGTAATGATTCTGCATGGTTTGATAATGATTTGTATATTATCGGGAAGTACAAACGGTTGGGTAACTTTAATTATTAATTTCGTTTTATGTATTATTAATTCTATAATTTGTTAGCAAGATGCTTCGTAGTAATGTAAAATGCTGTAGCTGCACCTTAGACTTATTATCATCGAAGGTGCCATATACTTTCATCAGATGTTTCCTGTTGCGTTTCTTTTCGACTTTCACGGCGTGAATAAACCTTATACGGTTCGACGTCCTCAATATCGCCCTAATCCCGCCCTAATCCGTACTAGCACATCCTTTACATCCACATGCAATACATTCCACCCTTTCAGAACGATCATTTCTGACCAACGTAGATTTCGGGACTCGACATATACACGTTGTTCTGTGGTTTTTTTCGCTGGTCATGATGCAATTCAAACAACAAAGTTTCTCGTACCCTTGTTTCTTCCATTTGGCAATTAGATTCCTATTCGCATATTTTTGTTGAAGTAGCCAATTGTATAATTCCTGCGATATCAGCTCTCGTTCGTAATACAAGCTATATATGTACCGGTTAATCTGATGGTTAATTTGTACTATTGGCCATAATGCTTGGTTCTTATTTTCAGTCTTAATTGACTTGGTCTGCGCTTCTCTGGATTTTGCTAATAGTTTGCATAATGTAGGTTCAATTTTACTATAACCCTCTGGAGGCTGTTTGTTTCTTGCCATTTTGGCCATTGTCTCCTATAATTGTACGAAGTTTTGCAAAAATTATTAGAATAAAATATTAGCATCTATCTATGACAACTAAAATTCTCTATAGCGCAGCGATGAAAAAAAATTAAAAAAATAACGACAACAGCAGGATTCGAACCTGCGCGGGAAATCCCAACGCATCACTCTAATTATTCGAGTGCGTCGCCTTAACCACTCGGCCACATTGTCGCTTTATACAATATCGAAAAAGTTTCCACGATATGTTGTTTGTATTCTAATAAATATAACGAAGATCTTCTGAAAATGAGGCGTGTTTGTGTAAGATCTGGTTGCTTATTGTTCAACTTTTTTTTTTTAGTAGCAATCTGCACATCATCATCATCTTCTATGATGATTATGTAATGGTTGTTTATTATAATGATTTATTTTTGAGAGACATTACAGATATGAATAAAAGCTAGATACAGTGACATAAGTATATTGAATAGTTTAGATTCGATTGTTTTTGATTGAAAATATTGATCAAACAACGTTGTGGAAGCTGTTGGCCAAAGTTTTTTTTTATTTGAATTATTGTTTTTTGCTTGAGCCAGCTGTTATCGTACAAGAAGCCAAATGGCAGAAATTACTCCTACGTCAACGTCTGCCGTTATTTCAACGTTGGTAGCCAATATTATATTGTTTTCTATATTCGTTGGAACTTTCTTATTATTGAGGGTAAAATTTAAACGGACATATTCGCCTAAGTATACATATGATTTGGTTCCCGAAGACAAGAAACCGGAGCCTTTACCAAAGGATCCCGTAAGATGGGTCTACACGTTGTTGAGGAAGCCAGACTCATTTATTATTCAACAGGCTGGCCTTGATGGGTACTTCTTCTTGAGGTATCTCTTTATTTTTGGACTTGTATTCTTGTTTGGTATTTCCATGTATGCAATTTTATTGCCTATAAATGCCACAAATGGTGGTGAAAAAGCGAAAACTGGGTTAGACCAGTTATCTATTTCCAACGTTGTTCATAAGCATCGATACTATGCGCATGTATTCATGGGGTGGCTCTTTTATGGGGGAGTGATATACATGATCCAAAGGGAATTGTTTTTTTACAACTCTTTACGTTGTGCTGCATTATCTTCTCCGAAGTACGCAAAGAAATTATCTTCCAGAACACTTTTGATCCAATGTGTACCTGATAGTATGTTGGATGAAAAGCAATTCTTTAAAATATTTAATGGAGTAAAGAGAATCCACGTTGCCAGAAATGCGAGAAAATTGAAACATAAGGTTGAAATAAGAAAGAATTTGGTAAAAAGATTAGAAAACGCTGAGAACAAACTATTAAAATCCGCTGTCAAAACCAAATTAAAGGCTGATAAAAAGGGAACACCCATTCACGCAAACGGGGATATCTATAGCTATGTTCCAGAAGAGAAAAGACCAAGACATAGAACTGGTGGCTTTTTTTCAAAGAAAATTGACACCATCAATTATTGTAAAGAAGAAATTCCTAAGGTAGACGAAGAAGTTAAACATTTACAGAAGGGATATAAAGCTTATCAACCAAAGAATTCTATCTTTGTTGAATTTGAAGATCAATATACGGCGCAATTAGCTGTTCAATCAGTTACTCATCATAATCCTTTAAGGATGGGTCCGGTATTCACAGGTATAGAGCCAGCTGATGTCTACTGGAATAATTTGCGTTTATTTTGGTGGGAAAGATTTATAAGAAAGTTGTTCGCGTGTGCTGATGTGGCTCTTTTAATTATCTTTTGGGCAATACCTGTGGCGTTCGTAGGTGTGATTTCGAATATCAGTTTTTTGACTGAAAAATTACCGTGGCTTGCTTGGATTAACAACATGCCAGATAAATTGCTAGGCATTATTACAGGTTTATTGCCAACATTAATGTTATCTCTTTTGAATATATTCCTACCCATCTTTATTAGATATATGGCTAAGGTTGCGGGTTCACCCACATTACAACAAATTGAATTTTATACTCAGGACGCCTATTTCATCTATTTAATGGTCAACGCATTCCTTGTTGTGGCACTCGCTTCTTCTGCTACGTCAGTTATTGCTAAAATTATTGACAATCCGGCTTCAGCGATGAAAATTTTGGCTAAGAATTTACCATTATCATCTAACTTTTTTATTTCGTACATTATTTTACAGGGACTTACTATTTCTTCAGGTGCGTTATTTCAAGCTGTTGGCTTAATCGCATACTATCTTTTAGGTGCATTACTAGATTCGACTGTTAGAAAAAAGTGGAATAGATTTTCTGGACTAGGGATAATGTTATGGGGTACGACCTTCCCAGTGTATACGAACTTGGCTTGTATTGTCTTAACATATGCAATCATTTCACCTATAATTTTAATTTTTGCAAGTGCCGCATTTTTTTTGTTATACATTGCATATTGCTACAATTTGACTTATGTCTTCGTTGAGAGTCCCGATGCAAGAGGCTTACACTACCCTAAGGCATTAATGCAAACATTTGTAGGTATTTACCTTGGTCAAATTTGCTTATTGGGTCTTTTTGTTGTTGGTAGAGGATGGGGTCCAATTGTTTTACAAGCAATTTCTCTTGGTTTTACTGTCGTGATCCATATTTATTTGAATGAGGCATTTAGTTATCTTCTTAGAGTTATTCCTATTGATTGCATGAAACCTTTGGATGGTATTTCTCATACCCCTTCATTTCAAGGCGAATCAGATTACAAAGAAAAAATATTAGAAATGAAGAAATATTCAAAATCGAATCATTTCGAGAATGAGATTGCCAAGGATAAGAAAGTTCAGGAAGAGGTTAAAAATGATATTTTGAATGTCGATATGGAACTTAACGAAGACGAAACTAAACAATCATTGGTCCCTTTATTGGCTGATAGAGATTTTAGCTCAACTAAGTCAACAAATCCTTTTGTTAGATTTTTTAGGCCAGATGTCTTTCTTAACTTTAAGCATGTAAAATCACTCTTGCCTGCAACATTTAACATAGAACCGGAAGAAGAGTATGACAAGCATGCTTATGACGCTCCAGTTATTGCTGCCGCTTTGCCATCTGTTTGGATTCCAAGAGATCCGATGGGATTATCAGCTAAAGAAATTGAAGAACATTCAAAATATATAAATATAAGTGATGAAAATTCAGGATTTAATGAAAAGGGTAAGATCATTTTCCTTGGTGAGGCCCCAAATTAGTTTGCAGTTTATAGCTTGATTCTTCTTTTACATGCATTCCCTTATATAATGCATTATGCATACATATATAATATAACACAAGTTGAAAGTATACATTTCTGTAAAAAATGCATATAAAGTATGGGTTATTGTTTTCTCCATTTTCGCGGGGGGATTTTTGACATGCCTCGGCAAATTCATTTCTAATGTTAACACAATTCAGAAATTTTGCATAAGACTGTTGCTTCCGTGAAGACACGATTATTGGTAAATACTTAGAAATAGATGTCTTTTTTGAGAGGCCTTGTATCAAATAATGGTCGTTTAGTAGTGTGCACAAGAATGAACAACACAGCAATATCAAGATTATTCATTACCAATCAACACCTTCAACCATCCCGCTGCAATTCTAATTTACACGCACCTGAAAACCATATAACCAATGTTAATCAAGGGACTAAGTACACACCAGATTTCAAAAATTATGCGGTAAATAAGGAAAATGGGCAGGTTTTATCATACTTCCATGACGTACCATTAGATTTAGACATAGAGGCAAAGACAGCAAATATTGTGGTTGAGATTCCTCGATGGTCAAACGGAAAGTTTGAAATAAATGGAGAGTTAGTAGGTAACCCTATTACGCAAGATATCAAGAAAGGAAAAGTACGCTTCGTGAAGAATCTATTCCCGCACCATGGATACATCCATAATTATGGTGCGTTCCCTCAAACTTGGGAAGATCCTAACACGAAGAATGAAGAGCTCGGCTTGTTCGGCGATAATGATCCGTTGGATGTATGTGAAATTGGATCGAATGTTTGTCTGACTGGTGACATCAAAAGGGTAAAGATTTTGGGATCATTGGCATTAATAGACGACGGTGAATTAGACTGGAAAATTATTGTTATAGATATTAACGATGCATTAGCGAAAGAGATTAACGATATTAGTGATGTGGATGATAAATGTCCTGGGTTATTAGAAGCCACAAGACAATGGTTCCGTGATTATAAATTACCGGACGGAAAGCCTAAAAATGAATTTGCTTTCAATGGTATTTATAAAAATCAAAAGGAAACGCTACATGTTATTAAAGAGTGTAACGATTCGTGGCAGAAATTGATTAACGGACAGGTGACTAGTGGAAAGACTCCAAAAATTGAAAATATCTCTTTTGCAGGTAGTCCAGGTTTTATTTCTGAGTTTAATACTCAACTGTTGTTAAGCAGTACCTCTAAACCTGACGCTATAATTCCTTCAGAAGTAAGTAAGTCTTATTTTTGTAGTAATGACTAGTTTCATGCCTATACTTCTATTCTCATAATGCATGGTTATTTCTGTAATACGTTTTTATCTTGTAGCTATTGTAGGGCATCTTTTCGTATTCGCAGATGTCTCCGAATTAGGAAGTCGAAAATTTCCACCATCTCAGAAATCGAAACAAAAACACTTATAAGCAACATCATTACGATTCAAAAAAATTCATATCATAGATTGATAATATTAGGGGTTTGAGATGCCTGTTTCTACTGTAGAGATAGGGGCTACCAAGGGTGTGAATCATTTGAAACCCATTCAACCCACTCAACTATGGGGGTTTGATAATGCGCTATCGTTATTGAAGTCGTATCAAGATCCATATATTTTAGATGCATTAGATGAGTTCCTACTTATTAATAATAAACTATTATTGAATCCATTACCCTTCAAGCGCGTGAAAAAGGATCATAACAAAGAGATTAAAGATTTATCATTGCGTAATATTTTATATTCCGACATAACTCCAAATAATGTTAAGGATGCCGAAACCATAAGTAATGCTTTGAACTTAGATTATAATGATGTTTTACGAGTGATAAGCCAAACATGCAAACGTATCCCTGAAAAAAAAGTTTACAATTACGATAAATTAAAGTCCAAGTTGCCAGATGATAGAGAAAAATATCTTGAGGAAGAAAGAATTTTGTTGTATTCAAGTAGAGTGTTGAGAGAAAGAAGAATTGTACTCCGATTGGTAATTGAACTTCTAAATAATAAATCTAATTCAGAAACTTCTTCGACTATTCAAAATATAGGGAAGGAAATATACCTTTCTAAGGTTTATATCAGCGACGTAATTAATAGCTTAGAAGAATTGATCAAATCATTAATCAACAGGTCATTTTATACCGGCTTCTCAGATGCATTGGATCAAATTATAAACACGGAAATCATTCTTTTAAGTATTGATCAAATGAAAATTTTGGTTGAATTATTAGTTCAAAATCCAAACATACATCAAGACGCAGTGAATCATTGGTTTAGTTTTATGAATTCGAACAACTTCATTCAAAACTTAGGTCCATATGTTTCGCACAATGAATCATTCATGTTAATGCAAGCTCTTGCAACGATTATTTCGGTATTGTTCTTAGACTTGGAGAATAGCTATGGGTCAGAGTCTGACTCCGATAAATTTATGAATAATGTTGAAATTTTTAAGTCGATTAATGATACGATAATTAATCCTTCTAATTTGAATTCGATTGTAATGTACAGCTGGTCAATAATTTTATTGAGAAAATCATTATTATTAGAGGAATATAAGGATCTTCCATCGTCAGTAACATTTGCGAAACAATTATCGACCCAGCTAATGGATGAGTCTATTAATAACCTTAATATTAGATGTGTTGAGTTAGATGTTTTTGAGAACTTGGCAAAACTTAACAATTTACTTAAATTTGATAATATTTATCCTGCAATATTGACGTCCGTTATTTTGTCTGCTATGCCATTGATCTCATTTACTCCAGAAATTGCATCTAGTATTGAAAGCGTTTTAAAAACGGCACCGAACAGTGTTCTTGAAAAGTTCTTTGATAATGGAGCGACTGCGAATGCAATAATATTATCAAGAACTAAATTTCCTGTATCTTTAACGCCTTATTTGAAACTTGCATCAATTAATGGTAATTTTGCTTTTCATGAATTGAAAGATCTAAAGTCATATATTTCACTTTTCAAGAAGGACGAGTTTAGTAGTTTATATCAAATAGATGATGAAAATACTGAGTTGGTTAAATTGACGCAATGGATTGATGTTTATCCTCCATATGAATTAAATAAGAAATTGTCATTAGTTCTTAATAAAGGAACAAAAGCCAAAATCTTACCTTCTTCTAATGACGATGAAATATTAGTTACATTCTTATACAATTACAATGGATGGGCATTCTTGGGGAGAGTATTACAGAATGTATCAAAGGCATTTAATAGTTCAGACCAGGAAAAGGTTGAATTTGTCATAAACATAATAAACGTATTATCAAAAGCTGTGATGGATAATAGTATTGATGATGCTCAAATGATTTTAAAATACATGTCAGCTTATACAGATGATTCTGACATTGTTGAAGTAATTTTAAGATTATTTGAACAAGGATTACATGCACGTAAGGTTGATATTTTGGAATCCGTTATCAACTTTTTAACGACGTCTATGCCTTTTTTGTCAAGTAGAATTTGGCCCTATTTATCCAAGTCTTCTTTATTGTCAAATGGCGGTAAAGAGGGGTTTGCGTCAATAATATTTGGTGCTATCGAAATGGTGAATGGTGATTATAAGTTTACTGTATCTTTGATTAAATTAGCTGACTCGCTAGTACAAAATTGCTTAACTTTGCATGAAGATTATCCGGAAAAGTCTAAAAGCTCAATTTTAGATAGGGTTATAAATCATATGATTTTAATATTCGAAAGTTTTATTCATTGCAGATTTAATGAATCTTATCAAAAAATGGAAATAGGAGTTTTAATTTTGGATATTTTATCTAATATTTTAGCAACTGTCCATGGAATTGACAATGAGAGTATGCCATCGAATAAAATTACAAGAGTTTTCTCTGAATCATCATCAAAGATCATTGCCTCGTTTTTGATTGCTGGTACAGAATTTTCAAGATCCGCATTTCCAATATTATCTATGATTGAGTCACTTAGTACGAGTATGAACTTATATGAAGTAAGTGATATATCAGGATTCTGGTATGACAATTGGATACGTTGTTCCCTAGCGTTTTCGCAACTTATAATTTCTATCAGATCCGTGTTGAATCTACCACCATCTGCTTTTGAAAGATCATTATTTACAAAGTTACCGCTGTTGGTTAACACATATTCTCAATATGAAACTTTGAGAAAAGATATATTAGATTTAATTACTACCTTGACAAATGGTAAATGGTTAACCGAACCAACACCCTCTCTATTATCTCATTTAGGGCGTGATCATGCACAAGTTCTATTACATTCGTTAGCGTCTGATTTAGAGAATTCTTTTGATGATTATAAAATGAAAATATCATTATATGATTTTATTTGTGCTGTTATGGATGGTAATCAAGAGGGTTTATCGGTATTATTCATCAGCGGAAGAGATGTATTTGGTGACTTTACGAAGACGTCAGATGAAAGACTTGATGATTCAAAGCCTATTTCATTACTAAGTATTTTAAAGAAGAATGTGAGGGATATTAAGTACTATCCAAACTCCGTCAGTCTTCATTTGGTTGACGCGATTTCTCTTGCATTTAATTCATGGACAACGGCAAGAGAAAATGACAATGATGTGGAATTTATTGACGAATTGATCTTGAAAATTCAATCACCTATCAACGAACTGCCGAACAGTACAGAAGAATATATAGCTGCATGTTATGAACTTAAATTAATTTCCAAGATAGCTGAAATACTTTCTTCATTCTTGTTTACTACTAAAAATGAAGTTTGCAAGAGAAATATTATCAAGTTGATAACCTCCAGTGATTTCTTTGCTACAATAAAAAAACTGTTTCGAATTAACAATTACCAACCTATTTTGCACGCTAACTTGCAAAATAATTTCGAAAGCACGTTTCCAGGATTCGAATTGTCACAATTTACCTGCTCTTTATTAAAAAGAAATAGGTTTGGTGTTGCGACTGTCTACAGTTTGGTTTTGATGGACAGACTTTTCAACGATTCTCCCTCATGGGAACAATTGAGGGAGCAAGTTATTGCCTCAAGTATCAACTTACAATATTTGAATGCTGAATCCTCAGTTGCAAAATCATTTGGTGCTTTACTTACAGCTTTTTGTCGAAGATTTCCGACTGCCTTAAATTGTGAGTTCTTAAACTTAGTATCACATTTGTTAAAAACAAATGTTACAGAAGGTATCCCGGCGGATTTCTTTGCGGATATTTTTCAAGGACGTATTGAATTGGCCTTTTTTATTAAGTACACCATTTATACTACACCTGAGATGAAGAAAGATGTTAAGATAGTTCTTGAAATTATCAAGGTATGTTCAGAACTATTATCGGCATCGAGCATGGACTTTCTTAAAAATTTGAGCGGGGAGTCTGGTAATTATAGACCATTACTTCGTATTTTATATTGTTCGTTAAATATAATTAAAGACGATACTGGTATATTGATTGAGTATTTGAGTATATTCCGTGATCTTTTTGGACTAATTATTACAAAGGCTACCAAGAACTTATTCATTGAAATTCAAAATGATGTTTATCTTTCTCGTACAGATAAGAATCACGTTTCAAATAAGATGAATGGGAGGCTAGACGACTTAATGTTGATTTTGTCTATTTTGAAGGTCTTCGTAAGTATGAAATCATCTCCGAGCTTAAACTACGAAATGGCTTCTCTAATCGATGATAATGGTACCATAAAAGCTCTTTTAAATCTTTATACTTTATCCCATTTGATAAAAGTCAACGACGAACATATTTTTGCTCAGTTGAGCTTAATGTTTATTCAAGAATTGATGACTATTGAGGTTATGGCTGAAAGGTTGATTTCTTCTGGTGTATTCTTGGTAATAGTTCAAAGCAAAATATCTAGTCCTATTGAAGCTGGCGGTATTAATAGTCTTACATCATCACGTTACCATGGAATTTGGACCAATGGAATATTGCCAATCTTCTTGACGGCTTTATCTAATTTAGGACCAAGCATCATTCCTGAGGTGAGTTTAGCACTTCAAGCTTTTGGACGGCAGATTGAATCATGTGTAGAAAGTTGGTCGAAGGATTCATCTACAATTAGAATTACAACTGCTACGATCTCCGAGACCAGTCAGATATTGTTGTTGTTCAAGATATTACAATCGTTAAACATCAATGAATATTTAAAACAAGCCAACATTGCAAATGACTTAGAAACTGTAGGCTCTGATACTGTTGACATGCAAATATTGCCTGGATTAGAGTCGGAATCTAAGCGTGACGATTTTGTCGAATGCATTAACAATTTATTGAAGCATCCAAAATTCTTGTCCTCAAGAATAGTTCCATGTTCACCAGACGAGCATAGAATCGTAGAAAAGGGCGGTGCTGCTTACAACAAATTTGTCAATAATTCCATTGAAGAAATCCGTGAGTTAAAAAACTTCTTTAATCAATAAAGTATTTATAGAAGTATGTATTTCTAGTTAGAATCCAAATTTATCTCGATACATCCGGTTCATTTCACACTTAACGCGCTAATTACAAAAAAGAATTTTGACATCGAAAATAGTCTTGCAACTGACACCAACAGAAGAACATCCATGTCCGTAGCTCCTTTCTTGGTTAGTGCTCCTGGTAAGGTGATCATATACGGCGAGCATTCAGCAGTATATGGTAAGCCTGCGATCGCAGCAGCACTTAGTTTGAGGGCTTATTTGTTAGTTATACCCAGCGAAGATGTGAATGTTATAAGATTGAATTTTCCAGATATTGGGTTGTCACATTCATGGAATAAAAAAGATTTACATTGGGATGAAATTAGAAAGTATATTACAATTAAGGATGAAAAACCTACTGTCACGGAAGAGTTAATCCCAGAAATTGTTGATCTATTAAGTACAATTCTAAGTGACATAGATTCAAAGTTACATTATACTGCCTGTTTATGCTTCCTTTACTTATATGTAAACTTATGTGATAGAAATACACCCGGAATGATATTTAATGTTAGATCAACATTACCTATTGGGGCAGGGTTGGGTTCATCAGCTTGTACGGCTGTATGTTTAGCTAGTGCATTGGCTCGCCTTGGAAAACATATTTCATCGGCTAGTCATAATGTTACTGAAAAGATCATAAAGAAAGAAAATCCTGATCTAGATTTCATTGATAGCTGGTCATTAATGGGTGAAAAATGCTTCCATGGTAATCCATCAGGAATTGATAACGCTGTGGCCACGTACGGTGGTGCTGTTATGTTTCAAAGGACTACTTTACCGTCTCAACCATCAGTTCGTACAACTATGAGGAACTTTCCACCAATTAAACTATTACTTACGAATACCAAAGTTCCAAGAAGTACTGCTGCTTTAGTAAGTAATGTTGCTAGAGTTAATAGAGCCGTTCCTAAATGTGCAGGTTCAATTTTGGATGCAATGGAACACTTAGTATTTGAAGCTTATCAAATTATGTTAAGACCTTCTTTTGGTAAGGAGGAAAAAGACCAATTGCGTGAGTTAGTCGATATTAACCATGGATTATTGGTTGCATTAGGTGTGTCACACCCTGCCTTGGAGAAAATCAAGATTATAGGAGATACGCACGGTATTGGGTCCACCAAATTGACTGGAGCCGGGGGAGGAGGCTGCGCGATTAGTTTGGTTCGTGATGGCTTAGAGGAAGAAATAATCCAAAGAGCGATCAAAGATTTTGAAAAAGAAGGATTTGAAACGTTCGAGACTTCTTTAGGAGGCAAAGGAGTAGGAACATTATTATATGAGGATGTTGCTGATGAAAAGAGAAACGAAATTTTTTCCTCAGAAGTTTTTTCTAGTTACAAGGATAAGGACGAAATTGAAAAAGCATTGGAATCCGAAGTATACGAATCTTGGAAATTTTGGTAGTTTCAAGTTATTGAAATATTATAGATCTTTAATATCTGCATATTGCTAATGTATATAAACTATTTACAGCCTTTTATAATAGGATTTAAATACCTCTATTAAATTCCAAAAACTCAATGTTATTACCATTTTTATCCTTTAACCTGTGGAATCTTTCTTCCAATTGAGATGCTAATAATTGTCTTCTTTGTGGGAATATTGCTAATGCAAATGGTAATGCCGCCAAGGCTGTTGTGAAAATCAATCCCATATTAGTCATAATCTCCCACCTTTTAGATTTGCCTTTTAAGAAACCAGATTTCTGTAATCTGACTAAAATTAAAGGAGGAACAACCATGACTGGGGTAGCATTTATGACACGACTGGCAGCAGTTTCACTAACAGCATAAACGGCAGCAGTTTGAGAAATACCGACTTCCTTTCCTTCTTTATCGTAGACATTAATACCCTTTTTAATTTCTTCACTTCTCATTAAGAACACATTGACAATACCCGCCGAAACAACGGCCGCGAACGGAACCAAACGTCCTAAAACCATCCTGGTATTAGGTTGTAAAGATTTCAATCTTGGAACTATAGCATTTAAACCTAACGCAACTGAGCACGAGGCTGTAACAGCCATGGTATAATTTGTGATAATTTGTTGAGTACTTAGTGGATGAGATTTGTTGGCATTAGCAGTGTTAATGGCAACATTTAAGGACTGATTGGCCACCTGCCAGAATACAGTTCCAGTTGGACCTAAGTTTGGCGTCAACATACCGGCTGTAACAACTAAATTAGACAATACGCATGAACTCATTCTAAATGGTAAAAACACAGTTTCACCAGTATCTGGATGTAATGTCGAATCTAACACCTTCTTAGCCCTCCACAATTCTGGAGTCATACTTGGTCTTACACCATTGCGGTATTCCCAGATCATTATCTTTGCAGTTTGGATATCTTTTGTCGAATTCAACAACATTGTTGGATCAGAGATCTCAGCACAATGCTTTACTCTTCCCCAATATGAAGATAAATCATATTTTGATTCAGGTAATGGAACTGGTCCTGGTATTGAGGATGCCATCTTAATTTATGTATATAAAATAACGACAGAATTACTAATAAGAATGGTAATGATATCGTTTTTTTGATGAATTGGGTCGCAATCAATTAAATTTTTTGCACATTTAAATTCACATTGAAAGATAATCCTAAGATGAAAAAGAAAGTAGGTATAACATTAGGGATAGGGGTCGATATTATTAAGACTAATAGATTCAGAGAATTACTCTTATCCAAAGAAAAGCTCAATTCTAGGTTTACTGAAAGAATATCTTCAAGAATCCTCCACCCAGATTATGAGTTGCCGAAATTTAATGAACTAAAGAATAAGAATAAACTAAACGAATGTATATCTCTAATATCAGGAAGCTGGGCTTCTAAAGAAGCTGTTTATAAAACTTTGGATGTTCAACATCAAGGTCAATTTCAATTTAAAAATTGGTATAGGCATTATAATGAAAAAGGTAAGCCATTTATACGAAATGATGACTACGAAGAAAAAAGTGAAGAGTTTCAGTTGAGTATTTCTCATGACGATGGATTATTAATAGCTATTGTCTTGCGACAGGAAATTCACGAATTAATGGTAAATGAACATTTATAGGTAATTAGTATATTTAAAAGAATAAGACAAAAGTGTAGGGCTGACTATCTACAACATGACAATAAGATTATTCCCATTCGACAGTTGCAGGTGGCTTTGAAGTGATATCGTAAGTAACACGAGCAACACCATCAACTTCGTTAACAATTCTCGAAGCAGTTTTCTTCAAGAAAGCAGCTTCGAAAACGAACCAATCTGCAGTCATAAAATCAACCGTTTCAATAGCTCTTAAAGCGATAACTTGTTCGTAAGTCCTTTGGTCACCCATAACACCAACAGACTTAACTGGTAATAAAGCAGCAAAGGCTTGAGAGATGTTCTTATACAAACCAGCCTTTTTAATTTCTTCAATAAAGATGTTATCAGCTTCACGAGCGATTTTAAGCTGTTCTCTAGTAACCTCACCTAACACTCTGATAGCTAAACCTGGACCTGGGAAAGGATGTCTCCAGACTAAGTCGTGAGGGACACCCATGAGTTCACCTAAATGACGAACTTCATCTTTGAATAATTCTCTCAAAGGCTCAATTAATTTCAATTTCATGTCTTCTAATAAACCACCAACGTTGTGATGAGTTTTAATAGTTTGAGATGGGCCTTTGAAAGAAATAGATTCAATAACATCAGGGTATAATGTACCTTGCAATAAGTATTCAATTTCTTGACCAGATGCTGGCTTAATCTTAGCTGCTTCAGCCTCGAAGACATGGATAAAATTGTTACCAATGATCTTTCTCTTCTTTTCTGGATCCGTGACTCCCTTTAATTTACTTAAGAATAAATCAGTAGCATCAACAACAGTTAAATTAATGCCCAAACCTTCGGTTAAGGTTTTATAAACTTGTTCAGTTTCATTTAATCTCATTAAACCATTATCCACGTAAATAGCGTGGAAACGGTCACCAATGGCCTCTTTCATAATCTTGGCACCAACAGTGGAATCGACACCACCAGAAACAGCACCGATGACTTCAGCAGTTGGACCAACCAATTTTTGGATTCTAGCAATTTCGGTATCAATGAAGTTTTCCATAGTCCAGTTGTTCGACGCTTTACAAATGTCGATAGCAAAATTTCTCAATAAGGTCTTACCTTGCTTGGTGTGAGTAACCTCAGGATGGAATTGAATACCAAAGATGATTTCTTTTTCGTGGGAAATAGCTGCATAAGGAGAGTTGTCAGAAGTAGCAACAACTTTGAAACCAGTTGGTAAAGCGTGCAATTTATCACCATGAGACATCCAGACTTGCGAGTGGTCAACGTCCTTGAATAATGCACATGAAGGATCTTCAACATTCAAAGTAGCTGGTCCGTATTCTCTTTTGTCACCTCTGGCAACGCCTTTACCGTTAATCCAGGCTAATTCTTGCATACCGTAACAGATACCTAAGATTGGAACATTCAACTTGAAAATATCGTGGTCAACATGAGGGGAGCCTTCTTCATAAACTGAGTAAGGTCCACCAGACAAGATAATACCTTTTGGTTTCCACGTCAATTCAGCAATCTTCTGTGTGCATGGTAACATTTCAGCGTAGATATTGAACTCTCTCAAACGACGAGTGATTAAATGGGAGTATTGGGAACCAAAATCCAAAACCAAAATGGTGTCGAAGACTTTGGAAACTTCAATTGGAACATCAGCAGGATTAACCATTGTGTGTTTTTTATTTTATCTATACCAGTTGATAATAAAGGGAGAACTTAATTCCCAAGATCTAAAAATTAGAAGATTATTGATTTATAATTTTGATTATATTTATATTGATTTTTTTTTTTTGATGAGCCAAGTACATCTCATCGGATATTTTATTATTCGCACGTCAGACCAACCAATTTTACTACAGTATAGGCTTGACGGTTTATAATAAGACTAATTATTGTGTATACTTAGATATATACATATGTATAGTTTGTGTACTTTTGAATACAATATAAGATAGTCGTAGAGGTGTGACCCATAGGATTATCATTATTTGTCCAGCTATTTGGCGAGGTCTGTGAGTATAGTTTTTCTGCGTACAAATGGTTGCACAATTGCAAAATCCCGTCACTTCCATTTGTGTTAATCATAAACACTGAAGGACTACAGACCATATTTCAAGCCTGTTTCATGGGAATTTATAACGTCAAGAAGAGCAACCCCATATTTTTGAAATAAACTAAGTTCATGTGTTGAGTATTGACCCAAACAAGCTAGTGAACCTAACGTATACAATTAGAATATGAGATCGTTACCACCACCTAGAATTACCAAGAAGAGAAGATGGTTAAGAATCAAAAGAGCAATTCGGTCGTTTTTCTCAAAGGGCTACGTGACTGATCCCGGGGCCTTTATTTCTACCTCTGCCAGTAACAGGCGCTCCATATCTACAATTCGGAAGTCAAGGTTTTCGCCACGATTTCGTAAGTCACGACTCAGTCGTTCTGACATTGGGATAAGAGAAGGTGCTAACGCCGGCATCGCAACTGCTTCGTTTGTGGGAAAGATGGCATCTCGAGCATCGATGCCAATACTAAAACCACACAGTCGTAATACGAATCTGATGAATTTGACGGTCAAATTTTAATAGCTATTTTTTAATACTTTCCCAAACCACTAGCTGTATATGCAATAAACATTACATTAGTGAAGACCGTCTCTAGGCGATCCATTTAGGCGACATACAAGGAATTGTTCCAGTAGGATACGAAGAAAAGGAACAGTACTGAGATATATCACGTGAAAAATGATGTGAAAAATATTAAGAGATGAGATAAATTTTTTTAGAAGACGTACTATATTGATAAAAAAGTAAACTTGGATTCATTAATAAAGCAAAAATGGCTGATGACAAGTCTCAAATTAAGATTAACTTCTTCACTAATGAAGAAGATGAATCGTTGCATACTTCAGATGCACCATTGTATGTGCCCGTGTCATTGAAAAGATATGGGTTATCGGAGATCGTCAACCATTTGTTAAATAAAGATGGGGAAACAGATGAGTCTAAACCAGTTCCATTTGATTTCCTTATTGACGGCGTTTTGTTAAGAACATCCTTAGATGATTATTTGGTGAAGAATGGGTTATCGAATGAAGCATTTTTGAATTTGGAATACACCAGAGCAGTATTACCACCGTCATTTTTAGCATCTTTCAACAACGATGATTGGATTTCGTCTTTAGATGCCATAAACCAATCATCGACACTGGTAGCTTCTTCAAATATGACTATCACGCAACCAAAAATTTTATCTGGTTCGTATGATGGTATTGTTAGAACATATAATATGTCAGGTAAAGTTGAAAAACAATATGTTGGCCATTCAGGACCTATTCGTTCAGTTCAATGGATTTCACCATCAAGAATCGTTTCAGCTGGTAATGATAGACAAGTAAGATTATGGAAAACTTCAATTGATGGTAGTATAGAGGATGATGAAGAAATTGAAGATGGTAAAACATTAGCTATATTGGAGGGACATAAAGCACCAGTTGTTTCTTTAGCAGTAGAATACCAAAACAATCGTATTTTATCAGCAGGTTATGATAAAGCCATTGGATTTTGGTCCACCAATTATAAGGAAATGACAACGATTCAGCCTTTAGAATACGATTCAAATGTCATATCAACATCTTCAAAAAAGAGAAGAAAGATGGCATTACAAGATTCCACCATAAGACGTCGTTCACCGCTTTCCTTCTTGGAAGGTCATTCTCAACCAGTGGAAGATGTCATATTCGATTTTAATGATTCAACTGTTGGTTACTCTGTCTCACAAGATCATACTATTAAAACATGGGATTTAGTTACTTCTCGTTGTGTAGACACAAGAACCACAGGATATTCATTATTGTCATTATTGCAGTTGCCATCCTTGAATTTGTTAGTTTGCGGGTCATCTGCTCGTCATATTAATTTGTTT
This sequence comes from Debaryomyces coudertii, assembly GCA_030564605.1. Lineage (NCBI taxonomy): Eukaryota > Fungi > Ascomycota > Pichiomycetes > Serinales > Debaryomycetaceae > Debaryomyces > Debaryomyces coudertii. The sequence goes on from JAKTYF010000003.1 coordinate 573,559, forward strand.
GATCCAAGAGTTAGTTCGACAACTACCGAACAGACAAACAATCAGAAATTGGTCGGTCACACTAATTTTGTAGTTGGGTTATCTAAATGTCCAACTAACGATAATATGTTTGCTTCATGTTCTCATGATGGAACAGTTAAAGTTTGGGACGTCAGAAGTGAAAAATCATTATATACTATAACTAGGGAGCAAAGCAGTGTATCTAAAAACCAAGATAAGGTATTCTCTGTTATATGGGATAAGGATATCGGCATTATCAGTGGTGGACAAGATAAAAAGATTCAAATTAATAAGGGATCTAATATTACCAAATAAACTGTGTACAATATATAAAATATAACCCTTATGATAAATAGTATAATAGAATTACTTACTGGTATTTTCCTTCCTCCGTGTATTCCACATGCTTAATCCATAATACCCTTGCCACATACTTTCCGTATCGGTCATATAGCCAACTAAAGAATCATGCTTCTTCGAGTCAAGAGTATTAACAGAGTTAATGTCTCTCCAACCCATTGTTTTACGAATTTTTTCCAATTCCTCTGTATTCAACTCCACTTGAGCAGCACTACCATACTTTAACGGACCTACATTAATCCAATAACCATTCCGAATATTATTCTTTTTACGGTTCGGCGTAGTTAATTCTTGAATTGTGTCCAAATAACTAATTAAATTTTCTGCTGTATCAATGAAGAACGCTGAAATTACAACAACATTCTCAAAACGTTGTTTATTTGGGACTTCAAAATAACGGAAGTCTTCATGGGTTAATGCTAAATTCCGTGGTTTGCTTTGACCACTATGTACGACTGATGATCTAAATTGTGATGCAACATCCGTGAAATTAGAACAAGAGTGGATATATGGATATATATTATAATCCTTTAATTCTTCTTCTGAAGAATAAATAAACGCATTACATAAATGCATTAACCCACTATATTCCACGGCATAAACGGCACGAAATCTAGATTTCTCATCAAAGCCAACATTGGCAATTTCATGGGCAATTCTTCCAAGTCCAGATCCCGGTATAATAATACATGTCTTTGATCTTTCTTCCAACGGAATAATCAGATCTAATTGTTCCGAAATATAATTCAACATCGGCTTCAATTCCTCATCTCCACTGGAACTCCAATCTCTAATATAATGACCCAAGGCTTCAATTACCCTATAATTCGTGGAAGATGTATTGTTGCTATTAGAACTCTTTACTAAATCAAAATCTTGGTATGATATACCAAAGGTCTTGACTGCAGTGTTAGCAATGGCTGATAGTATTTTTTGATTTGACATTATCGATTCATCAATTTTAGATAATTTCTTCAAATACCCAATATCGTCGCATAATTTCTGTTGTCTCCATGTCATCATCCTGAATAACCTTTTTCTTCTATCATTCACCTTTTTCGTATTTGCGGAATATGCTTGCAAGGATTTAATGGCCGTTAATAATTCAATTCTCGAGTGTTCACTTAAAGATTGGAATTCATTATGTCCCATTTGATTCTCTACAATGGGAATTTTTGGAACTGATTGTTCAGATAGAACTTTGGATGGGTCAACCTTTGACAAGAAGTTTTTAAACATCCCTGTCCTAGATAACATATTAGTGAAAATGAACACAACAACCAAACAGGGTACTTGCGAGCTGTTGAAAATGAAAGATAGCACTACTAAAATCACCAAACAGATAAGCGCCGTTGAAAGTAATAGTACCTTATCAGACGGCTGTCGTCTTGGTGAAGAAAACTCAGATGTCGCCATAAATTGGATTATCTTTTGAATCAATCTAAGGATAAAGAGAGGTATGGTGTATTTGATATTTGATCAAGTAAAACATGACACAAAACTGATTGCGAGGAATACTTCAAGACGATAAAACAGGTATGAAGAACCAAATAACAAAATCCTAACCAAAACAATTATATGCTAACTGAAAGATAGAAGAATGGAAGGGTTTAAATACGACGATATAACCCCTGTTAAGCTTAACGAAGAAGAACCACAGTTGTGTCAGATATTGTACGATGACGAATACAAAGAAACGATGGGCTTATTGTTGGCCTTAATGCACGAGGATGAATATTCTGAAAGAGCGTTGGATATAACAGAAAGGGGAATCGAGCTATTAGCATCTCACTACACCATCTGGAACTACAGATTTAACATTTTGATAACGTTAAACAAAGACTTGTATGACGAGTTAGACTGGTGTGAGCAGATTGCACTAGAAAACGAAAAAAACTACCAGATCTGGAATTACAGACAATTGATAATCGAGCGGATCATAAGCAATGGTGACGACCGCAGATTTAATCCGCATCGTGAGTTTCCGATCATGAACGCAATGCTCCAGGAAGATATAAAGAACCACCATGTGTGGTCGTACAGGAAGTGGTTGGTGGAAAGATTTGAGTTGTACCAAGACGAAAAGGAAATCCTGTTTGTTGAGCAATGCATAAATAACGATTTGAGGAATAATTCGGCGTGGACGCATCGGTTCTTTCTCAAATTCAGCGTCGACAGACTCTGCACTGACGACACTATCAAGCTGGAGATTGACTACACCCGGGCCAAGATTGCACAGTGTCCCCAGAACCCTTCGACCTGGAACTACCTAATTGGCATTTATAGGAAGTTCAACAGAGATATCGACGAGTTGTATGACTTCTGTTTGACATTTGCCAACGTGGACGATACCCCCAACGTTGAGATCGTTATCAGCAGCTCGTATGCCCTCGAGATGTTAGCTACCATCTACAATGACCGCCATCAGCCTGAGTTAGCGATCAAGGCGTACGAACTCCTTTCCACCACCTACGACCCAATAAGAGCCAACTACTGGAATTACGAGAAATCAAAAGTATCCACATAGCACAAGATAATGCATAAATAGTACCAAATATCAATTTGACGCCCGTAATCTAAGCCTGTCGTGTAGAACTCCACTACTACCTCCAACATAGGTGTGTTACCAGTTCATGTGGCTCCATCAACACATACGTAAATCCCGCAAATAGTTGCAAAAAATGTTCACTGTGGAAAATATGCGGACTGCGATCATCGCCAACAAACACTTACTAACAAAGCCAACCACAATGCCAACATGCACCATACACATCGCATACACATCGAATTGAACGACGTAGGGCTCTCAAATCCTCTTTGGTACGTTGAGGCTTCGCATTCAAATTCAACCCTGGGTCCCCGTGGGGCCCCACCGAACCCCACCGAACCCCACCGAAGCCCCCCCAACCAAGTCCCCCAACCAAGTCCCCAATAGCTACGACTGTCTCCTAAAGCTCCCAAAGCGTCCATATTTCGATCTTGCACACCAGCCAACGCCCACCGCTTGCCGTTCAAATGGAGTATATGAACCGCGTTACAACCAATTCAAACTCCCACACCAACTCCCACACCAGGTCCCAACGCACTGCCGACACATGTTTGAACTTTATCTCAGAGCCGTTCAGATTAAGCTTTAGGTGGCCTTCATGCCCACATGCATCCACAGACATTGTGACGTCGACTAGAACCTTAATATCCGTAACCCAACACTGTCGTCACACTCGTCAACGTCTCAGTGTCTACCATCTCCAGACACCTGGTGAACCTTACCTGTCTGTCTCCCAAAGCCCTGATCCACCCCCGACACCACCCAGTCGACACTCACTGTCCAGCCTACCCCCTCACCACTAGTCTCACAGCGGTTGCAAAACGGGTCCCGACACCGACTGACTAATCTGGTGCTATCCAGACATGTACATTTTACGACCCGGTCTCCCATTCCCATGTGACGTGCCTATAATTCTGCCTACTCTGTCTCCGACGGAGTCTAGACTCCTTTTTCGCCGTCAACGTTCGCTCACCCATCGCTATACGCACTCTCCAGGTCTAGAACTGTGCCTGCGCGCGAGTCCATACTGTGTACAGGTGTTAGACAACGTCTTTCTGCGCGGCACTGCCCGTTTGCAGAGTACAGACGCCCGATCCCTTTGTGAGTCTCCTTTAGGCTTTTGGCTTAGGATTGTCCAATATTCGTACTCCATAGATGGCACCAACAGATAGCCGGCGCCACCGCCACCACCGCCACCACCGCCACAGTTGCTATCCTCATCCGGCCATATTCTTCCTAATGCCACCAGCCGCACAGCGGTGAGCTTCTCGCTGTTACACTGTTACCTTGCTACATTTTACCACTCTGTGTTGTTTCTGGTACCGGTCGGAAGCGAATTCACGATCCGCTGTTTCTCCCTTTATCATTTCACGCCTCCTAATACAGCCCAACGAACCCCTCTGACTGTCGTATAACATTTTGCAGCAGCGCAAAACACTAGTGACGGATCTACACAATTGCGAGACAGACGAGGTTGCATTTCTGCTTGTGGCATAATATGGTATAATAGAGGTGGCTGTAAGGATTGTATGAGTTCTCATGTCGATAGCGGCTTCTCGTATTGCATTTTTGCATTATTGCATTATTGACAACTTAACCGAAAATAGGATTCCTATCCGTAAGCGACGGTTATTGTTGAATTAGACTGCACCTGTATATGGTTGGTAAAAATTAGAATTCGCAAAAAAAATTTTAAAATAGTATTCGTACTTACTATCAGATGTAAAAGTAGCAAGAGGTGACATCCTCTGACATAAACGAAAAATATTATTAAAAGGAGTAATCGTCTTGACTAGAGAATAGACATATTATTAAGGACAAAAAACCCATTATACATATTTATAGAGGGAATCTTTTACACGTTTTTTGTATAGCACTTTAATATTGGCGTACTAGATTGTGATCTATTTTATGACAATTTAAATATTTCTCATAAAATTTCCATCGCAGACTTTGATATAGCGAAGTGAAAGACAACAAGCCGTTCTTAAAACAAGACCGCCACATTACACAAGAGGAACAGGACCCGATGAATGGTCTAGGGATAGTTATGGAAGAAAAGGAGATGGAAGCAGATGGAGGAAAACCAGCGGACAGAAATTCGAGAGCGGGCCATCAGGAGGCTCTGGCGGCGCCATTGACATCGCCAATGGCGACACCAGAGAGCGAGAGCGAGATACTATTGCCCCCGTTGCCGGACGAGGATTCTGGGGCGGTGGCCAGCAGCATTTTCACAGAGCACAAGACGTCAGTGTCGACGTCGGTGTCAAACGAGAGCTGCATGTCGCTTGACGAGGGGGAGACAAGCAAGAAGTCGCCATTCAATGATTTTTTGCAGAATCCAACGTACGAGTTGAGCTCGCCGAGCTTGAAGATAGACCCGCTATTTGCCAACTTGGCGTTGGGCGAGACACAACGCACAGATCAGCCGTCGACGCTGGGGAACAACACCTCGCCATTGAAGCGGTTGAAGAATTTTAAAAACGGCATCAGAAAGCTTTCGCTTTCCAAGATGAACGCGCCGATAGCGACCAGTGGGACGTCGAATACGAACGCCATCAGACCGGGCGTGAGTCCACTTACGACCACGGGCGAGCATATCGACTCGTTTCTGTCGATGTCGACAGCTGAGTCGTTGCATTCGACCTCCAAAGTCAGGAAGTCGAGTTTGATCACGCCCATGACGACGCCACTCAGCTCCCCTATGGGGTCTCCTATCATAACGTTGTCAGAGAACTTGTCGAGCTCCTCTAAGAATATCGCCGACCTCGAGCGTAATTTTTTCAGGAACTTAAATAACAATGATTCGGTAACAGAATTCTCGTCAATGACAGATTTAAACAAGCCCGACGATTTAATTAACTATCTGAACTTTTTGAACCAGCTGAAGGTGCAGATGATCGATGCCTTTGAGTTGACTAGGAAAAGATTGATTAAATTTGGTTGGTGTTCTGATGACGATTTGAATAACTTGCAGTTCCAACAAGATTCTTCGTTGCTGCAAATCGACACAAGAATATTACAAGTCGAGAAAAAATTGAACAAACAATACAATACATCAATATTGTTATGTTCGAATAACAGAATTAACAGAAAATCAAACTCAGTTAGTTCACATAGTAGTTCAGTTGACAACTTCAACGATACCAGTGGGAATTCGAAAGCATCCTCCCTCAGCTTGAAAAACTTAGAAAATAGATGCTTTTCGTATCCTGACATTTGAGGGTTCTTTGATACGTTTAACGTATTGCTACTTCTATGAAGCTTATGTCTTTACGGTGGGTTTATTTCGTGTCCTTTTGATGTACTATTTACGTGGTACATCCAATTCAAAATGGGTATCTTCAGCATATTATAGAGCGTTTTTTTTACATTACATAGGATTAGATATAGTTAATTTAGAATAATTTATTAGATTGCATGCATGACTCAAGGTTTGTAAGATTTTAGCAGCTCTACTTCAATGTTTCATATGTACCTTGTACGAGACAATCCGCGTGGACCCAAGAATACACCTGAAGCATTAGTGTAAAGGATAAGTGAACCATAAGGTAAACATCCAGCACCTGCAAAATTTTTATACTTTTGAAATACCAATTACCAATTCCATTGGTCTGTCATAATGGTCATTAAATGGATCTTATTAAAAAAGAAAAGCGGTCAATCGTTGTCTGCGATATACAATCCCACATGTCCGAGTCGACAATTTATTGAAACTGTTATAAGAGATGTATGTTTCGAAAACGCAGAATCCAAATATGCTACAAAATACAAGCAAACTTAGTATGAGGACGTTATTCGATTTCTTTCTCGCTTTCCTTTTCCCCTCCAGTCATCCATAGATTAAGAATGGTGCAGTGAATAGGAAGCTTTCGTATCAAAGAAAAACATACAAAACATACTAAATTAAATTTACTAACAAATTTTTTGAACCTCATTACCGAAGTCGTGCAATGAGTAGAAATAATTATCATTGGTGGAAACACTACATGTTTTTGCCAAAAACTTTAGGGCATACTATACCATATCTTTCACATTTTGACATCAAGGTTGATATAATAATGCACTTTATCGTAAATTCAAATACTTAGACATCATTTTTGACTGGGTCCAGTTGTTTATATTGGCTAATCATTTGCGCATGCTTTCTCTTTCTTTCTCCTGACCCCACTTGCCTTTTATGTCTCCTACTTTTCAAATGAATTTGCCAGCTTTCGTCACCGACAGCAATTAAATTTTTCCCTTGTTTATCTTTACACACAGAACATTCATAATGCTTCCAATTTCTTTCTGAACCCAATTTCTTATTGCTATTAAAGTTATCAAGAAAATCATTACTAGGAAAGATATCCTGTAAATGCGACGGAACTTGAGGTTCAGTTACCGAAGTTGGACCATCCCTTAAGAATTGCGTTGCTATATTCAAACCTACTTCTCGAACGTTCTTATCCCACAAGCTTAAATCTGTTGCGTCTAGCAAATACAACTTTCCTCCATATTTGAACTTAAACCGCGCTTCCTTGTTAAGTTCCACTGCTAATAGTTTCTTAATCCATTTAATCTGATATTTAGCATATTGTCTTGTTCTAATTTTCATCTTGTCAACACTTTCAACGAATAACCGCGTTGACGCTTGCTCATCCAAAGTTCTCTTCGATTCTAGCCATGGCAAGAACTCCTTAAAACCTATAACCTGCCATATTCCATTCGTGCAATCTGGTTTTGGAATTTGACGATTATAGACGTCATACATTTCCTTTATTTCATCTAGTGCTCCAACCTCTATCATTTTATCAACGCGCTTATCCAATCTATCTTTTAAAATATCTTGATCTGAATAAACCCAAAAAAGTAGAGTATTGTATTTCAACGACGTATCTTCCAATTCGTCCAACTTCTGATCGTGATATATTTCAGATGGTTTCTTACCCGTCGTTAAATATATTTCCAACGCTCGTCTTAACTTACGCTTATCTTCAGGATGGAATTTTTGTGCTATTATTGGATCGATTTGTTGTAAACTGGTGAAAATTTCTTCCACAGGTCCATCGAGAAGTTCTATATTCTCATTACTTAATTCTGTAATTATCTTTAAACTATTTGCGTTTTCTCCGACAGTTTTATTTTTGAATAGTAAGTTCTGCAAGTAGTAGTGAGTGCCACCAATAATTATAGGTATCTTTCCTCTTTTATATATGTCTTCGATAGCATTATTTGCTTCCTTTGAAAATCTATGAATGAAATATTCTTCATTCCAATTAACATGGTTCATTACATGGTGCGTTACGCCTTCTCTTTGGTCAGTTGGATGTTTATTGGTTATAATATCAAGTTCTTTGTACACTTGCATGGAATCTGCATTAATTATCTCACCATTAATTGCTTTAGCTAGGTCAATACTAAACTTTGTGCTTGTCAGTATCTTCTTTGTATTGCATTCAATTTAATCGTTATACTTACTTGTGATTTACCAACTCCCGTAGTTCCTACTATAGTAACTATGTTTTTCTTAGGTTGTGTCATTACAAGATTCTTGAAGTACCTGAAGTATCGTATTATCATCTATATTAACATTATGGATACTACTAAACATAATGGTTCCAGAGTGTGAAAAAATTTATGACTGCGCGCTAAAGAATTGTATATAAGTTAGCCAAACTTTATACCTTGATTGGGGTTCCATGTACCACCTTTACTATTCAGAGCAAAATTAGGATTCTGCATGTATTCTTCTTGTAACAAATGTATGTGTTCCGTATCTTCTATTGTAGTCGGAGTTTGTGAATTCATTAATTCTGTTGGCTGCGTTTGATTATTCAAGCATAGCTCAAGTTCTCGTCCTTCTACTCTGCGATGATATACATATTCATCACATTCTTTCAACACACTGTTACTTTTTGTAATGAAATCGTTGTAAAATTTCGACCCTTCGTTTAAATTCGATATCAATTCCAAGTATTTTGTATAAACATTTTCTAAAGTTTGTAGCACTTCTTGTCTTTCGTGCTGAGACTTATTATTTGTATGACGATATTCGGATTCAAACTCTTTGTTGACATCATCAATCTTTCTCTCTATTTCAATCTGAATGTGCTTCAGATCCTCCAAAAACCTTATGTCACTATTGAACACTCTAATATGCCTCTCATATACTTCTTCGAATGATCTTTCATTTATAGTTCCATTTTCATTATAAAGGTTATTTTGTTTCGTTTTATAGTAGTCAACTATTTTCGGAAGAATATTGTTATTTCTGGCTTTAATTTCAAGCCTATTCAAAAATTGTTTTCTCTGATCTTCTACTATAGTCACTTCATTAACTAAATCTCTTAATTGAATAATTATGCGATTAATTTTGGAATCTAATTTTACGTAAGTTGAATTAGGAATGAACTGTATTAATTCTTTGTAGCCTCCACAATATAACTGTAAATAAGGCTCAATCTCGTTATATTGAGACCGGACAAATTGATCACCTTCTTTAGCTTGATTCAAATATGTTTGCATTTTATTTATTTTAATAACTAGTTCAGAAGATGCTTCACTTGATGTTATTCTTGCCCATCTCTGTGAGTCTTGTCTTTCTCTAATAATATCATCTTCGTCAGCTTCAATTTTCAAACGTTCCTGGCATCCTTCTAATATATGTCTACTCTCGAAAGTTAACTTAGCAATCTCTTTAAATGAATCTTCTATAAGCTTCATTCCGCCGTATGAAATAATTTCTTGGGAATGTTGTATAATCGACTCAGGTAAGTTCTCAGGTTTTTGAATGGTATCAATCGATGCTGGTAAATTTCTTTCGGTTATAAACTTATACATCAACTTATTTAAGGATTGAATTGGACCTATGAACAGATCTCTTATAAATGTATCCTGTCTTTCACGATAAGCTTGTCCCACTTGAATTATAAGATATGGCAATAATTCTTTAAATAGTACCTTTTGGTTACTTAATGCTTCCACTACTTGTGGGAAAATGGGTTTAACTAATGATGCTCTTGGAATAGGCGGTAACTCGTTCCCCTTTGGTACTGGCTTTAAGTAGACTAAATTATTATCTTTTTCAGCTATTTTTAAAGTACTTTTGATTGTATCAGCTAAACCTTGTAAATCTTCAATAACAAAGTTATTCACGTATTTCTTCTTTTTAAAAGCAGAATCGCAACTGTTCAGTGCAATTTGCAAGTTGGTAACTTGCTCTCCATATTTAAAGCTTTCGTGATTGAGGATTGATATCCTGAAATGTGCCGCTGCCTTGAAATGAAATTGTTTGACTGAAACATGATTTATCCACTCCAACTTGATAAACTCAGATTCATTACCATGTCTCGCGGCGATGGCGTAATATTCAGATGTTTGAATTGATAACCTTGCTATAACAGAATCCTTCATTTCATTCGAAAGCGATTTTTGCCAGATTGTTTCCTGGGCTTGGGCCACCATTAGACTCTTTAAAAATAGTAAAGTTTCAGGTTGTAAATCTCTCGGGAAACGTATCATTCCTGATTCTTTTTCATTCTCTTTTTGTATTCGTAAGATCATGTTATCAAAACAACCAGCCGCATATTGCAAGCATAAACAGGCTTTCTTCAATCCTTCATCATTATACCTTGATGCCATCAAGGCAGCCTGGGAAAAATAGCATCCCAATTGGTATAAAATATTCAATTGTTCAATTCTTAATGACCTTGACCTAGTAGCACCACTTCTTACATACCCCAAAGTACTGTACCATGTAAACTCCACGCATTCATCTGGAAACTTCTTGATCACATTGTCAAGCTGTTTATAATATTGGACACACGTTAATTCATCATTAATATTACATTGTTCATCCTTTAAATTGGTTATACTATTTCTTAAATTACTTATTGTTAAAAGGTCATTTTCAAAATTTGAAGGCGGTTGAAAATATTCTTGTTTTATAATGCTCCTCAATTCTTTCCCTAAATCTATCGCATCCGTTTCACGATACGGAATATACAATAAGTTCGTGTTCATACCTCCATATGTAGTCAATATATTGATAAATACGTTAGTACTGAAATCTGCAACTGTAGCAATAGAAATCCAGTCTTTAAAAATGCAGTCCATACATTAAGTCGTGTAAACTATTAATCTATAAATTATTCCATAATTATTCAACTCCTACGTAAATCCCTAACTCTTTCTTCTAGCGAATGTTCTTTACCAATGATACCATCAACTAATTCATGCAAATGTCTTGATCTCGATTCTATGCTAATTTCCTCCTTCCAGAACATATTTGTATATCCCTTTAATTCAATATCCGCTCTGTTTAATTCGTTATAGAGGTTGCCGATAATTTTTAACAAATTTTTCTCTTTTAAAGTGAAAGCTGAAATGCCGATATTAGTAGATATAGAATTTTCAATAGCAGTTGATACAGATGATAATTCATGTAACTTAGAGATGATTTCTTCTGCTGCTGCAAAAGATTTTGGAAGTTGAATTGAAATGAGTGGTTCCTTTGTTGCAGCTGAATTTTTAAGCTCATTGGAGATCTCCTTATTGACAATGTCAAATGTTTCCTCGTCCAAATCGTTAACCGTATACGACTCCGCTGTCAGATTCTCGTATTTACTATAGTCTGAATTTAGTAAGATTCTCAACTCATTATAGATCAATAAATCCAAATTAGTGAACTTCCCAGTGTCGATTTTCTTTAATGTAGAAGGATTTGGTATCGGTAAATCCCTTTGCACTGCTTGAGATCGCCTGAGTTTGGCTTTTTCCTCATCAACCCTTTGTAAAATTTCCAAATTTCTTAATCTTTCACCTTGATCTATCCTATTATCAGTAGATATATCATTAGCAACGGTTATAGGGTCCTCATTTGAGTCATAGCTTGGTAGAATGATTCCAGAATCATTCTGAGGTTTGGGTAAATGTGCCAAACGATTCCTTAATATATTCAAAACAGACTTTTTCCAAAGAGATTTCAATTTAGTTTGTGATTTTGAAGTTGATAGCTCGTTCTTAATCGGTTTTTCCTTTATTTGCGAAGTATCGTCGTCGGCTAGTAGACTAGATCCTGTAGCTTGACTTTTTTTTAATTCTTTTGTCGCTTTCAAAATTCTATCATCTATATTCTCTTTCTGTTTGGTTGTCTCGTCATGAATAAATTCAGGTACTCTAGAATAATTATCATCCAAGTTTACACCCTGTACGGTGGACGTACTGGCGAAATGTTTTTCTGGCGCAGGCAACTCTAGCTTTCGTTTCTTTAGTATTTCTTGTTCACGATCATGAAAAATTTCTGCTGCTGCTTCCAAATTCATCTGTTTTTTATTCTCTTCATCATCTTTTGATTTCTTTGTTTCTTGCTTTCTCTTTTTATGTTTTTCATCTACTTCTTTCAATGATATCCCATCTTTAGCAACTTCTCTTTCAAATTTAATTCTTTCAAGTAGATTTAATTCATTTTCTTCATCAACATCATACAAACCAGATTGCGGTTCATGTTCATGGGGAATATCTGCATTATAATCGAATTCTTGTCTTCTTTTCTTATTTTTCGATTCTAAACTCACTTTCATGCCAGCAGCTTTCAATTCTCTTCTCTTTTGCAATAATGAAATACGCTTAGTTTCCTCCAACATCCTTTCTCTAGCCTTTCTCTTTGCTTTCTTACCTTGAGTGTTCGCCAATCTCGCTCGAGCTTCGCTCAACATCTCTTTTTCTTCGTCATCCATGTTTTCTTCATCTGGTTTAGCCGGTTTACTTTCGGGGTTTAAGAGTAAGTCACCAACTTGGGCCGCACCGGATGCTGGTAGTGATTCAATACCTGGGCCTGATAATCCTAAATCAGTTTCTTCTTCTTCGATTCCATCTTCGTTGGTGTCTTCTAATAATTTTTGATATCTTTCAACGCAGTGTGTAGCCGTTCGTCCTATTATTGGAGCAATACTTCTCCATTGATTCGGCAATAATTTTGCCAAATTCAACAACTTCTCATCATCCTCTCGTGTCCATTCAGATTTGTCGATGTTAGGATTGAGCCATTCATTCCACCTGGCTTTTGCTTGCTTAGCCGATTTTTTTGCTAGTAAAGATGCAACTCTCGACCACTGGTTCAACCCATATTTCGAGACCGCAGCCTTCAAGATTTCATCTTCAACATTTGTCCATACACCACCCTTTACATATATAGGAGGCATATCTTTTGTACCTGTTTTTTTATTATCAGAATCGCTCTCTAGCAATAAGTCGTGATGACTTTTCTTGTGAATTAAGAATATAAACACCGAAGAATTCGCGGCCCCACGTAACGAAAGAAATATGAATTATCAAAATCGACATTCACAACTACATTTACAATAAGATACATAAATCTATAATCAAACGATGCCGGTATTTCGCCCCAAGCATCAAAAATTGATTTTGCAATGTTATCCTCCAGGAAAAGGCGTTGATAAAAAGCCGAACCCATCTGAACTTAGCTATTTATTGTATTATGCATCCACTCGTCGAGTTAAACTAGAAAAGGTTGTTACATTTTTAGATCACAAGACAAGGTCAGACGCTAAACATAATAGGGCAGGTAATCTTCAAGTCACATTGAGTATCATCTCATCACTAATTGAAGAATGCTCGGAAAATTTGAACGTGTTTGCTTCATCTGTGTGTTCAATTTTGAAATCCGTTTTACAAAGCAAGGATTTATCTTTATGCAAGCATGCGATTCAGACGTATGGCGTTTTATGCACCAAACTAGATGGTGGCTTATTTTCAGGGGACAAAGAGTTTGTTGATTCATTCAGCAGTTTATCACAAAGTTTCATAAGTGTTGGAAATGAAAACGTGAAGCAGAAGGGTCCAAACAATTTAGAATGGCAAATGATATCGTTAATTACTTGCAGATATCTTTCAAATTGTTTGGGCTATAATAGCAAATTTAGTAAAAAGTTTATTGAAATATGTATTCCGATATTGACCACTACGATCCACACAAAAAATAAGCAATCAAATCTATTGACCATATTGAAAAGCAATGTCAACATTGAAGATGATAATCATCATCTCGGAAGAGTTGTTCTGACTAGGACAAATCAGACTAATAAAAAGATTCAACAGGATTTAGATAATGAAACAGTAACGGAAAATGACATTAATGACGAAGCATTGCGAGGCCTAAAAGCTTTGTTTAATACCTCGTTCACTAGTCAGATATCTGAAGCAACAAGGGCAATAGTCAAAAATAACCATGCGACAAAGATCGATCCTACTTGGGGATGTACATTCTTAGAGATGTGCACCACCTGGATACCAGTGCAGTTACGATTTATCACGTTGTCGACCATTTTGTCTAACTTGACCTCATTATCAAATAAATCAAACGATACAAGCTCAAGCTATGCGGTTCAAATTCTATACGCTAATTACTGTTTAGGATTGGTATCGTCGGATGTTAATATGATTGGGTTGTCGATTTCAGATGTTATTCAACAGATTCTATTTTTACAATCAAATTTGATTTTATCACAGTCGAGCTATTTACCAGATGAAGATGTAAAGAAGTTGTCTATGATATATTCCCACTGTATCTGCAATTTATCTACACATATATATTACTTCGATCAGGTACCTGATTCTATCAGAGAGATTCTAATTAAGACCGTTTCCATCTTAGAGAACTCAATTATTTCTGGAGATGCAGAGAGCTCTAAAGTTCATAAATTTATTATTACATTGCTTGAAGACATTTTGATTATCTTCGATTTACTAAGAAAGAAACCTAGTAACATTAGCAGAAACCACGTCAATTTGGAAGACTGGGATCTCAGTTTGATTTTATTATCTCCTGAAATTGGATTTAATGTAAAAAGCAATCAAAAATCCATTTTTTCTCAAGAGCAAATTAATGACATTCAATTCAAATTCTTGAAAGTTTTCCAACATTTCCTTAACAAAGAATTGGTTACAAGAAATGAAAACACGGATACAGGCGCAATCAATAGTCTTCAGAGTTTTAATATAGGAGGAGATTATTTGCAACCTGATTATAATAATTATATTAGTGATCCAGGAAATTTTATCACCCATTTTTTAAGTTATGTTGATAGATTCTTCTCGGGGAGGTATCCAATTAACTTGGATAATGCATGCATTATTGAAGGTATATTGAAAGATATGATCTCCATATTGGGTATTAATTTCATCAATAACTTTATTCCATTTTTCTTCTATTGGCAATTACCAATTAATCCAAATTTGGTGGATATAAATATAAAAGTTAAGGATACATTAGCATATACAATTATTTATCACTCATTCATAAAATTGGATGAGATATATGAATTAGATTACGTTCAAGGTTCTGAGTTTTTTAATAGTCTATTAGGGGATATTAATTATAGAAAATTAAACAAATTGTGGTTCAATGGTCTTCAATCCGAACAAGAAGATACACGCTTAGATAATAAGCATGCACTTGGGCATAAGGATGAACATGGAGTGTTGAGATTTAATCCGACAAAAAAAAATTTAGAAGATTTTGTAATAGGAAATGCATTCACATTGTCATGGATAAATCCCCACAGACCCCTAATTTTGGACATCGTTAATAACAACTTACCCAATAATGAGAATAATCACAATGTTTTGTCTGAATTGTCTAACGAATCGTCAATCATCGAAGAACTGAGTCATCATACATCCGCGAGACAAAATGGATTTGGCTTAGGTCTAGGAAATGCAAACGATATATCATCAATTCACTCTGGTTTACTATTTAATCAAAATCATAACATTAATATTAGAAATGTTTACAATAATGGAAACGAGACTTCCAACGGTTCAGTTTACACATCGGATAGACAATACAACACGCCTCGTGTATCCGACTTAAAAGATAGTATTCTTATGAAAAAAACACCAGCCGTGCTATTCAACGAACACTATTCTACGAACACTACACCTGGATCTATATTATCTAAGCAGATGGTTACATCAGATATTGATTCGATTCTTGGAGGATTAGATAGTGACGATGATTCTAAAATTGTAGTATAATAAATGGATCCATAATTGTTAGATGGACTCATTATAATTTATTATTAATATCATAATATTAAAACCACATTTTATTTAGTTCGTTGTCTACTTGTAATGTAATTATAATTATGATTTATATTAATATTACTTATATTAAATCCTTAATGTACACTATAAACTAAACTCCTCAATCGTTTCCGATGTAGAAGGCAAGCGTCCAACAATTTTACTAATAACATGAATTACTCATCATCACTCTCATCATCATCACCTAAAGCTTGGAATGCATTAAATGTGTTGATTTGCTTGTCAGCAATAGCATCTCTTGGATCCACTGCTTTTGATGATCCCAAGTTCTTGTTGTTTGGCTTAACTTTGACTGAACTATCTTTCATACTTTCTCTAAATTTATTTCTTTCATCAACGCCATCTTCAGCACCAAAGGATTTCTTTGGTTTGGTCAAGGTAGCCCATCCATCGTCATCAACTTTGATGGCTTCAGTGCTCTTCTTTCTTAAATTTGGCTTGCTACCAGAACGAGACCCTCTTCTTTTGTTCATGTGGTGGTATGGTCTTTCATTACCATTTTCATCGATATAAGTGTCGCCATTGCTCCATTTAATATTCTTGTGCTTTTCGAATTCAGCTGCTGCATGTTCTTTAACATGTTCAACCATCTTGTTAAACGCATCTAGAACATCCGGTTGAGGAGTGTATGCCTCTTCCTTAATATCATACAATTGCTCTTCTGTATATTTTGCCATTTTCTATCTTATTCCCTATCAATTTAATACGCAAAATGGTTTCACGGTAATATATGTGTGTATTGTAGTTTCACTTCAACTATCTATTCTTCCATATTGTTCTTTGATGAAAAAATTAAAAAACTTAGTATTATACACGACAATTATGTCACGCGATGAAATTTTGAATTATTTAATTATATACAGTATCTATCTCTTCGAGCGATGAGTTATTATCCATATATAAATTTTAAGACTGGATGTAGATAATGAAAGCTTGTTTAAAACCAAGTAATATATAGAATAACAGAATAATGCCGCTAGCACACAGTTTGAATAAAGTGACGAAGAATTTATCAAAGTCTACGGGGCAAATGCACGTAAAAGGGCGTAAATTTAAGCAATTAAACCGTGCTACTTTGAGAGATCAAAAAATCACTGCTAAAAAATTGAAACACCAAGAACAGAAAGATAGGGAACTTTCTGGAATTCAATTCATGAAAGATTGCGTGAATGAAATGCCCGATCAGGAGGTATTTCTGTTGGACCAAATGAAGTCCTTTATTGAAAAATACATATCAAGGCATGATGAAGAATTGAAGGAATTGAAAGATCAACGGAGACCAGGTAGACCACCTACAAGCCGTCAGCTGCTGTTAGAAGTCGTCATCGGAGATGAAAGACAAACCTATACGACTGGGTTCAGGATACCTGACTTGAGTAATAAGGAAACGGTCGAGAGATTAAAGCTTTGGAACGGAACAAATGGAGGAACTACAGTAATGAAGTTTATTCATGTTTCGAAAAATTTGAAAGAACTTCCAGTTAAGGAAGAAGTTATGAAGGATAATTGAGCTTTAGAAGACCTATTTTAATTCAAGTATACTAGATATATTTAATAATCATATTTATTTCATATTGAACACGATTAACTATATAACAAGGAATGTCCATGCTATCCCAATATCCAGATTGGAATAGACGAAGAGAGTTTAGAGGAAATAAAAAAACCAGGAAATCAATTCTTGGCGAATTAGTAACCATTCATTTTCTGGTTACTTGGTACTCCAAAGCAAGCTTCGCCATAAGGGAATTCTTTCCTTTAAATCAGTTGCGTCCAAATTATCAATTGCTTCCTCATTAACATCACCATTTGAAACAATGTCTTCCGTAGATGTAGGTACAGTGACAACTAATGGAGTACTACTGTGGTCGTCAAGCCATAAATTAAGTGATACCAAGACAAGGAATACGGCTCCTGTTGTCGCAAACATAGTTTTTATTCTAGCTAAATAAATGTCCTTCTTTGACGATGTCTTTCTTGTTAAAACTAGCATCCTTTCCTTTTCACCACCACCACCGATCAATCTCCAATCATTTTTTTGCAACTTTTTAACATTCTTAAAGAACTTCCTTGAATCCCCTTCTGTAAACCTATTTAATATGGTAAACATGTCTTCTTGTGAAGCATTTTTACCTAACGGATTTTCTTTAGATATGATCGTTTCACCATTGATTGTCAATAATAAATACTGAACGTCACCGTTCTTTAATTTGGGAAAGAATAATTCCTTTGATTTTTTAGACATTTTGCTGATAGGAACTATAGGATCAAAGAAATTGTGAGATTCCAATGACCTACGTGAGTTATACATGTTTCTACTCCATTCATAAGCCTTAGACTCACGGAATTTTCTCTCCTTGGCTAAATCTTTTTCTTTCTTTGCATTATTCAAAAAGCTTTCAATACTTGACTTGTCAATTTGTGTCGTTGGAATTGAAGTTCTCGAACGTGGCTTATAATTCTTAAATGATTCCTTGACCTTCTCCGTCGTCAAATTTTTTAATTCGTTCTGCTCATCATGATCTTCATGGTTGATTCTATTTTGCTTCTTATTCAAGGCAAACGCTACTGCATCCTTTATTTCTAATTCAGATTTTAATAAATCGTCATTCGAACTCCTGGATTTTATTATTCCATTTGATTCAAGATTTGGAGAACTTCTTTGTTTAGATAATGATGATAGTAAGGCCGCAGAATCAGTGTAATCTTGTTTCTGTTGTATACCTCCATCAATAAAATCATTCATATCAAATTTATTAGCAGATTCTGAGACCGGGACAGATAATTTTGTTTTGCTTTGATTTTCATTAAATTCTTCATGCATCTTTCGATTAATTTCTTCATAAATAGATTTAGTCAAATTGCTATTAATAACTCCCCCTGTATTCCTCTTCTGAATTAATGAATATAAGAAGAATGGGTAATTTTTAATCTTCAGATTGAAAAATCTTATTTTATCTATCATATCTAAATAAACCTGGTATTGGTAGCTATTTTCTTTATTCGATAATAAAAATTCTGACATATATTTATCGAATTCCAGCTCATTAATTTTGACGAAACCTGATGTATCATATAATCTAAATTGATCAAAAAGTTCTTTAAGCGAAACATTGAATTCATTTACGAAGTCCGCGTTTTGCGAAATAATTGAAGCCTTAGAGTTTTGAGGCTTGTCGAGTCCTTTATCAGCTTCAAACTTGGCGAAGACTTTTCCACTAACTAAAATATTATCCAAAATGAAGCTATTATTTCCATTATATTTGAATAAGTAACATATATTACGGTACAATTTCGAATATGAGATTCTCTTATCAACGCTAAACTTCTTTTTATTCGTCATCATTTCCTTCAATTTGTCCAAAATTGTTGCACAATCAAATGATTTAAAGTCATTTCCACCCAACTCCGTTCTTAATTGTATCAATTCAAGCATATATTCTTCCAATATAAAACTATCTGGAATTTGTTTGTATTCGCTATCAAGTTTAAACTTCGACTTTTCAAACTTATCAAATACAGATTGATTTTGAATCAATGTATCCAAAATGCCAGTATTTCTGCCATTTATATCAAATAATTTGGTCATTTTTGTGACCAACAACATAAAATCATGTAAATTTGTTTTATTCATGCCGGAAGAAACATAGGAACTAGGATGACCACGATTAATTTCGTCGATTCTCTTATTCATAAGAGATTTGATTTGCTCAGCCGAATACTCTCCATACAATCCCTTCAACTCGTCATCTCTAAAGAGTTTTAATATCTTACAAAACTTATGCAAGCCAAGGTTGTCCGGGATTTGAGTATATGTATTATTTGTTTTTTTGGCTTTCTTCTTTTCAAAGCCTTCGAAAACTGATTGACTATGAATTAAAGTATCCAAAATAGCCGGATAATTATTAACCTTAAAGAACTTATTTAAAGCTTCTTCAAGTCTTATGAAGTTTGTGATATTGTCTTTTGTGATTGATGATTGTGTCTTAACGTCATTGAAGACATCATTAATTCTTTCATTCAAAAAATTCCTAATTTGCCCAGTTGTACAAGTTTTATATGAAGAGCCCAATTCACTTCTAAGAGTGCTTAATTCTCTACTATATTTATGTAATTCGATGTCATCAGGAATTTGTGTGTAGTAAGCTGCCGAATTTGTATTATTGGATTTCTTTGCAACGGATTCAAATACTGATTGAGAATGAATAACAGTGTCCAAAATATCCGAATTACCTCCTAATTGAAATAATCTTCTTAATTTTCTATTAAGTTTAATAAAGTCGTTAACGTTATCACTTGTCAAACATGAACCTAAACTGCATCCAGTTTGAACCTCATCGATTGCATGTTCCAAAATACTAATTATGCCTGTAGGTGAAAAAAGTTTAAAGTCAAATCCTCCAAGTAAATCAGATTTAACTATTTCCAATTCATTAAAAAATTCATGTAAAAATAAATCATCTGGTATTTGTATATATTGACTTGCTATCGGCGACCTTTTCGTGAAATTAACAGATTTTTTAAAGCCAAATTCATACGCTTCATTCAAATAAGAGATCCATGAAGGATTATGGATCAATTTATCTAAAATCGATAGATTCCATGAAATATACTTTGATAACGTGCATAACTCCAATTTCAACACCTGTAAGTTGTCAACAACTACACTACTGCCTCTAAAAGAGCTTATTAATTTACCCAAATATTCAAGCGTATCTGAAACATCTAGGAATTCAAATTTCTTATTACTAAAAGTCCTTAATATTCTTAATTCATCAATAAAGTCAAAAAGTTCAATTTTAGCTAAAACCGAAAATTCATAATTCTGTCTCGGAACGTTAGAAATAATAGCAGGTGGAATAATCTCCGACTCTATCATGTTCAAATCAGAATCTTGTAAAGTTCCATTTGTGAAAAATGGTGTTAACAGTTCTAAAAGAGACATTGAAACATTTTTGGTCAATTCGTCATTTGCAGTAATAGAAAGTTTATACAAAAATGAGGCTAATTTTGGGAAGCTGTCAAATGAATCCTTAGCTAAGAACTTAAGAAAATTTAGCTCTGCTTGACAGATTGTAATAATCTTCTTGAAGTTTTCCTTTTCCCCAGAAAGGTTATTTATTTTGTCGATAATGAGTTTCGAATTCTCATTATTAAGAACATATAATAAATGAGTTGGCTCCACAGGTAGTGCATCCAAAATAGATTTCAAATTCTTATATCGTTGAATCTGAATGCATCCTTTAAAAAAAGCTTCGTTATAAACAGGTTTTGATTCCCCTAATTGTAAGAATTTGTCATATTGTTGAATTGTCTTATCAATAGCGTTCGTGATGTCCGCCGTAGATATTCTACCAAATGAATAATCCGTCGCAAGGGAAGACAATTCGTTGATAAACTTACCAATGCCAAATTTGTATAAGTCCATGATTACCTTGTTATTCTCAAAATCATTCGATAAGTTACTTTGCAAAAACACAGGGAAATTTGAATCATACCGGAGATACTTGCAGAGTCTTTCAAACATATAATTATATGAAGTATAGTTATACTTGGTAATACCTTCAATTTTGCCCTTCTGATAGCAGTCTTTGAATACATACAAGCTCTTCATTATTTCCTCAGATGTGAGCTGGTCAAAGGTTTGTATTTTTCGTTCATCAGACAGCCGGATGAACTCCAAGAATTTCCGGAGTTCCACATTGTATCTTTCAATAAACTCCAAATGACCTTTTCTATCGTTATTTGGAAAGCCCTTGTAATCAAGTGGGTCCTGCTTCACATCTTTGATGGATTTGGTAACAATATCTGGATTTATTAACTTCGATTCCAACCTTGCCAAATTGAAAGGATTAAATTTGAGTTTGTCGGGAGACAAATCCAGCTTGCCCCTCGTAGTTTTCTTGAGTGAAATAAGGTCGATCTCATACTCAATTGTCCGCTCAAAAGTTGTCGACGTGGCAAGCGAACAGGCTAAATTTCTGCTGCAACAGTATCGGTACCTCAAAGGAACTGCGCTTTTTAGTAAGTATCTCAGCAACATAAGCGGCAATTAGATACGATTCCAAGTTAAATAATCCAAAAAGAATCAATAGTTCCAAACAACACGTGTATCAAGAATAGGACTTTGTTTTAACGTATTTAAATCAATCGAAATAGGATTGGCTATTACTTGAAAGTATTGGATAATCGATCAAGGACGTTATCTGATCACTAATAATTTATTACGATAAGAGCGCACGTGACAAGCCGCCATCGGCTCCGTCGTAAACAAAAAATCCCTACGTCAAAATGTACACCAGTTCCTACACAATTGCACCCGGACCATATTCGTTCTATTGCTCGCCCACTTAGCCAGTTTGCAAGACCTAAAAATTTGTGGACACCGCATATCGGCACTTAGCCTATAAAAATTTGGTGCCGGTTCTATTGTTGTCTCATATCCAGGATAGCGAAGCATTTTCTATGCGATTTCGCAACGAGATGTTTAAGCGATAACAATCTCAGCTGATCTATCGTACCATACTGTTATACTGGCAGTTTCATTGGGTGCGCCGAATGCTTCAGTCGTCATACAATAGCCATAAAATCCATGATATCCATGATATCCATGAAATCCATGAAATACCCGTATGGTTGCTGTACACTTCAACTCACACATGCCAATAACAATCTAGATACCAGTCTAACAATGACCATGCGGCCAACTAATCTACACAGCTGGTGCCATCTGAGCTCCGATGCAATCTCGTGAGCCGTAAGCTGGTTAAAGCAAGATGTACATTTCTTCACTAATCTGGTGATATGTGTCCATCGAAATTACTTTTCTAGATTATATGCAGTCCCTCATCTGATGTTCACATTTACTTGCCAAGATCTCCCAAATTTATGTCAAAGACGCCCTTACTCTAATTTTTTTTCTGTACATTCGCTGTACTTACCACAAGAACAGATTTAATGGACCGCAGAATAAATAAAACCGAGAAAATATTTTATGGGTCTGGTCTGTAAGCATCGTTTCTGTACACCCGATATCCACATGTGTGAATTAGTACCCGTTTTAGTTTCTATTTTCTAAGTACCTAGCGAACCGTTTCACGAACTATTGGTTCCTCTCTCTAATGTCCATACGTAGAACCATGACAATAATCCACAATAAAATCCACGATATATGTCTACGCATGGGTGAAAGCGGTACCTATACCTACAATAGACACGTAAGTTTGTGAACGCAAGGTGACATAGTCTGTACATAATGCACCATTTGGGGTGAGTTATCTGTAAGTTTCTGCTCATCTCTGAAATTTTTTTGTTCTGTCTGCCTTCGCGATTGCGTGATGAAAAGAAATTTTCTTGTCTTTCCTAGAGAACGAGACCCTTTTAACTTTAATTAAACGTTTGATAATTAGCTTTATAAGGGCCTTAGATACTAGAAGAAAATTTTTGACCAAAATTTGGACTTGTTAGAAAGATACAAGGTTCTATATCAAAGCAAAAACATTAGAACTGTAAATATTAGAGTATTCCGGTGCTAGTCAAGATGTCATCAACTGGGACGTATCGAGGACCGATACCGACCAAAGTTTCCAACTTGAATAGTCAGTATGGATATGCGTTTCAGAACAAAGTGGTTTCATTGGAAGAGTTAGTAGATGATTGCTTCAAGTATTCCATAGAACAGCTCAACGATGCCAACAGGATGGAAGTGGTGAAAAGCTTTGCGAAGTATATTGTGGACCTGCACTGTCACGAAAACCTTTCGTTTTTGATTGAAATTTTCAAATACGAATATTACTACGACAAGATCGTGTACAAGAAAGAGAAGGAAACCAAGGGAAAGAATTTCAAACCGAACTACTTGAACCTGTCTTTGGGGCTGTCTATTGGGAACCTTCCGTACCCCAGAAAAAGAACGGAGCCCATGTTTACACGCAAGAAGAGTTCTTCTGTCACATCCGTGCGATCAGAGGATCACGAGCCGATGTCTGTGTTTGCATCGACGATCGACGACTTGGAAGAGATACCGCAGGCTGGCGAAATGGATGACGTGTGGGATAATTTGATGCAAAAAAATGTAGGTGTGTCGGATTCGGAAGACGATTCAGATGCTGACAATGAAGAAGGAGACGAGTATGACGACAGAAACGAAATATCGGCATCTGAACACATCATGATCACCAGTCAGTGGGACTTGATCATGGACAAGTACGTGCACGATAATTCACCAGAGCAAATTAATCTTTCGAATTCTTCCTACAAGAAAATCATGGAAGAGAATCGCAAACAAAATATATTCCATAGTCCAATAGTATTGCTATCTGCAAAGGACGAGGTTTTGCGTCTAATTGATGAGAATGTGTACCACCAATTTGTTAGTTCTTACAAGGAAAAAGATTCTAGAACTGCGTCGCCTCTCATGCAGCCTAAGAGGATTCAAGGTAGCCCATCATCATTAATAATCGACGATTCTACCAAGAGTGGTCTGATACAAAAGTCTGTTTCAGCAAATATCTCACCAATGTTAACTCCTACCGCGCTGAATGTCCCAAAGCATTTGCAAAAGAAAAACAGGACAAGGTTTTTATATTTATCGTCGTCCACAAATAATCTACCTATTGATTCAGGATCAAATTCCTCGTCATCTTCTGCATCTTCACTTTCAAATATATTGGACCATTTGAGATTGAATACTAATCACACAAATTCTCCGTTAAATGCATCGCCAATTCAGACACCTAGTCATAGTCAACCACAATCGGTTTCTACTAGCCCATTATATATAAAGGAGGATAAAGTATCCAAATTTGGTAAAATTTGGAGGTCAAAAAAGAGTGCCTAATAGAATTTGTATTATAGAGTATAAATAGTCATCATTGCATATTATAAAGATAATAAATATAGTATTTATTTATTTATTTATTATTTTTCTACTGTTATTTCTGATTGTAGTTTTGATAGCTAAATTTTGTGGATGTCAAAAATTTCGCATTCTGTGTACAATCTTTATCAGCCAGTATATTCTAGATGAACCTAATCACAGTTAAGTTCTATTGACACTGTAATCTACATTATACATTATTCAACCAATCGCTAAAGAATTGCTAGGTATATATATGATTAGGCATGCAAGAGAATTTTGACGAGGCCAATGATTCGATATCTGCATCATCCAGTTCAACTCTGTTTGAATTACCAGAGCATATACTCAAAAATTTAACTCAAACAAAAAGGAATATCTCTAAATATAAGAATCATCGAATAAAGAAACAGCAAATCATTCAAACTAAAACCCTTAAATTGAAAAAAAAATCTCAAGTAATTAATCAAAGAATTCAAAAATTAAGATTACACCAAGAGGTAGTTTCTAATAAGATTGCAACGGACTTGTCCGAGAACTTGCGACTTGCTGATAAAAGACGAATGGCTTTTCTTGAAAAGAAAAGAGAAAAAGCGAGAAACACCCAATTGACAGCTTTGAAGCCACCGATTGTATTATCCTCACGTATGAAATCAAATCCTAGCTCCGAAAACTTTGTAGAGTATGAGGACAGAGATATCCCGGGTATCGTTATAATTCAGCGGAGAATTAAGAAATTTTTATTAATCCAGGACCTCACTTGCTTTAGAAATCTCCAGTTTTCACAGAGACTAAAGGGACTATCGTATGCAGAAGCTTTACTGCTATTAAATCCTCTGACGAAATTTACTAAACTTACGATTTCTATTCTTAGAAATCTTGGGTTGCCAGACATACTTCCACAACAAAAATATAAAAGCTTTCTTTACTCTTTAATACTAATTTCAGACTATACGGATTCTTTGCTTCAGCATACTCATTCGGGATTTAATACAAATATATCTGATAAGAATATAAACAATCTTGCAAATTCAATCTCACTCCTTCTATTCAAACTGGCACATTCAGTGATAAGTAATCTTATTAACTTTATTTATTGTGATCCGAAGGATGTGACTAACCCATGGAGCTTACCCAAACTAAGACTTTGCAAAAGTTGGAAAGTTTATCATTTCATTTTTCAGATCTTTAGAAATTTGCATTTCGATAATTGTATGATTATTATAAATAATGCATTGGAAATAGCCCAAGATCAATTGTTAATATGTCGGACTATTGAAATTGAGAAACAACGGAATAGTTATGTTAAAAACCACAAGTTTCTAACAAAACTATCAGAAGTATTCGAATTTTCTGGAACAGAATGGACATATTTCGGTGAGGACTCCAATAATTTTATTAATAATGTTAAGCAGCAAATTTTTAATAAAGTTGTACCCCAGAAACCAAAAATCAGTGCTAGCCTAAAGGTACTTGAAGAATTAGAGAATGAAATCGAAAGCCTATCCGATCACTCTATAATATTTGATCGTCTCATCTTTAATGTCCCACCAAAAGTTCCTATAAATAAATGGAGACAATATTGGATAAAGCAATATAGAGCGAAAAGAAAAACTACAATCAATCAATATGGAATTCCCACTAATTTGAAGTCAGGCTTTTTTAACCTAAACAACCGAACTAAATTATCAAATATTTATATCGAGGATGTATTCAGAGAGTTAGGTATGGGATCAGTTCACGATAAGTATGAAAATTTACTTCACGAAAGAGACTTGAGTAAATTTCTTACAAGTTTTGAATACATTATATGTGATATATTCTTAATTTTATTTGATTATTGTATAAGATTTGAAAATTCTAATGACAGCGAAGGATTTGAAATAATAATGTCACAATTTACTTCCTTGAGGAATTCTTATCAAATATCAAATCATAGCAGCCATAAAGAACTTTTACAATATTTTAAACTTCATTTTTTTTGCCTAAGTCACATGGCATCAATAGGCCCATTTGTTTTGAATTTTGTACCAAATTTATGCAGTGAGTTTATTGACACCATAAACAATTTATCGTGTGTATCTATTTGTGAGTTTGAAGGTTTTGTAATATTTTACAAAGAGATAGAGATATTAGTAATGGACTTATGGCTCAATAAATGTAAAATGGTTAATATAGACAGCATTAAGCAATTTGAGAATGTTTGCCAATTTATTTCCAGGAAAAACTTTAAAATTGAAAATGGTACCAATTCACCCCACTTAAGATTTCCATTATTCTACAATTTCTTATCGCAATATGATCATAACTTTGATAGTCATATCTTACTGTATCAACCAATTATTAGTTCTACATTTGAGTACCCGAATTTTGAGACATTTACAATAAATGAATCCAGCTTTAGATATTTTCAGCAAATTTTTATCAATTATGTTTTGCACAACCTCGAAAGCCTTCATGGTAGAAATTATTTAGATGATGCGGCCAATGAATTTTACAAATTTTTTAAAGAGGATATAAGGACAATTAATGCAAGGTGCTATCTGCTTATTCTTTCCAATTGTGTACTCCATTTGACATTGAATTTCTATGCCAACACCAACATATGTTCTAGTGGAAACAGATCTCATAATATCAAAGGAGCTTTCATACTGTCAATTGCAAACTCTATATTTGAATTCTTCTCAGAGAATAATAATCTCCCAGATATTGATATATTCATCTGCAACATTTTGAGAATGCACTCTAAAGAAGACAGCTTGAATTTACAGGTTGATGATTTGGTTCATTACATTCATAACGAGTACAAGAAAATTGTGGAGCAGGGTGAATCGTCGTTGCTTAAGTATACATTAATTAGCAAGTTTGAGAAGTTAATATGTGCTGATCCATATTCTAATGAGTTTGAAGCTTTATTGAAAGGCAATTTCAAATATTTCATACCTCAAGTTAGACTGGTACTAACTGAAATAAATGAGCTTATTAGTGAAATATACAACCTATATTCTCCTTTATTGAATTGGATTTATAAGGATATAGGTCAACCTATTATTTAAATATGTATATACAGTAGATTAATTAATGGCTGTTAAAGATCTCGAACCGCGCTTAGACAAAAAATTACTTTAATTGGCTGATAACGATTTTGACTCATTTTGTGGTGAACGAAAAAGTAGTGTAAAGAAAAATTTTCAGTACTTAAGTCTCTAAAGAAATTACTTTTCATTCCACTAATCATAGTTACTTAAATAAACATACTCATTATGTTAAGACAAGCAACCGTTAGATCCGTTGTCAGGAGATTAAGTTCTGTTGTCAATAAAGAAATAATTGGATCTGTTTCGTTGAGTTGTAGGTTTAGAGGTACGAAGCCTACAACAAGATTTTACTCCACTAGATCAACTGTAGTTCAATTGTTGAATAACATTGGATCTAAAAGAGAAGTTGAACAATACTTGAAGTACTTCACTTCTGTTTCTCAACAGCAGTTCGCTGTTATTAAAGTTGGGGGAGCAATTATAACACAACAATTACCAGAATTAGCGTCATGTCTAGCATTCTTGTATCACGTTGGATTATATCCTATTGTCTTACATGGTACAGGCCCACAAATTAACGAACTATTAGAGAATGAGGGAGTTGAACCGGAATATATTGATGGTATTAGAATTACTAATCCTAAAACTATGGAAATCGTTAGAAAATGTTTCTTAGAACAAAACTTGAGGTTAGTTACTGCGTTAGAAAAGATGGGTGTCCATGCGAGACCTATAACTGCCGGTGTCTTCGGTGCTGAATATTTGGATAAAGATAAATACCAATTAGTCGGCAAAGTGAATTCGGTCAATAAATCACCTGTTGAATCGGCAATTGAATCAGGTTATTTGCCAATTTTAACTTCCTTGGCTGAAACTCCATCTGGACAACTCTTGAATGTTAATGCCGATGTTGCAGCAGGTGAATTAGCAAGAGAATTTGAACCTTTGAAGATTGTTTACTTAAACGAGAAAGGTGGTATTGTTAACGGTAACACGGGCGAAAAAGTAAGTATGATCAACTTGGACGAAGAATACGAAGATTTAATGAAAGAAAGTTGGGTCAAATATGGTACCAAGTTGAAAATTAAGGAAATACATGATTTGTTGCAACATTTACCGAGATCTTCCTCAGTTGCTATTATTGATGTCGATGATTTACAAAAGGAATTATTTACAGACTCTGGGGCTGGTACTTTAATTAGAAGGGGTTATAAATTAATTAACCGTAACTCTTTGAAGGAATTTGGTAATCCTGATTTATTAAGAGCGGCTTTATTGAGAGATCCAGAAATTAAATCCGGTAAGTTATCTGTTGCCTCCTATTTGAAGCATTTAGAATCCACGGAATTCAAATCTTATGGTGATGAACCATTAGAAGTCTTGGCTATCGTTACAAACAATAGTTCGAACATTCCTAAATTAGATAAATTCTTATCGTCGAGAACGGGTTGGTTGAACAATGTTACAGATAATATTTTTAACTCCATCAAGAAGGATTTCAAATCTTTATATTGGATAGTGAGTGAAAACGATTCTAATTTATCGTGGTATTTCTCAAAGTCTGACGGTTCATTTTCAAAGAATGGGGAAATATTATTTTGGTACGGTTTGAATACAGAAGAAGTTTCACAACTAATTAATCAATTCGATTCATCTAGTATTGGTTCGGCATTGTCCTCCTCTAGTGAATCCGGGATTTTCAGTTCGCCAGCTCAGAAGAAAGGTTTCCATACTCTGACGCGTCGTTATTACTCGACTAATCCAAACCCACCTATTCGTGAAGGAAAGAATACAGAAAAAGCTAGAATTGCACTCATTGGCGCAAGAGGCTACACAGGTCAAAATTTGATTAACATGATTGACAATCATCCATACTTAGAGTTATCTCATGTCTCTTCTCGTGAATTAAAAGGACAAAAGTTGAAGGGTTATAATAAAGATAATATTGTTTATTCTAACTTACAAGTTGAAGATATTAAGGAACTCGAAAAAAATAACGAAGTTGATGTTTGGGTTATGGCCTTACCAAATGGTGTTTGCAAACCATTTGTAGAAGCAATTGAATCTATCTCTAATAATAGATCGAAAATTATTGATTTATCTGCCGATTATAGATTTGATACTACGGATGAATGGGTTTATGGCTTACCTGAATTGAATGATCGTACTGCCATTGCATCAGCTAGAAAAATTTCAAATCCAGGTTGTTATGCTACTGCTGCTCAATGCGCTATTGCGCCTTTGGTTCCCTATATTGCAGGTACACCATCTATCTTTGGTATTTCTGGTTATTCAGGTGCTGGTACAAAACCATCTCCTAAGAATGATGTTAAGTTTTTGAATAACAACATAATTCCATATTCATTGACAGACCATGTACATGAAAAGGAAATAAGTACTCAACTAGGTTTAGATGTTGCATTCACACCGCATGTTGCTCAGTGGTTCCAAGGCATTTCCCACACGATTTCAATTCCAATTAAACCTAAATCATTGAGCTCGCGTGAAATCAGAAATATTTATCAAGACAGATATCAAGGCGAGCAGTTAATCAATATCAGCGGTGAAGCTCCCTTAGTTAAGGATATTAGTGGCAAACATGGTGTAGTCATTGGAGCATTTGCCGTCAATTCAAAAGAAGATAGAGTTGTCATTGTAGCTACTATTGATAATCTCTTAAAAGGCGCATCTACACAATGCTTACAAAATATCAACTTGGCCATGGGTTACGGTGAATTCGAAGGAATTCCAAACGATTTAGTAATTAGAGGTTAATTTTTTTTTATATATATTTAATATTTTTACCAATTAGGTTTTATACATTTTTATTTTAACTCTTAGCTTATGATTATCTTAGCCAATATTAGTTTTAGATATCTATATTATAGATATGATAATTTTTTTTGTAGTTTGCAACTTTATTGGTATTGGTATTGGGGTTGTAAAATTCGAAGCTACCTGCGAATCTGAAAAAAAGGAAAACTAATACATTTCAACGAAGAACCTATATTCATCAAAACAGGAATGCTTGTGCCGCCAGATAATTTCGGGCTTGTAGAGCCTGGCATTTATAGATGCAGTAAATTGGAACCAGAACATTTCCCATTTCTAGAAACATTACAATTAAAATCATTAGTAGTGTTAGATGCTGAAAAACCCCCACGGTTACTTAAGGGTTTCGTTGAAGCTAACAATATAGAAATACATAACCTTGGGGGATTAAAAATATCTAACCATAATCATACAGGTGCCAATTCAAGTTCAAATAAGAATAATAATGAGGATGACGATAACACAGAAACTTCTTCCACTAGTAGCAAAACTGACACAGGAGAATATACTCTTGGTAAAAATGAAATAGAAACCGTCAAACTTAGTAATAGGAGTAAGAATGACCAATGGATGTTAATTGAAAGGAATATAATTTCAGGAGCGTTTGAATTACTATTGAACAAAAGTAAACACAATATCTTATTAGTTGATTCGACGTCAACGTTAATTGGGATCTTAAGGAAAATTCAGAAATGGAATTTTAATTCCATTATTATCGAATACAGAATATATTCAGGAAACTCAAACAAGAGTAATTATTATGCCGAAAACTTCCTAGAATTGGTGCAGACAGAGTTGATATCATACGAAATTGATCGTTTAAATGTACTATTGAAACAACAAGAACAGGATCAACAACATCAACAAGAACGGCATACACATATAGTACCAAGACAATATGCGTCAAACAAACCAAGGGGTGTTTTTCGAAACCCTGATTTTCAAAATTTCAATTCAAGGAAAAACTCTACGGATGACAATCAATTCGATCATCAATTCGATGAAGATAATGAAAACGAAAGTATCGATGATGAAGATATTGATGATGAACTATTATCAGCATCTCCACAAATTCCAGCTAATTTATTGAAGTTGGCCGAAATGAGAAAACAAGATAATCCTAGAAAGAAATCGATCGATTCCCATGATTCAGACGATGATAAACCCACACCGGGGACATCACCTACTCATATCAGATATACTAGAAATAATAGCTTCAATAATGACTTGAATCTACCTGCATCAAGAGGTAGTTTTGAGAGAAGATATTCACTAGCTGATCATAAATTTGGTCGCTCTGCAAGTGTCACTAATGCTAATAATAAATTTAGAAACCAAAGTCTTAGTAACTCAATACCTTCAGCAAGATCTTCAATTGATGGCTCACCAAGTTTAATCAGACGATTAAGAGAAAAAGATGGATATCATATAAAACCCAAAGATTCTACATATTCAAAATTCATAGAGATAACTCTAGAAGACGCACAGCAAGTAAGAGAAAACTATGATTATAAATTCTATAAGAAGCTAGATAAATACCCAACAAGTTTTCAAAACGTTAGTGTTATTAAACTCAAATTACCGCCTGATAATAAGTTACCTGATTGGTTTCTTAAGAATAGGAATTCCTGGGAAGAAAATTTCCAAATATTGAACAAAGATTAATAATATATATTATAAGAAATTTGTATATATATTTATATATAATTATAATCACCTTCTTCCCCATGTAGCCTTGGTATTACCAGAAGACCCTGCATTTGAATTTGAATTCATAGTGCCTATGTTAGATTGATTTAAACCATTCATGCTTGGCGAGGTATTAAGCATTCGTTCTCTGAGTCTCAAACCGGTGGTTGAACTATTAGTTCTTACTGGACCAGATGGATACGATTGTGTATTATACCCCGAACCAGGTATAGATTGTTGTCTCGATTTGTTGTACATATCTTGTAATCGACTGGATGACCTAGGTGTATATGCTGGTCTTTGAGGCTCACTTTCTGATGTTTGCTGTATCTGCTGTTGCGTTATCTGTTGTGGTTGAAAATTTTGCTGCAGTTTATTTTGTCTTGGAAAGTATTGATTTGGTTGACTGTATTGATTTTGATTAGCTCCCTGTTCATTAGTATTGTAACTAGAATATACTGGTTGGAATTCAGAACGATAGTGGCTGTTAGCAGGTCTTGTGTTCTGTTGGGCTGTTTTCATACCTAACCACTCAGGATATGCCTCACCTTTCGTATCAAAGTATTTGACAAATGCATTATGGATCAATGTATTATCTTCTGAATTTCCATCATGGTCAGTATGGTGGGATTGAATGGGTGACGACAATGAAAGATTGGAGAATTTTGAAGAATAATTCTGTTTTATTTTCGACAATAAGTTCTTCTGGATGCCAGATTCATTCTCTTGTTGATTTGTATTCATACTGTAGCTCTGGTGTTTTGATATTATGAATATACTATACTAGAAACCTTCCCCAAATTTAGAATTTATCAAAAAATGTCGTATGTCGTATAATTCAATATGCATAGTCTATCATTGCAAAACGGCTTAAATGAATACTATATACACGGTATTGCTTATAAACTAATATTGCTTCTTATATAAATATGTTAGTTATTGGCTGTAAACTGTTACTTGAAAAGCCATTTATACTTCAGACAGAGTTTTTATATACTGTTGTATGCTGACAATTGCAAATCACCTGGTAATTCTTCTGAATAATGCATTTTGCTGTACTGTGTTATATTGCGTTGTTCTTGGTATGTGAATTAATAGAGTCAGCAAAATGAGTCCTTTTCAATAGGTGATATTGTAGGCTATCTGTATCAGCTTCTGTTCTGATCTGGATAAATAGTGCTTATATAAGCGAGATGCCTCAGACAATTAAATTTTCTATCTGATAATTTAAAGAAGAATTTTCAGTAAAAACATATATAATTAATTACAAGTAATGTTCACATTGAGATCAGTTGCAAGGCTGCTGGTAACCAGAACTGCGATAAACTACAGGGTAATTACCAGAAGTTTTGCTTATAGTAGAGTTTATCTTAATGAACTCTCAAAACTAAACCATGCATCTGAGAATGCAGATCAAGTGAAAAAAATTGCAGGTGAGGTAAAACATGAAAACAAGACAGATACACATGAAGCACATGAATCACCCGTTGAAGCTGCAACATTTGAAGGTTTAGCTAAAACGGGACATGTCCATAGAGGTATCTTAAAGGCGATTGCGCAGGCGAAGTTCAAAACATTAACTCCAGTGCAAGAGAAGTCTCTTGTTCCCATATTGGAAGAAGAGAATGGAGTTGTTTGCCGTGCAAAAACAGGAACTGGTAAGACCTTGGCATTTGTAATACCTACTTTGCAATGTGCTCTTGAGAATTTTGATTCTGCTAAGGGTGCAAAAGGAAAGGTACATGCTTTAGTTATTGCTCCAACAAGAGATTTAGCATTACAGATTGAAACTGAATATAAAAAGATTATTCAAAATATGCCAAGTCAAGTCAAAAACAAAGTTCGTATTGATGTTCATATGGGAGGGCGTAAAACTAGATCTAGTAATTTGACTCCAGCAATCGTTATTGCCACTCCAGGTAGATTGAATGATAACTTAAGAAATTCAAAATTTGCTAAAATGTTTAGTGATTTAAAATATAGAGTTTATGATGAAGCCGATAGGTTATTAGATGAAGGTTTTTCAGTTACTTTGGATGATATCGATGACCAATTAAAGCAAGCTCGTTCTATGGCGACGGATCCTAATGCTTCATTTAAGTCAGTTTTGTTTAGTGCTACTGTCGATGGATCTGTATCAAAATTCGCAAAGTCTGTGATGGGTGAAAATTATAAATTTATTAATTGTGTCGACGAAAACGAACCAGAAGCGCACGAAAATATTGAACAAACATTGGTTAAAACCAATGAAGTTGGTGAATCGTTCAATGGCGCCTTGGCATTCATTGTTAATAATATGAGCAACAAAGGATTTAAGGCAATGGTATTCTTACCTACTGTAACTGCCACTGATTGGTTTTATTCGATGTTAATGAACGCGAAGGATAAACAATTGTTTGACTCTCAACAAACAAGAATGTATGGTTCAAAAATTTTACGTTTACATGGTAAAATGAGTCAAGCTGCAAGAGATAGAACTGTTAGAGATTATCGCAGACTTTCTCATGGTATTTTAGTTTGTACTGATGTTGCGGCAAGAGGTTTAGATTTTAGTGATGTGAGTCATGTTGTCCAAATGGGTCCTAGCTCCGAAGTTGCAGATTATATTCATAAGATTGGTAGAACTGCCAGAGCAGGTGCATCTGGTAGATCCATATTGTTTTTGGCGAGTCTAGAAAGGAATTATATAAGGGCCTTACAGAATAAGAGAGGTGTTAATTTTGAGCATGAAATAAAATATGAAACTGCTGATGAAGATAGAAAGTTAGTTCAGGAAATTGGTGCAAATGCAGAAGATGTGGAAAGCTTTATTCCTACTTTCTTGGGTTTTTACAAACAAATAGGGTCTGCTTATAACATATCTCAACATGATTCATTATCACAAATTATTCATTATTATAGATTCTTAATCAACGATCCTGATGCAAAACTTTCTGTTGGCAAAGGATTTTTAAGAAATGTTGTAAGTGTTCCTCCACGTGAAGCTAGTCTTTATTTTGATGTTCCAGGGGGATTCAACTTTAGTACAACGAATAATCGTTCTTCAAAAAGGACTTTCATGGATAACTCTAGTGGAAGAGGCAGAGGAAACTTCAATAGGAAAGGTGGATTTCAAAGAAATTATGACGATCAAAGGAATAGAAGCTACGCTGATAATGGAAGTAATAGCGGTAGAAGTCATTTTGGAGGTTCAAGAAATAATAGAAGTGATTCATCAAGAGATAATTACTCCAGGAATTTCACTAAGTCAAACAACAAAGGCAATAATAGATGGAATAATAAGAGGGCTAATGATGATGGTGGGTGGTAAATTTTAAATTATTGCTTTTTTTAATATCCGTCTAAATAGTACATAGTTCAGGAATTTTATTTGTATATAGTTAATGAAATATTTTTATTGGTGAATTATAAATATTTATGCTTCTTCCTCTTTGATTTATTGTTTCCCTTATAATTACTACTTTTATATCTGCGTAGCAAATTTGAGTATCCTGAGGCTTTACGTGATGCTTGAAGTTGCTTCTGAAAGTGATAATTATCCATATGGTCTTCAATGTAAACATCTCTAGTGAGTATGACATAGGAGAGTATACAGACTATAATCGTCGTATTTAAAATAGAAAGCCGCTTTTGAAATTTTAGTTGGTTGCCCAAAATTGTTATCCTCTGGTGTGACTCTTCTAATAAATTTTGGTGGTTAAATTCTTGAATCCTGAATAATTTGGATGCTTCTACCTGGATATTAAAGTATGCATCTTTAAAAAATGATATTTGGGCATGCATAGTATCATTAAATGAATTTATCAACGATTCAAAATTTGATGATTGTCGTTTCTCTAAATTTGTAAATGCTTGGGAAAGTAATTTACTTTGTTCTTCGATATATAATAATGACAAGCTGGCATTAGATTCTAAAAGGGATAATCTTTTCATTATATTTTTATAAATCGATTCCTGAGTTGTCTTAGTTTCAATCGTATGTGTAGTTTCTGGTTCGTTAATTAGTGGATAGACAGCGTCACAATAATCACTTGCTGTTGAATTAATATCTTTCAAAAACTCATTCAATCCTAAATGAGGTAATGCCACTCGACATTCTTCATTTTGAATATTGATTCCTGTGAAATTTGAAATATCTTTTATAGAATAGTTAATTACCAATTCTTCATTCCTAATTTCAGGTTCCCCACCAATGAAAGATTCATGTCCGTCCGCCATTTTGAACTCCTCCATCATCGTTTTACCATAAACTCTAATTAAAGATATTGGACAATAAAACTCATCTCCATAGTGACTTAAAATTTCTAGTTTTATATATCGTGCCCATATTAGTGGGTTTTCAATATTGAAAGACTGAACATCTCTAATATTTTCTGCCTCAAAGTCACCTAGAACTCTCATGCCAGATGGTCCTACCGGGAACCTGTCAGAAACAGAAATTCGTATTTTACGAAAATTGGAACTAAAGAACTCAAAATTACCAATGACTACAGTATCAACTAAAATATCTTGACATAATTCAATAACCACAAACTTTTGAGGTGATGAGCATTGATTCAACAAGTACGAATCTTTATTTTCAACTAAAATTGCTGAAGCTCCCTTAGCATGGGTATTGGTTTTCACAATAGTAGCAGCACAGCCCACTGATGCATAATTAAATCGATCTTTATATATCTTTCCCTGATCTTCATCTGGTTGTATATGGGTTTGGGTGTCATTGTTTATACCACTATTTGTAGGAATTAACTCGTTAGATATTGCCTCTGCTTGTGTTTGAGAATTATTTATTTGTTTATTGTCAACAACTTTTTGACGCTTCCATTCCTCAAATGATAAAAAATGGCATTCATCTATAGTTTCATTGGAGTGTATCAGTTGACTATTCTCGACTGTTTCATTTTGTGCCAAAGTAAAATTATTACTTCTTTGGGGTGTAAAATTCGTGGAACTTGTATTATCTATTAACTCATTTCCTGTTTCTCCATCAATGCCAGAACTATCTACTTTTGCGTTCTCACTAGTAGTAAGGATAGTAATTTCAGAGGATGTTGTCATAGTTTCAGTTGAAAATTTAGCGACAGTAGATGTTAGTGTGGGTATATTTATAGAGATAGACGTAGATGTAGATGTTGACCTCCATGTATGCGTTGGTGTGGGTACGGAAGATATAGGAAAGCTTCTTTCCGATATGCGTTGACATTGAAAGAGGTTTTCAACTTCTAATGAATATGAATCTGCATTGCAAACATGTCTATTAATAGGTGAAGCTTGCGACTCCAGCAATAACTCAGCACTTATACTTCGAAATAATATGTAAGATTGAACCACAAATAATACTAGCTTATTGTCATAGATAATCATTACGTCTTGTTCCCAAGATTTAACAAAAGATAATAAATAAATTATAGATTTAAAATGATAAGGTGTGGTTTATTTGGATCTCGTGATCCAAAATATTAATTTTGTTCGATGAGTTTTATCAAGTTGTATTGTGTTTACAAGGAACTATTAATTGTACCCTATTGATAATATGATTAAGACGTTTCCGTTGAACTCCAGGGCAAAGACTACAGCATTGAAACAACCAAAGGAACTATTTGCATTTGCTAGAGATATTGATGGAGAATATGTCTATGATTCCACGAAAGTACAAGATGAAAATTTATCGTACTATTATTTACCAGATTCTTTCGTTGATAAACAAATAGATTTAGGAGCTGGATATAATAACTTTAAGAAGATTCCAGAAGATCAGAATCTTGGGGATTTTCCGGCATTATTGAAAGGGGTGATGAATTATGAAAAAAGCACAGGTACCAAAATAAACAGTGACATAATTACGTTCAGAGGGCTAATGACTAAGATATTAACATTGCCCTATAACTTAAAAGATCCTTTGGATTTCCACATAATTGTTTACGATGGACAACTTTTCATCAAGAATAATGATGAACTAGAGCTTAATAAACGGCAACAAAATAACCAACATGAAGATCCTTCCAAGCAAGAAATGATGAAACGGTTTGAATATTCAGGATATAAATTTGAGGCGATAAGTACGCTACCAAAACCATGGGGTGAGTGCACCCGTCAGCAGATTGAAAAGAGGAATAAAAAGGTCGTTAACAACTACGAACAATACATATCTGTGGTTAAGACTGGTATCGGAAAAGTCAAATTATTACTCGCCGGTGAGGTTGATTGTTTATGGGACTATATTCCTGAAGATGGAAAAGATATTTTGCCACATTATGTAGAGTTGAAAACCAGCAAGGTGATAGAAGTTCCTGGGCAGGTAGTAAATTTTGAAAAAAAACTTTTCAAGACATGGGCACAAAGTTTCTTAATTGGAATTAGAAAGATCGTATATGGCTTCAGAGATGATAATTTAACTTTACGAAACGTCGAAATGTACAATACCGAGGAAATACCGATTATGTTAAAGGATACAATTAATGTGAACACCAAGATCGTTTGCATGAATGCATTAAAATGGTACGGAGCTGTTATCGAGTGGATAAATAAGGAAATACATAAGGATGTCGACAAACTGTGGTCACTAACATATGATCCGGGATCCAAAAGTTTCTGCATTGTAGAAATAATGCAGGATAGCCAATTGCGTGATAGTGTTATCACCGAAGAGTTCAAGCAATGGAGATCTTCTCTAAACGAAAATGCGGCTTGAATGTGTATACCACAGGGCATGTCTTATATCTTGCCCGTAATCATGTCTATATGTCTTTATTACCAATTTCAAGCGCTACACTCAATTCCGCATGCACCCCAGCTCGTCTGATTGTAAAACACATGAACTCTATCACTTTAACCGCATCGGCAATAGGCTGACGCTCGTGCCGACTCAACGAAACAGCCACTACATGTTATTGCACCCACTCAAATGTATGGCCCATTTTTGTGTCCGCACCGTGTTCGTTTTGGTTTGCAACTTCTGCCTCTAGCCGTTCTCAGACAAAGTTCCTGCTCT
This sequence comes from Debaryomyces coudertii, assembly GCA_030564605.1. NCBI lineage: Eukaryota > Fungi > Ascomycota > Pichiomycetes > Serinales > Debaryomycetaceae > Debaryomyces > Debaryomyces coudertii. The sequence continues at coordinate 612,981 of JAKTYF010000003.1, forward strand.
ATCACGAAATAGTACTACCACCTACAAATACTCGCAAACCGTCTATATAATTTGTCCATGTCAATCGTGTGTCTAATGCTATATATCGTCGATGTCTTGTAACTCAGGATTACTTCGTTGCGTTCCGTTTTGCTTATGCAACCCTCAATAAATGTTGCATCATTAGTTTGCCAAGGACTCTAAACGTCTAAACCGTTATACTGTTAAACTGTGGGAAACCTTCATTTCTCCACCACTTCTTCCTTAAAATAACTCTTTACTTCTCTTCGCATGTCTGGAACACCGAACTCCATCTAATACACCTTATCTATATCGAGTAGTCCGTATCGTAGTGGTCTAGTATTGCATTATTATTAATCATCGGTGTTATCGGTATGTTACATTTACACAAACCCGGATTCGCGTTGCGCTAGACTGTGGAGAAAATCCTAGTCTTCACATGTACCGAGCTATCATCTGTCGAGAATATAGACGTTTTAATAATAAGCACCACATAGGTGAATCATTTAGGCAAAAGAATGGTATCTATCTAGACTTAACCCATTAATAATGTACGTTATGTCGGTTTTTAAGCAATGGACAAATTGTACCAGAATTGCCTTAGAAATAACAGGATTTCTGGTTCACAGGGTCCATTTGTGCGATAATTAGGGACAATTTGTACCTCGGCTATCTACGTGCAACACGCTGGCCACTTAGAGCCATTTTATTGTAATCAACCACTCACCCCGCTTACCTAAAATTTAATATGTGATGATATATAAAGCGAATAATTTCTCCTTATAGACCTCAGTTCAATAAAAGGTTTTCCTCAATATTTTTACAGGTATATTTAACATAAATTAAAATATTAAAATGGCTCCTGTTTACACCAACTCCAACGGATGCCCTATCCCAGAACCATTTGCTACTCAAAGAATTGGCCAACATGGTCCATTGTTATTGCAAGATTTCAACCTTCTTGACTCGTTAGCACACTTCGACAGGGAAAGAATTCCAGAAAGAGTTGTGCACGCTAAGGGATCGGGTGCTTACGGTTACTTTGAAGTTACCGATGACATCTCGGATATTTGTAGTGCGACTTTCTTAGACACGGTTGGTAAGAAGACCAAGGTTTTGACCAGATTCTCCACAGTCGGTGGTGAATCGGGTTCATCTGATGCAGCAAGAGACCCAAGAGGGTTCTCCACTAAGTTCTACACCGAAGAGGGTAACTTGGATTTAGTGTACAACAATACGCCGGTTTTCTTTATCAAGGACCCATCGAAATTCCCACACTTTATCCACACTCAGAAGAGAAACCCAGAAACTCATTTGAAGGATCCAAACATGTTCTGGGATTACTTGACCACTAATCAGGAATCTATCCACCAGGTTATGCAGCTTTTCTCCGACCGTGGTACGCCAGCCAGTTACAGAGAAATGAACGGTTACTCTGGACACACTTACAAATGGTCAAACAAGAAGGGTGAATGGTTCTACGTCCAAGTCCACATCATTACTGACCAAGGTATCAGAACTTTCAATAACGAAGAAGCAGGTCAAATGGCCGGTTCCAACCCAGATCATGCTCAAGAAGATTTGTTCAAGGAAATTGCCAAGGGTAACGCTCCATCCTGGACTTTTTACGTCCAAACCATGACTCAAGAACAAGCCAAGAAGGCTCCATTCTCCGTTTTTGATTTAACTAAGGTTTGGCCACACAAGGACTACCCAATGAGAAAATTCGGTAAGTTGGTCTTGAACGAAAACCCAAAGAACTACTTTGCTGAAATTGAACAAGCTGCTTTTTCACCTTCTCATACCGTCCCATACATGGAAGCTTCTGCTGATCCAGTCTTGCAATCAAGATTATTCTCTTACCCTGATACTCACAGACACAGATTGGGTACTAACTACACTCAAATCCCTGTCAACTGTCCAGTAACTGGTCGTGTTTTCAACCCACATCAGAGAGATGGTGCAATGAATGTCAATGGTAACTTAGGTTCTCATCCAAACTACTTGGCCACTTCCAAGCCAATTGAATTCAAGTCATTCAGCTTGCAAGAAGACCAAGAAGTCTGGCAGGGTGCTGCTTGTCCATTCCACTGGAAGTATACGGACGAGGACTTCACTCAAGCTACTGCGTTATACAACGTTTTAGCAAAATATCCAAACCAACAAAAGAACATAGCTCATAATGTTGCTGTCCATGTTTCTAATGCCGATGCTCACATCCAAGACAGGGTCTTCGATATGTTCGCCAAGGTTCACCCAGAGTTATGTGCCAACATCAAGAGAGAAACTTTACAAATCTCTCCAAGAAAGTAAATAGTTAACTAGGTTTAATCTTTTATATTTCATAAAATGAATAATTATTTATTTGAATTTACTGATGTAGAAATAACAGTTTACGAAGACATATGATAAAGAACCATTTAGGGTTTAAATTACTGGCAAATATTCATTTTATTTGTACTATGTATGATTAAAGACTCTATCTAGAACTCAGATAACAATTAGACTTTGTATTTCTTAAAACATATTTCGTAAAACATTTCATTGATAACATTCAGTTATAATTTTGTGGTGTTACAAGATTTGCATGCACAAGCAGAACCACATTTGCATGATGCACCACAACAAGATGTTTTAATAACTGAGGTGGAAGAACCGGCTATTGTACTTGAACTTGCATTCGAATTTTTACCACACATATTAGACTATTTTACTATGCGATTCATTAAATAAAAATAGTTTCAAACTTCCAGCTTGTATTTATATGGGTTCATCCTGGTAACGATAAGACGGACTTGGTTGCCTAATTAGGAACGTCGAGACGACAACAAAATTCTTCGTCTATAGACGGTTGTAGATCATTTTTCTAAATAACCAATATCTGGGATGTGCATAACGAGCGTAATTTTACTATCATATAGTATTCAGTTTTATAAGACAGCTAATATCGGTTTTGTCGTTTTAGTTGAAAGTTTTTATAGATTTTTGTGAAAATCTTCCTATTGTGCACAATCTTGTACTTGAATAAATAGTTTTATATGAAAATGAAAACATTTAATATAGTTTAATACATTGATTTCAATTTTCAGGTGCTATCAGGGTCAACAGACATTGTAATGGATATTTGATATTCAAAATGAAAGCTAGGTCGGTTTAATACAAGTAGAAGAGATAATTGTACGCATGGTGCACACATCCTATCTTAATTTACATCTTTAACAAGGATGCGTGGCATTAGAAACAGGAATAATGATCACGATGACTCGCATCGAATGCGACGTTTCAATTCTTATCGCCTATGGTTATAGTATTTAAAGTTTAAGTCGTAAGATGTTGAAAAAGCAATAGTAGTAGCAATAAATCAGTCTAATTGTCATAATTGCGGTTGACTGTCGCATTTTCTCTATATACAGAACTGAATTTATATCTTGCTTGTGTCGATTTCGAGTCAGGTCGACGAGTTGCAGTGATTCTGGATCTACTTTGGTTCTGTTTGCTTAGAATAGCGCCTAAAAACACAAGCAGCTGGAATTGCTTACCATGCCACGTATTCTATACTAAGAATGCCATAAAGAAACTGCAATATTCGAAAATTGATATAGGTTATCAAAACGTACGACCAACGACATTTGCCTGGGTAAATAACCCTTTTGTCTTGCAGTAGTGATCTTCGGATTAAAGCAATCAACTTTCTACTAATTTCCAGTTCACAATACAATCTGCTTGCTAACTCAGGCATTTCGTAAGCTTTCGGTTTTGCGTAATTTATTCGAGCCATGTCTGTTAATCTACAGGATTTTCCAATAATTCATTACGCGAGTCTATGTCAAATGTAGAAATCGGGCTTCAATTCTCCACAAAGATATGAACCGAAGATGAATTACATAATGCAGCCCTGTCTATTACCATATGCTTAATACATACTAGAGCAATACAAACCTAACGAACCAGCAATCTAAGAGGCCAAAAAGGCTCGCATATAGTTAGATTATTAGAAGTAATTGTGATCATAGTCATCTAATGTGACCGTTTGATAATAAAGTTCTATTCCGCTTTCATCAGACAGAATACAGGGGAAACTGCATCATACTGACATGGAACACTTCGAAATGGCCTTAAGTTAGAATCACGTAAATAGAGGCTTGTAGATGTATTGTGAGACTAACATGGCGTAAAACGACTAGTTTAGATACTGAATTTCAGTTTTGCACGTGATGAGAACAATTAATTTTGATCACTGCGACACTCAGGAACAATAGTGCATGAAATCATAGCCACTGGTTGGAGGACGTTATTATAACCTTTCAGTAAGTATACTTACTATGCAGAACGTTAGGTACTAGGTACCCTGATATGACATAATAGGGATATTAGGGGAATAATGTAGAAATGTTCATGATCTATAAACACAAAGCTGGTAAATTAAATTTAACAGCCGTGTAGCTGAGCAATAAGGCTGTACAATTAAAACTATATAAGCCATACAATTCCCAGAAAGTAGGCAAAATAGTTTTAATAATAAGTACCTTATATCAGTTTAGTGATATTACAGATTATTATTATTCATAGACCAATTAATTAATATAACAAAATGGGTGTTAACGCTTTACAATTCGCTGTCGACAACGTTCAATCTGCTGCAGGTAGTGCTCTTGGCGGTGCTGGAGATAGTGTTACTTCTGCCATTGGTGGTGCAGGTGGCAGCGTTAAATCTGCCGTTGGTGGTGGTTCTGCTTTAGGTAGTGCTACTGCTAGTATGGCTTCTGGTGCTCAATCAGGTATGGCTTCTGCTACGTCTGGTGCTGGTGCTATGTCTTCTGGAACTATGGGTTCTGGTGGCTCTATGGCCTCTGGATCTATGGGTTCTGGCGGCTCTATGGCCTCTGGATCTATGGGTTCTGGTGGCTCTATGGCCTCTGGATCTATGGGTTCTGGCGGCTCTAT